>CANTUQ010000038.1:4812500-6012500 GCA_947683425.1 Excoecaria cochinchinensis
TATATCGTCGGCCACTTCAACATCTATCACAACCTGTTCGTAGTAACACTCTACGTGCTGAGCATTAAAATGCCCAGTGGTGGATACATATCATAAATTTTCCATTAATATAACTACATGCATGTACATATAAATGTATTTCCTTAATCCCACTATTTGAGTATCAATTCTTTACTTTGGTCATTATGTCTTTGTTTCCTTTTCTATAACTATCCTTTAATATTTTCAATTCTATTATCAGTGTCATTATTATGTGTACTATTAATTCTGACAATTCTAATACTACGTTCGGTCTATTAATTAACATTCCATTATATTAACAATCCTTATTATCATTTTTTCTATTTTTAAAATCTATACTTGGGCACATCATTAGTCATCTAATCACTTATTAGGACAGTCGTTAATGTAACTCTTGGCAGCACCAATTTAACATTTTTACTTTTTTTGTGTCCTTAACGATTCCTTTACTTTTCCTTTAATTACACTAATTCTCTTGCATTTTACAGTTGCACTAGTATTTTCTACTTGTTCAAATCTTATATATAGTTTACTTAATTTCAATTAACCGTACTTCGAAATATAGTCCTGAATTATTAACGTTAGAATACAAATTACTGACTTATCTAGATACTTATTATTACTATCATTACTCTTTTACTTTTTAATTATGACACTGACAATTTCATTAATATAAACTTTACATTTCTGCTATTAATGTTGTTATTATTATTAATATATAAATCCCATTTCAATTACATTCAATTGTATGATTAAAATTACAGTGTGACCATTATTCTCTTTATTTTAACACTATGACCATTATTCTCTTTATTTTAACACTACTTTACAATTACATTACTATTTGTTACTATTATCTTTACATTTATTATTCCTCATTAATATTTATTTAAACACTTTTATTATTTTAATTTGACCATCGAACCACTCATTTAAGTCATTTATCCTTTTAAATACTTACATTAGTTAATAATTACACTTAAATCCTTTAATTAGCTATTCATTTGTAAAATTACATTTAGGTTCTTAACATTTATAAAAATTACGATTATGTCCCCAATTTTATCTTATTTACTAAAATACCCTTATTTACACTTGTCTTTCTTTTAAGTCACTATTTAACTTACAAAATTACATTTTGGTCCTTAAATTTCCACTTTTATGCTAAATTATATTTTAGTCCCTAAACTTTAAATTCGTTACACTATTATTATTTTATTTACCATTTTCACTTATTTATCACTTATTTTCACTCTTGAGTGTAAAATTACCCTTTTGCCTCTAATTTTTTTTATTTCTTTCAATTTAGTCCCATTTTCACTTATTTTCTTATTTATCACTGTTTTAATCAATTTTAATGTATTTTGCCATAATGTCCCTTGTATACACTCGGTAGAAATCTACGAACCGGATATACGGGACGTGGATCCCACAGATCCACTACACTATAAAATGACCCCAAAGGAACCATTCAACACTGGTACTACACTACACTAAACACTGTAAAGAATGAACACTACACTGAGATAGACCGTTATTCGCCTATTGATAGCGAGTCGTCATGACTCGGACCGCGATGTGGAATTCTTATGGCTAGCTAATTATATCCTGGACTAGATTTTACTACCAGACTATTACTAAGGCCAAATAATATTAGATTTTCACTTATATCACTTAATATATCAACATATACCATTTGGTCATCAGATACACTTCTCTTTAAAATTTACATATCACTTGTAATTCACTTTCATTTCATATATTTATCATTTATGTCTTCAATTGTGCCATTGAGTTCATTTAATCATATAATAATCATTTTCACTTCACTCTTTTTCCATCAATTTCATTCTAATACACTTATTATTCAACATCAATTATGCCATTTCTTTACGTTAATATAACATAGCCCATAACATTCACTTTAGACATAATGTATGTTCACATATAAAATATTCAATTAAACAATTAAAAATTCTAATTAATTTATTTTACACTCCTTTTCATTTGCACATTTATTTTTAAACATTTCTATTACCAATTTCACAAAATTAACTATAAGATTATCAACATACTCATTCGGCCATCACTTGCACTATACTTTAAAATTTCTCATTTTTTACATTAATCACTTCTATCTCATTTATTAACTCATATTAATACTAAACATAACATTTTACAAAATTTACATCATACATGTCAATATTTTTACTTTATTCATATTAGATTATCATACCAAATTACTTCAATTAAATTCCATTTATTACAATTAACTTAATACACACTCTATTATCATTCTAATGTCATTTTATGCCATTACACTTAATCAATTATCAAAGTATACTCAATTACCCTAACCTATTCCATTTGGCCAAGGTGTGTCCATACCATTTCACTTAGTTTTCTTTTTTCTAATCACTCAATTAACTAAATTACATGTTATACATCATTAATACACTTGTTACATGCTTTAAACATCAAAGTATTTCAAGTATTCCTTAAGAATACCATTAGGCCAAACCTAAGGTTCCTACATCCATTTGTTTCCTTTCTATTTTAATCATTCAAAATTCCATTTTTTAACCTTCCTAAATATGTCTATCAAATTTATTTCAATTAAACATGCATAAATCACATACATGTAATATGAATATAACCTAAAATCATACCTTTTCAATGGAAAAAGAATGATATTATATCCACTAACATTATTTTCTTATTCTCCACATCTTAAGCATGTTTTCCATGCCTTAGCTCCTTGAAACACCATCATCTCTTTTATCTTCCTCAATTTAACACATAAACTTTTTCACTTATTTTCTCCCACTTCTTCCACTTCAAATGATCTCTAATCACCACCATCAAATTCTATAGAGGTAAACTTTTCTTAGGAGGCTTGGATTTTGGGAGAGGTGGAGCAAAAATGGAAGAAAAATGGAGAAGAAAAGAAGAAATTCACTTAGGCCAAAGGAGGAGAGGATAAGGTCGGTTTCTCTAGAGATTTCTCTCAACAAATCTGATCTTGGTGGTATCTATAGGTGTAATTTGAACTGAACCAGGTCCAACCAAAGCGGTCGAACTGGTTTGAACTAATTTTTTTATATTTAAGCCATTTTCCGCTTTTCAATGGTAACTATAAGCTCCTCAACTTATTTTCACTCCCAACTAATTCCATCATTCTTAAAATATGAAAAATAGCCTCCCTGCAAAATTTTAGTTCAATTGGAGTCCTTTTGGGACCCGGTTCACTTAAACTTGTCCGATTCAACACTGTTCGATTCTACCATAATTCACTAATATATTACTGTCAAAAATTCCTTAAAATTATTTTAAACCATTATATAACCCACAATACACCCTTTAGACCTCATTTGCTATTTTTAAAAATTAAGTCAAAGTTTGGTCAAATCGTGGTTACTATTAAACCGCACTAGAGGCAAACTTCAACTTAACTTTCGGAGATCCGAATGACCTCATTTTCACTCCAAATTATACCACCAAACTCCTTATAACTTGCACTTTTCAATGTTCCAATAAAATATTTTTCACTACTGGCTTCCCGAGAGGTCACCCATCAGGGGCTTTCTTGACCTGAGCACGTTTAACCTTTCTCCTCTACTGTCTTTTAAGGCACAATCATCGATGTTTTCGTATGAAATTCACACTATAAACTCTACAGATTTCACTGATCACTATTAACCCGGTATTCAGGCCATTACAATCATTGATTTGAGCCTTGAGTTGGCTTAGTTATTATCTGAATTGGTTATGCAATGTTAGAATTAAATTAAATGATTTTGTTAAGTGTGACATGAACTAAAATGAAATGAATCTCCTGTATATCAAATGGCTTCTAAACGACTCTCTAAATAATGAATAATTCTTGATAAATTGAAAAGTCTAAGGTGTTTGTATATGTTATAATGGGTTTTGAAAGTCATTTGTGTAGATATTGTATTGTGCATGAGAACGGAATTGAGTGGTGGGAACTTTGAACACAAAGTTCAGGCTCTGTCACGGGTGCGACAAGGATCGCGAGCGCGACAGAGGGCTCCGTAGGATGAAACTCCCCAGTTGATGTTCAGGCGCATGCGCGAGATTTAGTGTGAGCGCGACAGAAGTCGGCTATGTGCTCTATCGCGAGTGCGACTTGTGTCGCAAGGGCAAGAGAAGGTATGCTCGAGTCTGTCGCAAGAACGACATGGGTCGCGAGCGCGGCACACCTATGAGTTATGAATACTTTGATTTTCTTATCTTGGGATTATCTACAGTGTTTGTTTAAGGAATGATTTTGTATATAGAAATCATGAAAATGTTATACCATGTGAATATATGTAGGACGATGTGTGGGCTTATTGATCAGCCATACGCGTATGCGAAATATTAAATGAATTGTTATTATTTTACAAATATTAACTGGAATTAATAAATTAGCCTGTAAATCGAGTAGTGGATAGATAGGCATGCCTATAGGGTTCTGTTTGCTGCAGCCTATGAGTTTCCTGGATCCTAATCATGTCCCTATGCATTTGGATCCTTGCGATCCCTATGTGATTGGATCTTATTTAAGATCCCTATGCTTTTTCAAAAGAAAAGAAATGTTTGTTTGTACCTTCAGGTACCTATGCGTTTACGCATTATCCACCTCATTGAGTTTACAGGCATAACTATATGAATAAATATGACTTGGAATAATGCGAATTATTAAAATGATAATGCATGAAATGTATGAAGTGAAGGTTATCTTTTGATGAAGGCGGGTTATAGGTTAAGCTTAGGATGTTTTTATCCATTGCTTGGAACTACAGGCAATCTATTAAAGTAAGTGTGAAAAGAGAATGTTATGATATAGATACAGTTTTGCTATTGTAAATTTAAAATCTTTAACGAATGAATAAAATGAAATGTATAAGGTGCGTGAAAGTATAAATAATGGGTAAGTGTTTTGTTAATATTGATGTGTGAATAAAAGCATGTGTTAATTAAATAAATGTATTCAGAGATTTCATAGATGTGCTCCAAATATGTATTTGACCTGGCTCATTGGGGTTATGTATAAGTAAGAAATGTAATGATATAAACTGTACAAAATGAAATATATAATTTGGAGTGTTGAAACTGTGATATGAATTATGATATTTTTGTACATATGTTACTTGTGCATGTGTTATGCATTAACAACCACTGTGAGTAGATGTTCATTATATGTTTTCCCCACTAAGCCATTAAATTTAGCACGGGTGTTTGTTCGTGCAGGTTAAGGTGCTAGAAGTATTGTTCGGGAGATTCCGCAGCAGTTTTGGCCAACGAGTCTATAATAGTTTGTTAGACAAAGTTTTTTTTATTGATGTGTAATGTAATTAGGTTTGTTATGTAATAAGTGATTGGTATGTAATAAAAATATAATGAAAAGTACGATACGAATTTATATGTGATTGTATTTCGTATTATGGGAGTGTTTTGAATTAAAGAAATTTTATAGTCTGCTTCTATTATTGTTCCCAGCGTGTTTTCATCTGTAACATCCTTCACTCGTCATCGCACACTACCTATGTTGTCATACGATGTGCTACGTACGGGTAAGGGGTGTTACACATCAGATCCGAGGTGAATGGTAAGTTAAAGAAGAGTAGTTTTTGCCATATGTGAAACATCTAAAGATGTTAAGTACTAAGTTCAAGACATGCATCTTTCGCTTTATTCCTAGGCATGTGAGGTAACTGTAGAGGCATTGTCATGAAACCTGTTTTGATCTCAAGTTCTGAAAAACCTTGCTTTAAAACTGAGTAGATAATGGATGTTGAGATTACCTATGGAAAGCCATGGTACTACGATATTCAGAACTATTTGCGGAAATAGGTTTTCCTAGAAGAAGCCACTGAAAAGGACTAGAGGATGATTAGAAAGTTGTCTACTTAGTTCATAAGTGTAGATGGAGTACTAAAACAATGCAAGCCGATGGTATCCAGTTAAGGTGCTTAGATAAAAAAGAGTATGGAGGAAATTCACGCCAGGATCTATGGAGCTCACATGAACGGTTTGACTTTGACTAAGAAGATCATGCAACAGGGGTTCTTTTGGCTTTCGATGGATATGGAATGTTCAAGGCATGTGAAGCAGTGCAACAGTATGCAGATTTGAGGAATGTGCTAGTTTTAGAGTTACACAACCTTACATCTCTATGGTCATTCGCAGCTTGGGGGATAGACATCATGGTTGAGGTACATCCTACAACTTCTAATGCGCACATCGTAGTGGCTATCGACTGTTTCATCAAGTTGGTTGAGGCTGAATCTTTCAAGAAGTTGGGAACTCGAGAAATGGCTAGGTTCATTGAGCAAAATTTAATATGCAGATATGGTGTAACACCCCGAAAGTGCCCTAGTAGAAATGAGTGTTATTAGTGTAAAAGTGTGCATGATAATTAGGGTTTACAGCATTGGACCTAATTGTAAAAGTGAAATGAGGGACTTAATTGCAGAAAAATAAAGTATTGAAGTGGCTGAATTGTAACTTGCATGATTAATTAGCAAATAATGATTAATTAGAGTAATGGTTATTGATTAGATTAATTAATTGTTAGGGGGTTTCAGCTGAATGTTAGTGGACTCCATGTGTTAGTGTGTGAGTCGGCCACCTTATGTAGGGAGAGTGAGAAGTTAACACCTCCTCCTTTGTATGCAAGCATAAGATGGAAAGCTTGGTAAAATCTGTCATTTGGTTTTTCTTCAACTAGCCTTTTTCTATTCGGTATTTCTTTTCCCGTTACTCTTCAAACCTTCAGTCATTTGCTCTCTTTCTATTTACCTTTAACCTACCATGGAGTCCTAAGAGTGGATAGTGATAGTTTAGAAGAAGAGTATTGACTAGAAAGGTATGTAGTGTATCTCCTTCATCTTCTAATTCTGATTTTGATTGTTAAGATTATGAGTATAGTCTAATGGATTTGTATGTATTGTATGTGTTATGAGTTGAAGAGCCAAGTAGAGCTGGAAAGGGGAAAGAGAAAGTGATATAGAAGAGTAAAGGAAGGAGTGCTCCAAGAGGTTAGGGATATATATGTGTGTTATGTGTTAATTTTGCTCAAGTGTATGTGATGGTTGTTTAGCTTAAATGTGTTATTGATATTGAATATGTGATTTATAGAATTGGGCATGATTATGAACTTTGATGGAAGTGTATTTGAATGTGTATTGCCATGTGATGAGTAAGGAACCATGGAATTAGCATCATAAGTGAACCAGCTTTAACTATTGATTGTGTTAACCTGTCTTAGAAGCCTATACTGACCCCCATGACTTGTTTATTGTGTAAGTTCAGTTTTACAACTTGAAAATGGGTGAGAGTAATTGGATTAGAACCATAAGAGCCGTGGATTTAAATGTCCTAGAAATAGCTCTGTTGATTTGAGGATTCTAAGGTCTTCAAAATTGACCATAACCATAGATAAAATTCTGTAGGAGGGCTTCTGGAACCAGTTGTGTTCTTTTGACCATAACTCCTTCATTATAAATCTAATTGACCTGAAACTTGTCCCATTTGAAAGATAAGACATAGAGGAACAAATGTTATGGGGGACCTTTGCCTAAAATTGAGTGTAAGACATCTGTTTGGGCTGTACAAAATTATGGTGTGAACTAATCTCGAAATTTAGCTTCTGTTTTGCTTAATTTAGTATGTCACGGTGGCAACCAATTCATTACCACCGTGACCAGTGCACATGCAAATGGACTCATGGCCACAACCAAGTGGTTACCACCGTGACCCCTCCCTGTTTTGTCTATTTAGGGTGTTTTTCTTCCCGAAATGTACCCGAACTTCACTACGAGTTCCCATAGCTTGTCCAATCCATGTTTATCATTATAAAATGAGTATCTTAAGCATGATGAACTATGCATGCTAATGTATATAAATATGTATGAGCTTTAAGTGTTCTAAGGGTGATGAATTAAGTATTTGAATGGGTATAAATAAGGATGGAAAACCACTGATGCGAACATGATAAATGAAGTATATAAGCATATAATTGAGATAATTATGCGAATTAGAGATGCATGATAGCCTAACTAAGCTTGAATGCATCATTATGCGAACATGTGACTCTGTGAATTAGAAATGCATGATAGCCTAACTAAGCTTGATTGCATTATCATGCGAATTATGAACATGTGAGGAGAATCAAATCATGCGAATGAATTTTAATATGCGATTGAATTATATGTGAATGAATGATGCCATGAGCATGTATGAGTAGTGAATGAACAAATGAACCTATAAGCCTATAGTCAAGTCGTGGATAAATAAGCATGCTTATGAAGGGCTAGTGAATTGCGGCTGCTAGTGTGACACCAACGGGTGTCTAGTGATTGATACCGACGGGTATCTAGTGATATAGTGTTTGAGACTTCTGTCTCTAGTGATATAATGTTCAAGACCTTGGTCTCTAGTGTTTATTGAATATTGTACCCATA
The DNA here is from genome assembly GCA_947683425.1 of Excoecaria cochinchinensis. Lineage (NCBI taxonomy): Eukaryota > Viridiplantae > Streptophyta > Magnoliopsida > Malpighiales > Euphorbiaceae > Excoecaria > Excoecaria cochinchinensis. The sequence goes on from CANTUQ010000038.1 coordinate 4,820,993, forward strand.
TCCATCTCTAAGACTTTACAACCTATTAATTAATAACAAAGATATTATATGTGTTTGTGATAAATATGTATTGGTATTATTGTTCTTAATGATAGTGTGATATTTATGCCATGCTATTGAATTAGTGACAGTGCAGTGAGCCTACAAATGGCTTAGCGTAGTGCCTAATGAGCAGTGTACATGATTATTGATTGATAGTGACTTATTGTTCTTCATTGACATAGTGAAGTGAATTGTAACACCCACATCCGACACCCCCGTTGGAAGGGCACAGACAGGTGCACTACCCACCGCACGCTCACATACAAGACAATACTAACATACATTCATGCATCACAAGCATACAAAAACACGGGTAAATTTAAAACTTACCCTGAGGGCAGAAGCTAATCATGCAATAACTTATACACACGCAGGCACTAAGCGGCAGCATACACACATCTATACATACAACTATTCAGCAGAAGCATAATACGAAAGGTGCAACCCATAACTTGATACATACATATAATAACATGTACTTAGTCCAAATATTACATCCAGATCCTTACTTAGAGATACATATACAAAAGCTGTGAAAACAAATACAAAATCCAAAATATAGAAACTGATAACAAAAATAACACAACTTCTAACTCCTAATTGGCTGACCTTGCAGATGCTCGACTCGAAATGAACCAAACCTGCCACCTGCACGGAAAAGAATCCGTGCTAAGTGATAAATGCTTAGTGGGGAGAACACGCAAGCAAAATGAACGGCCATTCACAATGGTCGCCAAGGCAAGTCACATACACAAATGGCATACGCAATTAATCATAGCAGATAGATATACATGCTTGTATATAAAACCATGAGCTCATAAACTCACATCTACATGCATATATATATATACAATACTTGGTTGTTCATGTCGCTGTCATATACATACGGTTACCACATTTTATAATCATATTAAGCAAATCAAGCAGACGGAATATCATGTAAGATACAGATATTATCATGCAGAAATACTTACCATCTCACATGCATATACTTACTGAGATATCAGATATCAGAATTGCATCATGCATAAACACAAACCTTTAAACATGCAATTATCATACCAGAATATCTAGGTACTCAATAAAATCCAATTCACATGAGTTACAATTAGTATATACATTTAGCATGCAGATTCATAGAAATCTCAACATGTCCATATCATACCATAATACACCCACACTAGCCGAGAACCAAGGGACGTCATCTAAACACTACTCTTCCACTGCGTAACTCTAATACATAAAGTATCATGCCATGGAATGCAACACATGACAACATACTGAAGACGCTATGATAACTGAGTCCAAAGAGACATATAACATAACATTCCGTTATGGCACATGCACTTACCGAAAGCTGATCCACATACCTAGCATCACAATAATACATATATAATCAAATAATGAGATGAAACGCATGCCAACATACCGAGACTACTACCATAACAAAGACTAGAGAAACAATTAACATTACTCAATATTTATAACAATCCATAGTCAAGAATGCACTCATACTAATTCACATGATTCACCATAATTATCAGAAGTACAAAATCACATTCATGTACATACTAATTAGCCAAAGTACTTAATAATTCAGACTTATATTCAACCCATTTAGAGATTCATAATCACATTCAGATACATAACTATTCCACATGTCCGAAATAATGCTCATTCGGATATCATATTCATTTACTCATATCAGACAAAACGAATAGAATACTTGCTGACTCAAAATCATGGATAACGAGTGAACTGACAGTACCTTGCTAGTACAGACTGAACGATAGTGAACTTACAGTACCTTGCTGGTACGGACTGAACGGTAGCATACCTTATGGGTACGAGTCGATAAGCAACATCATTTTCCATATTCAAAAATATTTTTCAAAGGGGGACCTTAAACAAGATCCAAACACATTGAAAAGGATCGCGAGGATCCGAACACATTAAAAAGGGTTCGCGAGGAACAAAACGAGGGACCTGATCAGGGTCCAAACGTCCAAAGGGCGCTGCAGCTATAGGGCTCTATTAGGCATGCCTAACTATCCACTAACTTGACTCTAGCAGGTCACGCATAAATGATTCACGATTCAAATCACATAGTACATATATATATCATCATATGTAGACCAGAGTATGACAGGCATATCAATATGTTCATAATGCCAGACATGCATTGAACAATTTACATTGCAATCCATTCACACACTTTAACTTTATTCATTACTCTAAGGCATATCAAAATCAAATATAATAAACCATATTATACCAATAAATGACATCAATAAACTAAGTCATACATCAACATGCGGAATCATAAAACATTTACTTACTTAAACATAGGGTTCAAACACCCGAAATCACCTTCAAAACCATTTACAATAATTATCATGCATAAATAAAATTATAGATAAGCATAACACATTGGTTCCTAAGCTAAGGCATAATATGGCATTCAGACATTAATCCTATCATTCAAATAAGTTGGCAAAGAAACATGCTATTCACATATAGAGTTCTTAACTTAAGCATAAATAACCCATTTCCATACCAAAAATAGCATTCATAAATTTGGCATAGCAAAGCATACCATTAAATCATACGAGATATATAGAAAGACACTAAATAATATTTTAACCCAAGCGTAAGAGAAAAAGGAGTGAAAAGGAAGAAGGTCAAAAATCTGTAAAACTGAGGACAATAGCGTTTTACACGGCGGTATGGGTAGTCCCTTACCGCCGTGTAAGGTACCCTTACCGCCGTGTAAGTCACCTTACACGGGGGTATGGTTTAGACCTTACCGCCGTGTAAGACGACTTACACAGGTACTAGCAAAAACATTTCACACGGCAGTATGGGGGAACCCTTACCCCCGTGTGAGACATTCAGTTCAAAACGCTCTTAGGGCAGTAGCGTTTTACACGGCGGTATGGGTAGTCCCTTACCGCCGTGTAAGACGACGGCCTTGCATTTTCTGAGGAATTTCCTCAATTCACACGGCGGTGAGCCAATTCCTTACCGCCATGTGACTTCTGGAAATTCCAGAAATTGGAAAAATCACTCCAATTCGAAACCCAAACAACACAACACCAAAATTGCACATTTATACCATGTTAATCACCCAAAAACTCACCTTCTTTGCTTACCATTCACAACCATCATGAAATTTCACATTTCAATTATTAACTTAATTCCATCAATTTAACATACATAATCTAACAATCTTACTTAAGCATCACTCACATAATCACAATCTGATATTCACAATGTAAGTTCTAAATTCAACATGCTCAAAACCCCAAGTCATATACACCATTTAAACACCAAATATCATGCAATTTTCCAGAATTTCATTAACATATAAAATCACAAATACACAAATTATTCCCAAACAAATCATGCATAAACTCATATCAACACAAAAATTAACATTCATGATCCAAGAAGAATTAGGGCAGACAACCCAAAACTGAAAATGCAGAAAATAAGCTCCCAAACCTCTTTGAAGCAGCAAGACCACAATCCTCTTCAAGCTTTAATCTTCAATCCTTTCCTTTCCTTTAAGCTTCCTCTTGTCACCTAAAGCTTGAACAAACCAAAACCCACAAATCACTCTTCCAAAAATCCTAACTTAAATAAAATCAGAAGAAGAAGAGGAAGAAGATGAACCCAAAAATGCAGGGAACCTAAACCCCATACATACCTCTTCGATCTTGCTCCAAACCCAAACAAAATCACCTCAAAGCAAAGCACAAATCCCAGCCAAAAGAGAAGAAGAAGAGAAAGCAAAAAATGGAGAAGAGAAGAAGAAGAGGAGGAGTGAGAAGGAGGGGAGAACGGGAATGCCAAATTCTGTGTTCTCTCTCTCTCCCTCTCTCTCTCTCTCTCTCTTTTCTTCTTTTCTTCATTCAATGCTCACCAACCATACCACATGGCAAGTTCCCAACAAAATCCCACTTATTGACTTATTCCCTCATTGATCCCTACAAATCCCACTTAAATCCTTGGTAACTTACACTTCACTCCCTATCATAATTAATCCTCACTTAAACCTTGATTATATTTTCAATTGGTCCTTATATACTCAAATTCCATGTGCATATTTTACCATTAATTCCAATACAACCAATCCAAAATTACCGAACGACCCTCAACCATTCCGACATCGAATGTGCATTCCGACTAGGCCCAATTTGGGGTGTGACATGAATATTGAACTTGGTAAGTGAATAGTGATTTAAAGTATGTTATAGATAATGTATGATTTGTGATTAACATGAACTACGGTATATTGGCATGCTAGTATAATATTGATCTAGTGAGTGTACATGATATGCCATATGTGTTAAGCATGCTCTCTATTGTGTAGTGCTTTGTGATTATTGTGTTAGTGCTTGTGTTTACATACCCACTAAGCGTTATCGCTTAGCACGGGTTCTTGTCTCCCATGTAGGTTGTGGATTGGAGCTGAGTTTTTTAAGGAGTTCTACAGGCCACCATAGGAGCATGAAGGGTCTCTCTTGAGTGTACAGATTTTGTATGTTAAGCTCCATTTTTGTAATAGTGAATAGTGAAGAACTAGTGATGAAGCATAATGTAGTGGAATGCATGGATCATAAGTATTAGTGAATGTTAAAATGAAAGTCAGGTTAATAAGGTATTTGCATGCTTAGTGTCGTGTAGCGCTCCCTTGTCCTTCCAGGGGGCATTGGGGCGCCACATATGGTCTCCCACATCTCATTGTATCCGGCAACGGGTCTCATTTCCAAGCAAAGACTAAGCAAATGCTCAGAAAGTATGGGGTCCAACATCAAAAGTCATCTCCTTATAAACCGCAAGCTAATAGGGTGGTTGAGGCGGCAAACAAGAACGTTAAAAAGATACTGGCTAAAATGGTTCAAAATTACAAAGGCTGGGCAGAAAAGCTACCTTTTGCACTCTGGGGTTACAGGACCACGGTTAGGACATCAACAGGAGCCATGCCATTCTCTTTGGTAGAGCAGAAGCAGTGCTACCAGTGCAAGTGGAACTGCAATCTTTAAGAGTAACTTTGGAAGCCAAGATTCCAAAGGCCGAATGGGCACAACAGCGATTGCTACAATTGCACCTGTTAGATGAGAATAGGATGTGGGCCTACTATCACAATTAGATTTACTAGAAAAGGCTAGCTCGATCGGTCGGGAAAAAGGTCAGAAAGCATCCATTGAAAGAAGAAGATCTGGTTTTCAAACAGATGAGACCTAAAATGCTAGACATTCGAGGAAAATTTAGGCCAACTTGGGAAGGTCCTTTGTATTGAAGAAACTATTATCAAAAGGGGCAGCAATTCTAACAGACAGTGATGGAAATGAGTTTAAAGAACTGGTCAACGTCGATAGATTGAAAAGGTTCTATGGCTAAAGACCAAAAATAAAAAGAAGAGAAAAAATGCCACGCGGGTTAAAAATTGAAAAAAGACATCCTTGCTAAAATTAAGCGCCCCGCCAGGGTAAAAACCGAAAAAAATGCATCCTAGGCAAAAATTAGGGGCTGAGTGAAAATATTCAATCATGAAAACCCGTGAGGGCTGATTTATAATAGGGGTTTAATACTTACAAGATCTATCCCATGATTAGGTGTAGCCTTGTATTTTTGAGTTTTATGTTAATTGATGGTCATGTATGATGAAATTATATTGAAATTCTTGCAATAAAGTAAAACAACTCAATTTGCGCATTCATAATTGTCTAGTTTTATTATAAAAAGAAATACATTGAATCTATTTAATCTAATAGCTATTCTCTATTACTCTCGCCAGCTAGGTGCATAAGCCAATTGATCCTGTTGACGACTGCTGGACTAGTCACCCATCTCTTATATTTAGCCAGAGTGGTGAAATCGCAATCCTCAATCTTCAGGATGTTTGTCTTCATAAGCAGCTGCGCCTAGAGGCTGTGATATCTAGAAATAAAGGCTGAAGATAGAACGCCTCCCTGGAATGACAACAGAGATCTCACAATGTCTTGTCGCTCTCCGAGTTGTAGCATGCAGTAGGCAGTAGTGCAGAAAGTGACCCTATAAAGCCCACATAATGGGATACATCTTAAGGGACCATCCTGAGTCACATACTGAAGGCTCATCCATGGGCATCTAAGGCTGATATCATCATCGACCACGGTAGCCAACCATATGAAGCCTTCATGAGGGGAGTCAAAATCATATAGCCATTGTCTGGGGAGAAAATGTCTCAGAGAATATATGCTTATCACTTTGGGAGGAGGCTCTGACAATAGTCTCAACTTTTTGTGTAGCCACACCTGGAAAAAAAAATGTTAGACATGAAAACCATAATTGTAATGCCCCTTCCCGACCGCACAATAGCTTCGCTATGGCAGTCGAAGAGAGTTGCCACAACGCACATCACATAGCACATAGACACACACTCAAGTTAAATACAAAATCCTGTATTATCAAATTTCTTTCGAACACAGTGGAATACATTTTCAAAACTCATACTTTATGCATACCAAAAACTTGTATTACATATAACATATAGTTATTACATCACTTCTCTTTACATACTAAAATCTGATAATTACATAATACTTTACAAAAGACCTACACCTAGTGTGTTGACCAGAGATAATGCAGGGCCATCCTTCAACTGCGCTTCACTTCAGAACCTACACGGATTAACACCCATGCTAAGCAATAACGATTAGTGGGAAAATAACACACAATATCTATTCATAAGAATCATTATATAACAACAAATATATGCTTTATATTCACGTTTCATCTTTTTCACGCGTCATAAACATATCAATGAACATACCTCAGTATATATATAACACTATTAATAACTCATGTTCATATATTATGGTATCGCATGACAATTTCATAATGCATCCCATTTACATTTTATAATGCATATCATTCACATCACTTTACTACCGATTCAGTACTCAATCAATTGTTCTCATAACACATAAAGTTCACATTACTTATGCTTAATTTATCATTCATTATTTACCTTGCCTGCAACTCATTGATGCGGATAACGAGTACCGCATTAGTACTCATAAGTACCATATATCACATTAGTATCCGTAGATACAACACTTTCGCTTTAGTACCCATAGGTACCGATATAATCATATATATATGCATACACTTATGTGAATCCAAATAGGATTCTATATGCATTGGGGATTCCAATTGGGAATCAAAAGCTTCGGCTGCAGCACTTGACCCTATAGGCATGCCTATCTATCCACTACTCAACTTGTAGGCTAAATTATTAATTCAATTAACGTTCATTCATTCACATTATATAATATCTACATAGTCACATTAAGCAATATCATAGCATTTGATATCTTGCAAGCACATATGGATTATCAACTATGCCCATACTTCATCATATAAATTCACAATTATAATCTCCATATGCATAATCATTCATTAGTAAAACAAAATAGTTTATCAAAAATGAGACAACTAATAAGCATTCATAACACATAGGTCTGTCGCGCCCGCGATAGACTCCAACATAACCTTTTGTCACTCTTGCGGCAAAAGTTATGTATGTGATCGGATACAAAAGGCTTCTGTCATGCTTGCACTCCATCTTGTGCCCACGACAAAATACAATCTGGCAATTTTACCACCCCAAAGGAACCCTCTGTCATGCTCGTGACAGAGCCTGAACTATGTGCTCAAACTCCCATCACTCAACTCCTTTCTCATGCACTTTCCAATATCTATACATATGACTTCCAAAAACCAACATAACGTCATTTTCTGCCCACATAGCCTTCTAACCATATGTTTACCTATATGTTAACTTCTCAATGGCATAAACCTCATTATAGTTGGACTCAAAACTAAAGAGTTATGGCCAAGGGAACAAGATTGCTACAAAAGCCCTCCTATAGAATTCTTAGCTACACTTATGAGCAATTTAGAAGACCTTAAAGTCCTCAAACCAAAAGGTCCATTTCTATAACAATTACAGACCAATACCTTATGATTTAAATCCAATTGACCTCATTCATTTTAGAGTTGTAAAACTCTTTTTATGTCCTAGACAATACAAGAAGGTAAAAATGGAACTCTCTATACTTCTAACTCATCAAGCTTTAAATAACTAATTCAGCATCACTTTTTCATCACACTCAAATTAAACTTCCCTAACACAATCATGAATATCACGGCACTTACAATTTCTCATTAGAAACTCATTCATTCACAAATACACAGCAATTTCTCAAATCTTCCAAAATTAGGGTTACATGCTTAGGTCAGTAAACTCATGGCAATCAATTTAGCTCAACAAGCTCATCTCTTCTATTCAATACATCACATAACATAATTACACATTTCAAATATGCAAGCAATCAATTTAACACACATAGCATTTAGTTTCCCAAACCTCAATCTCCTTTGCTCCAAAAAGCTCACTTGGCACTAGGCTCACCAATCTTCTCCTTTCCCTTATCTTTCCTAGTTTCTTCCACTACATACACATCCAATTTCTAGAATTGGATCAAGGAATCAATTCCAAATCAATTGAGAAATAAAGAAGGAGAAGAATATTAATCTAACTCAATCACTTACCTTGACTAACAAAGAACTCAACTCAACTCAAGAACTAACCAATCGACCAACTAGAAATTCATTGACCATCGATTGAAGAAGAAGAAGAAGAAAAGAAATGCAGAAATGAAGATCAAGTGGCCGGACCAAAGGAAAGCACCAGTGATAAATTCTGCCTCTCATGTAACACCCTAATATCCCTCGAAAGGATATCGGAGCGCCACAAACACACAAGAGGAAAACATACACATACAGAAGCAAATGAAAAACATGGCAAGCGAACAATTTTAATTATATGAATAAAAAATTAATCATCAAAGATTACAAAAGTATCTTTTACATTACATCAGGATAACATAATCAATTCTTTACATAACACGATATCCGATACATATAAAAAACTAGCCCAAACAAAACTATACACAAAAAAAAACAAAAAGAAAGAGAACTCCCAATGAGCTCCAGACTCCTAGTGGCCATGACCTGCAGATGCCCAACTCCAAACCGAACCTACCACCTATATGGAAAAACACTCATGCTAAGCGATAACGCTTAGTGGGGAGGAACAAAAGCAAAAGACTTCTAACGAAGTCACAAATATCACATAATGATCATAACAGCATGCCCAAAACATAATAATTTTTTTGTGCAAAACTTTAAAATACAAGTAAGTAACAACACATGCCTCTTAATCTAAACAAGAACAAATACATATATCCTACATATACTTAAACGTATGCATTCACTACATTTACACACTCATTAATTACTATAGGCACGACACAACCCTGCAACTTGAATTAATTAAATCCATAAGAATATATTAATGCACATCTAACCAATTAAAAGAATTTACTAGCCTGAATATACATCAGAGGTGGATACGGGTACTGAAATACTGATTGGACACAGTATTGAACAGAAGAGACGTAAGTATCAAAACATTTTATACCCAAAGGTAGTAGAAAAGGCCGAAGTCTCTCAAAACATTTTAGACCCAAACGAGGCCGACATAAATACCCAAACGGGGCCAACAGAAGCAACTGCACTAAAACCCTAAATAAGCATGCTTATCTATCCACAACTATGACCATTCAGGCTTAAACTTATAACTCTATCCATAACACTCAAACTTTTCAATAATTGACAATTCACACTAGATAACACACTTATATATCAATTTAAAGAATATTCAAGTACAATATAATAGCTCACTGTAGACACCGGGTCCTCAGTCAGGTTTTGAAAAAAAACAACAATGGTAACGGCAATTTTGGGTCCTTGATAAATTCCTCAAAAAAAATATATAAAATATGTAGGTAAAATTAAAAATAAAAAAAATTGAGATTAGGTTAATTTGATTAGTTAATATTATTGGATAATCAAAATGTTTGTAAAATAAAAATTAAGGCTAGTTAATTAATTAGTTAATGTTAATTAAAAAAATAAATATAGGGTTTAATTAGATAAAATACATATGATAATTTAAGTAGGATAATTAAAAATTAAGTAGGAAGAAAAATGTGGATTGTTTAATTAGAGTGTTTAATTAGTTAAAATGTGTAATAATTTAAATAAATTAATTCAATTAAAAAAATAAAAAATAAAAAATGGAGGAAATTATGAGGTGAACCAAGTTTACCCTAATTTTAGGTATAAAAAGAAAGAGATGAGGGAAAAGCAAGGGGCTCTCGGCTGAACAAAAAATTGAAAGAAGAAGAAAATTGAGAAAATAAGAAAAAGAGAAAACAAGAGAGAGCAGGGGATGGGTTGAAAAACGAAAAAAGGAAAAATAAAGTGAGAGCAGGAGAGTGCAAGGCATAGAAAAAATAGAAAGGAAATATAAAAGAGAGAGCAATGAGAGGAAACCAAAATCAAGGTATTAAAGAAATTAAAAGGAAAAGAAGAAACAACTAGAAAGAGGAGCAGAGGCCAACGGAACACAGACCATCGGAGCGGAGAAAAGAGAAAAAAGAAAGAGAGAAAGGCGGGAGCTCTGCCGGTCAATCGCCGCCGCCCACGGCGGCACGCACCCCACCGCGAGCACCAATACACCCGGACGAAGCTCCCTATGGCCGCCGTTCAACCATCCGTCGCTCGCAGCAAGGCGCGTGGATAAAAACTTCGGCGACGCTCCGTGGCGTTTTTCGGCATGGTCGTCGTTCTTCCCGGCGCGTGACCAGCTCTGGCGGCCTCCCGTCGTCCCGATCTCCCTGTCGATGACGGAGGTGTCGGTCACCACCCACCGACGGCGGCTCCAACGAGGTAAGTCCCCTTTCCCCTATTTTATATTATTATTATTATTATTATTATTATTATTATTATTATTATTATTATTATTATTATTATTATTATTATTATTATTATTATTATTATTATTACTACTACTACTACTTTATGTTTAATGATATTATTGTTGTTATTATTATTATTATTATTATTATTATTATTATTATTATGGTCATTATTATAATTTGATTTATTTATTTTTTAATGTTATTGTGTTATATTGATATTTTTATTGATAATGTTATTTAATTTATGTTTATTATGTGTTATTTGCTATTATTTTGTCTTGTTATTATTGTTAGTTTTATTTAATTTGTGTTTAATATTATTATTATTACTAATTAGTTTACATTATTATTATTAATATTAATTAGTTTACACTATTATTATTATTATTATTATTATTATTATTATTATTATTATTATTATTATTATTATTATTATTATTATTATTATTATTCTGTTTTAATTATTTTATTATTATTATTATTACTTAATTTTCTGTTTCATTATTATTAGGGACATGAGCTTGCGAAAATTAAAAAAAAAAAAATAAAAACAAAAAAAAACAAAAAAGAAAAACAAAAAAAAAGAAGAAAAAACAAAAGAAAAAAAAAAGAAAAAATAGAGTTTAGGATAATTTCCCTTGATGAGTTCAGTAATTATCTTTTTTTTAGCTTAATTATTATATTGAGCTTGACGAGCTAAAGTGTTACCAAATCCAAATTCAAGAATATCTGGACGGTATACAATTAGGGTTGAGAAGGGTGCTTTCATCCGTCGAATTAACGTTGCAGCCATTTTTCTCTAGCGACCTGATCCTCCTTTGATAGCCAATTACCTAAGCCTAACGTTACAACCAAAGTAAGACCTCTTGATTCTTGGTTAGACCTTATCTAATTAGTGGAGACGACCTTCTAATAAGGTTTGGTACGTAGGAAGAGGCATATGGTATTTCTTCAGCTTCAAGCGAGAAGCCATGAGTGCATTAGTGCATTCGAGTTGAGTCTCGTCTCCAAAGTTGCATCCAGAATTTGCTTTCAAATGATAAAAATTTCTATTTTGGCCTTTTGCACATACACACAGAGATTGTATGGTATGCCTGGTATTTACATGTTGGTTTAGTAAACCTTGATGTCTACATACTTATCTTCTTGCCCTTCATTGGGAATGACTCCTGAATTCTTTTGCTGAGATTCAATCAGTTGAGAATGTGGTTCATTCAGTACTTTCAAAGGCAGATAGAAAACTTGAGTTTGGGATACCAGATAGGTTGCACTCATTTTACAATCTTGGGGTACTTCTTATCGCTACTCGTGAAAGTGATACTTTGCATCTATTTCTATCAATATTCTTTGCATTTTACAAATGTTTTTGCACGTAACTGTAGCAGACATCCTTATAAATAGTCTTACATGTATAATTCTTGTTGCATGTCTTTCGGCATAAAATTTTTAGCAAGCATATATATTTCATAGATTCTTTCGTATACGTGCCTCTCTAAGATTCATTTTTTATAATCACTTATTTTTGCGCATTTCATGGGCATATCTTTTGCATGCTTCTCACATGCACATCATTTGCACGCATTTTGTACATGTATACATGATTTTTTTTCTGCATTTGTTTCATATGCATAGTTATCCATGCACACATCGCACACATCCAATTCTTCACATAGCCTTTATGTATATAATGGCTCCCACCCACCTATTCTTCACGTCAATGCCGGTGAATGACTCTTTACCCTCACAGGTAGGATCCCTGGTATGTATTTCATGTTCATAACCCCCTTGCATATATTTTATGCTTGATCTTTTGCATCTCTACCCTCACAGGTACGATCATTTGTATATATTTCGCATTCGTAATCCCCTTGCACATATTTTATGCTTGATCTTTTGCATGTATTTCTCATTCATGATCATTTGTGGCATATATGTCATGTACACAATTCTCTGCATGCATATCATATTTGTACACACACTGCACAATTAAATTTCACGGATGCATAACATCGCATGTCATTTCATACATGCATAACTCTTAGATTTCATACATGTATAACTTTGCGTGTTATCTCATATATACATGGCTTTTCACATGCATTCCATGCATATATGGGTTTTTTACATGCATTCCATGCATACAAAGTGCCATGTGTCTACTAGATGATGTACATCAATCTCAACCTCGGGACTTCACATGTCGACGTTTCTCAAGCCCTCTGAAGAGGCACAATCTCAAGGTCCTCTTAAGAGGCAAATCCTTTCAAGCCCTTTGAGGAGGCCAAATCTCAAAAACCTCTCAGGGGGCAATCATTTCAAAGTTGGAGGCAAATTTCCAAGTCCTCTAAAGAGGCACAACTTTCAAAGAAGGAAAAATCTAAGTCATCTAAGGAGGCAGAATCCTTAAGTCCTTTGAGAAGGAATTTCCAAGTCCTCTGAGGAGGCAAATCTCAGAACATCAGCACTTTGTAAGTCTGGAGCAGACTCGGTGCAGCTCAAGAGAGCAACCCTTGCGTTTGGTAAGTCTGGAGCAGACTCGGCGCATCACTATCCGCACTTTGTAAGTCTGGAGCAGACTCGGTGCAGCTCAGGAGAGCAACCCTCACATTTTGTAAGTCTGGAGCAGACTCGGTGCATCACCATCCGCACTTTGTAAGTCTGGAGCAGACTCGGTGCAGCTCAGGAGAGCAACCCTCACGTTTTGTAAGTCTGGAGCAGACTCGGCGCATCACCATCCGCACTTTGTAAGTCTGGAGCAGACTCAGTGCAGCTCGGGAGAGCAACCCTCGCATTTTGTAAGTCTGGAGCAGACTCGGCGCAACACTTCCGCACCTTGAATCTTGGGAGCAATTCGGTGCAAACACCTTAAATCTTGGTAGCGATTTGGTGTAATTTTAAAACTTCCACACCTTGAATCTTGGTAGCGATTCGGTGCAAACACTTTGAATCTTGATAGCGATTCAGTGTAATTTCAAAACTTTCGCACATTGAATATTGGTAGCGATTCGGTGCAAACACTTTGAATCTTGGTAGCGATTCAGTGTAATTTCAAAACTTCCACACCTTGAATCTTTGTAGCGATTCAGTGTAATTTTAGAACTTTCGCACCTTGAATCTTGGTAGCGATTCGATGCAAACACTTTGAATCTTGGTAGCGATTCAGTGTAATTTGAGAACTTCCGCACTTTGAATCTTGGTAGCGATTCGGTGCAAACACTTTGAATCTTGGTAGCGATTCAGTGTAATTTCAAAACTTCCGCACCTTGAATTTTGGTAGCGATTCGGTGCAAACACTTTGAATCTTGGTAGCGATTCAGTGTAATTTCAAAACTTCCGCACCTTGAATCTTGGTAGCGATTCGGTGCAAACACTTTGAATCTTGGTAGCGATTCAGTGTAATTTGAGAACTTCTGCACTTTGAATCTTGGTAGCGATTCAGTGCAAACACTTTGAATCTTGGTAGCGATTCAGTGTAATTTCAAAACTTCCGCACCTTGAATCTTGGTAGATATTCAGTGCAAACACTTTGAATCTTGGTAGCGATTCAGTGTAATTTGAGAACTTCCGCACTTTGAATCTTGGTAGCGATTCAGTGCAAACAATTTGAATCTTGGTAGCGATTCAGTGTAATTTCAAAACTTCCGCACCTTGAATTTTGGTAGCGATTCGGTGCAAAAACTTTGAATCTTGGTAGCGATTCAGTGTAATTTCAGAACTTCAGCACCTTGAATCTTGGTAGCGATTCGGTCCAAACACTTTGAATCTTGGTAGCGATTCAGTGTAATTTCATAACTTCCGCACCTTGAATCTTGGTAGCGATTCGGTGCAAACACTTTGAATCTTGGTAGCGATTCAGTGTAATTTCAGAACTTCCGCACCTTGAATTTTGGTAGCGATTCGGTGCAAACACTTTGAATCTTGGTAGCGATTCAGTGTAATTTCAGAACTTCCGCACTTTGAATCTTGGTAGCGATTCGGTGCAAACACTTTGAATCTTGGTAGCGATTCAGTGTAATTTTAAAACTTCCGCACCTTGAATCTTGGTAGCGATTCGGTGCAAACACTTTTAATCTTGGTAGCGATTCAGTGTAATTTTAGAACTTCCACACCTTGAATCTTGGTAGCGATCCGATGCAAACACTTTGAATCTTGGTAGCGATTCAGTGTAATTTCAGAACTTCCGCACCTTGAATCTTGGTAGCGATTCGGTGCAAACACTTTGAATCTTTGTAGCGATTCTGTGTAATTTCAGAACTTTCGCACCTTTAATCTTGGTAGCGATTCGGTGCAAGCACTTTGAATCTTGGTAGCGATTCAGTGCAATCACTTTGTAGCTTAAATAACAGCTCGGTGATATCTTAACACTTTTGCACTTTGAATCTTGGTAGCGATTCAGCGCAAGCACTTTTAATCTTGGTAGCGATTCAGTACAACCTCATAACTTTCGCACTTTGAATCTTGGTAGCGATTCGGTGCAAGCACTTTGAATCTTGGTAGCGATTCAGTGCAATCTCAGAATTTTTGCACTTTGAATCTTGGTAGCGATTCGGTGCAATCAATCAACCCAAGTCCTCTCCGGGGGAAAATCAACCTAAGACCTCTTAGGGGGCAGTTACTCCTTCAAAGTCCTCTTAAGAGTCAATTCCAAATGGTTAAACACTGACCCGACTGAGGCTAGATACCGCACAAATTAGATGCCGAAGCGAGGAAGGTTAGGCACCGCACTCAAGTTAAACACCGACCCGGCTGAGGCTAGGCACCGCACAGGTTAGATGCTGAAACAAGGGAAGTTAAACACCGAGCAATGGGCTAGACACCACACAGGTTATATGCCCAAAAAAAAGGACAAGGGTTAACACATCGACAAACTGACGTTAACTACCCCAACCGCCCCAACTTCATCAGGTACGCGTCTCTGCATCTCTTTTCTTTTTCTTTCCTTCTTCTCTAGATTTTGGCCTTTTTCTCTAAATTTTGGCTCACCTAGGTGTCTGGGCACTAGCTTCTCCAAAATTGGAGGCAACTGTAGACACTGGGTCCTCAGACAGATTTTGAAAAAAAACAAAAATGGCAACGGCAATTTTGGGTCCTTGATAAATTCCTAAAAAAAAATATATAAAATATGTAGGTAAAATTAAAAATAAAAAAAAAATTGAGATTAGGTTAATTTGATTAGTTAATATTATTGGATAATCAAAATGTTTGTAAAATAAAAATTAAGGCAAGTTAATTAATTAGTTAATATTAATTAAAAAAAATAAATATAGGGTTTAATTAGATAAAATACATATGATAATTTAAGTACGATAATTAAAAATTAAGTAGGAAGAAAAATGTGGATTGTTTAATTAGAGCGTTTAATTAGTTAAAATGTGTAATAATTTAAATAAATTAATTAAATTAAAAAAATAAAAAATGGAGGAAATTATGAGGTGAACCAAGTTGACCCTAATTTTAGGGTATAAAAAGAAAGATATGAGGGAAAATTAGGGGGCTCTCGGCTGAACAAAAATTTGAAAGAAGAAGAAAATTGAGAAAATAAGAAAAAGAGAAAACAAGAGAGAGCAGGGGATGGGTTGAAGAACGAAAAAAGGAAAAATAAAGTGAGAGCAGGAGAGTGCAAGGCATAGAAAAAATAGAAAGGAAATATAAAAGAGAGAGCAAGTGAGAGGAAACCAAAATCAAGGAATTAATGAAATTAAAAGGAAAAGAAGAAACAACTAGAAAGAGGAGCAGAGGCCAACGGAACGCAGACCACCATAGCGGAGAAAAGAGAAAAAAAGAAAGAGAGAAAGGCGGGAGCTCCGCCGGCCAAAGGCCGCCGCCCACGGCGGCACGCGCCCCATCGCGAGCACCAGCACACCCGGACGAAGCTCCCTATGGCTGCCGTTCAACCATCCGTCGCCGGCAGCAAGGCGAGTGGATAAAAACTTCGGCGACGCTTTGTGGCGTTTTCCGGTGTGGTCGTCGTTCTTCCCGGCGCGTGACCAGCTCTGGCGACCTCCCGTCATCCCGATCTCCCTGTCGGTGACGGAGGTGTCGGCCACCACCCACCGACGGCGGCTCCGGCGAGGTAAGTCCCCTTTCCCCTATTTTATATTATTATTATTATTATTATTATTATTTAATATTCTATATTATTATTATTATTATTATTATTATTATTATTATTATTATTATTATTATTACTTTATGTTTAATGATATTATTATTATTATTATTATGGTTATTATTATAATTTGATTTATTTATTTTTTAATGCTATTGTGTTATATTGATATTTTTATTGATAATGTTATTTAATTTATGTTTATTATGTGTTATTTGCTATTATTTTGTCTTGTTATTATTGTTAGTTTTATTTAATTTAGTTTTATTTAATTTGTGCTTAATATTATTATTATTATTATTATTATTATTATTATTATTATTATTATTATTATTATTATTATTATTATTATTAATTAGTTTACATTATTATTATTAATATTAATTAGTTTACACTATTATTATTATTATTATTATTATTATTTATTAATATTCTGTTTTAATTATTTTATTATTATTATTATTATTATTACTTAATTTTCTGTTTCAGTATTATTATAATTATTGTTGTTATTATTATATTATTTATTTTTCTGTTTTTATATTATTAGTTAATATTATTTATTATTATTGATTGTAATTATTATTGTGGTATTTTTGTTGATTATAATAATTATTGTTGTATGTTATTATTGTTATTTATGTGTTATTGTTAATATTATTTATTCTATATTGTGATTTTTATTGATATTAGTATATTATCGTTATTATTATTATTATTGTGGTTTTATTATGGTTATTATATTTATTATCATGATTATTCATTGTTATTGTTAATATTAATATTTTATCATTCCATTTGTTTATTATCATTTTATGTGTATTTGTTTTGCATCATTATTATTATTTTCATCATATTGTATTGTCACTATTATTGTTATTGTTATTATATTTATTATTATCATTATAATTATTTTCGTTATTATCATCAGTATTATTATTCATTTGTTTTTCGTCTATCTATCTATTATCATTATTATTTACAGTATTATCATTAACATCATTATTTTTATTTTCATTGGTCAGTTTAATTGTCATTTGTGCTTTTACATTCAATTTATTTTATTCTGTTATTTATTTGTTTATTTATTTATTCATTCATTACTCACCGATATTAATTTTCTATTTTGACTGCAACCACGAGTGGCACGTGACTCGCCCACGGAGTTAGGTGAAGCATGGTCGGGATAAGTAGATTAGAATTTATTTATTTTGAAATATGTAATTATTATTTTATTCTTCTTTCATTCGCTAATGGTCTGTAATAATAAAAGATTTTTGACCGCGCTTAAAAAGAACCACCACACAAATGTTTTATATTAAAATGATAACTTGTTAATAAAACTAGACCAATGTCCTGGTTTTCATCCCAAAGCAAAGGTTTAAATTGATTTGAGAACTCAAAACTTTTCATAAAAAGTAATTAGGAACCAATGTTCCCGCCTAAAACAATAGCCCGATTTATGTATGTATTTTTATCATTCTTTTATGGTTTCATATTTGTTTTCAGATAATTGTAATTATATTTTATTTACTGCTTTTTTATACGTGCTTGTAATGCGCTTTAATTTTATTGTATAATTTGCATATGAGAGAAGAGATAAAATAATTGATCTTAAAAACCCATTCACATAATATTAACCAAAGGTATGAATAAGAGTGAGGTCCCGAACTCTCTCTGGTTTTGGGCCTCATAAGGTTAGAATTACTTTCCCGATATTTTATCGGGTGGCGACTCCATGATCCTACCTTATGGTAGCCCGATAGATGGTGAGGTCATCTACACTCACATAACTAAAATCATATACCAAAATGAGTGAGAAACCATGCACATTGCAATAATTCATATACATGTGAGGGATAGAGAAGGGTCGCGCTCGCGACGCCCCATCGAGCTTGCAACAGTGGCGAGACTCGCCAAGAGTCGCGTCCGCGATAAACTCTGCGCTCGTGAAGGGGGCTGGCAGGTCTCTGTCGTGCTCGCGATATGTGTCGCGCTCGAGAAAGAAGCCGGATAGGTCCCCGTTGCGCTCTCACGACGAAGAACAGCCAGGCGAAAGCTCGGCTTACCGAGGCCTCTACCGTGCTCGCGACTTAGATCACGCTCGCTATAAAGAGCTCCTCAGCGGGAGCTCGGGTATCACATACTATGTTACGCTCACGATAGAGTCATGATTCTCACCCTGTTCTGAACTTTCCAGCCCCTCAATATTATACCTCTCCCAAACTCATGCAATCAAGCCAACAATTTCAATCCACATCATCAATTGCATTTAAACATGCTTATAATCATATTAGTAACAATTTACACTTAATAGAGCAATGAATTTGGAAAGAATGCTCAATAAAAGTAACAAACCCATGAATTTACTCTAAAGTCATACAAATCCACATGTCAACGTTCATATACCAAATTGCTTATCACACTTCACTCTAATGGAATAACCCAACTAAACACATGCATATAAATATACTAACAACTCAAATTTCCAGAAATTCAAAGAAAAAGCCAAACACATCAAAGACATATAAACTCCTAAACCTCAAAATGCAACATAACCCACTCTTCCCTTCAAGGTCCAAGCTTCTCCATGCCCTTTCTCTTACTCTTGATCACCAATTCTGGCACAAACCAAAACAAAAACACTTAATCCAAACCGAAAATACCAAATGAAAACCAAATAAGAAGGAGATGAAGACTTGAAACCCAAAATCCAACCACTAACCTTTCAAATCCAAATTGAACTCTTGAAGAAACACCAAAGGAGAAGAAACAAGGAGCAGATGAAGAAGAAAAAGAAACGGGAGTAGCTCACGTAACGGAGAGGAGAACGGGAAAGAGAAATCCGATTTCCCTCTCTCATCCTTTCTTTCCCTTCTTCTTTTCATTAAATGCTCCCAACAACTCATGCTTAGGTGTCTCTTCATAATTGACCAAATCAAAATGTCCTTGTCAAACTTCTTTTTAGGTCTATGGCTAATTCTCTTAAGTCCTTGGCAAAACACCACTCACTCACTTAATAAATTCTTTCTCTAATTAACTTTAATTCTCTTTCAATTTAGTCCTTAATCAATCCCAATTCTAGCTTGTACAATTACACTTATACCCTTAATGATGCAATTAACTCTGCAAATCCTACTAGGGTCTAAATCGGGGTGTTACAATTCTCTACCCCTTAAGAAATTTCATCCTCAAAATTTTCTCGTTAACAAACATATGATCATTCTCTACTGTATCAAAACTTACACCATACCGACTTAAGCAAACTAAGAACTTACCAAAAAGACTTGCAAGCTCATTCACTTCCTTTCTGACTACTGCAAATATTTTGGCCGGACCACCAAAATCATCCAGCTTCACAACCGATTCCGATGGCCCTTGCGCAATTCTGCCCCTATCCCTTCCATCTCTCGCAGCTCTTAACATACCCACTTTATCTTTGCTTGCTTGCAAGGCCAGGTTCTTGCTTAGCTTAGGATACTTGGCGATCAGGTGTTCCACACTGCCACACTTGAAGTAGGCTCCCGTGATCTTCCTACACTTACTCCAATGTTGCCTCTGACAATGCTAACATTTCAGTGCCTCCCGAGCTCTCTTGCCTCCCATCATATCTCTACCCAATACTTTTCTCTTCTATGTTTTCTTCTTAACAAAGTCCTTAGAAGCCTGAGGAGTAGTCAAACTGTCCAATATCTACAATAACCCTTGCGCCAATATGGGATTGTCAAAAATAAGATCGGAACCTTCAACCGAAGAACACGCACGAGCAGACTAATCAACCCTCACCAAATTAATGCGACCCGCAGACACGCCTATCTCCTGACTAGGATCAGACTCCATCTATACACTACACAAAATAGCAACTGCATTAGGCCACAGCTCTAGATAGACTCACAAGCATATACTCTATACTCTAACATCCTATAGACCCGAACCGCTTAAACCTATGCTCCGATACCAATAAAACTGTAACAGCCCAATATCCCTCGAAAGGATATCGGAGCACCACAAACACACAAGAGCGGAAACATACACATATAAAAGCGAACGAAAAACATGGTAAGCGAACAATTTTAATTATATGAATAAATAATTAATCATCAAAGATTACAAAAGTATCCTTTGCATTACATCAGGATAACATAATCAATTCTTTACATAACATGATATCCGATACATATACAAAACTAGCCCAAACAAAACTATACATAACAAAAAATAAAAAGAAAGAGAACTCCCAATGAGCTCCAGACTTTTAGTGGCCATGACCTACAGATGCCCTACTCCAAATCAAACCTGCCACCTACACGGGAAAACACTCGTGCTAAGCAATATTGCTTAGTGGGGAAGAACAAAAGCAAAAGAATTCTAGCGAAGTGACAAATATCACATAATGATCATAACAGCATGCTCAAAACGCACTAACTTATATGTCCAAAACTTTAAAATTCAAGTAAGTAATAAAACATGCCTCTTAATCTAAACAAGAACAAATACATATATCCTACATATCCTACATGTACGTATACCCGAAGGTAGAAGAAGAGTCCGAAGTCTCTCAAAACATTTTAGACCCAAATGGGGCCGACATAAAGACCAAAACGGGGCCAACAGAAAGACCCAAATGGGGCCAATAGAAGCAGCTGCACTATAACCTTAAATAAGCATGCTTATCTATCCACAACTATGACCATTCAGGCTTAAACTTATAACTCTATCCATAACACTCAAACTTTTCAATAATCGACAATTCACACTAGATAACACACTTATATATCAATTTAAAGCATATTGAAGTACAATACAGTAGCTCACATAACTAAAATAATATACCAAAATGAGTGACAAACCATGCATATTGCAACAATTCATATACATGTGAGGGATAGGGAAGGGCCACGCTCGTGATGCCCCACTGAGCTTCCGACAGTCACGAGACTCGCCAAGAGTCGCATCCACGACAGACTCTGCACTGGTGAAAGGGGCTAGCAGGTCTCTATCGTGCTCATGACATGTGTCGTGCTCGCAACAGAAGGCAGATAGTTCCCTGTTGTACTCGCGCAGACACGTGCTCTCGCAACAAAGAACAGCCCGATGAAAGCTCGGCTTACTGAGCTCTCTGTCACGCTCGCGATAAAGAGCGCCCCAGCGGGAGCTTGGTTATCATGTACTCTGTTATGCTCGCGACATGAGTCGCGCTCGTGATAGAGTCGTGATTCTCACTCTGTTCTGAACTTTCTAGCCCCTCGCAACTATACCTCTCCCAAACTCATCCAATCAAGCCAACAATTTCAATCCACATTATCAATTTCATTCAAAACATGCTTATAATCATATTAGCAACAATTTACACTTAATAGAACAATGAATTTTGAGAGAATGCTCAATAAAAGTAACAAACCCATGAATTAAGTAACAAACCCATGAATTTACTCTAAAATCATAAAAATCGACATGTCAATGTTCATATACCAAATTGCTTATCACATTTCACTCTAATGCAATAACCCAACTACACACATGTATATAAACATACTAATAACACAAATTTCAAAAAATTCAAAGAAAAAGCCAAACACATTAAAGACATATAAACTCCCAAACCTCAAAATACAACACAACCCACTCTTCCCTTCAAGGTCCAAGCTTCTCTTTGCCCTTACTCTTGATCACCAATTCTTGCACAAACCAAACCAAAAACACTTAATCCAAACCCAAAATACCAAATCAAAACTAAATAAGGAGATGAAGACTTCAAAACCCAAAATCCAGCCATTAACCTTTCAAATCCGAATTGAATGAAGAAACACCAAAGGAGAAGAAACAAGGAACAGAAAATGAAGAAGAAGAAGAAGAAGAAGAAATGGGTAGCTCACGTAAGGGAGAGGAGAACGGGAAAGAGAAATCTAATTTCCCTCTCTCATCCTTTCTTTCCCTTCTTCTTTTCATTAAATGCTCCCAACAACTCATGCTTTAGTGTCTCTTCACAATTGGCCAAATCAAAATATCCTTGTCAAACTTCTTTTTGGGTCCATGGCTAATTCTCTTAAGTCCTTGGCAAAACACCACTCACTCACTTAATAAATTCTTTCTCTAATTAACTTTAATTCTCTTTCAATTTAGTCCTCAATCAATCCTAGTACTAGCTTGTGCAATCACACTTATACCCTTTACCATGCAATTAACTCTGCAAATCCTACTAAGGTCCAAATCGGGGTGTTACATCTCACCCTTATATATTGCATGCATTTGTTGTGTTGGCGAAGCCATCACATGCCACATGGAATCCACTTATATCCTTAATCATGATTAGCTTAACTAATCCCACTTAGTCCTTAATTAATCCACTCCTAACTTAATCATGCACAACTATATTTTAGGCACTAAACTTATTTATTTCATGCAATTAGGTCTTCATTTTCAATTACACTTAGGCCCAAAATTAGAAATCCCAAATTAAACTTGTCTAATTACCCTAATTAAGCCAACATGCTACTAGGGTAGATTTCTGGTCATTGCAGTAATTGGCTTTCTAAGTAAAAATTAGGCCAAGAGACAGGGTGAAAACCTATAAACAAGAAGTTTGTCAAAAAAAAGGGTTCATTACCTGGAGTAGCAAAGGGATTTCGGTTGTAAAAGCAGCAGGGTCAGCTCTAATAGCATCTAATCCAAGAATTGTCTCAGTTAGGGTAGCCGGGAATGGGTGGGTCAGCCCCCGATGTACGCCATCTACGATGTCGAATAGCCAAAAGTCGCCAATTGGCTCGTGTGAAGTTACCATCATATATCAAGAAAGGCAGATTAGCAGCATGACACCGGTATGGAAGGTGGGCACATCGGTGAAGCCAAGGAGTGCATCAACCAAATTCTCCAAAGCAAAAGTGTTATCTTTAGGTGCCAACCGAGTAGCTGCCAAGGGTGAGATGCCCAGGGCAAATGCCATATCCCTTGCCTGATCCGACGCACTATGTGGGATGCAAGGCAAAGTACCGAGAGAGAACCTTGCACCAATGATAATGGCAAATTCCTCGGCCAGAGGGCATAACTCTTGATGTGTGAATCTGAAAACATGGAATCGAGGATCCCAGTAGCGAACAGCAACCAGTATGAAGTTTTTATCAAACTTGACCAGCATCAAGAACCTCATGTTGAAATAAGGGACCAAAATGGAATTTTCCAATTTTTAGGGTCATCTAGGAGCCGATGCAGTTTGTTAATAGAAAGGGTTGATATATTGGGTTTGACTGGAAAAGAAGAATAAAATAGGAAATTGAATGAAAATAAAATAAAAGAGAAGGGGAGGAGAAGAATACTTAGTGAGGAGCTCTGATCAAGAAGTGACGAAGAGGAAAAGCACAAAAATCAAAGATGCAAAGACTCCTTTTTTTTTAATCTTACTTAACCAATTGCATACTTAATTCCAAGTTTACACAGTCAAATAACACTTTATTTAACTTCAATACTAAGCATAGTACATTAAATTAATAGCCATGTTAAAACTTGCCGATTGACCCATAACAGATTTATTTACTATTCATTTGGTCAAAAATTCGGCAGCATAACAGCTAAAAACGTAACTATCCAAAACCTGCAATTCAAACAATTACACAGCCCAACTCAGGACACAACAATCTTAACTTATAATCCAAAATAATAACATCCATCATTAATATTTAACTATTCCAATAATATAAAGTATCCATACACATCCCATTACAAGACTAAAATCCAAAACTATACATGTACAGGATTCTAAAATCCTACCATACTTGTCTATACAAAGAATAATCTTAAGTCTGCTTGCTCCCAAAGCGAGGCATACTTACTCCAAAATGTCACTTATCAACCTACATGTAGTCATTGAACACTATATGCTGAGCTTAAATACGCTCAGTGGTGGTTACAATTCTATAGATTTCCAAAGAATCATTTTTATGCATAATAAACATAACATCATATATTTACAAATAATATTTTATTTAATGCCATCTAATCACAAAATCCAATATAAACAATTCCATGAATCAAGTTGCAATATAATTCATCAATTAACCTTATTAGAGACGAATTACAATTTTGTTCTTAAGCTACACTTTATTACCAATTTTCCATTCAAATGCATATAAATTCATTAATTGACATGCAATTACAATTTAGTCATATTAATCACTTTTATTCATTTATGCATATTAAACAATAATATAAATATCACAATATTCTAAATCACTATAAAAATTTAATCACTAAATTCAATATAATAATTTATATCACTTATAAACTAAATTACAGGTCAAATTACAACCTAATCCATCAATATATCTTTCTAGAGGTAAATTATCATATAGTCAATCAATTAAATCCCTAAAAAATCATTCGATTATAAATTTGTCATTAAATAACTAAATAATGACTTATTGCATTAAATGACATGCAATATACAAATTGGTCCTCCAATAAGCACATTTAATACAAAAATACATTTAAATTTAGTCAACATAAAAAAAATCCAAAGATTAACTATATATTTATTCATTACAATCACTTACGCTATTTAAAACATTTTTGTCACATTAATCACTTATGTTCAATTATGTTCATTTATACCCCTAGTACAACTCGGCAGAAACTTCTGATCCGGATATACGAGATGTGGACCCTATAGGTCTACTACATTTTAGTGTAATCCCAAAGGACCACTCAAGCATTCTCATTTCATTTCATTTCACTGAGCACTGCATTTTAAACATTGAATCACTATGGTAGACCATCGCGAATCTACCAAAGCAAAGCAAGTCGCCATAAGTTACACCGCGGTATAGGTGTCTCTATAGTTAGCCAACTATATCCTAAGCTAGATTTAACTACCAGGCGATTACTAAGGGCAATTAAATATTTAATTTCTTCAATTTTTTATCCAATCACATAATATGAATTCAAATCATCATATTATATCATTTAGGATACCAACCTGCTCACATGGTATGCTTACATTCAATCCATTCTTTTCTCAACAATTTAACACTAAATGATTAAATATTAAACTCTAACATCAATTATACTATATCTTCACTTTAACATTTGATATTTCACAAAATCTATTATATACATAATAGAATATTTTGCATTAAAATAACCAAATAAATTAAAATAAATCTCATTTAGCTAATGTATACAACAAATCATTCATATATGTATTTCTAACAACCCTTACCCATATGTAGCAATCGTATGATAACATAGGTGATATACAACGCCGAGGGAAGGATGTTACCAAACAAAATACAAAAGGTATAGTAACAAATAATGGGAAAACTGAATTATAAAATTTCTTTCAAAATTTCTTCCAATACAAAACACTTTCACATCCAACTGGTATAATACTCTTCACTTTAATCATGTTACATATAGATCACTTATTACTGAAACAGTGGTTAATTACATTACAAATAACAATTACAAAATCTATTTAAAATACTCCTATAGACTCGTTGCCCTTGACTGCTACGGAATGTCCCTGGCTACATTTATATCTCCAAACTTGCACGGATGAAACACCCATGCTAGGTTTAAAGCTTAGTGGGGAATACATATAAGATGGATGACCACTCATAGTAGTCGTTAACAATACACTCAAATAATTACATATAAAATCGCATATCTATTACTTTATATAAATATTGTATTTAGAACATTTAAGCATATTAATGGCAAATGTAAAACTCAAATATGTATTTACACTCGTATAAGTTACATCTAATTATTTACATACCAACAATCTCATATAATATTAACTGTCATGTCAATTATTTATTTCATGTTCCTTAAATACATTAGAAATGTTTGCTTTATCATATTAATACAATCACAATAACAGAAAGTTTATGCATAGCAATTTACTTAATCCCTTATCATAATATACATTCAAAGATTTCACATATAAGCATGCATACTTAATTATTAGCTTATAACTTATTATTCTTTTATTTAATTATTGTTTGCGTTAGTGTACAATAACACATAGATAGATGATGCACATATTCGGATTAATACATATTTACCAATAATTATACTACCCTATATATATATACACATTTTAGATAGGGAACTATACAATTAGTAAATCAATAAACATTCATTACAACACACCTTTAAGGTTCACTTATATAAAAACATTTATTTATCAATAACTTCCATATTCTTCATTTAACACTTTTTCACTCAATTATTGCCTGCATTACCAAGGAGGTGGATAATGGATTGAAATGCATAGGTAACTGAGGGTACAGTTACACATAAGGATCCATATGAGATCCATATGAGATCCATAACACATAAGGATCCAATCAGGATCCAGAAACACATAGGATGTAACACCCTTATACTCGTAAATGATACGGATATCAGATGTCATAGCGCTGCACTGACAAACATTACAATGCATTCGAAAGTTCAGTGAAATTTTTTTTTTAGCATTAACAATCACAAACGTACTCATATACAAAGAACGTAACAGTACACTAACATGCAATTCAAATACTTATACCATCCATTGCGGTCGTATACATGCCATGCTAGTCCTTCTACCCTTGCTGTCGAAAACTTCCCTCGGTCGTCACTACAACTTCGGCCACATCAAAATCTTCTATAACCTGCACGCAGTAACACTCTACACGCTGAGCATTAAAATACCCAGTGGTGGATACATATCCTAAATTTTCCATAACTGTAACTATATGCATGCCCATGTAAGTATATTACCTTAGTCACACTATTTAAATGTTAAGTTATTTACTTTTATCACTTATCTTTATATCCTTTTATTTCATTTCTGTGATTATACTCTAAAACTTCCATTTCTATTAACAATATCGTTACTATTTGTAGTGACATTCTTAACATTAATGTCACTTCATGTGATCTATCAATCAATTTAACAATCCTTGTTATCACTTATTAGAACAGTTGTTACTGTCACTCTTGCAGCATCAATTTGACATTTTAAATTTTCTTTAAGCTCTCAACACTTTCTTTACTTTTTCTTTAATTTACACTAACTCTTAGCAATCACATTACAATCTATTTCAATTACCTTTACATTAATTATTTCTCATTATACCAAATTAAACACTTTTAACATTCTAGTTAAACTAGTTATACAATTTATTTTATCAGTCCTTTTTAAAGTTTCATTCAATAATCATGCACTATAATTTAATTTACTAAAATCCTTTTAAGAACCCTACTATAATTAATTTACAATTGAGTCCTCTACATTTACCATAATTACAAAATTACACTTCTATTTCACTTAATTGCCATTATTAATATTATTATTCTCATTATCAGTTTTATTAATTTCTATTATCATTTCTTAATTTATTAACATATAACCAATTCAATATTCTAATAATTACATTTAGGTACTTAATCTTTTTCCATAATTATATTTATGTCCCTAACTTTAAATAATTCCAATTATGTCCTTAACTTTTTCAATAAGTCCAACTATGTCCTCATCTTTCTCAATAATTCCATTTATGTCCCTTATTTCACTTAATTATCAAATTACCGTCATTTATTCTTAATTTCTACTTTTACCCTTTCCTAACTTACCAAATTACATTTTAGTCCTTATTTTACCACTTTTATTCCAAATTACCATTTAATCCCTATCTTTCCATTTATTTACACAATTAACCTTTTTAATCACACTTTTTACCTAACTTACTTCATACTTATCCATTAGGTGTAAAATTACCATTTTACCCCTAAACTTCTATCAAATTACGATATTGCCCTTTCCTTTTTCTTTTATTTAGCATTATCCCATTAGTTAATTATATTTTCACATCTAGTCACTTATTAACTTATAATTCATCATTTAATCCTCCAATTAATCATTTCATGGTAAAATTACGTTTTAGTGCTTAAAATACCATTTCAAGTCAAATGTCATTTTTAATCCCTATCTTATCTTATTTTTATCATAATCATTATCATATCTTTATCCTTATCAGTTAATCATTACTATATCTTTATCCTTATCACTCAATTACGTGTATGTCCATTTAATCATTCAATTAATTCTTTCTTTACACTTTTCCACCATATTTTGCAATAAATCTCTCTTCTTAATCAATTTCTTTCAACTTTTGCCCCTAGTAACACCCAGTAGTTATCACTAGACTGGATATGCGGGACTGTGCTCTATAGCCCTAACCTACCGAAGTGGCCACTAGGGAGCCAAATTACACTTCGGTAGTATCAGAGTGGCCACTAGGGGGCCAAATTACACTCCGACGACACTACACTTACACTTTACACTACACTGACATTTTATAAGTAGACCGTTATTGGTCTACAATTGCAAGTCGCCATGACTTGCTACCGCGGCATACACTGACGTCCCTATGGCTAGCCATTTATATCCTGAACTAGATTTACTACCAGATCACTAATGGCAAGGCATAATCATTATTCAATACACTTTTCACTTACATATAATATGGAACAATTCCACAATATCAATCAGTACAGTACAATTTTCACTTTCAGTTCATTCTTTTCAAATCAGTTCAATTCCAATTCACTCAATGTTCAATATAATCTTCATTCATACTATAAATTCTCTAAAATGCACACATATTTTATCATTTTCATGGAAAATATAATACAATATCACACTTATATATATACAATTATACTCCATTAATTCCAAATAAACTCACATACACTTCTTTTTCATTCTTTATTCATTTTATACCATTATTCTTAATAAATAATCAAATTACACATCATATAAAACATTATCACCATTCGGCCAAGTGAACTTTCTTTCATTACAATCTATTATTTTCACATTAATCACTCATTTAGCTATATTACATGATAAATTACTTAAATATACTTCATTTTAGTATTTTATCACAAAACTTACATGATTACCATGTTAAATACCATTCGGCCTAAACACTACTTCCACATTAACATCACTTTTCTTTCCTTTAATCAATCCATTTACTAAATATCATGCTAAACATTATCTAAATATCGTTTATATGCCATAACAATTAAATATACATAAATAAGCCTAGGTATACCATTCGGGCTCACCTTGAAATTTTTACCATGATTATTTTTCACTCCATTAATCACTCTACTAGTTATATTACATGTTATAGACTTCAAATATACCATTTACATGCTTAAATCACCAAAGAAATTCAATATTTTCATTAAGATTCAATTCGGCCCAAGTTAGGTTTCTTCATCAAGATTTTATTTTCTCATTTTAAACACATACATAACCACCCTCCAAATCATGTGTATAAGGTTTGATTCAATTAAACATGCATAAATCACATACATGTAACATGAATATAACCTAAAATCATGCCTTTTCAATGGAAAAAGAAGGGTATTGTATCCACTAACTTTATATTCATGCTCCCCACACTTAGATCTTCCTTTCCTTTATCTTTCACCCTTAAATCTCTTTCCTTTCCATTAATTCTCCATGTGGCCGAATATACAATCCAAAGGAACAATCATCAATTTGCTTCATTTTTGCAATATAACTACATAAATATGATCTAGACATCCTAAAGTACCTATTTGAACCATTAAAAAAAATTATAGAACCCTAAATCACTTATCTTATTTTTAGGGCATAACCTTTGTCACTAACTTTCACCAACTTCTTCCACTTCAAATGAACTTTAGAGACCATTATTATTGAAAAGAGAGGCTAAAATTTGCTTAGGAGGCTTGGATTTTAGGAGAGATGAAGAGAGAATTAAAGAAAATGGAGGAAGAATTACGGAGGAGGAGGAGAGCTGCTAGAATTCTAAGGATTTCTCTAGAGAAATCTGATATTCCAGCATTTACATAGCCTCTCCTAATGGACCAAATCATGGGCCAATTAATTGGGCCAAACCCAAAGCCCATTTAAGTTATTTAAGCCCATTTTCTAACAAAAAATAATTTTCCTCACTTCCCAAATTCAATTTTACTCAAAATCAATTCCATAATTCTTAAAATATATAATTTAGCCTCCACATAAAATTTTAGCTCAACTTGAAACCGTTTCTCGGTCCGATAATTTCTTACCAGTCCGATAACTCAATTTTTTGTCTCATCGTAAAATTTATTTTTCATTACCATTTTATTCTTTATAATATTTCAACCAAATCCATGCTTTCAAATAATTTTTTTGAGGTCCATAACTTCATTTAGAGTCCGGTAAAACTTTGGTAAAACTAGTCAAACCAAAGTCAACTGGTCCGACTGGTCCGGTTTACTGGTTCAACTGGTTCGGTTCACTTTTCATCCTTGACCTTAATTTTACTTTTAATAACTCATTTAACCTTTGTTCCATCTCATTCAGGGACCTTATCCAGTCTAGTTCAATTGAATCAGTCCGATTTATCCATTTTTCATTGTCACCATAAAATTACTTTTTCACTGCCAAACTGTTTTACACACTATTCTGAGTCTAACTATGCCATTAGATAACTTTTTAGAAGTCAATTACTAACTTTAAAGTCTCGGTCAAATTTCGGTCAAACCTAATTACTATTTGAATCGAACCCGAGCTTTTCTTCAGTTTGACTTCTGGGAACCTATTTGACCTCAGTTTCACTCCAAGTTACATCAATGGACTCCATTTAACAGGCACTTTCCAACAGTCCAATAAAATATATTTTCCTACTGGCTTCCCGGCAGGTCACCCATCAGGGGCTTCCTTGGCCGAAGCACTTTTAACCTTTCTTCTTTACTATCTTTTTGGATTATTGATATTTCCTCCTGAAATTCACACTACATACTCCACAAATTTCACTGATCACTACTGACCCGTTATTCGGGCCATTACATAGGAATCCAAACAGGAGTCAGAGACGCATAGGGACCCAATCGAGGTCCAACACATAGGCTGCAGCAATAAAAACCCTATAGGCATGCCTATCTATCCACGACTCGATTGATATAGGCTATACATATATTTATTCCATTTTATGATACCCACTTCATTATCACATTTCCATATTTGCTGACACGCTTGTTGTGATCATATAATGATCACAGATTCATTCATTCGCATAATGTTTATATCCGTCATAATCATTGTATTTAGAAATAATTATTATGACCACATACTGTTCATAAACTTACACATCTATAAATATATCAAATTTACATATCATGCATAGCACTGTGATGCTCATCATATTCTCATATAACACATATTCATACATATACATACTACATACATACTTATATTCTTGTTGAATCTATAAATGCTTATCCATGCACTTAAACATAATGAAATTTCACATTCATATAATCATACAAATCATTAAGCTCATTTAATGCTTATATAACATATATTTCATATCATACTTCCATACCTCTATATCGTATTAATACTTATTTTGAATTACTTTCCACATATTAATCACTTAAATATTCATATTATTGCTTTAAACAAACATTATATGAAACATAAAAGGTTTCAAAAAAGTTCTAATTCAATTTGGAGTCAAAACAAAAAATATGGACAAAACAGGGATAACCGACGTCGTGCCTCGTGATCGACAGTCGTCGCCATATGACTGATGGAAAATGGCAGATGGATGGTGTGACATGCACCGAACCCTAGGGTGCCCACAAGTACCCTCTTTTAGGGCATTCAAGAGAGGTTCATAAGACTTATAAAAAATTACAAGGGCGTCTATTTTGGGCAACAAGGAGGTGCTTTTGAGTCGCCACCCAATAAAATATTGGAAAAGGTCGTCTAGCCTCACTGAGCCTAAGATAGCGCATGTGTGTCTATTTTGGGCAATCAGAGATATTTTGGAATCCTCCTTCCAATAGAATATTGGAAAGATTCATCTAATCTCGTGAAATCTAAGATGATGCATATATGTCTATTTTGGGTAAGCCAGAGATATTTTAGAATTCCCTTTCCAATAGAACATTGGAAAGGCTCATCTAACCTCGTGGAGCCTAAGACAATGCAACTTGGACCTATTTCGGGCAACAAGAGATATTTTGGAATTTCCTTTCCAATAGAACATTGGAAAGGTTCATCTAACCTCGTTGAGCAGAAAACCAGAGATGGTTCGGGACTTCCCATTTATTCATACCTTGATTAAATTATGATTGAATTTTAGAGATAAAATTTTATTCATTTTCTCATACAATTTTAATACAATAATTAGGACATATGTCGATCACGTAATAAAAGCAGTAAATAAAGTATTATTAAAATAAAGTAGATAAAATTACATTAAATTACAATAAAATTAGGGGTGGAATACAACCCCCACTATAAATGAAATGTAAATCATACATAAAATGCGGTATTTATTAAGGATGAGGACATTGGTCCTCGCATACATACTTAAGAGAAAAAAAGTGTTAAAGGTAATAGTTTATTTTGGATGAAAAACTAGGACATTGGTCCCATTTTTATTAAAAAAATTATAAATTAATTAATATAAATATTTTTGTGATTTTCTTTTTAACGTGTGTATGATAAATAATTTTATTACAAATTACATTAACAAAATAAATAAAAATCCAAAATAAAGGAAATAATATAAATAATAAAAACTTAAGGTCAAGCCAAACGAGTCCCCGGAATTTTCCCATTTGCTCGTGAGAATGCCAAAACAAAGAAAACAAGTATTGGAATAAAAAACAAACACAAATAAAATTAATGTTATTAATATAAATCAAAAAAAATCAATTAAACACATAAGATAATAATTAATAAATTAAAATAAAATAAAATGAGATGACGTCAAAAATGACAAATGAATTAAAATTTTAATAAATTAAAATAAATTAAAAAAATATATTATGAATGACAAAGGAATTAAATGATATGATTGAAATAAATAAAAAACATGTTAATGAATTAATAATAATAATAATAATAATAATAATAATAATAATAATAATAATAATGATGATGATGATGATGATGATGATGATGATGATGATGATGATAATAATAATGATAATAAAATAATAATAATAATAATAATAATAATAATAATAATAATAATAATAATAATAATAATTAAATAATAATAATAAATAAAAATATATATAAACAATTGAATAAATAAATAAATGAAAACAATAAAAATTTACATGATTACTAATTAAATATGAACAAAAAATAAATAAATAAATAAAAAATATCGAATCTAGAATATTTATCCTCACAATTCGGATTCAATGTAGGGAAAAAAGTGATTGATTTCCTTATTTTTTATCCACAAATTAGAAATAAAAATAAGAAAAGTTGGAATTTTATGCCAAAAAAGAAAATTTGCTAAAAAATAATGGAAGAAATAAAAAACTCTCAAGAACAAAAAATTATTCTTTTTGTCTCAAGAATAAAAAATAGAAGAAAAATAAAAAATTTTAAGGCTATTCTCTTTAGAAAAAATAATTGTAAAAAATCTTGTTTTTTACAAAATCAAATAAAAAAATTAGATTTCAAGAATAAAAAATTATTTTTTCTGCCCCAAAATCAATTTTTCATCAAAAAAAGATTCAATGGAAAATATTTGAAGAAGTTTAATCGAAAAAAAATAAAAGAAAAGAAAATGAGAAAATTAGATTATAAGAGCAAACAATTATTTTATTTATCTCAAAATCAATTTTTCATCAATAAAATTCCATCTAAAAATTCTTAAAAGAAATTTTATTGAAGCCAAAAGAAGAAGAAAAAGAATTGAAGGAGAAGAGAAGTTTTTGGAAGAAGAAAAAATAAAAATCTGAAATTTTTGGTTGCCTCCCCCCTTTTTCTTTTCATCTTTTTCTATTTATATGTTTTAATAAAAAAATCATAATTAATTAAGAAAATAAAATAAATTTAAATCAGAATATTTATTATCCTAATTTTAAAAACTGAAAAAAATCTAAAAATCTCAAAACAATGGGATAAAAAATCAATTTTGGGGAAAAAATCCCGAAAAAATGACAAAAATCACGTTTTCAGCAGATTTTGGCGGACAGGGCAACCGACAGGCGTGGGTGGGCATGTGGAGCGCACGCTAGGTGCGCAAGCAAGCGATGCCCGCAAGCATGCTCCGAGTTGCTCGCAAGCGAGCGATGCCCGCACGCGCTGCCAAGGGGAGCCAGTGCGCTGCCGATGGCTGATTTGTTTTTTAGACAAATTTGTCTAAAACACTATAATTCCAAACTCCCATTTTTTTTTGGTTCTAAAAAGCAATCTTGGCAAGGAAATCATCATTGTCGATATTTTTTCCTGTGAACAAGCATCTAATTGATATGGGCTACCTCAGGACCCGGTATTTATAGCTGTCCCCAATTCTGGGGTGGCTAGTACATGGGTGCCTAGGTGAGCCAAAATTCAAAGAAAAGGAAAGAAATGCGTACCTGAGGCAGTGCTTACTTTTTTGTTGTGTTTAAGACTTGTGGCTTGTCGCCACTGAGCTGTAGCATACTCTACTATGACCCATTCACAATCATTCTGCTGACCACCATTCGGTCTGCATGGCATGCTTTTGCTAACCCCCGTTCGGTCTACAAGGCATCTGATCGTTGCCATTGAGCTGTGGTGTATTCTACTGCGACCCATTCGCAATCATTCTGCAGACCACCATTCGGTCTGCATGGCATACTTTTGTTAACCCCCATTCGGTCTGCAAGGCATCTAATCGTTGCCATTGAGCTGTAGTGTTATTCAATTGTGGCTCGTTCATAATCATTTTACTGACCACCATTCGGTCTGGCACGGCATGTTCTTGCTAACCCCAATTCAGTCTGCAAGGCATCTGATCACTGCCGTTGAGCTATAGTGTTATTCAACTGTAGCTTATTCGCAATCATTTTGCTGACCACCATTCGGTCTGGCATGGCATCCTCTTGCTAACCCCCATTCGGTCCGCAAGGCATCTGATCACTGCTATTGAGCTGTAGTGTTATTCAACTGTGGCTCATTCGCAATCATTTTATTAACCACCATTCGGTCTAGCGCGGCATGCTGTTGCGAACCCCAATTCGGTCTGCAAGGCATCTGATAACTGCCGTCGAACGGTAGTGTTATTCAACTATGGCTCATTCACAATCATTTTACTAACTACTATTCGGTCTGGCACGATATGCTCTTGCGAACCCCCATTCTGTCTGCGAGGCATATGATCATTGCCGTTGAGCTATAGTGTTATTCAACTATGGCTCGCTCATAATCATTTTGCTGACCATCATTCGGTCTAGCATAGCATGCTCTTGCTAACCCCCATTCGGTCTGCAAGGCATCTAATCACTGTCGTTGAGCTGTAGTGTTATTCAATTGTGGCTCATTCGCAATCATTTTGCTGACCACCATTCGGTCTAGCATGGCATGCTCTTACTAACCCCCCCCCCCCCCCCATTCGGTCTGTAAGGCATATGATCACTGTCGTTGAGTTGTAGTATTATTCAACTGTGGCTCATTTGCAGTCATTTTGCTAACTACCATTCGGTCTAGCACGGCATGCTCTTTCTAACCCCTATTCCGTCTACGAGGCATCTGATCACTGCTGTTGAGCTATAGTGTTATTCAACTGTGGCTCGTTCGATACACCGCATTCATCTTGCTTACCACCTCCGGGCCTGCACGACATAGAATCATTAATGAGCTATAGTGTACTCTACTGTGGCTCATTTGATACACCGCATTCATCTTGCCGACCACCTCCAGGCCTGCATGGTATATCCCTGCCAACTACTATCCGATCGGCATGGTGACTCGTTCGTTGTCGTCTTTGCTGGCACTTATCCTGAACCTCTTTTCCTATAAAAAGGGGCAAAATAAATGTACAGGGTATATAAAAGAGATGCATACCTATGGCAGCACATACCTATTGGGATCGATGTCAGACGGGTGCCCCCTAAAGGACGGTTGGTTGTTCTCTAGAGAAGGATTTGTGGAATATGAATATCATCCTATTGATTGCATCGAGTCATTTTCCAGACTTCCAAAGTGCGGATATCGTCTTTCTTACAAAGTTCAGATATCATCCTCTTAGAGATCCCTTACTGACTGTGATATACCATATACCGATCCCTTTATCATCTCCAACCGGGGCCTCCTTGTTGAAAAAACCCATGTGCCTCTTAAGAGGGCTTTATACTCGTAGGGAGACTTTGAAAATCTATGCTCACTAAGACGCTTAAATGCTCACTAAGAGGACTAAGAGGCTTAGATGCTCACTGAGGAGCTTTGATGCTCACTGAGAGACTTTGATGCTCACTGAGAGACTTTGATTTTGAGCCTCTTGAGAGCAAATTAGATTTGAGCCTCCTGAGAGGAAATTAAATTTTAGCCTCATGAGATAAAATGAGATTTCAGCCTCCTGAGAGGAAATTAAATTTGAGCCTCCTGAGAGGAAATGAGATTTCAGCCTCCTAAGAGGGAATTAAATTTGAGCCTCCTGAGAGGAAATGAGATTGGAGCCTCCTGAGAGGGAATTAGATTTGAGCCTCCTCAGAGGAAAATTAAATTTGAGCCTCCTCAGAGAAAATTAGATTTGAGACTCCTCAGAGGAAATTTGCATTTGATGTTGGCCCGTAGGCAAATGGGTTTCAATGTCTTTGGTGTCTCTTGAAATGATTTTTTTTTTCTTTTTAAATTTTTGGGATTTTCACATTTTGAATGTATTTGAATTTTTACAGTGTGTTGGATTTTCAAGGCCTTGAAAATTTCTTCTTCTTTGTTTTTGTTTGTTTTGGTTTTGTTTTTGTTTTTTTGTTTTTTGTACATTTGAATTTGGATTTTTGTACAGTTATTGTGTGGTGTGTGTAAGCATACATCTTATGATAGAGAAACTTACTTGATTGCCGCCGGAATGGTGTGTATGAATAAGCTTGCTGTTTTAAATGTCCTCTTCGGCACGGGTCCGCAGGATTCCTTTTCCGTGAGGACTTCATCTTGATCTGATTATTCGGCATGGATTAGCGCTGATATTGAGCTAAAATTGTACCACATACCACTTTTGTGTCTGATTGCCTCCAACTAAAGTACATGTGGGTAGTCCAGCTTCCCCAAGGATCTTGTTTTCTATAACTTTGCGTGATTCTTGATTGCGCTCAGCATGGTGTGCCCGGGTAGGCTTATTTTTCTTGATGTTTCCCCCCTCTGTATAGGCCCATATGATTTTATGCCGAATGCCATGACCGACAATATTGAGTTGAATCCATCTCTTGGATCACGTTTGCGCATGAGGTCTATTTGGACCTTTCCCTCAGAGTTATGTACATAGCAATGTATACAAAAGATTGTGTGTGCGTATAGAATTATGTGTGTGAAATATATACACAAAGCTATATACAAGAAACACATACAAGAATTAATGTACAAAAATTAAATGTATACAACTATAAGTGTAAAGGATTGAATGCACATGATATATGCTTATGATATGCATGCTAAACATGTGCAAAGAATTACGTGTTATATGTATGCAGAAATTATGTACACAAAATGTGTGCGAATAATTGCATATGCAGGAAATATACAAAGTTCATGCATGTGTGAATGCATATTGGGCATCGTGAAAGGCTATGCATGTGTAAAGTTATGCAAAGAGATATGCAACAAATTGTACATGCGAGATGCAAAAATGGATAGACCACATCCTAGGTGGTTAAGAAATTCGTTGAGGGTACTGCTCATACGGTCTGATGCCCCCAAGGATCTAGAAAAGTGTCGTCCTGACGTAATAACTCTGACCTATAATCTTTTCAGAAAGAACCACCCGGTGTGCATCTTTGCCCCCCTGGTCAATGAGTATGCACCTTTTGTCATAAGCTATACAATGTTTTGCCCCCAGGACTCTGACTCATGTCCTGAATTATGCACTATTTACCTAAAGGGAAGTTATTCAGACTACCTTATCGCTCCAGGCATCAGCAGTTATTGTTTGAATGTAGTGCGTCCCTTGTAGATTTTCACACTAGCTTTTCTTTGTAGAAAATGTGTCGCTTTGGGGATTTTCACATAACCCTATGCCTAAGTTTTGCCTAGAATGGACCCAACCCACTCCAGCAGCTTTTATTCATTTTATTTTTTGTAGGACAAACTGCTTGTTTTCAGGTTTTCACCCTGCCCTTTGGCCAAACTTTTGCCTAGAGAGCCAATCACGGTTGTCATCTCCAACGGCCTTTTTATTTTCTTAAGGATATGGCTGTAAGAAAAGTTGAAGCTACTATCAGAGCCCTCTTCTAGAGTGTACAGCAGTTATTCATTGAGGCGCTTCTTTCCCAGACAGTGGTTGTACTCCTTTGCCTCTCCTGATGAAAGTGTTGCAAGATTGGGTGAGGTGGCGAATGAGAACATCAGCTTCATGTGCTCCTGGCTCCCCCTTTCTGCTGTGACTCTGGATGGTTCTTCAGGATGCATACCCTTGTACGGATTTCATGAGGCCACTTTCTATACCACCACTCGCTATGTTCGACAGTTCGGAGGGATTCAAGATGTTGTGAGGCACCCTCTATCTTTTCAAGGTGGCTCTTTATCCCCAGCTTTCATCTCCAGACCATAGCTTCTAGGCACAACTGCCGGTGAAGACTGTTCTTCCTTCTATCAAGGACTGCTCCTTTGCTTCCACTAGTGCATACAAGAGATAGGTCCTTAGGACCGCATTTGACAATAGGACCCACCAATTTAGGCATCTGACTGGCGAGAGCAGTGGCAGAGCGTAGCTTATTAGATTTCTTACATCCAATAAGGAATAGTGTCTTTCTTTTTATAAGAGAACTAGAAGATAATGAACATATGAGTTGAATTGTTTCCGTTTTAATTTATTTTGCAAAGATTGTGTACATTTCAGTATAATTTCTCTATACATGATCATTATCTAACATATATTCAAAATGCAGAACTACATCTAATCCCATAGTAGATCTTGTAAGCATCAAACTTTTATTTTCAATTAGCCCTCTTGGATTTTCTTAATTAGATATTTTCTCTCGAGCCTCTAATTTTTGCCCAGGGTGCCTTTTCAGTTTTCACCCTAATGAGGCTCCCTTTTTTAGTAAGGCTACCTTTTTTCGATTTTTGACCCGCATTTTTATTCTCTTTTTTTGATTTTTAGTCTTTAGCCATGGAACCTCTTGAATCTGTCGATGTTGACCGGCTCCTTGAACTCGTTACCATCATCGTCTATTAGAATTGCTACCCCCTTGGATTACAACTTCTTACGAACAAATGGACGTTCCCATGTTGGTCTGAATATACCCCGTATGTTTGGAACACCCGGTCTGATTTGCTTAAAGACTAAATCTCCCTTTTTTGGTGATTGCCTTCTGACTTTCTTTCTGAATGACCTAGCAAGCCTTTTCTGATAGACTTGGTTGTGATAGTAAGCTTGCAATCTATTCTCACCTAATATGTTCGACTGTTGTAGTCGCAGCTGCGCCCAGTCAGTTTCTGGAATCTGAGCTTCCATTACTATCCTTAAAGACTTAAGCTTTACCTCAACTGGCAATACTGCTTATGTCCTATATACCAAGGAAAAAGGTGTGGCTCCTATATAGGTTCTGACGGTGGTTCTCTAGCCCAAAAGTGCAAAAGGCAACTTCTCTGCCCAATCCTTGTAGTTCTTAACCATCTTGGCCAAGATCTTCTTGATATGCTTGTTAGCAGTGCTTACTGCCCTATTGGCTTGAGGGTGATATGGAGAGGACTTGTGATGCTCAAATCCATACTTCTAGAGTAACTTCCTAGTTTCAGCCATAAACTGTATCCCGCTATCAGACACAACATGGTGCGGAAGACCATATCAAATTCTACTCAATGAACTTGGCCATATCTACATACCAATTCTTTTCCTTCCTTTTTTTTGTTCAAATCCTGATAGTTCACAGATACATATACTTTTCTCCAACGTTGACCAACCAAGTCGGATGTTGAACTTCGATAAGAAATTTGGCCTTGATTTGTTTGTGAGACTCTTCTTCGACCTTTTCTGCCTATTCTGGCCTGAGTCCTCGGAGCTCCTACTTGACTGATCTATGATCGGGGTATACTGGAATGGCATGTTCGGTTACTCCACAATCAACTCCTAGCATGTCTTCGTAGGTCCAGGAAAAGACTTTTTCATATTTTTTTAATATTCTCTCAAATTTTACAGTCTCTTCAGGAGTTACATTAGATGCTATCAAGATTTCCTTTGGGCTTTCAAAAGTTCTGAGATTAAAAGGAGTAGTATCAATTGAATCAATGTCAAATATGAATAAGTCATGCTCATGATTATGCATAGTGAAATTATAAGAAATATCACACAAATAAGCGAAACCATTTATTTTATTAATGAAACCAGAATTGAAAGCGTCTTTATCAAATAGTTCCAAAATAAAAAAAAATCTAAATAACTATCATCTTCATTTCCCGCCAACACAGATGTCATAGTTGATGGCACACTGTCATCCTTAAGAACCATCTTCCCTTCCCACTTAGGCACTTAATCTGTGTTACTCTTTCCCTTTTGCTTTTCTGGGTCAAAGATCTATTTGGAATCAATCAAATCTTGAATAGCATGTCTCAAGGTCTTGCAATTGTCTATGGTATGCTTGGTGTGCTAGTGGAAATCACAATACTGATCCACCTCGTGATCAGGTTATCCCTGGTTTCTAGCAGGCCTAGCCAACAATGGCTGTAACATCCCTTCCTTCATTAGCCTCTTAAGGACTGAAGATAAGGATATGCCCAAATTAGAATAGTGCCTTTAATTCATTTTTGTGATTGGAGCCTCCACTGTCTTTTCTTTTTCTGGGTCCGATATCAATTCTTGAATACGGTCTCTCAGGGGACAATAATAGTTCATTCTATGTCCTGTATACTGGTGATATGCACAATACCAGTCTGTTCTATGTCTAGGCTATATTTGGCTTGGGGCAGGTCCTGCTGGCAATGGTTGTAACTTCCCTTCCTTAACAAGATGAGTGAGGTGCCAAGATAGCGATTTACCTAAGATGGTATAGTGACACTGAGCTGTTTTAGTGGCTTGGACTTCTGCCATCCTAACATTGCCCTTACTGTTGTTGTGGCTACCTGTGCTCCCCTCTTTTAGATTATGCATCATCGCTGGGTCTCCAACCTCTTCGGGCACAATGTTATATTCCATAGTAGGCCTCCTATCTCCTCTTTGCTCGACTAGTGAAATAAGTGAAACCTTGCCTCTGGGCTCGGAAGCAAACGGAAGCACTGTGGCTGTTGCTACATGAGCCTTCTTAACCTTGGCCAGTTCGACTTGGTTAAGAGCTATTGCCATAAGCTGAGCTTGAAGAACAAACGCTATGGCATCCATTATTTCCTTAATCACGGTCAATAGCCTTTTTTCAAGCTCTTCGAACCTTCTATCCATCTCTTGGGCAATTAAAGCATGAGTCTTATGGATTTGTAATGATAGATCAGCCATTTTTAATGCATGCGAATGTCTTGATAAAGATGCTAGATCTCTATCCACCAACCCAAACTCTAATCACTCTTTAGAAAACTATCTGGATCCCTAAACCGCCCAGGTAAATGGTCTACGATGGCTGAAAAATCAAAGGATGATGCTTGTGATTCATGTAATGCATGATCGTGCTATGCAAATGGTCCTCGATGACTGAAAGATCAAGATTACAGTGATATATGTGATGCATGGAAAAATTTTACATAGGATGATATGTACATGTGAAAAATAATATGCATACAAAAGGATATACGCACACAAAATGCATTTATTTTTTTATTTTTCATATTCTTTATTAACATGCATGAATGACACGCGATGCATGAGCATGCTGTGCAGAATTCATAACCACATACAAGCAGATAAATCCTTCCAACCTTATCACTCCCAAACACATGAGGTCGCACGGTCTCTTTCCTAAGTGGGCTTGATCCATGGGTTAACGGGGAACCCGATGAATGCGTATAATGCATGGTGGTAAACCGACAGCATAGCATCTCTTAACTAATGTGCATACATATGGGTTTTGACCATTGAGTATTCAAGCAGTCTAAATAAATCGACATGGGCCTATCAAGGCATAAAAGCCTTTGATTAGGTGACCAATCAACTTATTTAGGTTTGACCAATACAAAATGATCCATACAGTAAACATAGTATTATGGTTCATACCACCTAAGAGAAGTATCTACTTTCATTACATGAGCTTTGACTAGGGTGACGTTACTTT
This sequence comes from Excoecaria cochinchinensis, assembly GCA_947683425.1. Taxonomy (NCBI): domain Eukaryota; kingdom Viridiplantae; phylum Streptophyta; class Magnoliopsida; order Malpighiales; family Euphorbiaceae; genus Excoecaria; species Excoecaria cochinchinensis. Next base: position 4,864,235 of record CANTUQ010000038.1, read on the forward strand.
AGGTCTACCCAAGCATAGTCCCTGCCGACAGGTCTAGCTTATCATGAGCATAATGACCAATCGGGTCTCCATTTAGTATATCATGATGGTATGAGACTTGGACCGGTGATTATCTTTAACACTTCCCTACATTGAGTGAACATAGGGTCGCGCTTCGGGAACGCACTGGGGCTGAGAAATGGTGCAAACTAGCGTAGATTTAAGGCTCTAGTGATATGCAATGCAATTTTGAAAAGGGATAAAATTTTAAATTAAAACTCAATTATATGTTTTAGCCAAAGTACTTTCAAAGCGAAGTCTCAATTGTCTGCAGTGGAGTCGCCAGTGTGACGCGCATCGAATCCCAGGGTGTCCTGAATGTCCCCCTTTTAGGGCGTTCGAAAGAGGTTCATAACACTTATAAAAAAATTACAAAGGCGTCTATTTTGGGCAACAAGGAGGTATTTTGGAGTCGCCACCCAATAAAATATTGAAAAAGGCCGTCTAGCCTCACTGAGCCTAAGACAGCGCATGAGTGTCTATTTTGGGCAATCAGAGACATTTTGGAATCCTCCTTCCAATAGAACATTGAAAATATTCATCTAATTTCATGAAGCCTAAGACGATGCATATATGTCTATTTTGGGCAAGCCAGAGATATTTTGGAATTCCCTTTCTAATAGAACATTGGAAAGGTTCATCTAAACTCGTGGAGCCTAAGAGAATGCAACTTGGGCCTATTTTGGCAACAAGAGATATTTTGGAATTCCCTTTCTAATAGAACATTGAAAAGGTTCATCTAACCTCGTTGAGCCTAAGACTAGAGATGGTTCGGGACTTCCCATTTATTCATACCTTGATTAAATTATGATTGATTTCTAGAGATAAAATTTCATTCATTTTCTCATACAATTTTAATGCAATAATTAGAGCGCATGTCGATCACGTAATGAAAGCAGTAAATAAAGTATTATTAAACTAAAGTAAATAAGAGTACATTAAATTACAATAAAAGTAGGGGCGGAATACAACCCCCACTGTAAATGAAATGTAAATCATACATAAAATAGGGTATTTATTAAGGATGAGGACAATGGTTCTTGCATGCATACTTAAGAGAAAAAAAAAAAGTGTTAAAGGCAATAGTTTATTTTGGATGAAAAACTAGGACATTGGTCCCATTTTTATTAAAAAACAATTCAAATTGATTAATATAAATATTTTTGTGGTTTTCTTTTTCACGTGCGTAAGATAAATAATTTTATTATAAATTACATTAACAAAATAAATAAAAATCCAAAATAAAGAAAATAATATAAATAATAAAAATTAAATGTCAAACCAAACGAGTCCCCTACATCTCCCCATTTGCTCGCGAGAATTACCAAACAAAGAAAACAAGTCTTGCAATAAAAAAAACAAAGACAAATAAAATTAATATCAGTGATTAAATCAATAAAATTAATTAAACACATAAGATAATAAATAATAAAATAAATAAGATGACGTCAAAAATGACAAATGAATTAAAATGTTAATAAATTAAAATAAATGAAAAAAGGCATTATGAATGACAAATGAATTAAACGATATGATTGAAATAAATAAAACAAAATGTTAATGAATTAATAGATAAAATAATAATAATAATAATAATAATAATAATAATAATAATAATAATAATAATAATAATAATAATAATAATAATAAATAAAACAAATATATAAACAATTGAATAAATAAATAAATAAATATAATAAAAATTTACATGATTACTAATTAAATATGAACAAAAAATAAATAAAAGAAAATAAAAAAAGATATTGAATTTAAAATGTTTATCCTCAGAATTCGAATTTGATGAAGGGAAAAAAATGATTGATTTCCTTGTTTTTGATCCACAAATTAGAAATAAAAATAAGAAAGGTTGCAATTTTATTCCAAGATAGAAACTTTGCTAAAAAATAATGGAAGAAATAAAAAAAAAAAAAAAACTCTTAAGAATAAAAAATTATTCTCTTTATCTCAAGAATAAAAAAATGGAAGAAAAATAAAAAAAAATTAAAGCTATTCTCTTTAAAAAAAATAATTGTAAAAAATCTTGTTTTTTATAAAATTAAATGAAAAAATTAGATTTTAATAACAAATAATTATTTTATTTGCCCCAAGGATTCAATGTAAAATTTTTGAAGTAGTTTAATCGAAAAAATAAATAAAAGAAAAGAAAATGAGAAAATTAGATTCTAAGAGCAAAAAATTATTTTATTTATCTCAAAATCAATTTTCCATCAATAAAATTCCATCTAAAAATTTTTAGAAATTTTATTGAAACTAAAAGAAGAAAAAGAAGAATTGAAGGAAAAGAGAATTTTTTGGAAGAAGAAGAAATAAAAATCTGAAATTTTTGGTTGCCTCACCCCTTTTTCTTTTCATCGTTTTCTATTTATATGCTTTAATAAAAAAAACCCTAATTAATTAAGAATATTTATTATCTTAATTTTAAAAACTGAAAAAAATCTGAAAATTCCAAAAAAAATGGGATAAAAATCAATTTTAGGGAAAAAAAATCCCAAATAAAGGCCAAAAATCACGTTTTCAGCAGATTTGGGCGGATAGGGCGACCGTCGGTGGGCGCGCGGAGCCTGTCAGTGGGTGTGCGGAGCGCATACTGGGTTCGCGCCAACTTGCTGCCGACGGCCAATTTTTTTTTTAGACAAATTTGACTAAAACACTATAATTCTAAACTCCCTTTTTTATTTTTTTTTTATTTTCTGGTTCTAAAAAGCAATTTTGACAAGAAAATTATCACTTTCAATCATTTTGCTTGTGAACAGGTATCTAATCATTATTGGGTAACCCTGGTCTGGGCTGCTTTAGTACCCGGTATCTAGAGACGGATATTATAGGTGGCAATCACGCCTAATCAACGGGCTTAACAAAGACCGACGGGCGTCCCTCCATAACCGACGGGCGGCCATGGATGGACGGGTTTGACCGACAGATGGCAACCTACATGCGGGTTTAACCCTTGACTAATTGGTGTCGCCTATCATGGACAGGCGTCTGTAACGCCCTTGCTCTATACATACCGACTTAACAATTGTTGTGCGATTACCATGATTGATGAAAACCGTCATATAACCTTAACGAAATTAAGGGTAAAATTTTCGCTTTTATCCTTATTACTCAACTTGAGTTTCTCCTAGAAAACATTTTCACTAGACATGCATAATCATATATAAATATAATACATCCATACCAATCAGTTTGTATACATGCCACAATATATATAGCCTTAATATCCATAAACTCTTAATACATGCCAAAACTAAAATATATACAAAAACATCTTCTTCGAGATTCTTACTTACGCGCCAAAATTCTCCTTGTATGCTTGCTCTGCTCCTTAAGCTCCTATACCTACACGCAGTCAAATGAACTATGTGCTGAGCATTATTTATGCCTAGTAGTGGATACATATCCTAAATTTTCCATAACTAACTAATGCAAGCATGCATAAATTAAAACTTACACATCTTATTTTATTCATCAACATGCACATATTCATTATATATAGTTTAATTACTTAATTCTCATTATTTATTTTACGCTTATTTTCATATTTATATTCCTATAACTAATTATGCATAAACATCCATACAACAATTACATATCTTAACCCTTAATAAGCATACCACTAAATTCAATTATTTTTATTAGTTAAATTATCATTATCTATATTAAAAACTACTATACATAACATTTATTTATTTACTCCTTTATTAAAATCCTTATAATTCTTGTTATTCCATACCATTATCATTCCATTATTATTATTACCAACATATAACAATTTTAATTATTTCTTAGAGTCACATTTACACGTAAACCCTATTTATGGTTAATTACGTTCTAATCCTTTAATTAACATTACTATTACCCAATTAGTCCCTACACTTTACTAAGTTACCATGTTACCCTCCATTTCTTTTATTTACAATAACACCATTACTTAATCTTATTCTTACATTTATTTATTTGACACATAAATTACCATTTAGTCCTTAAAATACTATTGCTAAGTCAATTTACATTTTAATCCTTATTTTTCCATTAAATTACGATTTTGCCATTGAATTTACTATATTTGCATTTGTGCCATTAACTATCCCGATTTCATACTTTATTTATTATTTAACATGTAAAATTACCATTTAGTCCCTAAAATACGTTTTATGCATAATTTCACAATCAATCCATGTCTATTCATCTTATTACTTCTTGAACCAATTAATTACTTATTATTTAGATATTACTTTATTTTCACTCACTATTAAACATAGTTACAATTATACCCCTAATACTTTTAAATCCTTACAATTGAGTCCTTATCTATTTTATTTCTCTTATTATTTCTTATTTATTCATTTTAATTTATTTATTATTTATTATTATTTTTTATTTTGCCCCTAGTAGCAATCTGGTAGATATCCCTAAACTGGATACACGTGACAGAGCTATAAGAGATAGTAACCACTAAGAATCACTAACTCTGGAGCCATAAGAGTAAGTAATCACTAAGGATTACTACCCTGGGTGCCATGAGAGTAAATGACCACTGAGGATCATTACTCTAGGTGTTATAAAATAATTCGTCAATTCCTTAAGCCATAATGACATAGTGCCATACATAGTAGACCATCATTAGCCTACATATACGAGTCATTTTGACTCGAACTGCGGTGTAGATGTCCTTATGGCTAGCGAACTATATCCTAAACTAGTGATTCGCTAACAGTGTACTAAGGGCAATATTTGCATATTTTAGTTCTATAATTCTTTATATCCATAACCATAATTACTTCATAATAACCATAATCTTTTTCCTTATTACCATATTCATTCTATATCATATCTTAACATAACCTTACTTTTATTCTTATGTACAATTTTTATTTCTACAATACTAAATATCCTTACATACTTGTAGACACCGAGTCCTGAGACAGTCCAGATCAGAATTACCCGATGAAGATATCAATGTCTGTTTCTAGGCAAATGGATGAAAGTTGTGAGTTTTCATTCTCCGATTTTAAAAGGACTGAGGATTCTTCTTGGTGATAGGGGATTTCAAGACATCAGGAGGAATTCCTGTTTTGAAAATCTGGACTTTGCTCCACCGACGGGTATTCCATCTGTCAGAGCGATGCCCGTCGCTCGTTCCCAAGGAAGGCCCCCCTCACGCATGAGCGATGATTGTGATGACCGTCGCTCGCTTGTGAAGGCCGTCTCTTGCATTGAGCGACGGCCATCGCTCATGCGAGGGATGCCTGCCTCTCGCAAGCGATGGTTGTCTCTTAGCCTCCGTCTCTCATGAGTGGCCCGTCGCCCAAAAGGCCAAGGATGCCCCCGTCACCGATGCCCGTCGGTCATCGATCTGCCGTTGATTTGAGCGGGATTTCCCATATTTTTTATTTCTCTTCAAATATATTTTCAAGATTTTCCAAATATTTCCTAAATCTTTTCAAATATATTTTCACGATTTCTTATATTTCCTAAATCTTTTTAAATATTTTCAAATTTTGGATTTAATTTTGAGAATATTCGGTAAATCAGTCGATTTTGATTTTGATTTCGATTTCAGAAATACTTTTTCAAATTTAAATTCTAATTTTGAATTTATTTGAATTATTTTCCTAAACCTATAAATAGAGTGTTAAGGCTCATTATTCGAGGTTAGCAGCTTTTACAAGATAAAAAGGATTAGCAATTTTTACGAAATAGAGGATTTTTCGAAAATAGAAAAAAGGTTTCTTTTTTTTTTATCAGATTTTTATCAAATATTCTTTGAATCAAGGCAAATCTGAGAGAACAAAATTAATTCATTTCTATCTGATCTAGCTTTTTTAGCATTCATAATTGCTACCAAAACATCAAGAAGGAAAAATATAATTTTCTTTTCTTGATTTGTTTTCGAAAACACAAATTTTGCAACCAAAAATCTCCTAAAATTACGCATCACGGATCAATCCTTGTAGAACTCGAGGAACAGAAATGACACAATGATTTTCATCAATTATGTTGAACCCATTCGACATGATTATATGATGAAGTTTCAAGTACCATTGTGTTGAAGACTATTTAAGGCCATAGATTGAGCTCATTAATCAGCAAACTCTATGTTTACTGCCTTTTTCGATGAAACCTATAGATTGTTCCATCCAATTCTCCATTGAGAAAAGCAGTCTTCCTGTCCATTTGATGAAGCTCTAGTTCCAAACTCGCCACTATGGCCAGAATCAAACTTATGGATAAATCTTACAACAGATGAGAAATTCTCCTCATAGTCAATCTCTTCCTGTTGTGTAAATCCCTTAGCGACTAGCTGAGTCTTATATCTTTCGATACTTCTCTCAGCCTTTCGCTTCACTTTGAGAATCCAATTATTCTCAATTTGTGTTATTTCAGTAGATCAACCAGTTCTCAAACATGGTTTGATCTCATGGATGACATTTTTTCTTCTATTGCTTTAATCTATTTTTCCTTAGATAGGTATGAAAAAGCCTTTTGAATATTTTTATGCTCTTTCCTATCTTGTGGGGTAACCAAAAGGGCTTCATTCAAGTCTTTGATTTTAAATCATCGGCATGGAACACTTATCCTTTTAGATTTTTGCAGTTCTGAATCTTGATAAATATGTCTCATATATTCACCATGATTAATAATAGTCCCATTGGAACCATGTTCCATACTCCCATTGGAGTCAGGAATACCATATTCTTTCCTCCTGCTAGAGTGAAGAATACTCCCATTCAAATCAGGTCTTGAACATCCGGATCGTTTGGAGGATAAAGGTCTTTACCTTCTTCCTCTAACTCCCTCCCACTCGGATGGAGTGATCCTGGTGGTTCTCATCCTGAGTTTCATAGAAAGTGAAATCTTTGCACAACTTTGAAAAATCATTCTGTAACACCCCATACCTATACGTAGGGGAACTCACCCACAAGGAGAGTAAATGCCCATATAGATAAGGGTGTTACTGACAAACAAACATACAAACATAACGAAGGCGAAAAAGAAACATTTAGAATACAATAAATTAAAACTTATAATAAGCGAAAAGGGACAATAGAAAATTTCATTTTATATACCAAAATATTCTTTACAAAGGGAGTACAGCAACCTTACATAGGTAAAGAAATTTCATACTTGAAATATTACAAAACCTAATACATTACAAAAAGAATACATCATAAAACCCAAAATACAATAGTCAAGCTACAAAAAGAATCTCTCTCACTCCTCAAAAACTCGGACAGCTTCCACACCTGCACGGATTAAACACCCGTGCTAAGCGATAAATGCTTAGTAGGGAAAACAAAAGATGGATGACCACTCACAGTGGCCATCAAGGCAAATGCACACATATGTCACATACAGAAGGACACAATTATCCAAATAAAATATGACACTTATCTCATACTTAATCACAAACATAACTTAATATAAACTAATCATGCTCATGTTTCAATAATAAGCAAGGTTGGATTCATAAGAGAATCAAACATATATGCCTGCAAATTCAGAGTAGTGGATAACGAGTGAACACTAGGTACCCGTAGGTACGAGCAAAAGCAACATCTTTAATTTTCATATAAAAACATTTTCACTGGGGATCTTAAACAAGATCCAAACACTCAGGATCACGAGGACCCCAGACGGTGATCTGATCAGGGTCCAGAGCACTGAGCTGCAGCTTACGAAACTCTATAGGCATGCATATCTATCCACTTACTTTACTCTTGCAGGCTAAGCAACAATAATAGTTTTCATAATTATCACATAAGAGTTAATATATTTCAAGGCAAAAGCTCAAATTCTCTATCATATAACACTATTTGATATCTAATAATCCCATAGTCATAAGCACATGTAAAGGCTTAACTAAAAAGAGACCAAAAGAAGAAGAATTCAACAATCTAAAAATTTCAAGACAGAAAGAGGTTACACGGCGGTATGGTAAATCCTTACCGTCGTGTAAGACATTCCACATGGTGGTAAGGAAACTCTTACCGCCGTGTGGCCTGCTGAGCAAAAACTCCTCAGAAACAGAATGCATTTACACGGCAGTATGGAAAACCTGACCGCCGTGTATAATGCACAGCATAAACACCTTAAAATATAATACAATTACATGGCGATATGATAAGCCCTTACCACCGTGTAACAACTCAAAGAAGTAAAACTCAAATGCAGATATACTATTTACACAGTAGTATGGCCCTCCTTACCGCATGTAAATCAACTAAAACCCAGAATTTTGCTAAACTCTGCTACCTATTTCCCAAATCTTAAACCAACATCCAAAAATACAAAACCCCCATACAATTCATACTATCAAAACTCAATTTAAACAAACTAAAACTCAAATTAAACATCTCACTTCAAAGCTCTAATCAAAAATCATACCCAAGATCATAACTTAAAATAATATAAATTCTCAAACTTCATCCTATTATCAATTACTAGAAATTACTTCCATTCATTAACACATCCTTCCATTAAGCACATACACATGCAATTTACACACTCAATTTCCAGAAATAAAAGCAATAAAACAATAATAGATTAAATTATGCAATAACAACCAAATTTCCAAACCTCAATTCCTTGGCTCCAAAGTCAAGGGGCTGATTTTCCACCCACCACTTCCTTCCCTTTAGGATCCTTAGGAGGTAACTCTGATCAAACAATCCAAAACACACAAAACTCAAAACCCTACAAATAAACACACCCACACACACCCAATGGGAACACGAGGAGAAAAGAAGAAGAAGAAGAAGAAGAAGAGCAGCAGAAAAACATACCAAAATCACAAGTCACCACAAGAAATAGAAGAAGAAGAAATATAAAGGAAGAGAAAAACAAAGAGGGAGGAGAGACGGGAGAGCAGGAAATGGGAGAGAAGGCTGAAAAGGCTTTCTCTCTCCTTTTTCCTCTCATTTTATATAGCTCCTCTCTTCTCTCTTTTTCTCTCTTACCACATGTCACAATCTTGTGGTGAGTTGGCAAATTCTTCTTCTAATACTTCCTTTCTTCCCAAAACTAAACCAATAACACATTAAAATAAAAACATGGAACTATGCCCTTAAAACTTAATAAATCATGCAATGACACTCACACACACATATGTGCTCAAACTTTTAGGGTGGGAATCTGGGTGTTACACATTCTCTAAGAATATGACAACTCGTGATCTGAATTCTATCACAATGCTATTTTCTTGCTCACCCACGAAAATGTATCTTTTTTATACTTCAGAATATCTCACATAGATACTCTTTTTACCTTTTGGTCTCAATTTACCAACTTAAGATATCATGGACGTAAGCATTATAATTTAAAGGTTGTAAATGGCATAGGTCAGCTTATCGACCAGTTCACAACTCATAAGTTATGGTAATGACAGATTTAGAGGGCATACAGTTCAAAACATATGTGGCAGTCAATAAAATATCTCCCCAATAGGAGATAGGCAAATTTGCCTCTGCTATCATAGATTTAACCATATTCAGGAGAGTCTTGTTTCTCCTTTTTCGTAACACCATTTTGTTATGGATTTATGGGAATAGACAACTGTTGTTCAATCCCTCTTTCATCATATAAAACTTTAAATTTATCATAAAGATGTTCTCGACCTCGGTCAGTACTTAAAACCTTAATCTTACTGTCTAATTGATTCTTAACTAAGTTTATATAAGTCTTGAAGCAACTCAATGCTTCTGACTTGTGAGAAATCAAATATACATGACTATACCTAGTACAGTCATATATAAATGTGATGAAATAGTAGGCCCCATGCCTTGCCCTCACATTCATTTCACCACATATGTCAGAATGAACTAATTGTAATGAAAATTTGGCTCTAGTACCTTTTTTGAATGATTTTCTAACTAGTTTTTCCTTTTAAGCAATGCTCATGCGCGGGCAATTTAACTTTATTTAAATCACCTATTAAATCTACTTTGACTAACTGACTCATTTGGTCTTGTCCAATATGATTTAATTTAACATGCCATAATTTCACATTATTCTCGTAACTATGTGAAAAATAAGGAATTAAAGGAAAAATTAGTTTTACTCAAATAGTCATGGTCCACATCCATAACAATAAAATCGTTCAGTACATAACCAGAACTATAATATAAATCATTGAAGCATAAGCATACACTGTCATCCTTAAAATGTAAATTGAAAATAAATTTCAATTAAAGCAAGAACAGAACCTAAATTCATAACAAAGACATCTCTATCCCTTGTTACATGGTCCATTGGTCCCGAATCTATCATCCACAAAGGATAAAATTCAGAACTATATACACAAATTCCACTCACTCTTGAGTCAGAATAGGGTACTGATTTAGGCATAGTGTAGTCTCTTGCACAGTGTCCTTTCTGTTTGCAATTAACACATTTCACTCTTGAAACGTTTATCTGTTTTTTGCCTTTGGACCTATAGTGATTTTATTTTTCCTTTTGCTTTTCAAGCTCTTGAGCCTTTTCCTTATCCCTACTTTTGAAGCTTTTTTCTTATTCTGGTAAGAACTCATTCCACCAAAATGGGACTATGCCATATGCACTATGGCATTGACCTTAATCACTACCAGATAGTCCCTTTTAAGCTCCAAATGACAAACAACATCCTTTTATATTATCCGTATTAGTTAGTTTCATCTTCATATGCTCCCAACTTTTGAGTAAGAAACGGATAACAATTTGGACATGCTGCTTCTCAGTTAACTTATGACCAAATTCACTAAGCTCACTTATTCTTTTCCATCTCTCTTAGATATTTCTGCATCGAATAATTAGACTTTTTTTGAGATGTATCAAATTTGATTATTGATGATCGAAACTTAGTCATAGACACACCTCTGAACTTTTTCTGCAAAGCGATCCACATATTTATTGCATTTTGATACTTGCGGAATTGTTAGTGATGTTATCATCCTTTTGCACTTAACAAGATGATTCGAGCAATGGAATTCTACTTTTTCCATCTCACATAGGCATCTTAATCCTGCTTATATTGGGTTATAATGCCATCCTCAAGTTCAGCCATAACCGAACTTGAGGGTTCAAGAGCCTCTTACTCTTCAAGCACATACTAGATTTTTGTATTCCAGATTTCATAATTATCACCATTTGACTTCATATCTTTACTAAGGGTGATAATTGACTTGGAAGCAGTATCCATTAGGATCCTCTGATCTCAAATGGAACAATATTGCACATATTTAAGGGAGATAAGGCAATACATGCAATTTACTATGCATCTAAAATAATAACCTAGTAAAATTTTCTATTAGGCTCAAATTCGAAAAGGTTACTAATAGTATCCAATTTCCCTCTAAGTCCTAATGTTTAACCTTACAGATTAAAATTTCATGCAAAGTAAATATGAATTATTAAATTATTAAGTTCTCAAACTTATGAGGGGATTTTTATTAAGTTTCTAAAACATGTAATAGCCCGAAAACCACCCTAGCGGTATTGAGTGTGATTAGCATAATTAAGCGAGTGTAAAATTAGGGTTTATAGATTTGGATTAGATTGTAATTGAAAATTGGACTCAATTGTAAGAAATTAAAGTATTATAGTGACCAAAGTGTAATTGTGTGTGATTAGTGTAAGTGGAAGTTTAATTAAGCTAAGTGGTGATTAATAAATCTTAATCAAAAGTTAGTGGGAATCCATGTGTCTTTACATGAGCTGCCACCTAGCTAATGGAGAGCTTGTGTTGTGACACCTCCTCTTTGCATGCATATATAAGTAATGTATAGTGGAAAAATCTGTCCTTGTCCTCTCTTTGGTTCGGCTCTCTCTCTCTCAAAACCTGCTCTCTCTTTCTTTTGTTCTTTGCCTCTTCCTTGTTCTTCAATTTCTGCAATTAGTTGCTAGGATTAGAGTTATGTCTAGTGAGCTTGCTTGAATACCCATCTAAGTCAAATTAAAAGGTAAGATTGAGCCTAGTGTTCTTTATCTCTTTTTTTTTCTTGTTTTGGAATTCAGCTTTGATGTTAATTTTATTTTGAATGTGTATGTGTATGTGGCTGTAAGTTGGAGAAGCTAGTAGAAACGCCAAGGGAAAAGAGAAGGTCACGTAGTTTATGAAGTGAAGGAGTGCTTCAAGAGGTTTGGAATTTTACTTGGAATCTATGTATATTTGCATGTGTGGTTTGTTTGGGAAAAATGTGGGAATTAAAGGGTTTAAGGGCTCTTCTAAATTCTGCATTGTATTGAGTATGGCATGATGAGTAAATAAAACCCTATTGGTTATTGAAAAGTGTTGTGTTGATGATATGCATGTTGTTAGGTTAGTGCAAAATTATGATTATAGATGAATGAATTATATGTGATGCTAAGACTTGAGTATATTGCAAGCATGCATAGTTGGTATGAATTATATTGATGAATTGCTTAAAGTGCATGTAAAGTGTGTAGTGTGAATAGGCCTTGAAAGTGGTATGTGGAATTGAGTTAGAGGCATATTTCTATATTCTGTCGCGAGCGCGACAAGTGTCGAGAGCGCGACAAGAGTCGCGAGCACCACAGAATGCTCTGTATACTGAATATTGCTGAAGTGTGTACTGTCGCAAGTGCGAAAGTAGTGCTTGTGTTGTTCTGTCGCGTGCGCGAGCTATGCTACGAATGCAACAAAAGGGACATGCAGGCTCTTTCATGGGGTACGACAGAGTTGGAGTTTTCAATGTGAATCTTTTACTCTAATTTTTTTGAGTTATACTATGTGACTTATAATTGTTATGCATAAAGGAATTAACAAGTGTGTTATACATGAGAACATTGATATTCTATGAACGACTATACTTTAAATAATATGATGCATATGCACCTAAATGAACATAAAGTGAAGTAAATATTGGCCTGTAATCGAGTCGTGGATAGATAAGCATGCTTATAAAGGGCTAGTGATTCGCAGCTGCCAATGTGACACTGACGGGTGTCTAGTATTTGATACCGACGGGTATCCAGTGATTTAGTGATAATATATTATTAGTGTACCCGTATCCACTTCTGTATGATTCAAGCTATCTATATGAAACTAATTGTGCATAGTGATGATAATAACATGTATACGTGCATAAAATTAGTTTGTGATTTTATTGACTAGTAGTAGTGTTAGTGAAGCCATATTGAGTGATATTAATCCTATGTTATGGTAGTGATAGCTATATGTATTGATGACATTGAAGCCTTCCGCTGGCAATGTGAATTGAATATTAATACTATAATATATGGATTATTAGATGTTGGTATGTCAGTGAACTAATGAATGGACTGCTATTTCATGGGGTTCTGTTGATTAAAGCATGTTATATTGTTTTGTGTTAATATATGAATGCTTGTATTAGTCTTGCTTTGTTTATATCCCCACTAAGCGTTATCGTTTAGTACGGGTGCTTGTCTCCCTTGTAGGTTATAGTTTGGAGTTTGTATTTTGAAGGGAGTACTGCAGGCAACTATAGGAGTTTGAAGTCATCTATCTAGGTTGATCTTGTTATAATATTGTATAAATAAAGCACAATTTTTTTATAACATAGCATACTAATGTAATATGTAATTTTGTATTGTAATATGTAAGTTATATGGACTAATGTTAGTGATAGTGTTAATAGTGGTTTTAATAATGTTGCCTACTGTTATTAATGATAGTAATAATTTTGACTAAGTGTTGCTAAATAGCCTTTCGCTATAGCAAGTGTATCGTGTAGTGCTCCCTTGTCCTCTCAAGGGGCATTGGGGTGTTCCAAAGCATGCAATCATTTTACTCATAAAATATTGTAAGGCAATTAACAATTAAAATAAGCACATTTATTATAAAGTTAAATGCCAAGAATAATAAATAAATACATTTATTTAACCAATAAATAAAACCCAATAATCTTAAAATAAGACACTCATGTCAAATATCAATGGGAAACATAAATCCTATTTAACAAAAATAAACACCAACTCAAATTGACACTGATTTGAACTATTCTAGAAGTCAAGATTTCATAAATTCTTTTTAGCTATTAGGCTTATTTCTTTGATCGATTTCATCAATTCATCGCGCAACTCATAAGTCCATTGATAAAGCCATGAACGATGCACGCTCCGTCCATTTCACAATACCATCACAGATTTTTAGTGTTGCTTCTCAACACTTCTCTTTTGACAACTCGAACCAAAATTCCATTTCCATACTCAGACCACTAATCCAAATGCACTCTTGCATTTGTTCTCACACATGTACTTTATGATGCACTATTGCATCAATATTATCAGCTCAAAACTTCCTTTGTATTTTCATGTTACTTATTGATTGCACTCTTACATTTCTTAAAGCAACCTATGCATAGATTAAGGAAGAACTAATGTCCTTATTCATTTTTTCTATAACATATTACAGAAAGTTTTATACACTTATGTATAAACTCACGTAATTGAAACACATTTCAATCAATAAGTAAGGACAGAAGCTCAAAAATTTATCAAAATATTTTTGAAAATAATTAAATAGCAGAAAACACATTTTCCACAATTTTATAATAATTTTTAACAAATTAAAAATAAGAATTTGTTTTCTGGTCATTAAAAATTTTTGGAAAAATAACCAAAAAATTAGAAATATTTTGAAAAAATGATCTGGAAAAAATCAGAGCTGATTCACTGGTCAAATCAGGCCGCACGCGCCGCCAGAGGGAGAACTGACGCGCCCACGCGCTATCATGAACACGACGCGTGCCTTCCACTTGTCCCGCCATATGTCACAACCACAATGTGACACATGTCGAAATATGGTTAGTCAATCTATCACCCATGTGGCAACCGGTAGACACGTCATTTCCACGTGGCTTGACACCTGTCGGGCACATGGCAATATGCTATTGGGCCACGATCAGTAGTGACATGTCACTATGCTGACATGGCTCTATATGTGGCATGGCACCGTTCGTCCATATGTCACCCCCTGACTGGTCCACCTGGCGGCCACATGGCACCTTGTGGACATTCACTGCCACATGGCAAAATCCGATTAGGCCACAT
Source organism: Excoecaria cochinchinensis (assembly GCA_947683425.1). Classification (NCBI taxonomy): domain Eukaryota; kingdom Viridiplantae; phylum Streptophyta; class Magnoliopsida; order Malpighiales; family Euphorbiaceae; genus Excoecaria; species Excoecaria cochinchinensis. The sequence goes on from CANTUQ010000038.1 coordinate 4,879,325, forward strand.
GTCCATAGTGACGCATCACTGTGGACCTGTGTTTGCGTGCGTGTGGGCCACCGTCCAGGCGCACACGCCCAACATGTGGCGGCTTTTGCATGCCACGCGCTGCTTTCCTAACGGATTTAGGGCTTCAGATTTCTACCGGTGGGGGGTTTTCGGGGTCTGTGATTTTAATGGTATGGTCAAATATTACAAATCCTAATTTCTAGTATAGCATTTTGAACATCCATGTTCATACCCTCAAATTACGGTGTACACATACACGATTCTTAAGTCGAAAAATATATACAAATATATATATTAACACAAAAATAATATATTGTGTTCATGCATCCAAGATCTACCAATTTTACACATAAAATTTTAGATCCAATTATAGCCACATGCCAGGATGCTAAAAACAACGGTTCTGATACCAATGATGGGAAAATTATACACATATAATTTATATGGAGGTAACATTAATAATGGTACTTACCTCTTGTAGCGCAGAATCTCAAGCCAAAGCGAATACAAGGATCTCCCTATCTAGCGTCACTAGTCCAGCTGATATCTATGTGCGGGATAACATCAACTAAACCACAGTTTAAAAGCTCCTTGCAATGAAAAGCAAACGAGAGAAAAAATCGACAGAGTTTCGGTGTAAGAACTTTTTCTTATCTTTCCTTTAATTTACATTTTTCCTATTTATAGAGAGCCTTCTACTCTTAATAAGGAAGGTAACTTATGAAGGAATCAATATGGCAGTTATAATATTTATGAGGGCAGTTACACCATTAATAGAGAAGTTACACTTTTGAAAATGGTAACTTTCCTTTTCAAATTCCTCTTAATTAAGGGAAAAACCCTTAATTAAAGGACCTATTATGGAGCTCTTTCCATATCTGTGTAATTCACATACTAATATGTATTCAGGTCTGTATCGGGAGTTATGATCGTATCTAGCTCAATCACAAATAAATACCTCGTTTTATGTATGTTATTTATTTAGTTGATCTTGTTTATTTAATTTTTTATTTTGAGGGGATTGTATTTTTGTCCCAATTTCAACTTGTAATTTATTTTGTAGTTTATTTTATTTATTATTTTTTTTATTTATCGATTTCTTCCGATGCTTGATGTATGATTTAATTAAATTGCATGACGTGTGAAAAAATAGATGGAAAATTAATTAATAAAGACTCACTTAAAATTTAACCAAAGTATTAATAAGAGTGAAGTTTCGAACCACTCTCTAGTTTAAATCTCCGAGTTTAGATGAACTTTTCCTATTTTTGTAAATTGGGTGGTGACTCTAAAATAACTCAAAAATGTCTAAAAGTTTCATTAGATTAAATGAATTTCTTCAATGTTCTATTGGGTAGAGATTCCAAAATATCTTATGTTACCTAAAATCTAGATGCAAACCCTCTCGGACCTAAAAGCGGGCCTTTCAGGAACCACGCGGGTTTAGCGAGTGTCACATATTGGAAATGCTATTGAATGTCAGGACAATAATTTTTATCATTCTAAATATTATGCTGTTATACATGTAATTCATTTACATATTTAAGTGCAAGATTAGCAAAAGTATACATATACATCATCCATCACATAAAATAGTTAAATGGTTAAACATCATGCCAAGACAATGTATTTCACTTTCATTCAATGGTTAAACAAGGTATAAGGAATTTTCTATTGCATAGATTCAACCCACAACTGACCCCTTACAAAAAAAAAAATGGAATGCCAAAATCTTTTTTTTAGTGCAACAATATCCAAGTGCTACCAAAAAGTGTTAAAAACTTTTGACTAATAAATACACAAGAGACAAAAATGTGCATTGAACATCACCCCAAACTATGCATTAACCGTGTTAAATGCCCAACACATCTAGGCTACTAAAACCAAACAAAGAAATTTCATTAATTAGAAATAAAGACACTCCATCAACCCTTCTTAAATGTACTGCAACCTCCATATCAAGGTCCATTCTCTTAAACTTAGAAAAACTTTTCCTTTCTTAAAATTGCCTAGCCATCTGTTGAATGGTTTCAGATTGCTCTCAATCCTTATATTCAACCTTAAAATTTCCTGTTCAGGTGGCAAATTTTCCCTATGCAACTCATATGGCAAGACTCTTGACCTCCTCTCATTTGCATTGCAAAATCGTGCCAAGCAAAAAAAAAAATTGCAATCCCTACCATATGAAATTTAGTAGTAAGAAAGAGTTAATTTTTGTTAATGCCCACAACATAAAGAACATAAGAAGAGAGAAAAATATGCTACATATCTAGATTTCTTACACCAATATTGGGACTGTGGTAATATCCCATTCTTGGGTTCAAGATGCTTCATGATGCGAGTATGATAGTTATTTGATGACTCAAACACCTAACTTTAGCCACTTCGTTGATGTAGTCATCACTTTTTTGGTGTTTAGATTGAATATAAGGAGAGAGTGAGTTTGAGGGTGAGGTAGCCATCATTGTTTTATGAATTAGAGATTTTTGGGATTTTAGGGTTAAGATTAGAAGGAGAAGGAGAAAAGTGTGAAAAAAAAAATGAGAAATACCCTAGTTGTTTTATAGCTCAAGTGATGCCACGTGTTTCATGACATGGCTAATAAGAGCACGCCACATATTTAATCTCCTCCCAGTCAGTAGTCACTTAATGGAAATGTGATCAATGTTAGTGTTCACCTAACGTAGTAATATAAATTTTCCATTTTCAAAATATTAAGCACATAAATGTATTCTATAAAACGTTTCAAATAAATTTACCTATTTTATCAAATTTTAAAAGTCACAAAAAATGCACCATTCACCTTTTATTAAATATATAAGTTTGGAATAAATTTTTTATTTTATCAAATTTTAAAAGTAAAAAAATGCACCATTCACATTAATAATATAAGTTATCCCCAACCGTGTAAGTAATTTTTACCAACTGTTAAACCAAACTAACTTTTATATATTCTCTCAAAAAGACTCTTAATATCAATGTTATTGAAACCAGACCGAACCGGCGAGTTCAACCGGTTGAACCGCAAACTGGTTAGATAACCGGTTGGTTTGACTATATAAAACCGGATTGGAAAAAAATCGGATCGGATCGGATTGAACCGGAGAACTGGATTGAACCAGGTTTTTGATTAAAATGCAAAAAATGCAGCCGTTTTACTAAAGTAAAAAAAGAAAAAATGAAAAAAGGGGGTATTAGGTCGTGAGAGGGTCTGCCTTTTGCCCTTTCTTTTTCATTTTCACTTCACTTGCTCTCTTCTTTCAGTGGCCGCTGCCCATTGCCAGTCCGAAGTCTCACCGTCGCCGGAGTCCTGTGCTAGCTACTGCAAATCGGTGAGTTGTATCGAACATTAGATTCTTTTGTGTACCTGGTTTTGTTTTATGTTAAGGATTCGTATTCGAGTTTTTTGGCTATTTGAGGACTGGGCATGGCTTACTGTTTACGCAAGATTATGTATGGTAGTGGGTGAAAAAGAAACTCTGTATGGACTGACTTAATTTTCAAGCTAATTGTTTGGTAATGAAAGCAAATTAGGCATTTTAATATTGGAGTTAATATTATTAAAAGTTAATTCTCTGATAATAAAGATTGCAATTGTAAACTTGGAATACATCTATTTTGTAAAAAAGAAGTTTTTAGTTTTAACTTATTAGGAAATATGTTTTTTTTTTCATTAGCTTGTCTTTTCTTCTTCTTATAATTAACAGTTCCAGATAATAATTCAAGGATAATGATTTAGTAGCCAAGAGAAAAAAAAATGTCAGTTGCTATTACCTCTTAGAAAAACGAGCAAAATGATATAAGAATTCTTAAGAATACAAATTAAAATTTAGGAATATTTTAAGTAATTTGGTGATGAGTTTAGGGACACCTAGTGAAATTCACCCTCCACTATGCATTTACTAGAAAGATATTCCACATTTGCTCACAACAAAAAGTCTCAGGGTGCCCCATTTGGAGTCTATATCAAACAAAATTCCATCTAGGTCTGGTTGATGCACTTGAGCAAGCCAATAGGGAAATAAAAAGGCCCAAAAGGAGTCATAAACACAAGTGGGGTAACATAAAGACCTTCTCTTAATAAGAAGCATTCCACATATCCTATACCCGAAAACTTCACCATTCTTCAATTTTTATGGACAAATTAAAAATTAAAGTTTTAGCATTCCCTCAACTTCTTTTGCACTTTTAACTCCGTATTATAATTTATTTTGGTTAATCTTGTTTATTTTATGCTATTTTTATATTTATAATTATTACATATATAGAGTTTTATAGCTATAACTTATAATAAAAATATAGATATAACTTATTCGAATATACAAAATACTTATTTAGTTTTATTTTTTTTACTTGAAATTGTGATCTATTTTTTTTTATGTCGACATGTTTTTTATAATTTTTTTACCTATTTTTTTTACTTATGATGTTATTATAGGAAATAATGGCTGAATTGAATACACATTCTACTGGAACTGGATCACAAGCTTCTACAACTCCTTCAGAACGTTCAATTAGGCAAAAAAAGGATGTTGTATGGAAATATGTCACTGAGGGAACAAATGCACAAGGTAGAAGGATATATATTTGTTCATTTTGTCAAAAAGTTATTTGTGGTAGAGGGATAAATAGGATGAAGCAACACCTTGCTGGGATTAAAGGCAACATTGATCCATGCAAAAAAGCTCCTGCAGATGTTAAATATGAAGTCAAAAACGTATTAGAAGCCAATTTACAAAAAGCTAAGGAGAAAAGGGGATTAATTGAGGATTTGACAATGGTTGAAGACGATGGCAGTCAATCTCTTCATGATGTCACGAAAGGAAAGAGAAAAGCTGTTACTGGAATTGAATCATATTTTAAAAGAGGTGTAAGTGATCCTTCTCAACCTTCTATTAAGGCACGTATGCAAAGTACAGAAAAATGGAAAGACACTGATTTAGCAGTTGCCTTATGGTTTTATTATGCTTGCGTTCCCTTTAATGCTGTTGATTCACCATATTTTCAACTTGCTATTGATAAAATTATTAGCATGGGTCATGGATATAAGCATCCTTCATTTCATGCTTTGCGAATGTCTTTATTGAATGATGCTAAGATGCATGTAAGCTTGCTTGTTGATCAAATTAGAAATACTTGGGCTGACACTGGTTGCACTATAATGGGAGATGGGTGGACTGATAATAGGCAGAGGTCTTTAATCAATTTTTTAGTCTATAGTCCAAAGGGGATTTCGTTTGTCAAATCTGTTGATGCTTCTGATATTTGCACAAATGCAGAAAATTTGTGTAATCTCTTTAGTGAAATAGTGGAATGGGTTGGTCCTCGCAATGTTGGCTAATTATAAAGCTGCAGGTTTTAAACTTATGGAGAAATACCCTTTTATTTATTGGTTACCATGTGCAGCTTATTGTATTAATTTGATATTGAAAGATGTTGGAGATATGCCTACAGTTCAGAGTCTTGTTATTCTTGCTTCTCAAGTTACTATTTTTTTGTATAATCATAAGGTGACTTTGAATTGACTAAGGAAGAGACCTGGTTGGTGAGAAATCATTCGCCCTGGTGCAACTCGTTTTGCTACTACCTTTATTGCTTTACAGAGCTTGTATGAACATAAAGATGATTTGCAAGCATTAGTTATTAGTGCTGAATATACAAAATTCTTGAAGCAGCAAAAAGGTAAAGTGAAACAAATAGTGTTGGATGAAAATTTTTGGAATAATTGTTTGATGATTATGAGGGTTATGACTCCAATAATACGCTTGTTGTGAGTTTGTGACACTGATGAAAAGCCGTCTTTATGAGGGCATGCATAGGGCATGTTTGGGAATTATGAATATTTTTAAGAATAAGAAGAAATTGTACAAGTCCTACATTGATATCATAGACAATAGATGGGATCGCATGTTGCGACAAGATCTTCATGCAGCAGCATATTTCTTGAACCCTGCATTTCAATATGATCAGTCTTCATTTTGTACGGAGTCTGAAATTATGCGTGGCATGTTGAACTTGGTGGATAAGATTCTAGATGAGTCGGCTGGTATATCGTTGTTAGATGAGTTAATAATCTTTCGAGAGTGTCAAATGGGCTTTTCTCGTCCTAAAGCGATTACTTGCAGTAAAATCATTCAACCGGGTAAGAATCATTATCTTATTACTGCTATTATTATTTTTACTTTAAATTGTTTTGTATCTAATTTAAATTATATTATTTTGCTTTTATTATTCAATGAAAGATGAATGGTGGAGATTATCTGGCTATGATGTTCCAAATTTACAAAAGTTGGCAATCAGAATTCTTGGTCAAACCGCTTCTTCTTCTGGATGTGAACGCAATTGGAATGTGTTTGAACGCGTCCATACAAAGAAGAGAAATAGGTTGGAGCATGAGAGATTAAATAACCTAGTTTATATTCATTATAATTTGCGATTGAAAAATATGTATGTTATTTCTAATTCATATATTTAATTATATTTAAATCTTATTTTTTTGTATCAAAGTAAATTTGTTATTGTTCATAATTATTAAGTTATCGTCCAAAAAATCTTTTGATCCGATTGATTACAACTCAATTGATAAAACTGAATTTTGGATCATGGAAAAAGAAGGAGAACTTGATTATAATGGGGTTCAGGATATGCTAGTAGAATTTCCAAACGATGCTGCAGGATCAACTATGACTGGTTTGTTTTTTTATATAATTTGTTAATATTAGTTATATTTTATTATATGCTTTTAGTTTAAAATGTTGAATAAATATGTGAAATTGAATCAAATTGTATGTTCTCTTTTTTTTTTTTAGATTTTAATGAGCAGAGTGCAAAAGAATCTCAAGAAAGTGGTTTGATAATAGTGATGGAGATGACGACAATGATGATGAGAATGACGATAATGATAACCGATGAAAATGACTTTTTTTTTTAAAAATATGTATAATGTAGAATGAATTTGTTTAAAATTTATATTTATTGAATATTTAATGTATTTTGTAACTTATTATTACTATATTTGTGGCATATATCAAATATTTTGATAAATTTTATTTTTGTTTGAGTGTTTATACAATAGTACTTATAATAATTATACTAATTAATAATCGAATCCGGTCGAATCTCGAATCCTCGGTCTTGCCGATTTTGTATTCCGCCGATTTCAGTAACATTGCTTAATAATAGAGATAAACAAAAGCGCAAGCGCCCGTGACATCCAGTCAACAATGAAATAAATTATTCAATTTTGAAAAAGCAATCTTCGTCCAATTAATAGCCAAATAAAGCATGAGAAGGAGGTCTCAGTTCAAACTTAGAAACTATAGAAGAATTCCAAATCATGGCAACAGCGACGTCGTCGTTGCTCTCGCCGACGCATAGATACGTCGCCGGAGCATTATTCGCGATGGCTCTTAATCAGGCTCAACTCCATCAAACCCGACCTCTAGGCTTCTCGCCGGACGATGATCCCACAGAGGAGGATACAAATAGCTGTAGTAGCAGTAACAGTAACGGCGTCTCCGGTGACCCTGGCCTTTGGGTCCACGAGAATTCGGGTTTGCTCCGCCCCGTTTTGAGGTCTCAATTAATTTTTCTTCTGTTTCTTCTTCATTAGTCGAATAATTGAATTTTCCTAATGTTAATCAAGTGTTAACATCGGATGATAATTTCATTTGACGTTAATTCACGAAAGATTTGTCTTTAAATCAATGTCTGATTCTGATGTGAACAGATTTCTAGAGGTTGATCCTTCTGCGTGGCATGGACTCGAGGAGACTGCTGGTTCTTCTCCTGCGAAGCATCATGTTGGAGCAGTACGTTTTTTTTTTTTTCCTCTAGTTTCCAAATATTCTCTAATTTGTTGGTTCTGTCAATAAAATATGAAAGATCATACAAGTTATTCCTGTTTGAGAAGGGTTTTTTTTTTTTTTTTTTTGTGTGTATGTGTGTGTGTGTCCTTAAATCTATTAGTTGGATGCTATAATCATTATTGTTGTTGTTATTATTATTATTATTATTATTCCATTTCACATTTTGGATTTCTTAGGTATGCTATGTTTTAATTGTGTCTTAGTTCGTAAGATTACTCAATGAAGACGGAGATGGTGCTTCTTCTCAATTTTCAGATCAGGAACTGGCTTTGTCCAAAGCTGTTGATGTTATGGCACAAACAATGGAAATAAGGGCTGTTTCTCCCAAGTCCAAGAAAAAGAAGCATCAGGACTATGAAAATGAATGTCGTGAAAAATTATCAGCTGATGAGGTCCAGTCCAGGTCTGAGGTAATAAAGGAGCACGTATCAACTACACCGGAGAGGGATAGCCATTTGGTTGGCGTTGGTGATGCACATCTTGCGCCTGCCAGTGCAGTTAATACGAAACCCATTGAAGAGGAAAAGATGCTCAGTTATCCTAGGAAAATAACAGTTCTGTATGAGCTTCTTTCAGCTTGTCTGGCAGATAAACGTGAAAACAATATAAAATGTGCTCGGAGAAGAAAGGGTTATGATTCTCGGCATCGTGTGGCTCTGAGATTGTTGGCTACGTGGCTTGACATCGAGTGGAAATACATGGTCTGTATACTACACAAATGTTCCTTATCAGCTACTTTACGAATTCATGGTTTTTATCCTCTCTTGGTAATATTATCTTGAAGATGATTGTATAAATCGGACTATAATAAATGAGGTGTCTGCCAGATGGTACTGACATGGAAAGGTTTTTTGCACAATAGTCTTGATTTAGCCGTAAGGATGTAAGATGGCATACTTTTTTACCGAGCAATTGTTTTAAACAACCCGTCAGCTATATTTCCCTACTTCATTATGACCACTTAGTCCTTTGGTTTGATTAATTTATAGCAGCTTCAAACTGAGGAAGAGAAACTCCGTCTATGATATGCTACTTTCTTTCTAAGTGGTGTACCTCTAAAGATAATGTGTCAAACCTTCTAATATAATTTATGAGTATCAGTGTTGTTAGTCTAAGAAAAAAAAATTAATTGTAGGAAGCCATTGAGACAATTGTTGCGTGCTCTGCAATGGCTATAGCAAAGGAGGAAGAATCGAAAGAAGAAGCAAGTCAAACAACTGAAAGCAAATGGGCTAAATGGAGGCGTGGTGGTATCATTGGTGCAGCTGCAATAACTGGAGGAACCTTGATGGCTATTACGGGAGGTATGAGACCTTTATGATGTTTATGCCCCCTTAAGAAGTTTATGACATCCTTTAAAAGTGGTTTCAGCAGTTCCTTTTTGTGGGCATTCAACAGGATTGGCTGCTCCAGCAATTGCTGCAGGATTTGGTGCTCTAGCTCCAACATTGGGCACTCTTATCCCTGTGATTGGAGCTAGCGGATTTGCAGCTGCTGCAAGTGCTGCAGGAACCATTGCTGGTTCTGTTGCTGTTGCTGCATCATTTGGAGGTAGACAATTAGTTAAATTCCTCAGGCTTCTAAAGGATTTCCTTCTATTATATGTATTACTTTAATTAATGAGCCAAAATAGACATCTTTGACCTTTTCATCCTGGGTCTGCTTAAATATATGCTTTAAGAGTATTCTGAATGACCTCTTGAACATTTTCAGTTTTACATTTCATATATTCAGCTACCCTTCATAGAGTATCAGATCGTGCTTGAGGATGTCTCCTCTTAGGATAATCCATATTATTTACTGACAGAAGTTACAATTATATGTATGGTAGTTGTTTTTTTTTTTAAATGTTTCCATAAGCAATCTGGGCTCTTTTATCGCTACAAAATTGGTCTAGAGTAGATAGGCTACAAGCATTCTTTTCATCTATTTGCTCAATTTGTGTCTGCAATGGGTAATGTCCCAACATTATATTAGTTAGAATGCACAGTGTCACTGTTAGGTGTAAACATAGAGGTCAGGGGCATTAGAGTAATTGCAGAAATATTAGTTGAAATTCTGTTATTTTCTTTTATTTACTGTAATTAGCTAGCGGACAAGACGGTTAACTTGCTGTATCTGGCAGAGTGGTGAGCTAAGGCAGAGAGAATGCATGCTCTCTTGTCCTTTTATAAAGCTCACCACATTTTTCTTTTTCCTTTGTGTAACGGTATGTTCTAGAGGGGACCATTATGATCAATACAGAGAATATTCTCTCTCTTTCTCATCTCTATAAGCTTCTATTCTGTTTTATTTTTCTTCGTCTTCTGCAATCTATCTTCTTCTACCATTCTGGGTTACCCAGAATTATTTCCTATTAGAGACTAAGTCAGGATTTATTCCTGACAGTCACATTCTCTATATGTTGTTCTTTACTTGGCCTTGGGAATGACTGCATGTGATGTAATGGAGATTAACATATTCATAGGTGGAGTTGAATTAGAAAAAACTGATGTTTTGGCCTGTTGATATCTTTGGTTGTTATTCTAAAACTCCTCATGAAAAATTGATCTGTAGAAAAATGACTTTTCATGTTTTCAAATATTTCATTTGGGTTTTCTCTTGGAGAGCATGTACGGGATTTCTCTACACGAGTAATTGTAATCATGACTTTAAAGATCAAATATATCATTGGATCTGTTAATTCTCCCTGCTGTCAGAGATGTTATGTACAGACTTTCTCATATAGTGATTTATTTTCTTTTATACAATTATTTTCTAGTCTATGTACTTGAATAGTTATCATGTGATTCTCTGTCTTTGTTTCTTGTGCCGTAATTTGCTTGCTCTAGTAAAATTGTTTATGCCTTTTCTTGCTACTTTTATTCAACCCAGCTGCTGGAGCTGGACTTGCAGGGACAAAAATGGCTAGAAGAACTGGACATGTTGATGAATTTGAATTCAAAGCTATAGGGGAAAACCACAATCAAGGCGTAAGTTCGTAGAACTTGACATTTCTGTCTAAAACTCAATCATCATGAACAGGTTCTATGTTTCATGGAGCACTTCTGTATTTTCTAAAGCTAATCTTTATTGTGATTGATTCTTCTGTCAGCGACTAGCAGTTGGAATCTCTGTATCAGGGCTTTTATTTGATGGAGAAGATTTTGTTAGGCCTTGGGAAGGACAAAATGACAACTTGGAGAGGTGTGGACATCTATATCTCCTTGCTTTTACGGCGAAACTCCTCCTTTATATTTCTATTGCATGTGAATCCATCAATTACTTCGAAAATAAATTTAAATCAGCCAAATATGCCTTCAACATTTGATGTTGTCACTTTTTTTTTTCTTTTTTTTTTTTCCCTATTCCCTTAATTTCAGGAAAATATAGGTATGCTACCTTTTCTTTTATTTTCTTTTAGTATTATATAACATTTAATTTTACAATAATATAGTATGTATGCTATTGACACTTGTGGAAGTATTTGGATATGTCCACTTACCAGCTATCTGTCATTTTCATGTCCCTGTAAGTTGCATTGCTAGTCATGTCCCATGATATGTGTGCAAAATATGAGTAGTCATTTGTAAGGGGTAAGAATGACTGTATTCTTGCATGACTATGGTACTCTATTCCTAAATTGGTGGCTTAATATAATTTGTTGTCTTTCATGGCAAAGTACAAGCTACCTGGCTGAAGGTTAACAGAATTCGAATTGGATTTTATGGGACATGTTTCTTATGTCTAACATATTCTTAGGTATGTGCTGCAGTGGGAATCTAAGAATCTAATTGCTGTGAGCACTGCAATTCAGGATTGGCTCACATCAAGTAATTTTTTTGGACCTCATGACTGCTATCATATTCGAATACTATGTTTTATAGTCACACTGGGGCATGTTACTAACATCTTGGTTCTTGCTCTAGGAATTGCAATGGAGTTAATGAGGCAAGGTGCGATGTTGACTGTGTTAAGTGCACTTGTGGCAGCATTGGCTTGGCCGGCAACGTTAATTTCAGCTGCTGATTTTATAGATAGCAAATGGACAATTGCTATTGATAGGTCAGCTTCTCTTTATGGACTGTAAGCAGAATACCTAGAGCAGAAACATGGAAATATTTCTTTTTTGCAGAACTTTCTGTTTCTTTTGCAATTGGCACCCTAAATTAGGGTTTTTGAGAAAATTGGATATAACTGTTGTAATAAATGCAACTGGTTGAAAAAAAAAATTGAATGAGAATATTGTAATAAATGCAACTGACTGGTGTAGCACTTCTAATTTTTTAATTTGAACTGGGTGTTTATTGTCTGGCATTTTCTAGATCGGACAAAGCAGGAAAACTGCTAGCTGAAGTCTTGTTGAAAGGATTGCAAGGGAACAGGTATACATGTCAACAATTAGTACATAATTTTTTCATTTTACTACCCTAAGAATTCCAAATAAACCAATAAAAAAAGAGGATCTCTTTAATTTCTTTTTGGCCTTTTGCTAATCTTTCAGGCCTGTGACACTTGTGGGTTTCTCACTTGGAGCTCGAGTGATTTTCAAGTGTCTGGAGACTTTGGCTGAGAGTGAAAATAGCGGTAATGCAAATTTACCATATTTGATGGGTGATTTTAACTTGCTAGTCAATGCTTATGTGATTCTTCTGAACTATGACAGCTGAAATTGTAGAAAGGGTTGTTCTTCTTGGAGCACCCATTTCTATTAAAGGTGAGAAGTGGGAGGTCGCGAGGAAGGTAATTGGAAATCCTCTCTGCTCTTTCTTCTTGAATATTTTCCTTTTCTACGTACTTTAATTGTTATCTTATGCGGAGCCTGATTTAGCTTCTGCTCTTCTCTAGATGGTGGCTGGGAGGTTTATAAATGCTTACTCTATAAATGATTGGACACTTGGAGTTGCATTCCGTGCAAGGTATGCATTGTATGCTAGGCTGTAGTAGGTAATCTATCTCTGAACTGATGTAGGATAAATGATTATGGACCATCAAGTGATCCAAATGATGATCTCATCCAGAAACTAGTCTAGGATGACAATTTATTGAGTCCAATTTGGCCCAATAATATCCTTTGTCCTGACTCAAGTGATGAGTTATTCCGTGTGCTTAGGCTTCTCAATGTTATGCTTCCTTCAACTACTATCAGCCCTTGCTCAAAACTTTTCTGTTTGGTTGGTATTGAGACTCACTTTACTGGGCTTGGGAATTGGTTTGTCTATGGATGCTGTGTCAATTTAGCTATTTGATTAATGATCCTGATTGCCGGAGATGTTAAACTTTTGGAATGTGATTAGTTAAGATCTTCTCCTATCTATATGATGATTTCACTTTCCTTGTATTATTTGGTGAAAGCAGTAACTTAATTTATCAGTAGTGTTTACTATTTCTTATATCTGCTAGCTATTTTCATTACGGTTGTTGTGTGAACTATAAATTTTGTGCACTTATTATTTTTCATTCAATAAATAAATTTTAAGATTTATTTTATAAATAATTATTGTCAACTGCAGCTGTTAAATTGCAATATCACAATGTGATAATAATTTGTATAATTATACCGATTAGGTTCTATTATCATAATGTTTCATATTTCTAGTGATACAAGAAGTTCTATTTGGATCATAATTTTATGATTCTGTTTTAGCAAATAATGAGGAGGCTTTCAGTATTTATGAGTTTGATTGGTGTTCAATTCTAATATAGTCTAAGAATACTTTTTAACTTTTTATGGATAAAGATTTTACATAAAAATGTTTAATCATAGTAAAATATATTTTAATAGTAATCTACATATATTAGGAATATAATATTATTGATATTAATTATTTAGTTAATTAGTAAACAATGACATTGTACGGTTTTGAATTAAAAATTTAATTTTGAAGATATTCTGATTTAGTGAGGCCATTGTTGTGCATCGAAATGATTGTTATGATATATGTGCGCGTGTGTGTGTTTTTATGCGTGCATAGGGCTATTGGACTTCAAATTTTTGCTTTAATAAAGTGTATTTTGTTAGAATTTCATATGTACTTTTTTTTTTAGATTCTACATCTAGGAGAAAGTTATATAAGTTTCTTACATGGTGAACACAGAAAAGGAATTCAATCACATATCTATAAACTTTGGCATTAATTACCTTGGTGGAAGTTTGAGTAACAACGACAACCGAGCCTTGGTTTCATACTAGATGGGGTTGGTTATTAGATTTTCATACTAGATGGGGTTAGATCCGCCTCAAAATTGACGAACTTTAGATCGTTGGGCATTGTTTCTCTTGGTGGAAGTTTGAGTGATCCTATAAAATAGAATTTGAAGGTTAGTAACTAGGGTAAAAATGTTCGCCAAGTTCAGTGGCTGAAACAGATAATCTTAGTGAGATCATGTAATTTAATAAAGTATTTTTCGTGAAAGCTTTTATTAATGTGACTGAGACAAATAACTACATGTTGTTAATCTATTGCAACCTTGAGAAATTATTCATTACATGTCTAAAAACTGATTTTTTTTTTTTAATTTTCATTAACAGTTTACTTACTCAAGGATTAGCAGGAATTCAACCAGTTGATGTTGCGGGGATTGAGAATGTAAGTTTTTTTTTTTTTTTTCCTCTTTGCTTTTTTATTTTTTCCGCCGCATGCCATAATTGGCATGGATTGCAATTCATCAAAAATTAAGAGAAGAGTCGAAAGACCCTTATTAAAACATATTATGCAGATCGATGTCACAAATATAATTGAAGGCCACTCTTCCTATCTTTGGGCCACAGAGCAGATTCTGGATAAGCTTGAATTGGATATTTATTATCCTGTTTTCAGGACCACTGCTCGTCACGAATAGAGAATACTGACTAAATTGGCCTGCATTTCCCCGAGTTACAATTTTCCCGCTGCAGCCCTTAGATGGTTTTATTAGTTCTTGCCAAGGTTTATCATGGATTGAGCCGATTGAGCATTATCGCAATTCAAGTTTTTGTTAATCGCTGCTGCTTATTTTTTTTTTTTCCTGTGCATATTTACATCGAAGTGATTTTTAATGCAATTTTATAATGGATGATGTTGTGTTAGTTACCGTCACAACACTATTGAACTCTCAGGTTATTGCTTGTTTCTTTGAAATATTAGATATCGGACAGCAAAAATTCTATGAGATTTGTTAAGGTTCCTATGTAGGTGGCAATCTATTGTCATTTTATGGTTTAACACCAAGGTTTGTTTCAGTTTAACTGATGAGTACAACTGGTAGCTGATATCTGTCGTTAGTAGCTGATATTAGTAGCTGATATCTGTCGTTAGTAGTTGATTGTTAATTAATGCTAAGTAGCGAGTAAAGTTGTATAATGTTGCTGATAAGTTATATAATTTACCAATATGTTATCAGTTTTCAATTATAAATAGCTACCAAAGTGAGCTAAACCAAATGGGCACCAAGCTTTATTTGAATCTTTTCTTCTCTTTTGGTGGAGCTAACTAATATTAATACTCTATTTTTATGTTTTCTTAATGAACCTAAGGTCACATTTTTAGTTCTAAAGAATGAAGTGGTATATGTTCTGAAAGTGAATAGAGCCTTATTATTCAGTGAGAGAACTTATTTTGGAACACGCGTCTTGGATTATGATATGGTAAGAAAGTTATTTCTGTTTGTTGCGGGCATGCCGACTACCAAAAACTAAAAAAATAAAGGTGAACCTCAAATAAATATAAATGACGATGGTTTATGTAATTTTGATGCCAGGCAACTTATCGGATTTATTTATTTATTATTTTATTTTGTTTGAAGATTTAAAATCTCTCTTTATTGAGTTTATGTTTCAGATGGAGGTGTTTTTCCTGTCTTTATTGAGTTTGGTAACGCAGTGTGCTACTTTTGTTTATTATTATTATTATTATTTTAAAACTTGAGAATACTTTTGTTTATTTTTTTAAGTTTTCAACCTAGTAGGGTTTTATTTTTCCTTTTGTTTTTTTTTTTGTTTTTTTTTTTTTTTTTAATAGCTTGATCAGCATGAGAACCATTTTTAAGTTGTCATGATTGACCTACTATTTGAACTCATTTCCT
Organism: Excoecaria cochinchinensis; assembly: GCA_947683425.1. Lineage (NCBI taxonomy): Eukaryota > Viridiplantae > Streptophyta > Magnoliopsida > Malpighiales > Euphorbiaceae > Excoecaria > Excoecaria cochinchinensis. Next base: position 4,895,236 of record CANTUQ010000038.1, read on the forward strand.
TTGATGTTGGAAATATATCTATACGCTGGATCCTGAGATGGCTTTTGTCATAGTTACCTAATGTGAAAGTTTGTGACTCAATTAGTTACACCTGTGATCTGTCTCACACCACCTTAAGCTCACTCACACCCTATTAGCTGTAATTTTACTTACACCCATAACTCATCTCTTGCCAATGACTGGAATTTTTTTATATAATAGTTCGTATACTGAAAGTTTAAGAGGTTGGAAAATTTTAGCTTTAAATTTCTGCTCTTTGGTTTCTATAGTTCCTCTTCCCTATTTTGCATCCAAAATTTTGTTTTTCAAGTTATTTTTCTTAAAAAAAAAAAAAATCTTCCATAAGGAGAAATTTAGGAACTTAAAGGTTCCATTGTCTATTTAAGAAACACATGAAAGTAACGTTATAAAACTTTTCCTTTTGACTTAATTTTTGGTGGTTTGAGTTTATGCATTTATTCTTGAATGCTATAAGCTCAACCTTTAGTTTCTTTTATAGCATTTTTATCATTTTAGGTAGATTTAGGTTGTGAAACTCTTTTTAAGGGTATTTTTTGTGTGGTAGAAATATTATAGGGTTTTGGTTTAAAAGCTTTATTTTTTTAATCCTTTCAATTTATTATTATTATTATTATTATTATTATTATTATTATTATTTTAATAAATCTTATTTGAAAGTTATTTTTAAGTGTTTTGAGGGTTTTTACCCTCCTTTCTTTTCTGTTTTTACCTATGTTTTTAAACACATTTTGGGCAAGGAATTACACAAAGAAGGAAGAAGGAAAAATCACCGTTTTGAGGTGGCTTGGTTTCCTTCATCTTTAGGTAAGTGAGCCCACTCACTTGTACCCGTGACTTACTAGTCACGAGTGTGAGTCCAGTCAAACCCGTAATTCACTGGTTCATGAGTCAGATTTCCTCCTTTTCAATTTTTTTTTTTTTGTGTTATTTATTTCATTTTTGTTTTATTTACATTATGTATTTTATTTCTTTTATTCCATATATAATATGTGTTTATGGGTGCAGCATGGACATAATGTAGTAGCTTTATTCCATGTACTTATTTATTATTTTTGATATTATTTGATGTAATAAAAAAAGATTTTTGACTGCTTAAAAGAAAAAGTCACATAAAAATATTTGTATTAATTAATTAATTTTTTTTATTAATAAATAAGACAAATGTCCTGTTTTTATGCCTACAAATCATATTTAAATAATAAGTTTTTAACAATGTAAAAGATTTTATATATAATCAATTAACATGGGTATTTTCTAATAAATTGGGACCACTCGTGTAACACCCTATAACCGGTCTGATGAGCAAGATGGATATGAGTGTTACAACCTATCTTAAGATCCTTAACAAATGAAGAATAAGATTTCCTCTTTAAAATTTGAAGTACTGCACATATTACTATTTATTTTATGGAAATTTCGGCGGAGTTTTTCCTAAAATATTGCCTATTTCCCTATAAAAGAAAATTATTTATACTTCTAAAATCACATGTCCAACTCCAGAACTCTATCACAAACACCAACACATGTTTTCCAATCCACCTACAAGTATCATATCATACATAACCAACAATCCGCATATATGTCTGTAACACCCTTAAATTGCTATACTGTACATGTGTTGATCGGTTAACTCAGACATCACGTTAGTGCTAGAGTTAAAAGATTTCATTACACTCAACAATTCAGTAAAACTTTTTTCTACTTTTCAAACATCAATGACATTCATGAATAAATAACAATATAACAGTCCGTATATAATAATATATCAATACAATAATTGTAACATCCCTTCCCTATACGTAGCACACCGCATGATAATATAGACAGTGTGCAACGATGAGTGGAGGATGCTACCAAACGGAGACACAGATAAAATAATAATAAGAGCAGATAAAATCAATGTTCGACACTTATCGCATACATCTCTTGGATAACACTTAACTTGATCACATAACAACTTATCACTTCTTACATAACAAAACTTAATTACATTACAATTATTAATAGTAACATCAAATAACAAAACCTACAGACTCGTTGGCAAAAGCCACTGCGAAAGCCCGGATGATACTTCTACCTCTTTAACCTGCACGGATAAACACACGTGCTAAGCGCAAAGGCTTAGTGAAAAAAACATAAATGAACGGCCACTCACAGTGGTCGTTAATGAAAAATACATGCGTAAGCAACATATATATAAAGTACAGAAGGTAAAAGATATCATAAGTTCACATCATAATTCCTATATCAAAACATATGAGAATCATTGAGCATATTTATCTAGCACATATTAAGCATAATACTCATATATACAATACTACTTAATGTTCTTACATTACTTGCACATCTAAAATCTATCTTTATTTAGTACTTTCACATACAAACCATCTCATCACTATTATGTTCAACCCCATACCGTTCACTTGCAATACTTAAACCTATTCTGCTACTAGTTCCTTTTAAAATGCCCATATTCATTTTATATGTCAGTTCAAAATTCTAGAAATACTCATTTAAACATGCATTCCAAATTCACACCTATAAATAATCTCATGGCTTACAATGGAAGATATATACTCAATTAGTTCATTTATAAAACTTTTTCGAGCTCTTACACATATATCAATCCTTTCAGATTTGGTTCGGCCTTGAAATGGACATTTCAAGCTTAGTAAGTATCCCAAAGGTTGGGAATCAGAACCACGTAGTTCTAACTATAGATTAATAATGTAAAATAGTGACACTCAAATACAATTCATTCATAGTCCTAAACTCATAGTCCCAAATTCATGTCTAGTATTCAATACAATTTATTAATAACTTATAACATTTTACGTAAGTCCTTTTATAATTTCACATCTCGATTAAAACAGGTTGTACTGAAGTTAAGAAAAGTTATTCACATAAAAGCATAACCAATATTTTAATGATTAACTAATCAGTAATTCAGAGTAATTAATAACAATGACTCATATTAAACATTTTTAATAAGTCTCTATTGTGACCTCATATAAGTAACCATATTCACACCCTTTAAACTGATTAGAAGCATATATTTCTTACATACCTTTCCTTGGGCAGTCAAAAAGTCTTTCCTGCATACTTACTAAAATGCGCATTTATAATGAAAGACTCTTACAGTACACACACACATACTTTCCATTATACTTATAATATAATATACATTAGTTGTTACACAATCTTTTATTTAACTGATATTAGAATTGGGATACATTAACACATAGGTACCCAAAGGAACTACGCATATTATGTATGGAAATTCAAAGCATATAAACACATAATGTACTTATTCAGAATAGTTGTGATATTTCGCATTACAGAACTCATATAACACTTATCACTCATTCATATTCTTTTCATTTCATTATTTGCCTGCACGATCAAGGTAGTGGATAATGGGTGAACACATAGGTACCCGAAGGTACACAACATTTTTCTTTTCTTTTCTTTTAAAACACATAGAGATCTTAAGCAATATCCAAACACATAGGGAGCGCGAGGACCCAAACGCATAGGGACCTGATTAGGGTCCAAGAAACGTATAGGCTGCAGCAAACAGAACCCTATAGGCATGCCTATCTATCAACAACCAACTAACGCAGGCTATACACATAGTTATTCTCTTTTATGATACTCATATCACTCTTACGTATCTTTATAGGTACATACTTTTACTAAAATCATTTACTGGTTCCGCTTTTATTTATTTACATAATGTTTATTTACGCTATGACAATCATATTCAGAAATAATCATCCAAACCATATAATATTTATAAACTTGTACATCCATATACATGGAGGACTTATTTATAGGGCATAACACTATTATGCTCAATATGTGATCATATAACACTTGCTTACACATATTTGTATCACATATATTTTCATATACTCATTGAATCTATCAATACACATTCCTATCCTTAAATACCATTAAATGCCACATTTAATTACTCATGCCAATCATTAAGCTTATTTAATATTCATTACTGTAATCACAAAATGACATTAATTACTTACTGTGAATTATATTCCATATATTAATCACTGAATATACTCTGGTCATTCCATTTATATAGTACGGCATGAAGCACTTATAAATAACTGTAATTATTACCTTAAACCATTGCTAGTAATTACGCAGTTCAACTCAACTCATATGAAAATTTGCAATTTAAACTTCATTCATTACATTTTAGTTACATTATTGCATAATTAAAACAATACTTGATTCAAACAAAGTCAATTATTTTACAATTCAAATCTAGAAAATAGGGGTCACATGGCGGTCAGAAAATCCTGCCCACGCTGTGAGACTTTAAAACTCCACATTTTTTGAAACAAAATGCATTTACACGGCGATTTTGAAATCCTGACCGCCGTGTAAGGCATTCCACACGGTGGTTAGGAAAACCTGACCGCTGTGTGACCGAAGATGGTTGCACTTGTGACCTTAGTCACGCCTGCGACAGAAACGAACATAAACATCCCTAATGCAATCACACGGTGGTTAGGAACTCCTGACCGCCGTGTGATTCGTCAGATAGGCAAAAATAGACATCCATAACGCGATCACACGGTGGTTAAGAACTCCTGACCGCCGTGTGGATCAATAAAAATCCAGATTTTACGCTGGAACCCAGCTGTTCTTTTCCCATTTCCTATCCTAACTCAAATCATAATCACAATCACAATTCAAAATATAGTAAACTTTACTCTACCAAGTTCAACATTAAATATCAACATCTTAAACACCTAAACTTATCAATTTTACACTATTTCCTACACAATTACAAGTTCATTTGAAACATGAATTTTCCAAAACCTTATCTTTCTTTGCTCCTAAAACTTAAATGGCTACACTTCCACAAGCTTTCTCCTTTCCCTGGAATACTCTTTATTTCACCACCTCAAGACAAACCAAAATCACACTTATAATTACAATCATACTCATACTCAAATGTAATTACACAAAAGAGAAAAAGGAGAAGAGGAATATTAATTACTTACCTTCCTAACCTTGAATCACTTGCCAATTGAGGGATAACAAATGGATTGAAGAAAAAGATTTTTGAAACAAAGAGAAGGGAAGGAGAAGAGAACGGAAGAGGGAGAGGAGCAGTTTCTGCCTTTTCTTTCTCGATCACGTTTTCCCTTATGGCTTTAAGCCATACCTATCCTCAATGCCACTTGTCACCTCTTGATTGGTCCAAAGAAGATTTTTATAACAAACTTCCAATTTGATCCTTTAATTCTTTCTTACATTTAACACTTAATTATTCTATCCTTCAACATTAGCCCCATGACTTAATTAATTCTTTCAATTTATAACAAACGCGTCCTCAAATCTTTCAATTTATAACAAATGCGTCCTCAATCACATATACCCTTTTTGATTAATCCATCACACATTTCAATTGCTTTTATACTCCAAATACTTACGAATTCGACTAGGGTACATGTCGGGTCCTTACAACTCTCTCCTCCTCAAAGAATTTCGTCTTCGAAATTCACAAAAATCGGAGAATCCGTAGACTATACTCCATATCGTTGTCATTCACACAGATTAATTTTTTATCATTATATAACACATACATTTTATACTTATAACACATGCATTTAACTCACTCTTGTATACTTCATTCTTAACATACTTATCTGTTTTTATTTACTTACATTAATTTACTATTAACCCAAACTATTTCTTTCAATCTACGAAACTATATAGATCATAACATTTTCTTGTTCAAAACCATACCCCAAACCCATAAAACTGATCTAATCACATCTCCTATTTCTCCTTTTGTGAATTTATATCTAAAGCAATCATATTCATCAGGACGATCGTTACCTTTATCACTATTCAGAAACCAAATTATATACATTTCACACATAACCCATTCTATTTATAACATCTCACTATACAATTCCTTAATACCTCAAATATACCAGATACACATATTACTTTCTTCATTTGTAACACTCATATTTTAATCAAAATCTTATCACATACATCTGTACAAAATTCCAAAATACTCAAATTTTTTTTTCTTAACTTTGATTATTTTCATTATATACTTTGCTTAACAAACACTATACTCTTCATCAATACGACTCTTCTTAACATCAAACACTCGATGTAAACCCTGTCAGCTTTCTCTCAAAATAAAACGCATACACAAATGCTTTTCATGTATAATCAAAGGATGCAGATGAAATGAGGATGTGACGATTCATGTATACAAAGTGATGCAAAAATGCAATTTATGCTATAACAATGCACTTTCCCAATCCCCATGTTTCAATATGCTCATGTTCAAACAATCTCAATGAGATAGGTAACAGGCATACAGAGCATCACCACACTCTTAGACAATCCACATATCCTCACATAAATCACACTATCCTTAAATTCCGTTATCACCACACATATCTTCCTAAGAAACGGTCATGCAATAACAAAACTTTAGGAATTCACACGAAATTTTCCTCCAAACGTCCACATTATACTGAAGGGAATTCTTAACAGAATCTCTAATAACTCATCTAGCAAACACATCTTTGATCTTACACACACATAAAAGCTTAGGACAGGCAGATCATGATCTACCGAGCTAACATTTAAACTAAACACCTTATCTCACCAGGCACTCTAATGCCTAACACATACATAAAGAACGAGGACATTCGCTTTGGCCAACACAAAACTATACAGACACACTGCTAAACACCAGTAGGCCAGAACCGACTAAACTTATGCTCTGATACCACTAATTCTAACATCCCTTCCCCATACGTAGCACACCGCATAATAATATAGACAGTGTGCAATGATGAGTGGAGGATGCTACCAAATGGAGACACAGACAAAATAATAATAAGAACAAAATAATAAAATTCCTTCACATTAAATCAATGTTCGACACTTATCGCATACATCTCTTACATAACACTTTAACTTGATCACATAACAACTTATCACTCATTACAAAACAAAACTTAATTACATTACAATTATTAATAATAACATCAAATAGGAAAACCTACAGACTCGTTGGCCAAAACCACTGCAGAAGCCCGGACGAAACTTCTGTCTCCTTAACCTGCACGGACAAACACCCGTGCGAAGTGCAAAGGCTTAGTGGGGAAAACCATAAATGAACAGCCACTCATAGTGGTCGTTAATACAAAATACATGCGTAAGCAACATATATATAAAGTACAAAAGGTAAAAGATATCATACGTTCACATCATAATTCTTATATCAAAACATATGCGAATCATTGAGCATATTTATCTAGCACATATTAAGCATAATACACATATGTACAATATTAGTTAATGTTCTTACATTACTTACACATCCAAAATCTATCTTTATTTAGTACTTTCATATACAAACCATCTCATTACTATTATGCTCAACCCCATACCATTCACTTGCAATGCTTAAACATATTCTGCTATTAGTTCCTTTTAAAATGCCCATGTTCATTTTATATGTCAGTTCAGAATTCTAGAAATACTCATTTCAATATGCATTCCAAATTCACACCTATAAATAATCTCATGGCTTACAAGGGAAGATATATACTCAATTAGTTCATTCATAAAACTTTTTCGAGCTCTTACACATATATCAATCCTTTCATATTTGGTTCGGGCTTGAAATGGACATTTCAAGCTTCCCACATATCCCAAATGTTGGGAATCAGAACCATGCAGTTCTAACTATAGATTAATAATGTACAATAGTGACACTCAAATACAATTCATTCAAAGTCATATACTTATAGTCCCAAATTTATGTCTAGTATTCAATACAATTTATTAATAACTTATAACATTTTACTTAAGTCCTTTTATAGTTTCACATCTCGATTAAAATAGGTGAGTACTTAAGTTAAGAAAAGTTATTCACATAGAAGCATAACCAATATTTTAATGATCAACTAATCAGTAATTAAGAGTAATTAATAGCAACCACTCATATTAAACATTTTTAATAATTCTTTATCGTGACCTCACATAAGTAACCATATTCAAACCCTTTAAACAGATTAGAAGTATACATTTCTTACATACCTTTCCTTGGGGTAGTAAAAAAGTCTTTCCTGCATACTTACTAAAATGCGCATTTATAATGAAAAACTCTTACAGTACACAAACACATACTTTCCATTGTACTTATAATATAATATACATTATTTGTTACATAATCTTTTATTTAACTGATATCAGAATTGGGATACATTAACACATAAGTACCCGAAGGTACTACGCATATTACGTATGGAAATCCAAAGCATATAAATACATAGTGTACTTATTCAGAATAGTTGTGATATTTCACATTATAGAACTCATATAACAATTATCACTCATTCATATTCTTTTCATTTCATTATCAAGGTAGTGGATAATAGGTGAACACATAGGTACTCGAAGGTACAAAAACATTTTTCTTTTCTTTTTTTATAAAACACATAGGGATCTTAAGCAAGATCCAAACATATAGGGATCTCGAGGACCCAAACGCATAGGGACCTGATCAGGGTCCAAGAAATGCACAGGCTGCAGTAAACATAACCCTATAGGCTTGCCTATCTATCCACAACCAACTAATGCAAGATATATACATGGTTTTTTCTCTTTTATGATACTCATATCACTCTTAAGTATCTTTATAGGTACATACTTTTACTGAAACCATATACTGCTTCCGCTTTTATTTGTTTACATATTGTTTATTTACGCTATGACTATCATATTTAGAAATAATCATCCAAACCATATACTATTTATAAACTTGTACATCCATATATATGGAGGACTTACATATAGGGCATAACACTATTATGTGTAATATATGATCATATAACACATACTTACACATATTTGTATCACATATATTTTCATATACTCATTGAATCTATCAATACACATTCTTATCCTTGAATACCATTAAATGCCACATTTAATTACTCATGCTAATCTTCAAGCTTATTTAATATTCATTATTGCAATCACAAAATGACATTAATTACTTACTGTGAATTATATTCCATATATTAATCACTGAATATACTCTGATCAATCCATTTATATAGTAAGGCATAAAGCACTTAGAAATAACTGTAATTATTACCTTAAACCATTTCTAATAATTACGCAGTTCAACTCAACTCATATGAAACTCTGCAATTTAAACTTCATTCATTACATTTCAGTTACATTATTGCATAATTAAAATAATACTTGATTCAAACAAAGTCAATTATATCACAATTCCAATCTGGAAAACAGGGGTTAGAAAATCCTGCCCGCCGTGTGAGACTTTATAACTCCACATTTTTCCAAACAGAATGCATTTGCACGGCGATTTGGAAATCTTGACAACCATGTAAGGTATTCCACATAGTGGTTAGGAAAACTTGACCACCGTGTGACCGAAGATGGTTGCACTCACGACCTTAGTCGCCCCTGCGATAGAAATGAAAATAAACATCCATAATGTAATCATACGGTTGTTAGGAACTCTTGATAGCCGTGTGACTCGTCAGATAAGCAAAAACACACATCCATAATGCGATCACACGGTGGTTAGGAACTCCTGACCGCCGTGTGGATCGACGAAAACCCAGATTTTACGCTCGAACCCAACTGCTTTTCTAATTTCCTATCCCAACTCAAATCACAATCACAAATCACAATTCAAAATATAGCAAACTTTACTCTACCAAGTTTAACATCAAATATCAACATCTTAAACACCTACACTTATCAATTTTACACTATTTCCTACATAAATACAAGTTCATTCGAAACATGAATTTTCCCAAACCTTATCTTTCTTTGCTCCTAAAATTTAAATGGCTGCACTTCCACAAGCTTTCTCCTTTCCCTAGAATACTCTTTGTTTCATCACCTCAAGACAAACCAAAATCACACTTATAATTACAATTATACTCATACTCAAATCCAATTACACAAACGAGAAAAATGAGAAGAGGAATATTAATTACTTACCTTCCTAACCTTGAATCACTTGCCAATTGAGGGATAATAAATGGATTGAAGAAAAAGATTTTTGAAACGAAGAGAAGGGAAGGAGAAGAGAACGAAAGAGGGGGAGGAGCAGTTTCAGTCTTTTCTTTCTCTCTCACATTTTCCCTATGGCTTTAAGCCATACCTATCCTCAATGCCACTTGTCACCACTTGATTGGTCCAAAGAAGATTTTTATAACAAACTTCCAATTTGATCCTTCAATTCTTATTTCTTCTTACATTTAACACTTAATTATTCTATCCTTCAACATTAGCCCCATGACTTAATTAATTCTTTCAATTTATGACAAACGCGTTCTCAATCACATATACCCTTTTTGATTAATCCATCACACATTTCAATTACTTTTATACTCCAAATACTTACGAAACAGACTAGGGTACATGTTGGGTCCTTACAACAATCCATACATAACTTTGTTTAAATTTTTACATTATGCATACCCATGAACCAAAACCCGCCCGTACGTATTTCTTAACTCTATCCAATAAGATCATATACATGCCATGCCTACGATTCTAACCTTACTTTTCATTTCTTCTCTCGGTTCTCAGCTAAGCCTCAACCACTTTAAGACTTTCTACTTCTGTAACCTGCGAGCAGTAAATAATACTATGCGCTGAGTAGGGGTGTAAACGGTTCTGGATCTTCCTGTACCGAACCGAAATACCGAAGAAAAAGATCCAGAACCGAATTGTACCGTTAACTTTTTTTACTAGAACTGAACCGAATTGTACTGTTGACTTTTTTATTAGAACCGAACCGAATTGTACTGGAACCGAATCGAGAACCGTATTGAACCGTACCGAACTGTTCTGTATTGAATTGGACCGAAATAACCGATATTTATTAATTATTATATATAATATTAGTAATTTATATATAAATATTATTTATAATTTCTATTATATCGTTATTATATAAATTTAACTTCATAATTATTTGTATTTTTGTGAAACTTTTATAATTATTTGTATTAAATATTTTAATGTATGAAATTAATATAATAAATAGTTAATAAATTAAAATAAATATTTTGATTATTAATGAGATAAATTTAATTATCATATCTATATAAATGTGCAATTAAAATAACTTGTGTTTAATTTAATTTACATTTAATGTTACTCAACTACTACATAATTTTTCATTTTGTACAAATATTTATATACACACACAAATATAATTATTATATCAATGAAATTTTACTAATTAATGTAATTATACGAGTATATAATCATCGTACCAATTAATTTCATTTACTTTTAATATCACTCAACTAGTATTTATCTATTGTAAGTTAATAATTTAATTCTATATAATTAAATTTTACTAATTAATATCACTATATAATATATAATCACCTTACTAACTAATTTCATTTATTCTTAGTATCACTCGATTGATACTCATGTATATTTTTTTGTAGAATACCTATATGAATAATTGAGTATATAAATTAATAATATAATTATATATAATAATTATTATATATAATGAAATTTACCAATTCAATTCATGTAATTATATAAATATATAATCACCTTACCCATTAATTTCATTTGTTTTTAGTATCACTCAACTAATACTTATCTATTTTGGCACAATACATATTTGAGTAATTGAGTTGTAACTTAATAATTTAATTATATATAATTAAATTTTACTAATTTGTATTTACTTTAATTAAACTTTAATGTCACTCGACCACTACTTAATTTTTTTTGTACAAATATTTATATACACAATCACTTTACCAATTAATTTTATTTTCTTTTAATACTACTTTTACTTTCACTCTTATAGTTATTAACTATAATATTAATTAACAATCTTTTAACTATTAAGCCACATTTAGTGAAATTGAGTATAATAACTGAACCAAGATAATATATATGGATGGATTCTAACCATATAATCAGCCGATGCTGTATATATAATTACCTTATCAATTAATTTCATTTATATTTAGTATTACTCAATTAGTAATTATCTATTTTTACACAATATATATTTGAATAATTGATTTATTTTAATAATGTAATTATATATAACTGAATAATTTATTATATAATCATTTTATCAATTAATTTCATTTACTTCTAATGTCACTCGACTAATACTCATCTATTTTTATCACAATACTTATATGAATATGTAAATTAAAAATAAAATTATATATAATTAAATTTTAATTTTTTTTATTTTTAGCGTTACTCAACTAAAACTCATATGTATTTAGCACAATATTTATGTAAGTAATTGAAAATATATTTTAATAATATAATTATATACAATTATTATATTAATAAAATTTTATTAATTAATATATAATATAATTATATAAGTATATAATTATCTTATTAATTAATTTTTTTTAAAGCAAATTAAGAATAAAATTTGAAAAATTTTAGTAGAAATATTTTTTATTTTAAGTTTTGGAGGGAATTGAAATATTTGGAGGAAATCGAAATATTTGGAGGCAATCTAATGCGGACGAGTTGGGTTTTCAGTATATGGAGCTAGTTGAACAGGCCAATCATAATTAATTATTGTTTTTATTATAACTTTTGCTACAGGTGTCAATTTGCTTATTATTATATGTTTCCGGAAATCTTAGTTTCCCGTAACAGCTCATTTCGTATCTCAAAAATAACATTTGAGTTTTCGTTTTTCAATTTGAAGTTTTAGGGGTATTATTGTAATTTTTTATTTTTTTCATATAAATTGTTTGTTACCTGAGTTTGGAGGAGACTTTTCAACTTGGAATAAAATTTTTTCATTTTGAGGTATTTTTGCTGCGTCAGACTCCGACCGGTTTTATATTTTATTATTATATATATATATAAGAAAATAAATTAAAAAAAAACCTAAATTGTGCCTGCCTCTTTCTTTTCTATCTCAAAATCGTGTCAAGCCCCACAATTTTTCCTATCTTTTCCGTTGGTTTTAGCTTATACTTGCATTTCCTTCTTTTCGTCACTGCCACTGTTATTTCTGCGGTTACATCTAAAAGTAAGGATAAGTCACACACAACTTTTGGTTTTATGGTATTCGTTAATAGGACGTCATTAGTTAGTTAAAAATTTGATCAATAGACTTGTACATAAGCTTTAATTAGGATGTATGAATTACTAATTAATTTTATTAAATGTTAGGATTTTAGGAAATTTATTGAAGTAATTTATCTCGAATTTAAAATTTCATCTAGAGTTATTATTGTTAAAATATGTTTTTCTTTTTTCATAAAGGAGAGGGATAAATTGAAATATTTTGTTAAAATTGAATGCAAAATTGTATGTACTTGTTGAGATATTTTAATTATATTTGTATTTATTATTGTGTATATTTATATTGTAAATTTTTAAAAATATTGAATTATCCGAAATACCGTATTGTATTGTCTTGTTTTATTTTGTACCGAAAGAACCGAATAACCGAACTGAACTGTACTGAAAATTATAAGAACCGTATTGAACTGTACCGAAATTAATAAGAACCGAACTGTACCGAAATTTATAAGAACCGAAATTTCAATACAATACGGAGATTTGTAAATAACCGAATTGGACCGAACTGTGTACACCCCTAGCGCTGAGAATTAAAATGCCTAGTGGTGGATACATATCCTAGATTTTCCATTACTAATTTCATACACGCATGCATCATCTAAAATTTTCATAAATTATTTTCATACATTTACACTAACACAATCAATTACTTAATTTAATCACTTAAATTTCCTCTAATTAACTATTTTCATTTCCTTAACTAATATTTCTATAAATAATTGTCCATATATACACTTTCATACCTTAACACTTAACATTAACATAACCAATCCATACATCAATTACTTAACTTCCACTAATTAAGTTATTTTTATTTTCCATAACTAAAATTCCTATAAATAATATTCACCATTGTCTATACATTTACTTTCATGCCTTAATATTTTAATAGTCATATAAATTAATTCCTTTATTCTTACTAATTAAATTATTATTATTTTTCATAATTAATATTACCATAAGTAACATTTATCTTCATCCATATTTTTCCATTACTAATATCATCATAAATCTTGTTATTATTATTTCTTTAATTACACTATATTACCATATATTACACTCTATTATACTATATGACCATATATATATATATATATATATATATATATATATATATATATATATATATATATATATATATATATATATATATCACATTCATTTTTTTTTTCCATATATTTCCATAATTAACATCATTAGAATTCTTATTATCATTTCTTAATTACATTATACAATAAACTCTTATTATCCTTACATTTACATTTATTAGTCAATTATCTTGTCAATTTATATTTACGTCCTTCCATTAGCCTTATTATGATTTATTACGTTTTAGTCCTTTAATTTTCATTAAATTATGGTTTTACCCTTCAATTATATTATAATTACAATTATGCCACTAGTTTTTCATAATTAATACCTAATTTATTATTTATCATGTAAAATTTCCATTTAGTCCTTAACATACAATTTATGCATAAATTCACATTTAATCATTAATTTCTCATATTTTCACTTATTTTACCATTTAATTTCTTATTTTCCATAATTTTATATTTCCTTACTATTAAGCATAGTTACCATTTTAACCCTATTACTTTTAAATCCTTACAATTTAGTCCCTATTCAATTTTTTCTCTTATTACTTCATATTTATTCATTTAAATCCATTTTCCTAATATGCCATAGTATCAGTCTGGTAGAAATTTCTAAACTGGATATACGGGATGTACAACCATAAGAGATAGTGACCTCTAAGGACCACTAACTCTGGAACCATAAGAGAAAGTGACCACTGAGGATCACTAACTCCGGAGCCATAAGAGTAAATAATCACTAAGGATCATTACTCTGAGAGCCATAAGAGTAGGTGACCATTAAAGATCACTACTTTAGGAGCCATAAGAGTAAGTGTAATGACCTAGAATCCACTCTAGTAGCATTGTGCATGATTAGGGTGTTTAGGTAAGTTTGATTTGGGGTTTATAATTTGAGCATTAAAGTGTAATTAGGAATTGAGGACTTAATTGAATGAAATTAATAAGTTAAAGTGACTAATGAGATATTTGCATGATTAGTGTTAAGTGAGGATTAATTAAGTTAAGATTGATTACTTAAGCTTAATTAACCCTTAGTGGATTAGAAGTGTCATGTGGTGGGTTTGACACCTAAAATTTTCATGCATATATATATATATATATATATATATATATATATATATATATATATATATAAAAGTTTAGAAGAGGCAAAGTTTGTCTCTTTTGTTCTTAAACTTTGCTGGCCATTCAAAGTGAAATCTGCATTTTGTTCTTTCTTTCTTTCTTTTTTTTTTTTTATTTCATCTTATTTCATCACACGAATCCTTCATCTTTAGAGTTAGTTAGACTTGCTTCAAGTGGGCTTATTTGATTGTTAAGCTTGGTCAAGTTTTAAAGGTAAGATTGAGTTTGGTTTTCTTCTCCTCTCGGTTTGGATTTATGTTCATAGTTCTAATTCTATTTTGAATGTGTGTATTATGTTATTTAGTTGAAGAATCAAGTAAGACTCTAAAGGGGAAAGAGAAGCTTGGAGATTAAAGTGCCAAGTGAGCTCATTGGAGCAAAGGAATTGAGGATTGGGAACCTTTTATTTTGGTTATGTTTAGGAATCATTTATTTTTGAATTGTTTGAGAAATTTCTTTTTATTGACTGTGTTTGATGAGTTACATGGCTTGATTTGCATATGAAAGTTTTATGTGCAATTGGTATGTTATGTGTTGATGAAGAGATTGAATAATGCTATGTTATTTTGAAATCCTATTTTAGGTTTCAGAATTGTTGTGTGATTCTTAAATTGATGATCATTAGTTGATTAAATTGAATGAGCAAAATTGTTGTATATATGTTGTTTTAGTTTAGAACTAAGTTAGAGAATTGGCTATGCCAATTTAGTTGGTTGTTGGTTGTGAGTTCTACAAACTCTAATTGCAGGAAATTGGTTGATTTAGACCTATAATTTTTGAGATTTGTTGACTATTGAGGAGAGATGAGCATTTGAGTTAAAACAAGATTGAACTAGTGGGTTTGGGCTCTATCGCGAGCACGATATTAGGCGTAGGAGCAATAGAGGTCTGTTTAAAATGATATGTGTAAGTTTGGGCTTTATCATAAGCGCGACAAAGGTCTATTTAAAATGATATGTGTAAGTTTGGGCTCTATCGCGAGCACGATATTGGGCGTGAGCATGATAGAGGTTTGCTTGCAGAATTGACTTGTGGGATAGGACTCTGCCACGAGCATGACAATGGGCGTGAGTGGGTCAAAGTTGTGCGGTAAATAGGTAAGCTTGTAAGTTGATGCTCTAACGCGAGTGCGATATATAGCGCGAGCACGACAGAGGCATATGTTGCTCTATCGTGAGCGCGACAGAGGCATATGTTATTCTATCACGAGAACGGCATAAGTTGCTTTATCGCGAGCGCGACATATAGCACGAGCGCAACATGGGCATATGTTGCTCTGTCGCGAGTGCGACATGTAGTGCAACTGCAATAGAGGCATATGTTGTTTTATCACGAGAGTGGCATAAGTCGCGAGAGCAACATAAGTGTACATTAAGTAGATAAATTTTTGTAAGAGGGTTTTGGAGCAGGCTGTGCTTCCATGGCCATAACTCCTTGATTTCAGGTCTAAATGACTTGAAGTATGTGCTTTAGAAAGTTAACATCTAAAGAATTGTTTGCTAGGTAAGCCACTTTGGCTAATATGAGGTTTGCTTGATGTTTCAGGCTGTACTAGTTAAAGCTTGAAATCTATTCCACTTAGGAGTTTTTTGTTTATTTGTTTGACATACTTTTCAAGTTTGCCTATCTGGTTAGCAACACTTGTTGGTAGGGGTTGCATCTGGCTGTTTGGTCCGTCTATCTTATGGCCGTCTGATTTGTTCATTGGTTTGAGATGCCATCGGTGTGTCATAGACACTCGTGGCTCATTATATTTGTATGATATGATTTGTGGCCTTGAGCTTATGAACTTCTTATTCATATGGAAATGAATAATGTTATGATTTATTCGATAATTATTTAACGTAGCTTTGTGGATGTTATATAGCATGTTAATGCAAACAAATAAATGGGTTAGTTATTAAGCCTGTAAGTCGAGTCATGGATAGATAGGCATGCCTATAGGGTCAAGTACTACAGCCGAAGCATTTTTTAATTTGTCGGCCCGGTTTGGGTCATAGTTAGGCCCCTTTTGGGTCATGGGTAATCCTGATTGGATCCCAAAAGGGATTGCGTGTGACAATATTTAAAGCATCTATGGATACTAGTGTGATATAAAGGTATCTATAAATACCAGAGTGATCATCCCATTATCCACTACTATGAAAGTGTAGGCAGGTTATAAAATGACTAACAAACAAGTGCATGAATGAAAGCTTTACGCATTATGTGAATTTGTGAGTATATGGTATTGATATGGATTAGGGAAGGTACATTGTCACATCCCAAATATGGCCTAGTAGAAATTGCATGTGTTATTGGATGAGTAAAAGGGTATTTTGGTAATTGACAAAAGAAGTGGGATATATGTTAGGAATTATAGGAGTTTGTAGAGGGTATTTTGGTATTTGAGTAAGTGGCTAGAGGACAACAGGGCAAGAAAGTCAAAGAAAAGAAAGTGAGGTCCAATGAATGAGTGACAAGTGGCTAGGTTGTTGGGTACATTAATGGGGATTTGAAAGGAGTTGAGCGAGGGAAGGTAGAAATTGTAGCTTCCCGTGGAAGTTATTAGATTTTTGCCCTCTCTCTTTCTTCTCACGTTCTTTTGCTCTTTTTCTTCTCCATTTCTACTCTCAAGTCTTACATGTGCTATTCTTCAATCTTTGAGCTAGGGTTTTGAGTTTTGAAGGGTTCCAAGAGGTAAGTAGCTGCAAGTACTTTGGGTTTTCTTCTTCTTTTCCATCTCACGGGTTGGATTTGGGTTATGTGGTTGTTTTCATGGGTTAACTAAGCTTTGGTTTTAATTGGGTTTGTGCAAGAATTTGAAGAGAGGAGGAAGGATAAAGGAAAAGGAAAGGTTGGATTCTGAAGCTAGCGGGTTGAGCTTCATACCAGGTTTGGGAGTTGTTTGAGAGTGTTCTATCTATTCTCGTTTTGGATCCTATTTTGAGTTCAAATGTTTATGTTATTTGTGTGTTTTGGTGTATGAAATGCATGAGTATTATTAATTTGTGTACATGATTTGTGATGAGATAGTTACAGTGGTTTACATGTTGATTTAAAAGTGTATCTACATGAATATGAGATGGAATTCTGGGTTTGAACGACCTTAATATATGTTGTGTTGATTTATGTAATTGTTGTGTAATTTGAATTATATTTGTTATAAGCATGATTGGAGAGCACTAAAGATACGTGTTTATGTGATTTTGCATGATATTTGATGTTGGGTAAAATGGGTTTTGAATTTGATGAACTCTGGATTCTTGCGTGTTTTGAGAAATTGAAGAACCGATGCTGTCACGAGCGTGATGCCTGTTGCGATCGCGACAGAATCACAAAATTCACTTTCTCGCGTAGCGCTGAGATGTTTCATCCGAGTCGTGAGGAGGCACCATGACTCGGCAGTGGCACCAGACATCATCATGAGTTGTGAAGCATCTTCACGAGTTGTGAAGATGGCTCACGACACGTGAAGATGCCTAGCGCCTCATGCCTTCTTTCTTAGTAGGCAGTCACGAGTCGTGAGGGAGGATCACAACTCGTGACCGCCCCTTTCTTGAGAAGAGCTTGCGTCACGAGTCGTGAGAGAGGATCACGACTCGTGACCGCCCCTTGCTTGTGAGGCGAGATGCTAGCATCACGAATGACAACAGCATGTGCGACTCGTGACTGGCCTCTCTTCCCTCACTATCGCGAGCACGACAGTAACTCCTCTCCTGCCCTGTTTTGAAAATGAGTTTCAAGGTTTTATATACATGGGTTTTCATTACATGACACATGATTTGTCTTATATGGCCTATTAATTGATAAATTATATGTTCTTAATTAGATTTGTACATGATTTATATGTCTTCATCTTGATTAAATACACATGTATACTAAAATAACATGATTATCCTCGATTTATCCTCTATTATATAATAATTGTTTTAGATCATGATTGAGTTGTTATTTGAGCCTGGTAGTCATAATTAGTGGATAGATAAGCGTTTATCAAGGGTCAAGGTGTGAGTGCAGCTGCCATATGCTATTTGTTACTTGCGGGCCCCATTTGGGTCTTTGATTTGGGCCCCGTTTGGGTCATATAAGATGTTTGAGGCCTCGGTCTCCGATATACTTTCGGGTATACATGATTATAAAAAATGTTTTGAGACCTATGTCTCCATATGCTTGGGATACTGTGTCCTATCAGTATCATTAGTACCCGTATCCAATAGTTAGTGAGTAATCAGGCTACTTCTTGAGGTTGTACATGAGATTGATATATGAAGCTATTAGTTATATAAAATGAATATATGTTACATGTATATGTATATGCGTTATGACATGAAAAAATGGAATACTTGTATTCGGGTATGAATGGATATATGATTATATTCCTGCTGATACATGAATATTGACTACTTGGATATGAATGGTTACTTTTCCGATATACATGTATATGATGAATACTTGTTATAAGCAGGAGTAGTATATGTTTATACGCTTATGTTATTATTTAGCTTATATATATATGTTTATTGCGATTATATGTACATGCATGTGTTGTTCCTCCCCACTAAGCACGGGCACTTTTCCCGTGTAGGTGTCAGGTTCATTTTGGAGTCGGACATCTGTAGGTCGGCCACTAGAAGTCAATAGTTGGAGTTTGTTTTTGTCTTCCGCTGATTTTTGTATATGGCTTCTGATTTTGGAAATGTAATTTTTGTAAAAGATTTATTTTGCATATGTATATGTTTAATGTTTACAATCCCTTTTGTAAAAACTATGGTTATATATATATGGATTTGTTATCTTTTGATTAAATGTATTTGTTTTCTTAACTTATGTGAGTATATGTTTATGTATTTGAGTTTGTATATGAGTTTGTGCGCGTGGCGCTCCAGTATCCTTCCAATGGGGGTATTGGGGTGTGACATACATGTTATGTGGATTTGTGATTACAACTTGATGATGGTGTATATACAAATACAGGTGTTGATAATTGCTTTACCATATGTAAATTTATATGTGATGCTTGTATGTGGTAATGTCTCTTGATATGCAATGAATGAATAGAAGAATACTAAAGTGAGTAATACGACATACATGAATTAAGGATATGAAGTAAAGAACTATAAATGGCTTTGATGATATTGATAATTACTTGTTGTGTAGTTGTTGATGATTAATCTAAATTATATATATGCTTCATGAGTATGCGATTTGTATTAATGATCACTGTGAGTATTCATCCATATCTTATTGTTCCCCACTAAGCAATATCACTTAGCATGGATGTTTTATCCATGTAGGTTTTCGAAGATAAGCATTTTGAAAGATAGTACCAGATCACCAACGACCAACACATTAGGATCCTCTGTTTATGTAGGTTTTTTTTTGTAATAGTATGAGATGTGTACTTATAAGTTGACAAGTATAAGTGAACCAAAGTTTTGTATTATGGAAGTTGTATTATGTAAAACATAAGTTGAAGTAAGTCTATAAGTGTTATGTAATTAATGCATGAATTTTGGAATGTAATCTATTATTGTTTTAACAAAATTTATTAATCCTGAGTTTGTATGAAAACTGGTTTGTGTGCTTGTGGTTGTGTTGTGACACTCCATAGCCATCGTAGTAAAGTTCTACGTGCAGTTAGGGGGTGTTACAAGTAGTGGTATCAGAGCAATAGGTTTAGACATTTCTGGACTAGTGTAGAATAGAAATGCGTATAGTTTTGTGTTGGCCTAATGCGGATGTCTTTGTTTTTTTTAGAATGTCGATTGATTCTTCTAAGGAAACAGTGAATGAGTTTATAGGAAGTGGTAATCTTAGGGATCTGGAACCGTCAGTTCTTGGTCCGTTTGAACTAGTGAGTGATGTTTGTGATGTTCTAGTTGTACCTTTAGAGGCTCTGCTTAAAATATCACAGGAATTTGCAAAAGTCATGGATCAAATGACTACACCTAGAATTCTAATAGATTCGAGGAGTGGTCTTCCTTCAAGAAAAAGGTCTAGAGATTTACAAGAGACTTTTCAAGTTAGGTTTGATAGAGGACCTACTACTAAAGGTAGACAATAAGGATCCTTTACTGCATCTGGGTCTAGCAGAGGTTCGACTTGCAAGTGGAAGGGTATTGTGCCTGAGTGTTTCCATTGTGTTAAGCGTCATAGAGGCAAATGCAGATTGTGTAGAAGACAGCAAGAGGTAAGTAGGGGTGGATCTAATGTATCTCCAGTGATCCATGGTAGAAGAAGAAGTCGAAGTAGAGGTAATCAGTTTAGAAGTGGTAGAGTGTCAAGAACAGTTGATCATCCTACTATGGTACCTCCATAGGCTCTTGCTAGGGAGGTAAGAGAGGACCAGGATAGACTGGAAGTCATACCTGGTACTTTTCTACTTTCTAATATTGAAATGTTTGCATTAGTTGACTCTGGATCCACACGTACTATAATGCCCATTCCCGACCGCACAATAGCTTCACTTAAGTAGCCGAGAACGGTCATCACACAACACATTACATAGCCTAGACACATGCACTTACATTATAATCACATGCAAAATCCCGAATTAACAAATTTCTTCCATTCATACGCAGCGGAATTCAACTCAAAACGCATACTCATACTTATACATATGGATTGCAACTTATATTACATATCATGTTTCGGAGTTATATATCACATAATACATAATACAAAATATCAAAAACCTACACTAAACAAAGAGTCCTAGTGTGTTGACTTTTTGGAATGCGGGTCTGTCCTTCACGTTTGCTTCGCTTCGGAACCTACATATATTAGAAATTCGTTAGTGGGAAAACAACATACCATACACATATATATATATAACAATTCTTTTAGCAATATAATATACATGCTTAACAATCATGCTATATCATATATATGCCTCGGAATCATATTATTAATCATGCCTTAGTATGAGTTCAGCATCACTAAAAGTCATATTCACATGTCACAATATTGTATGGCAATCACATAACACATTACATTCACTTTGCTCATAATAAGTTAACTCATTTTATTATTACCTTGCCTGCAATTCATAGACGCGGATAACGGGTATTGCATCAGTACTTGAGAGTACAACAATCACTTTTGTATCCGAAGATATGCAGTTTAGCATAGTACTCGTAGGTATAGAAATAAACAATAAGATATAATATATATATATAAGAGAACCCATGAAGGATTCAATATGCATTTAAGATTTCGAAAGGAATTGGACACTTAAGCTGCAACACTTAGACCCTATAGGCATGCCCACTTATCCACTACTCAACTTGTAGGCTAAATTATTAATCCAATTATTGTTCACTTATTCACATAATATAACATCATTTAGTTTTGATAAGTTATATCATATCACTTATTAACTTACTTACATATATAGCATGTACCACAATCCACACATCATCACACATGTAGTCACATGGTATAACACGTTTATAATTTCCATATGCATCATCATTCATTAGACAAACACATTAGTTCAACTAAAATAGGTCAACTATAAAGCTTTCCTAACACATAGGTGTGTCACGCTCGCGACCCATGTCGCGCTCATGACAGACTCAAGCATTCCCTTTTGTCTTGCTCGCGACACAAGTCACACCCGCGACAGAACCAATCGATTACTTCTGTCATGCTCGCGATAAGGCCCATGCCTGTGATAGAACACAACCTAACAATATTGCCCGTCGGAGCACTCTGTCATGCTCGTGACCCCTATCGCGTTCGCGGCAGAGCCTGAACTTCTTGTTCAAAGCTCCAATCCACAATCCTCTTTCTCATGCACTTTGCCAAATCCACACAAATGACTCCCAAAACCCATCCTAACATCATTTTCTGCCATTATGGCCTTATAACCAAATGTATATCTACAAGTTAAGTTTATAATGGCATAATTCTCATTATTTTTGGACTTAAGATAAAGGAGTTGTGGCCAATGGAACGTTAAATGCTCCAAACGTTATAATGGCCTTAACACCGGGTTGGTAGTATTTAGTAAATTTTATTGAGTTCATAGTGTGATCCCAGTTTAGAGTAATGTGTGTAGAATCTTATACTACAGTAGAATTAAAAAGTTAAGTGTGCTCGAGGTATAGCAATCCCGGAATGGGTGACTTCGGGGTAGCTATACAGTTGAATTTAACAGCGGATACTAAAAAATTTTTATTTGGTAAAATTGATATGTGGACTGTCAGGAGTCTAGTGGTAAAATTTGGAGTGAAAATGGAGTCTAATAGTCCTCCGAAAGTTAAGTTGAAGTTGGCCTCTAGTTTGGTTTAATTGAATTAGGGTTTGACCGAAATTTGACTGAATTTTTAGAAATAGTTATTGAGTTCAAAAGTGTGTAATGTGGGTAGTGTAAAGGCATAAAATAACTTTTAGCAATTTTTGACAGTATTAGAATGGTGTTTTACGGTAGAATCGAAAAGGATTAAATCGGACCGATTTAAGTGAACACCGGGACCCAAATGGACTCCAATTGAGCTAAAATTTTGCTGGGAGGCTATTTTATATGTTTTAAGAATGATGGAAATGGTTGGGAGTGAAAATAAGTTGAGGAACACATAGATGCCTTGAAATAGTGGAAATTGACCGAAAAATTAAAATTTTAGTTCAAATCGCTTGGACCACTTTGGTTGGACCGGTTTGATTCAATTTCAACATATATAAAGGGTTAAAAGGCTAGATTTCTCTACAGAAATCCAGCTTCCACCGCCTCTCTCTTCTCCTCCCTATGCAGAACCTTTTTTTTTCCATTCTCCATTTTTCTTCATTTTCCTCTAAATCTCTCCCCAAAATCCAGCATCCTAGTGAAAGTTTAGACCCTCTATAACATAAAGATAGTAATTAGAGTCCATTTGGAGGATTGGAAATGAAGAAATCTAAGTGTACAAGGTTTAGGGTTGATTTTAAGGTAAGTGTTTTAGGTATTTTTAATTAGGTTTATTAGTTCTTATGGAGGTTTTCAAGTGCGCAGATTGCATTTATGAAGTTATTTTGTAAAAAGAAGGCATATATTTGATGTTATGTGGTTGTTTATATTCGGCCAATACAGGAACTCAAGGTGAGGAAGGTTGTTCTCAATCTAAAGGGAAGGAAAAGGAAGCCTAAAGAGTCTGTGCAAGGATTTGAGGTCTGTTATTACAAAATCCCCCTATTTCCAATGATTTAAATTGAGTTATAGGTTATGTTTTAGTATGAACTTGTGATAAAGGCATGTTTAATTGAATATAACTTGATAAATATGATTAATTGACTTAAATAAGTATGTGTATGTGTTTAAAATGAATTAAAAAATGATGGAATGGAAAACTTAACCTAGGCCGAATGGAATACTAAGGAAATTTTCAATGTATGTTAGTGTTTAATGCATATAAATCGTATAAATGATGAATATAATATGGAATTTAATTAATTATGTGATTAAATGAAGGAAAGGAAAACAAAATGAATAAGTGGTACCTTAGCCGAATTGAATAATGTTGGATTTAATAGTGTAAATTTGTAACCAAGGGATATAAATGATGTTTATGTTAAGTATAACATGTAAATTGCATGATTAAGTGATTAAATGAATTAAATGTGAACTTTATGGAAAATGGATACCATGGCCGAATTGGATATTTTGGCATACTATAGTGTATTTTGATGTTTTAATGTATATAATGGTATAAAAAGATTAATTAATAACAAATGAGTATGTATGTGAATTTATATGAAAATATGATGATATGGTCGAACAGTACATGTTGATATATTATGTAAATTAAGTGAAATTTTGATAATTATTGCCCTTAGTAGTAGTCTGGTATTAAAATCTAGTCCAGGATATAATTGGCTAGCCATAGGGATTCCACACCGCGATCCGAGTCATAACGACTCGTTATTAATAGGCCAATGACGGTCTATCTCAGTGTATAGTGTTATCAATAATCAGTGTAGTGTAGTGCTAGTGAAGAATGGTCTCATTGGGATCATTCTATAGTGTAGTGGATCTGTGGGATCCACGTCCCGCATATCCGATCAGTAGATTTCTATAGGGTATATGCTAGGGGCAAAATGGTAAATATGAGATAAAATTGATTAAAATAGTGATAAATAAGAAAATAAGTGAAAATGGGACTAAATTGAAAGAAATAGAAAGATTAGGGGTAAAATGATAATTTTACGCTTATTTAAATAAGGGTAATTTGGTAAATAAGTGAAATAAGGGACATAAATGGAATTATTGAAAAAGATAAGGACACGCGAGCCACGGGCGTTGCTCCCGCGGGAGACGGGCCTGTCCTGAACAAGCGACAGGCGCTGCTCGTGAGGGGAGGCCGTCTTTTGGAACGAGCGACGGGCGTCTGTCTTGACCGAAGGGTCTCTCGTCGGTGAACCAAAATCAAAATTTTCCATTGACGAACTCCTCCTATCGTACGAAAATCTCCTATTATCGAGAAAAATCTTCAATCCTTGTGAATTCGAAGAGTGAAAGATCCTAACTTTCAACCATTTGCCCGGAAAAGGGCATTAATATCTTCATCGGGTAACTCTGATTTGGACTGCCCTAGGATCTGGTGTCTACAGTTGCCCCCAATTTTGGGGAAACTAGTAC
The DNA here is from genome assembly GCA_947683425.1 of Excoecaria cochinchinensis. NCBI lineage: Eukaryota > Viridiplantae > Streptophyta > Magnoliopsida > Malpighiales > Euphorbiaceae > Excoecaria > Excoecaria cochinchinensis. The sequence continues at coordinate 4,921,243 of CANTUQ010000038.1, forward strand.
ACTAGTGTCTAGATGAGCCAAAATTCAAAGAAAAAGGAAAGAGATGCGTACCTGAGGCAGTCCTTACCTTTCGCGGTGCAGCAGATTTGCAGCCTGCTGCTAAAAGGTCTGTAACGTATTCTGCCTGTAACACCCCAACCCATACGTAGGCGAACCCATCCGCAAGGGAGTAGGAAGCCGTACGAGTAGGTGTGTTACCGAATAGAAGCAGTACAAAGTATATAAAAATACAGAAGAATTTCAAATTTAAAGAGAGGAAGCTGAACGTACATACTATGCCAAGGCACATACACTAAGAGAAAACATACACACATGTATACTTATAATCATACAACAGAAACCTAATAAGAAAGATACATAAATGTGTAAATATTTTCCTAGCTTAAAATATTACATCAGAATCTTTACCTATTATTACATATACATATTATACAAATATACAAAAATTCCAAATTACAAAAGCTAAGCAAGATACAAAACTTCTAGCTTCTATGTGGCCGACTCTGCAGATGCGCTACTCGAACAAAAGCAAACCTGCCACCTGCACGGGGAAAAGAGCCCGTGCTAAGCGATAACGCTTAGTGGGGAGAATATACAAAAATATAGACGGCCATTCACAACGGTCGCCAAAGTATAACACATGAACAACAGCGAATGCATAAAGTCCTAACAGATAATTATACATGCTTTATACAATAGCCACGCATTCCAAATGTTCTTAACTGCGGTCATATACTCATTTGATTAACATACCCAATTATCATGCCAAGAACGTAAACACATTCTAATGTAACAAAATTACTACGATAACTAACAATAAGGAACTATATAGCATCGTATAAAATTTGTCACATATGCTAGTTCAAGATCACATTGCTATACAGAAATGTAGTGTTAACATTATATGCCACACCGACTTCAATCACCCATACTATATACAAGATCATTTACAAATAAGGGCAAAGGTACATTATGCAGGTTAGAGTTACATTAAACCTACTCGGAGATTTGTAAGCATATTCCCATATCCCAAAATCATATTCATACTGATATCACATTCTTATATTCATAACTGGTTCATGTCACACCCCATAAGTGGCTTAATTGGATTTAGCAATCTTAATTGGACAATTAAGGGTAATTGAGTAATTTGCTATTGATTGAGGATTAAATTGCAAAGGAATAAAAGTATTTATTGGCAAATATTGGTTTGGTCAGTGAAAGGTAATTTGACAAGGATTAAATGGTAAAAGAAGAGTGAGTGGAACGTGAAGCTGTGCATGTGTGCCAAGTGGTGAGTGAGTGTGTGTGTACGTGGGTGAGAGAAAACAATGGTCTGAGTGTTTTAGTTTCTGGAAAACTAAACACATGAGGTTTTCTCTCTTGCTTTCTCTTTCTCACGAAAACCACTCTTCCTCTCTTGTGTTTTCGGTTCTTTCCCATTTGCATGTGTGTCCATCTGCTGTGAGCTAGGGTTTTGGATGTTTTAGAAGCTTCAGAAGGTAAGTGGCTGTCAGATTTCGTGTGTTCTTCTTATTCTTAAGGTTTTAGAGATTCTGTTCTTGGGTTAATGAGTTGTGGTTTCATTTGTTGCAAGCATCTGAAGTTAAGAGGAAAGAGAAGGATAAAGGGAAGATTATGGATTAGAATTCAGTGGACGTTTTGAGCTTCAGTACAGGTTTGGGAGTGTGTCTGTCCCTTATTGTGTTTTGATCCTGTTTGCAGTTTTGATATGAACGTGGTTTCTGTGTGTTTGTATATCAAAATGCATAAAATATGTACTGTGTATACATGATTCCTGTAGAAAAGAATAATGTGAGTTTTATAAGAAGATGAATATGTATGAGTTTGAATGTGGATTCCTAGGAAGTTGATTTTCTGATATTGCCTCTGTTATAATTGTAATAATGTGTTATTTGTGTTATAATTGCTGTGAATGTGCTCTGGAGACTTGAAGGTACGTATTCGAATCCTGATTGCATGAAAAATGGTTTTAGATAAAGAGGAGTTTTGAATTTTAGAAATACTCTGTTTTCTGGATTTTCTGGTTTTCACGTTTTCTTTCTGGGAATTTTGGAAATCTGTTGGAGAAGAAGAAGAAGTGTGAGAAGAAGATCACGTGACGTGATGGAGCATCACGCCGTGACCCTCTTCCCTGAAGAAGGTCACGCGACGTGATGGGGCATCACGCCATGATCCCCTTTTCTGGAATTTGGAGTTTTGAGAAGGAGAAGCAGGAGTGAGGGAAGAGGGTCACGAGACGTGATGCTGCATCACGCCGTGACCTACTTCTTCTCCCTGCGTGTCACGAGACAGGATTCCGTGACTTCTTCCCCTCTCCTCTCAGGCGTCACGAGATGTGACTGGTGGTCACGCCGTGACTGCCTGCTCCCTGGCGTTCGCGTGAAGCCTGCGTCACGAGACGTGACGAATGGTCACGGCGTGACCAGCCTTCCCCTGCTGCCCTGTTTTATTAAAAATAAAGTTTTAACTTCTGTTTTAAGGGTTTTTGCACTACATGACAAATGTTTGAGTTAAAATTGTATTGTATTTTGGATAATTGCATAATATTGGGTTTTGTATACATGATTAATGATTAATCTACATGATTTACATGTTTATAATTTATTTAACATGGACTTTTTCAATATGAACTATTTGTTCTTATCACCTCCTGTAATTGATATTTATACATTTAAGTGTTCTGAATTGGATCAATATACGTGTATATATGAAATATAAGTTAGTATTTAATGAAATTCACATGATATGATACGTGAGTTATTGAGTCGTATACTTGATTAAATAATTAATGTACATAACTTACTAGTTTATATTTTACATGAACATAAATGGTCTTGAATGTGAATTATTTGTACTTCGGCCTCCAATAATTGATACTGGATGTATTTAAATGTTTCTGAATTTGATCTAGACACATGTATACGTGAAATATGTATTTGTATTTAGTTGTATTAAATATTTATAGTTACTTGTTTTAAATGTGATCAGTATACCAGTATACATAAACAATAAATCAGTATTATTCTCAATACTCATATTGATATTGGTGCTGGAATTGTTGAGTTGAGTTTTGAGTCTGAATAGTCATAGTAGTGGATAAGTAAGCGCTTACTTAGGTCAGAGTGTGTGTGCAGCTGCTATATGATAAAACGATATATGCGGGTCCATTTGGATCCTTGTTTCGACCATGTTTGGTCTATATGAAAATAAAGCGAGACTTCGGTCTCTATATGGAAAAATACATGTTTGAGACTCATGTCTCTATATGCTTGGGATACTGTGTTCAATCAGTATCCAAATGACCGTATCCACTTCTAGAGTGCATTTCAGACTAATCAGGCTACATGTTTATATGTGATATATATATATATATATATAGATGTCGAGATGTTTATTGACAAGATTAAAGGTATATGTTGTATATGAAATATAGTATAACTTTGTGTTTATACACCTTGAGTGTATATGTATTTGCAATGGTGAGAAATATGTAGATTTTAATTATGTTTTAATAGTTAATTACTTGTAATGTATGTTTATGGTTGGGATGAGATTATAGTATTGTTGTAAATATTGTATATGCATATTGTTAGTTTGTTTTGTTCCTCCCCACTAAGCGTTATCGCTTAGCACGGGCTCTTTTCCCGTGCAGGTGGCGAGTTTAGCTTGGAGTCAGATATTTGCAGGTCGGCCACTAGGAGTCTTTTGATGAAGTTATTTTTGAAGTCTTCCGCTGTAAATTTTTGTATATGGCTTGTGTTTAGCAAAGTAAATTTTTGTAAAGGAACAAGTATATTTTTGTATATGTATTTGCTTTCGGGCCTTTTTGTAAATCAACAGTGATATATATATGTATATGTTAAAGGCTTTACTATAAATGATTAAAAGTTTCTTTAAATCTCAGTTGGTTTTTGTTTATACATGTGTATATGGATTCGTTATATGTGTTTCCACGCGTGGCACTCCAGCATCCTTCCAACGGGGATGGCGGGGTGTTACAGTTCATATGACCGAAATCTTACACATTCGGATATCATATTCTCATGTTCATATCAGATAAAGCAAACGAAATACCTGCTGACTTAAAATAGTGGATAACGAGTAACAAACTGTACCTTACGGGTACAAATCGCAAAGTACTGTCACTTTCCATAGTTCAAAAGCATTTCCCAAAACAGGACCTTAAACAAGATCCATACACATACACATAATAGGGTTCGCGAGGAACCAGTCGGGGACCTGATCAGGGTCCAAATCGTTCAAAGGGGCGCTGCAGCTACACATACAGACTCTATTAGGCATGCCTAACTATCCACTAGACTGACTCTCGCAGGTCATGCATAATACAAATCATATTTCAAATCACGTAATTTATATCATTGTACATAATCAGCAATAGATAAGACATATGAATAAGTTCATAAAGTCAATCATGCATCATACAATTTACACTTTAAGCATAACATATTAATCTCAGAGAGAGATCATAAGTATAGATATGCATAATACATCCAATTATATTAACATGCTTCATAAAATAGTTCAATTATAAACCTAAAGGTACCACAAGTTCGGAATTCAAACATTGGAATCACCAAAGGAAACTCATTCAGTACAACACATCTGTCGCGCTTGCGATGCCTGTCGCGCTCACGACAGAGACCATAGTCTCTTCGCTGCGCGCACGCGACGGACTTCGCGATCGAGAGAAGGAGAGAAGGGCCCGGCTCTGTCGCGCTCGCGATGTTGTCGCGATCGCGATAGAGGGCAAGCATTGCTATCGCGGGGTCGCGACAAGTCGCGTGCTCGCGATAGTACAGGCCAACAATGTGCTCTGTCGCGCTCGCGACGGTTGTCGCGCTCGCGATAGAGAGCACACAAGCTATTGCTATCGCGGGGTCGCGATAGCGTCGCGTGCTCGCGATGGCACAGCATCAGAATCACCGGTCTCTGTCGCGCTCGCGACAGTGTCGCGATCGCGACAGAGTCATGATTCCGAAAATCTGCAGAATTCTGCCGGATCTTTCCTTCCTCAAACTCACCCACAAACACACGAAACATATCCAAAGGTCTCTTACCTCATCTCCAGCAAGCCACATATCATTGACAACATAAACCCAACATTCGTATCAAAAATTTCAATAAAACATGCCACTAACAATATCCATTTACACAATCTATACTAACAACGTTATTCATCAATCATCACAATCGCACCCATGCTAAATGCATTCAAACATATGATATATCATGCTTAAGTTACTCAAGAGATCAATACATATTAATCCTCATCCTTCACAAAGTTATATCTATTATTATTTACTAGCTAAATCACCAATCTTAATCATACTCCTAAGTTTTTCCCACAATAACTACTTATATAGGCATTTAATTACCCTAAACATGCATAATAACTGATGGGAAAGGTACGGGATTGATCCAGGTCAACCCTAGACTCAAAAATAGAGAATAAAAGGCTCAAAACATGTTTTTCTGTCGCGAGGTCGCGACCCTTGTCGCGCTCGCGACAGAGGCTCGCCTCAGCTCCATAACAGACTGCTTTACGGCCCTGACTTGTGTTGCCTAAACCAACCTCTAAACCTCATTTTTAGCCAAAACTTCCTTCTTAACAAATATTCCCTAGGATGTTAAAGTTCAAATGAAACAAATTTCAGATCAAAATGACATCCATAACTCCAGATATTCTCTCCACAAACCATACTAGTCAAACAACCCAATACAAAAAGAGACACTACGGTTTTATCCACATTGCAGGGTCTTAGAGCAAGAATTTGCCCAAGGCTATTTCTAGGAATTTTAAAGAAATAGAAGTAATGGTTCTAATGGAGCAAGAATAACATGGTTCTGAGTTCTATAACTCTACTTATGATAAAAAAATTGCACAGGGGTCAAATGAGAATGAAACAGAGTTTACCCAATCATACACTTCACTTTCAATTCTCACACACCTTCAACTTAAGCCACATCATGCATTATTAATACATTTATCCACACAAATACATGCATAAGACTCATATCAAACACTCAATTTACTGGAAATCATATACAAATGTATATTCATAACTCAAAAAGAATTTAAGGTAAAGACAAATTAAAACTCAATTAAAAGAATCAACTCCCAAACCTCTTGTTGCACAATTAGCTGCTCTCTTCAATCTTTAATCTTCTCTTTTCCTTTACTTTGCTTCCTCTTATCACCAATCACTTGCACAAATAAAAACCAGAAAATTATTCTTAATCCATATCCTAGATCCCACATCAAAAGTAAACCTAGAAGGAGAATAAGATCAAAGCATGAATAACTAAACCCTAACCACTTACCTCTTCAATCATGCTTCCCAAGCCCCACCAAATCACTTCTAAATCACTCAAAACCAAGAGATTGAGCAAAGAAAGGGAAGAAAAGGAAAAGAAAATAGGGAATAGGGAGAATAAGAGAGCAAAAACGGGGACTCTTCTCCCTAACACTTAGTCTTTCTTTCACATTAAATGCACACCTACCCAATTCCACTTGTCCACTTCCTATAGGTCCACATGATTCACTTTGACTTCTCAATTCAAGTCACCATACACATACACACACTAAATCACTTCTCATAAAAATATCCTTCATCCTTAGTTCCATACCCATAATCCACTTGATAATTATTTCTTTTATGCAAATAACTCCAAGGCACCATACTCATAAATCACTCAAGGAAATCTCTTAGCCCATTAAGATCCTACTACCATACACTACTAACACACCATAATAATTCCTTTACTTACTTTATTTAATTAATTTCTTAGCAACTAAATCCTTATTATCCATATTACTCATGCATAAATTACCAAAATACCCTTCACTTAACAGACTTAGCTTGCCGATTCCGACTAGGCCCGATTTGGGGTGTTACACTGCCATTACCTCTTTCGTAATTGTTTTGTTGATCACCATTCGATATGCATGGCATACCCTTGTTGACCCCCATCCGAGCTGCAAGGTACCTGATTGCCACTATTTGAGCTGCGGTGTTATCCAACCACAGCCCGCTTACGAGCGTTCTGCCCTGTCGCATCTATCTCGCTAGCCTCCATTTGGCTTGCATGGTATCTGGTTGCCGTGAGATGCAGTGTTATCTAACTACAATTCAACTGCGATTTGTTCTATCGCATTTGTCCCGCTAACCTTAGTTTGTCTTGCACGGTATCTTTCGATTATCGTGAGATGCAGTGTTATCTAACTACAACTCAACTGTGATTTGTTCTATCGCGTTTGTCCCGCTGGCCTCCGCTCGTCTTGCACGATATCTTCTGATTGTCATGAGATGTAGTGTTATCTAACTGCAACTCAATCGCGATCTGCTCTATCACATTTGTCCCGCTGGCCTTCGTTCTGCTTGCACGGTATCTTCCAATTGTTATGAGATGCAGTGTTACCTAACTACAACTCAACTATAATTTGTTCTATCGTATTTGTCCCGCTGGCCTTCGTTCAGCTTGTACAGTATCCTCTGGTGAACCCCCATCCGATCTGTAAGGGATATGACTGGGATAGTCACCGAGTTGCAATGTATTCTATTGCGACTCGTTTGTCTCGCTGACCACCATCTGGTCTGCGCGGCATCTTCTTGCTAACCCCATCCAGTCCACAAGGGATATGATTGTTGCTGACCCCCTCCGGTCGGCATGATATCCAATTTCTTAACCACCATCCGGATAACGTAGTGTCTGATTTGCTAATCACCATCCGGTTAACCTAGTACCTGATTATTAACCCTCCTCGGGTCAGCATGGCGTCATGTCCTTGAAGTTGTAGAAGATTTTATTAATTCATTGGAGATTGATTCATCTCAAAATGGAAATTTGATATACACTTTTTATGTTGTCATTTATTTTTATCTTTCTTACTTACTGTGTTATCAAACCTTTTGGAAGTGCAAGTAGAATGTTGGCAAGGATGTAAATATACAAGGTGAAACATAAATTTAACAAAACATGAGTTTCACTAATAAAATGTAAATTTTGTACAATAAATATACAAGTACATAAAACACTCCCTGAACACACTAGAGGGGAAAATAGTTCGAGGGCTCCTCCGGTCCTCCACATCATCAGATACATGTATAGGCTGATCACCAGATGAGGACACGATTTGCCCGGCTCTAGAGGTGGAGGGCTGGCTGCTAGGCACTGAGGGCTCGACCCCTGTGGCTGGCCGCGGTGGGATGATGACTGGTGAGGATGCTGGGTGTCCCGTTGCTCAGGAGGCCTGCTGGAACTGGACCTGAGCGTACCCATCCAAGAACGACTGAGCACAAACCCCAAAGAACTCCAAAGTGTCTCTGATTATGCCACCTAGCTCCTGAAGGCCCTCGACAGCATCGTGGTCTGGTGTTCGGCTGTGTCCCTGATACCTGTGAGTCTTGTCTCCATCTGCACCCTAAACTCCCTGATACATGCAGATATGGTCGGTACGGTACCCTCTAACACCTCTATCCAGAATCTGAGAGCAATGACGGACTCATCAACCATCTGAACGGCCTCATCCACCCTCTGGGGCGCTACAGCCTGGGAAGTACCCAAATTAGGCCTCAACTCCTCTATGATCCTCTCCTACTGGCCTAAATGCTCAAGCAGGACCCGATCTCTCTCCTTATGCCGATTGAGGTGCTCAAGCAGGACTCAATCTCTCTCCTCCTGCCGACGCTCCATGGCGGAGAGAGCGGAGGTCATAGCAGTAATGAAATCAGGCTGGGCTGGCTACGGAGGTGGCGATGGACTGGGACGCACTGGCTCTGCCCTGTTCTCTGGTGGAGGTGGATGCCTTCGAGTGTCCTGGCCTACTACAGGGGTGGAACCTCTAGGTCTCTCAAAGCTGAGAATGTTGGACTCGCGATTGTGGTGGTGGAGTGGGACTCTGTGCTCTCTGCGATGGAGGGGTGACCAGCAAGTCATCCATACTGAACTCGATACCCATGTCAAATGGAGTCTGAGGCGGCTCCTCCTCTAGCTGAGGCTGCTGCGGAGGCATCTGTGTGGTCTATGGCTCATGAGACTGGGGCTGCTGTGGACCATCTGGGGCTCCTTTAAGGCCTCCTCTGCGCCTAGTCTCTACATTAGTAAGTAAGCCATACTCCTCTGCTGACCGGTCACTTGTGCAATCATACCCATGGTCTAAGCCACCGATACGTCCACAAAAATAACCTCGTCGAGTGGGGGACCATAGCTGTCAGAATCAACTCCCAAATGAAGAAGCAACCTAGTAACCACTTGTAACACCCCTTACCTATACGTAGGGACGCTCACCCCATTAAGGAATGGAGCATCACAATAGATAAAGGTTGTCACATGCAAAGAACAAAGTAGGCAACTTAACGAAAGACAAAAAAAACTTAAAACATAACACCAGGAATAGGGTAAATAAAAACTTTCTATAATATAAAACATTCATCAGAAATATCAACAGAAATACTGAAATCTCTATATTAAATAACTAAAATATTCATTACAATGCTGAGGTACAAAATCATCCTTGAAAGATTACAATATTCTTAAACTGAAAATTTTACAAGCCAAAAAGATAAACAAAAGCCTTACATCATAAACTAAAATACAAAATAACAAAATATAAAGTCCTATACTATAAGACTCTCTCTATTGCGCTGGCCCTAAAGGTTGCGGATCGGTCCTCCCAGAAACTCTATCTTCTTCCACACCTGCATGGATGAAATACTCGTACTAAGCGGTAACGTTTAGTGGGGAAAACCAACAATGAACGACCACTCACAGTGGATGTGAGAAATGCACTTCACATACACATGGCTCATAAGTTAAAATAAAGCATTAATTGATCGTCCAACATTACACATACATCATATTCAACAAATCTATCAAAATTTATCGCATACATATTAACACATTTCAAACATAACAAATCACATTACTTTACAGGTACATACAAGTAAGTTAACCTGCACATTCAGAGTAGTGGATAACGATTAAACGCATAGATACCCGAAGGTACCAAACAATTCTTTTCTGAACGCATAAATACCCGAAGGTATCAAAAGCAACTTCTTTCCTTTTTATGTTCAAAACATTTTCGTATGGGATCTTAAACAAGATCTAAACTTATAAGGATCGCGAGGACCCAAACAAGGACCTGATTAGGGTCCAAAATGCATGGCTGCAGCTAACTGAACTCTATAGGCATGCCTATCTGTGATGCGCACAACTCAAACCCGGCCTGAAAGCTGGGGTCCCCGGATGCCCGCTTTTAGGGCCCGGGATGGTCGGCGTCTTTTGATCTTGGGTAACACGAGATATTTTGAAATTTTTTACCCAATAGAACATTGGGAAGTTCATCCAATCCCATGAAACCTTTAGGCACCTTTGAGGTATTTTGGAGTCGCTACCCAATTTATAAGAAATTGGGAAAGGTAATCTAACCTCGGGGGTTTTAAATTAGAGAAGGAAGTTCATCTAATGCCTTAAGTTATGTTATAAATGAGTTTTTTAGAAATTGAAATTCCATCTCTCATCTCACGGGATCATACAATAAAATTAAAGCGCATTTCAAGTAGTTTTGGAAAGCAGTAAAAAAAGCAATAAAGAAAGCGATAAATAAATTACAAGTGAAAAAAGGGACATAACAATCCCCCAAAATATAAAAATAAATAAGTAAATAAATGACAAAATCAAATAAATAAACAAGCATACATAAATCGGAATATTTATTTGGGGTAAGAACATTGGTTCCTTCGTGCACACTAAAAGATTGGAGAATTATTTTTAGACACTTATTGAGAAAATCGGAATGAGTGATCCTATTTTATGAAAATTAATTCTCCTTTTGAAAGTGACATTTTATTGGTTGAAATTAGGACTTTGGTCCCGTTTTATTATAAAATACTCAATTCATTAATAAAAAAAATATTTTTGTGAATTTTTAATTAATTACGCACAAAATAAACAATTTTATTAAAAGTCAAATCAAAATAATAATAAAAAAAACTAAAAGAAAATAAATAAAAATATAAAGCCAAACCAAAAAAAGGGTCTCTAAATCTCCTTGGCCTCCAAATCTCCATTCGATGGGAAACACTCGAATGCAAGTGGATTTATTAAATCGACAAAATGAAAGGAAACAAATAGTTAGTAATGCAAATCGAAATAAATTAATTAAATAAATAAATAATTAATAATGCAATAAAAATAAATAAATTATAAATAAATAAACAACAATAAAAAAATAACATGAAAATACGAAAAAATAATAAAAAAAAATAATATACAAGTAGAACATAAAAGGGATTAAATGACATGTATTAATATGAATAAAAAATGAAGAATAAAGAAAAGAAAGGGAAGACACATGCAGGACAAGATCCAATGTACCTAAATAATAATAATAATAATAATAATAATAATAATAATAATATCAATGACAATAGGAATATTAATCATAAATATACTAATAATATAATAATAATAGTGAAGATAAAAAATAATAATTAAGTAAATAAATGACAAACAAATGAAAAGAAATTAAATAACAATAATGAGAATGAGTAAACAAAAGTGTGTAAATGGCCATAACAATTAAATTACCATGCAAAACAAAAGGCTACGTACGTGAATGCAATTAACCAAGTGAAATAAAAACATGCAATAGTGAATAAATGAATGAAACAGGAAAAGCAAGTCAATAATGACCCTAACTAGACCATGCAAAATGAGAAAAAATAATATGATAAAACAATATGATATATGATAATAAAAATGCAAATAACAGTAAATAATAATAATAATAATAATAATAATATAATAATAATAATAATAATAATAATAATAATAAGAAGAAGAAGAAGAAGAAGAAGAAGAAGAAGAAGAAGAAATACACTAATAGTAATAATAAGAAATACACTAATAGTAATAATAATAATAATAATAATAATAATGATGATGATGATGATGATGATGACAGTTGCAAAATTCTAGCGCTGGACGCTTGAATCGGTCACCTGAAATCTAAGAATTTCGGCAGGTTTCCGTTATAGGATACTCCAACGGTCAAGTTAGTGGTCTTGATAAAGTAAACAAATTGCAGAGATATTTTCTTAGAGAGATCAAACGTACCTTACTTTCTCCTCTTTATAACCCTTTATCTCCTTCATAACAGTTGTTCTCTTAATGAGCTTTTATTGAGTAACGACTGCCTTCATGATGAGCCTTTGTTGAGTAACGGCTACCTTCATGATGGGTCTTTAATGAGCAATGACTACTTTAATAACGAAAGCCGAGCTATCCCAATTATCCGGACTGTCGAGAAACCGAGCTTATCTTGGTGGAGAGAATTCTTGGACATTTTGGCAACCGAACTCAGAAGCATGGTTAACCCGAACTTCGATAGATGGGTGATGTAACACCCCCTAACCACCTGTAGAGATTTACTAAGGTGACTATGGAGTGTTACAACACAAACACATGCGCATTAAATAGTTTTACAAACAAAGTTCAGGATTAATAAAATTTCTTTAACATGCAATACTAGATTGCGTTTCGAAAATCCAAACATCATATTTCATAACATTCATAGTCTTACATCAGCTGTGACTTTACAAAATACAACATCTTTGTTACAAACACTTCAGTTCTTATGCACATATCAATTATATTTACACATCTTATACTATTACAAATAGCCTACTATTGCAGCGGTTCCTAATGTGTTGGCCGTTGGCGATGCTGGACTATCTTCCAAAAGCTCCATCTTCAAAAACCTACATGGATAAAATATCCAAGCTAAGCGATAATGCTTAGTGGGGAACAATAGCATAACATTCTTATACAAAACAATCATTTGATTAAGTCCTACCATGCCTTGAATTAACACATCTATATACAACATATAACTTTCTTATCAATGCAATCATAAGTAATTACGCATATACGTCCCATACTCAAGTTCTCTTATAGTATAATTCTTACATCATGCATAAACTTACATTGCTATACTCATAACATAACATTCATTTTATACTCTATATTCATCACTTCTAGGAATGGATAACGATATGTTACCATGCACATAAGAATAATTTTTCACATATATATACTTTGGGATCAACTTAGTATACACATAGCATATCACACATCTTGGTTTACTCATAGCCTTACTAATGAATCATATTCATATAGCTGTATCACGAATCAGAATTTAACGCATCGCATTCATATTTCCAATAATATAACCTTCTTTTAAAATGCTCAATGTTATCATTAACCTTGCCTGCAATTCAATGACGCGGATAACGGGTATCGCATCGGTACCTCTTAGGTACCCAGAATCTCATCGAGATCACTTCTACACATTAGTACCTTCTGGTACTTTACATCACATTAGTACCTTCTGGTACTTTTCATCATTCTACATATAACAAAATCCAGCAAGGATATTCGCATTGTGATTCCCATGGAATCAGACACATTTAACGCATGGGGCTGCAGCACTTGACCCTATAGGCATGCCTAACTATCCACTACTTGACTCGCAGGCTTAAGTTGTTAAACAAATTATTCAATTCACTTTTCACTTTACACATTTGCTTTAGCACATAGCTAACATTTCACTTGCACATTCAGTATGCTTCCAAATTCAATCTTCACATTCAATATTCACATAACTGATCATATTCAGAAATCACCATGAGTGTATGCATTTTTAGATCACTTAACACACATATAATACTGACTCATGTTGTCCTTCATTTCAGCTCAAAGCCTTGCTATTTGAATGGCCAAACACACTAGGATCATATTGCCAAAACAGGGTGGGTCACGGTCACATTGAATTTCATTGTCACCGTGACATATTGAAGTCCAAAACAGAATGTAAACTGAGGTTATGTCACTTCATAATTCACTACCATAGTTAACATATTCGCATGGTATAACTCATTCATATAGTCATATGAAATAGCTCATAACGCATAATAGCTCACACATGTTTGCAAGCATATAATCATGTTCACATTCCTCTCCAAAGTACACATTCATATAATTCATAATCACTTCACAAGCTAAAAGCATTTAATCACATTTATCATTATGATAATATACAATCACTCATTTATCCACATGAACCAATATAACATCCTTAAATATCTTGCATAATAATTCATTCTAGTAACCTCTATATCAATTCATACCTCATATAATAATGCTAGGCCAATACTTCAATCACACATTCATTGAACATATCACATTTAGCAAACTCATTTCATTTGATATCCTTCATGTGTGTATAACTTAATCTCAATTCATAATTATATACACTTGTTCATATTATACATGTTCATATAGATTAAGGTATTATAACCCTCAATAATGTCATTAAACTTGACTTGGTTCTATTACATACAATTACCCATCATTACTTCATTAGTTTGATATTGATCTTAGTCTTATTCATGTTTATTTTCCAAGTGATAACTATTCTTATACCCATTTAATAGTCCTAAACTTGAATCAAATAGATCCGAGAAAGTCTCGGCGCAATACGGGTTCAATTCGGGAAGAAAAACCCATAAAATGGTCAAAACAGAAGGGGTCACGGTGGTAATGACTTTGTTGTGACCGTGAGGTCCATAAATAGGCATTCTACCTTCTATAAACATATGTCACGGTGGCAATGAATTTCATTGTGACCGTGACATACCAAAATAAGCAAAACAGAAGCTAAACTTCAGGACTGCTTCACACTATAATTTTGTACAACCCAAAACGAAGTCTTACACTCAATTTTTAGCAAAGATCCCTTCATAACATTTCTTTCTCTATGTCTTATCTTTCAAATGGGACAAGTTCCAGGTCAATTGGATTTGTAAAACATCAGATATGAATTAAACAATATAGACTGTTCCAGTGAACCCTACAAGGTACAGACACGACTTTTTGTGCTATTTTTAGGGGTCTTAGAGTAAGAATTAACTCGTAGTCGTTTCTGTAAAATATATAGGTATGGAAGTCATAGTTCAAATGGCCCAACAATAACTCAATTTGGAGTTCTGAAACTCTAGTTATGACCAAAACACTACACTGAGGTCTGATGACATATAAACAGAATTTTTCCCTAACTAGGGTTTATACTTAAATTAAGCACACAACAATTCAATCATCAATTTCAACACAAATCAACCATATATTTCAACTATATCATCTTTCAATTGTCACATGATAAACTAATTTACACACATATAACAATGGTTAGTTCCCAAACCTCTCTATCCTTTGCTCCAATGCTCACTTGATACTTGACTCATCAATCTCCATCTTTCCTTTTCTTTTATCATAACCACCTCCACATGTACAACCAAATTCCAGAATTGTAACACCATAATAAATCCTCAATCTCATAAATTCCAAAATAAGAAGAAGTAGAATATGAAGGACTATAATTAGTCACTTACCTTTGCAATAATCAACAGTTTAATTAACCAGCTAGACATATGATTAACCAGCAGAATTTGTAGAACAAAATGGTAACTTTGAAAGGAAATTCACGTTGAAGAAGAAGAAGGAATAGCAGATTTTAGAGAGAGGAAAGAATGACTGAATACACATGCAAAACTAGTGGGTTTTCTCTCTCCTTAAGCTTTACATTGCATGTAGGTAAATGAAGTGGCAAAGGCAGAAATTGGCAGCTGGAATCCATCACTCACATCCTCCATTGCATGAAAATGCTGAGTTGGCACCTCCAGCAATCTCCACTTAGAATCCACTCCCACAATCTTAATTGAGATTAACCTAATTAATCCCCACTAACTCTTGATTAATCCCTCATTAATTTAATCATACATATTTACCCATAAGTCACTTAAACTTATTTACTTTCTTCAATGAAGTCCTCCATTTCCCAATTACTCTTAAATCTGATTTCTTCCACTTAATTATTCCATATTAATTCAAATCAATTCACTTAACTTATATGCACATTTACAAATTGGCCACTTAAACTTATCTATCTTACACAATTGGGTCCTTGATTTCTTAATTGCACTTGTGTCCAAGTTAGCAACTCACTATTAAATTCACCTAATTACCTTAATCTGCCAACATACCACTAGGGTAGATTTCGGGGAGTTACAGGTGATAACCGAACTAGCTAGACGATAGCTCGGTTATCACAAGTCCCCCCCTGAGACATGACATTTATGTCATTTGGGCGGCTGATCAACAATTCAAAAGGGTAACCACAAAGCGCGTGAAGCATGAGAGACGGAGAAGATAATGCCTTGTTCAACGCGAAATGACAGCCAGGATGTCTGCATGCCATTATTGTGACGCTTTGATACCAGCGCTTGCTTTAATGATGCCTGACACAGCCCTTCACCAATTGCCACCTGTCTTTCGCTCCCTGGTTCACTCTGCCTATAAATGGCATTTCATCTTTAGGGATTTCGCTTCTCTTTCACGCCTTCAACTTCTTAATTTCCCTTGTTTATCTTTTCTCCCTTTTTCATCTTTTCCACCTTCTCAATTTCGACTTGCTTCGCTCTTTTAGATCAATACTTTTAGATCTTGCTGCTCTTCACTGGTGACCATCCTCAGGCGTTTGCTTCCCCCAGACTTGCTTTCGGAACCATCTTCCCGAAATTTCCAGGTTTGTACTTCTCTTCTCTTCTCTTCTTTATCATGAGTGCCTCTGAAAGCTCTATTGAAAGGATGAGGGTAGAGGAAGGGCTTATTGCACAGAGTCCCATCGACTCCCTCGGCACCAGCCAACGACAACAGGAAGGGAGGAAGGAGCCACAAAGACTTCCCAGGGTGGGCAGCATAAGCTTAGTTCTAACATCTAGTGACATGGGCCTGCTGCAGGAAAGGTTTGGCATTCCCTATGAATACAAAGTGCGTGCTGCTGGCACTTCTCTCAGGGCCAACACCAAATTCTAAGGAAAAAAGACAATAATCATCTACGAAGCCGACTTCAAAGCTGGAGTAAATCTTCCACTGACAGCCTTCGAGCTAGAAGTCCTGAACTATTATGACATGACGATTGGCCAGCTGCACCCGAATGCCTGGCACACTCTTTCCGCGCTACAAATACAGTCCGCCGAGCATGACATATATCTCACCCTCAGATTCTTTCGGGCTACACACAATGTTGGACTCCATGCCAACGGGGAAGATCATAACTACATATAGTCCCAATCTGGCTATGGGGTGTTTGTCAAAAATCCTGAGTTAGTAAAGAAGTGGAAGGACCGATTCTTCGTGGTAGAAAGTGAAACGGACTTCCCCTTCCAAACTCACTGGGGTCGGTTCGTGAATAGAAATGACAACCCTTTGATGCTTAGTAAGGATGAGGAGCGAACACTAGCTCGGTGGAGGGAGCTAGCCAAGGAGAAGGTTGATATAAACATGCAAATCCAGTGCGGCGTACCTCCACTACCTCGGAGACCGAGCTCAAAAAGAAAGGGTAAACTTCACTTCTTTTCCTTGGGTGCTGATCTGTTCCTTATTGTTTGCTTTTTTGAAGCCATGAAGAAAAACTCAAATTCGAGCGTAGCTGAACTAATCAGGGCCAAGAAGTAGAAAACTAGAGGCGCAGGTGCCTCTTCCATTGTCCCGAGCGAAAGTACCCCAGCCACTGCTGACCCAAGCAAGGCCTCTCCGGCAACCACTCCCCGGGCTCGAGCATTCCAACCCGGAGTCCCATGTCCATGGCACCACTAGCATCCCCGATAATGGTGCCCGATGGCTCTCCCCCTCCATCGACCTCTACCGAGCACCACTGCCCAGGTAGAGAGAGAACACCTGGTCCTGATTCGAGGTCATGGGCCGAGGAATTGAAGACTTTGTCTGACAATGCTCGATAATTCTGGCAGCGACAAGGGAGAGCGTGGTCTAAGGACAACCTGGATTTCAACACTTTTGCTCATCTGATGTCGTGCATGCCTGCGGAGACTGCCCCACTACTACATCTCAGTGCCGATCAATTGAGTAATGTTATGAAGAGACACGAAGTGGAGGTAAGTTTGTGCTAGTGTTCATTAATTGTCTTGCAATTGTAACCCGAACTCATCTCCCTCCCTTATGTCTACAGGGAAGCATGCTAACGGGAGCCGCAATTGGCAAAAAGAACTCACATATCAGCCTGCACAATAAGCCAAAAAAAGAGGCAACCCGGCTCCAGCATGAGCTAGGTGTGACAAAGGCAAAGATGGAGGGCACAGAGAAACGGGCGAGCGAGGCCGAGCGAAAAATGCTTGCACAGTCAGACAGGGTTGTCGAGGCTAAGGAAAGAGCCGCAATGGCTGAAGCTCTCCTAGTACAAGAGAGAGAAAAAAGGCAAGCTTCCGAATCTAGCCTGGGTGAAGTTCAGCACGGCCAAGAAGTAATGCAAAAAGAAAAAGCCGCGTTGGAGCAAAAGTGTGCGGACCTCGAATACCGGGTGGCAGATATGGCTATTGACAAATTTATTTCTTTTGGGGGTAAACTGATTCAGTCAATGAAGGATCGGCATCCGAACATGGACTGGTCCTGGCTGGATGAAGTTTACCCTGACGATTGAAAGCCGAACTTTTAATTTTTGGTTCTGTATCTTTAATTTTGCGTCTATATATAAAATAGATTTTATTGAACTAGATAATTGCCTTGGGATTGCATATATTGGAATGAATGATGCCTTGTGTTCAGTCAACCTGAATGGCATAGATATGGATTTAAACAGAATTAATTCAAATGCCCGAGGCGATGCTCGCCGAACTGAGCTTTTTTATTGATAATAAGCTATGCTCGGATAGCTATTTAGCTGTACCCAGCTTACAAAAATTACAGATGCTCGTGGCGACTATGCCAAAATGAGCTTTTACAAGTAACAATAATAAGAAATACTCGTGGCGATTATGCCGAAATGAGCTTATTTACTGAAAATAACATTTCAAATTGGAGATGTTCCAAGAGGGGGGGAGCAACTTTCCCGAGAGGTCCTTCAACCTATAGGCGGTCCCATAAGCTTCATGTATTATATAAGGACAGCTTTCGTCCCATATGTCAATGAGAAAGGAGTGTGGCCGGTGGCTACTTTAGGAGAAGTCTGGTATGCCCAAAGTACATGATAAAGTTCGTCGACCCAAAGGCCTTTCGCTTCATCGAGCCTCTTTTATAAATCGAAAAGGATTGTTCGGTTTGTGACCTCAGTCATTCCATTTGACTGGGGATCATACACTGAGGTAAAACACAACTGAATGTTCAAATCCGCACAATACTATTTGAAGGAAGCACAATCAAACTACTTGCCATTGTCAAAAATGATTGTGTACGGAATGCCGAACCTGGTTACTATAGCCCTCTGAACAAACTTGATGACATTTTCCGGAGTAATTGTAGCCAGGGGCTCTACTTCTACCCATTTTGTAAAATGATCCACCGCTACTAGTAGGAGCTTTCTCTATTCGGTGGCTAATGGAAAAGGGCCAAGGATATCAATTCCCCACTGAGCGAATGGCCAAGGGATGTGAATGGGTACTTGTGGGGCGCCCGTTGATGCTGTATATTGCCAAACCGTTGGTACTTGTCACACTTCTGAATGAGTCCTCTGGCATCCTTCTCCATCGTGGGCAAATAGTACCCTTATAACAAAGCCTTGCGGGTGATTGCCTGTGTGCCTTCCTGAGCGCCACAAATACCTTAATGAATCTCCCGGAGTACAAAATCACCTTCTTTGGCGCTCAAACATAGAGTCCAAGGATGCGAGAATGATCGCTTGTATGATTTGTCATCCAAGATGGCATAAATGCTGAACCGCCGGACTATCTTCTGAGCCTCAACCTGATCATCTGGTAGCAATCTCGAGTCCAGGTATTAATATATCGGCAAATGCTAACCATCCATCTGCTCGCCCAATTGTACTTTGTACGTTTCATATGCTGGAGATGCCATTACCAACCATACGACGTCCGCTGAGGATACCATGTTTTGACTGAAGGCCTATTTAGCCAAGGCATCTGCCCCCTGATTCTCGACCTAAGGAATCTGCTCTATTGACCACGTACATCCCCCTTTCTCCGATTGGAACAACAGCAGGGCAACTAATTACTTGTACAGGACCATGGTGCTCTCCTTAGCCTCGCATTTGCCAAGCAACTGGCTTACCACCAATTGCGAGTCCGCAAAGATGACCAGGGAATTAGGTTTTACCTCAATGGTGAGCTGTAATCCAAAACACACACCCTCATACTCAGCCGCATTGTTGGAGGCTGGGAACGTTATGTGAGCCATTCCTTTAATGCTTATCCACCTGGGTCCAATTAGTACTACCCCAATGCTCGCTCCTTCTGACGAGGAAGCTCCGTTAACAAACAATTTCCAAGATTGAGTGGCCGACTTAGGGGGCGAGGCATGCAGCTTGGCCACAAAATCTACTAGAACTTGAGCTTTCATGGCCTGGCGGGACTCATGTCGAACATCTAATTCACCCAATCGAGCCGCCCATTCTGTGAACCTGCCGGACACTTTTGGCCTTTGAAGTACTTTTTTGAGATTAGTGTTGGTTTGGACTACCACTGTATGTGCTTGAAAATAGGGCTGACGTTTAATCGTCATGACGATCAATGAGAGGACTAATTGCACCAAGATAGGATAGTTAAGTTCGGCACCTCTCAACACCTTGCTGATGTAGTAAATGGGAAACTGTTGACTGCCTTCCTCTCTAATTAGAATCGATCCCACAGCCCCGGGAGTACTGCGAGATACAAGTACGAGACATCACCCAGCTATGGCCTACTCAGTAATGGGGGTGTGCCAAGAAACTATTTTGCTCTTCAAAAGCTTGTTGGCACTCCGAGTTCCATTCAAATTTCTTCAAATTTTTGAGCGCCCTGTAGAAGGGGAGAAAGCGCTTAGCCGAACAGGAGATGAACCTACCAAGGGCTATCACCTTTCCATTAAGTTTCTGCACATCCTTAATGGATTTAGGAGGTTCCATCTGTAGAATGGCTTGAATCTTGGCTGGATTAGCCTCTATGCCCCTTTTCGAAATCATGAATCCCAAGAACTTGCCGGACTGCACCCCAAAAGCACACTTCTTCGAGTTGAGCTTCAAACGGAACTTCCTCAGAGTCTGGAAGGTCTCCGTAAGCTCAGTGGGAAGATCACGAGATGACTTTCCCTTGACGATCATGTTATCCACGTACACCTCCATGTTTCTGCCGAGCTGATTAACAAATAATTTGTTCAATAATCTCTGATATGTAGCGCCTGCATTTTTCAATTGGAACGGCATCACCCGGTAGCAGTATGTGGCCTGGTGATGGATGAATGTTGTCTTTTCTTCATCATCCGGGTTCATTGGCATCTGGTGGTAACCAGACGAAGCATCTAAGAAAGCATACTCCTCGAATCCAGCTATCGAATCAACTAGGAGGTCGATATTCGGCAAAGGATAATTGTCCTTAGGGCAAGCCCTATTGAGGTCTATGAAATCCACGCACATTCTCCATTTGCCATTGGCTTTCTTCACTAAGACCACATTGGAAAGCTAGT
Source organism: Excoecaria cochinchinensis (assembly GCA_947683425.1). Lineage (NCBI taxonomy): Eukaryota > Viridiplantae > Streptophyta > Magnoliopsida > Malpighiales > Euphorbiaceae > Excoecaria > Excoecaria cochinchinensis. The sequence goes on from CANTUQ010000038.1 coordinate 4,942,816, forward strand.
CTGGATACAAAACCTCTCGGATGAGCTCGTTCTTGAGCAAGACATCCATTTCTTGTGTTATTGCTATCTACTGTTCCGGGGCATGGTTTCGCTTCTTCTGCTTGACGGGTTTGCTATCCGGTCCGATGTTCAATGAGTGGCACATAATATCAGCAGAAATCCCCTTAATGTTTAAAGGCTCCCAAGCAAACACATCTGCGTACTCTTGCAGTACTGTAACGAGTGCCCGCACTTCATCCTATTTCTTGCTCGCCCCAATTTTCACTTTTCGGCCCGGGACTATCTCAACTTCCACTAATGAATTGACTGGCTCTGCTCTCTGCTCTTTTCTAATAGAGACATCCAAGGAATCCAACAGTAGGGCCTAATTTGCTTCTTTTAGCATCGTGACGTACGTTTCCTGAGCTGTCTTCTGGCTCCCTCGCAACACTGCCATGCCACTAGAAGTAGGGACCTTGAGCAGCAGCTTTTGCATGGAGATGTATGCATTAACCCCCACCGATAATGGTCTCCCAAAGATGACGTTGTAAGCCAATGGGATATCTACGACCATGAAGCAGCTGCTGCAAGTTCGGGTCACCTCATCGTCTCCGAGCTCCAAAGACAATTTCACCGATCCTTCTACTTTGACCGGCTGACCCGTTACCCCGATCAGTGGTGCGAACACCAGTTCTAGGATGTTGCCCGACATTTTCAAGGCCTTAAATGCCTGTAGCGTGATGAGGTTGACCGCACTACCCGTGTGCACCAGAATACGCTGGAATAGGTAATCTTGAATTAGGCCTCCACCACCAAGGAGTCCGTGTGTGGTTGTTTGACATGATCGCCATCCGAGTCGAAAAACTTCACCTCATAACTTGCCAGAGGGGGGTTGGAGTCTAGGGAGAACACTTCCTTCGCCTTCTGTAAGCACCGTGTCCTAGAGCGGTCCGGATCGGAGGTTACCCTATGATGAAATCAATGTTCAAAGCCTGTACAGGAGGCTGAAGTTGGAGGTTTTAGTCCCGCGTTCCATGAGAAATGAGGTTTTTCTACACTTCAGGGGCAGAGGAGGAGAAAACGGGAGATTTCCGAGTCAAAAAGGTTTTTTGTCCTCCACAGACGGCCAGCCCGTCTGTGGAGAAAGCCCGTCGCTTCGAGTCACCGACGGCTCAGGGTATTTTCCGACGCCCGTTGGAAAGTCACCGCCCCTGTCAGGAGCCGCCTGGTTTCCCGAAGCACGCAACTGTTCCGACGCCCGTCGGTGGATGTGGCAGGGCCGTCGGAAGTGTCCTTGTGTCAGTAGGATTCTTCCGATGCCCGCCCCTACGCACCGACGCCCGTCGGTCGTGTCTGGCTATATAAGGTCCGGATTTTCATTTGAAAAGGGTTGGAAAATTTTTCAGAAGAGGAAACTCTGCCAAAATTCGAGCACGTTTTCTCTCTCTTCCAAAAACACCTTTTTCCAAAGAACTTTACTTAATCAAGGATCAAATCAATCAAAGGAACTAAAAGCTAATTAGTTTTCTTTAGATTTTGACTCCTAAATCGATTTTCTGAAGGATCGGAGGTGAAATAGCTCATTTTCTCTCTCTAATCTTTCATTCTCTTACTTCTCGTGGAACGCGTGGGGATCTAACCGACATCAAAATTCTACCCAAGGCAACTATCTGAGGGTAAATATTCCGGATTCTCTCTCCATTTCTATCTCATATTTAATCATTTATCATTTATTTATTCATTCTGTGAAATTTTTGAATACTTGTCATTACCTTTCTTCATTTTGACTACCCCATCTCCCCTTTTGAAATAAAACTTGCTTTTTGATCTTGAAAGGCCCTTGTTTCCTTTCTGTTTTCCGGAGACAGAGGTGACCGACGGGTCATCTTCATGACCGACGCCCGTCGGTCACCTACCTATGGACACCCTTTTTGAGTGACAAACGGGCATATCAAATTACCAAACCGACGCCCGTCGGTCAACCAGGAAGGGCCGTCGGTGGGTTCTGCCTCCATTTTTGTTGATCATTCTTCATCTCTATTCGGTCCCTTCGATTTCTTATGTGTTAATTTTACAAATATTAACATCTCTTAACTTTCTGTGAGTGTATATTGGTCTTCATGGATAATTCCGAGCTCGAGCAGCCGCCTACCATGCGTGGTGGATTTCGTCCGGTTTAGTTTTCTTAAACCTCTTGATTTATTCCTCTCACCTTTTTCATTGATTATTTTATGTATTTGAATAAGCTTTCTTTATCCCGTTAAATGTAAAAATATATCAACGATTTATACTTAAATAAAATTGAGTTTTGAATAAAATGCAAAAGGGTCCAACGCCTTATTTTCATTCAATAAAGATCATCACATATTAAATATCCCCTTTTTAATAATGATGCATGAAAGGACCAAAGTCCTCAAAATGAACAATGTCCCGATTTATGTATGATCCGCACATTTACAAAAGGGAGTTGTATTCCGCTCCTTATATTATTGTAATTTATCGCTTTGATATTTATTTTGCTCATTTATTGCTTTCAAAATGTGAATAAATGCGCCTTTTAATCAACTGCATAGTGTGGAGAGAGAGCGAACTAATGACATTAAAATTTGATCATAAACTAATCGAGGTAGAAATAGATGAGAAATCCCGGACCCAGCTCTGGTCTTTGGGCTCGAGAGGTTAGAGGTTATCCTCCAAAATACTTCTTGGGTCACGAGACTTTAGCGCTAATCCTAGGCCTCATGGCCCAACATGGATACTAAGCGCAAGTCTTAGGCTCTCCGAGGCGAGAGTAACTTTCCCAATGTTCTATTGGGTGGCGACTCCATGATACCTCCTTGTTGCCCAATATAGACGTACTTGCGATTTATTGCAAGATGCTAACGGACCCGCAAATGCCCCGATCGCCCACGTGCTGGCGGTCCGAAAGGGCGGCGCTTATCGGGGTCCGGCGCGCGTCACACCTTCCTCTTTCGAGAATCCTCAAAGACGTTATAATATTTACCCCCGCAATAACATGTATGACGCTAGCTAGAGCCCTTCTACTGGTGCTTGCCCGGTTATCTTGACGGCGAGGAGAGCGGGATCTGTCTCTAGTTTGGTCGCCTTTGACAAACTGGTCGAGCTTTCCCTTCTTGATTAAGAACTCAATCTCCCTCTTGAGCTGATTGCAATCATTCGTCTCATGGCCCTTGTCCCTATAAAATGCACAATAGAGGTTCTGATCCCTACGAGAACTTTCCCTTATGGGCCTGGGCCAGTTCACCTTGTCATGTTCTTTTAGCCGCTTCAGAATATGCGCCCTCGGGGCAATCAACGGTGTCCACTTTTCCTCTTTCCGATCTACGGGCCATGACAAAACTATATAGGCCCGATATGAGCTGCTCGAACCTTGGTTTCTCGCCTCACTCTTCCCCGTGCTTCGCTCCTGCATTGTCTATATAAGTCTCGGCCCATATCGTCATACAGAGAGATACTTCAGAGCCATCGGGCTTTATCCATCCTTATATATTTATGAGCCCGGGACATGAGCTCAGTAAAGTCACCTGAGGGCTTCTTTCTGAGAGAGTCGCTGAAGTCTTAGGACCGAGTGTTTCGTATCAGGGCATTGTTGGCCACCTCCAGGTTCAAGTCTTGAATGTCCATTGTTACTGCATTAAACCTCTCAACGTAGGCTCGTAAGGTCTCACCCTTGTCCTGCTGAACCAAATTAAGATCCGCAGAAACCTTAGTAGGTCGGATAGCATCCATAAACTTGGCAATAAACATGTTCCTGAACTGGGCAAAACTCGCTATAGAGTGCTCGGGAAAATTCCTGAACCATATCTGAGCTGACTCCGTTAGCGTCTGAGGAAAAATCTTGCACATGGCAGCATCATCTGTGGTATGGACGAGCATTGTATGGTGGAATTGATTACGGTGGGCCCTGGAATCAGCACTACCATTATACTTAGGCAAGCTCGGCAACTGTATGTTTGGGAATGGGGCTACCAGAATCTCTCTAGCCAGCGGTGATCGAAAATTGCTCTAGTACTGTAGAGTGTTTCTGTTCTGATACTTCTGCATCCGTTCCTCAAAGAGTTTCTTAAATTGTTATGCCGTGAGTGTTATGGTGGACCCCAGAGACATAGGCGATGGAAAAGCTGGTGGAGTAGATGTGGATGCTTGAGGAACTGGGGGCAAGGATTGTGTGGGAGGTTGAATGGGAGCTGTCTAAGCTACCATTGCAGTTAATGTTGCTAGGAAAGCCTGGGCTATTTGTAGAGTTAAGTTGGGAATAACTAGATAAGGAGCAGGCTGTTAAGGGTGTATCTGTTGGCCAAATAATTGGACGGGTGATTATTGATTTTGGGTTAATAGAGGTTGAGTTTGTAAGGGCAAAGCTTGTGTTTGGGTGGTGGGAACTGCAACAGTGTTTAAATCAGGGAAAAGATCCATTTAAAATCTGTTCAATCCACGCTCACCGCACCAAATGATGATAGTTCCAAAATTCCGACGCTGGAAGCTTGAATCGGTCACCTGAAATCAAAAAATTCCGGTGGATTTTCGTTCTAGGATACTCCGACGGTCAAGTCAGTGATCTTGATAAAATAAACAAATTGCAGAGATGTTTTCTTAGAGAGATCAAATGTACTTTACTTTCTCCTTTTTATAGCCCTTTATCTCCTTCATAAAAGCTGCTCTCTTAATGAGCCTTTATGATGAGCCTTTATTGAGTAATGGCTGCCTTCATAATGGGTCTTTAATGAGCAACGGCTACTTTAATAACGGAAGCCGAGCTACCCCAATTTTCCGGACTATCGAGAAACCGAGCTTATCTTAGTGGAGAGAATTCTTAGACATTTTGGTAATCGAACTCAGAAGCATGGTTAACTCGAACTTCGATAGACGGGCGATAACCAAACTAGCTAGACGATAGCTCGGTTATAACATATGTATAAAATCACCAAAAATCATAAATATTCAAAGTAGAATTGATTTATAGGGAAAACAAAGAACAACCAAAAGCACCAGGTTTAGAGAGAGACAAAAGGACAAAGAAGATAATGAACAATATCGTCTGGTTTTTGTTGTTTTTGGCTTTTAATTTATAAAACAATCGCAAATGTTAAGCAAACTCAGGGCGAGATAAAGCAAATAATTATCACATAATATCACTAATCAGAAATCAAAGCAAATAAATTCGAAAATCAATAAACAACTAGATGAAAAACAGAGGTTTACATATTCAAACACATGGTTTACTGTCTGATATCCAGAGTTTTATGTTACTTTCAGATATGTGTTTGAGATCAGAGAATTTAAGCACTTGGGGCTCTCTTTGGATTTGCTCTTGGCTCTCGGGTTTGCACTTCTTGCCTTGGTTTCCCCTCTCACTCTTTCTTGCTCTCGGGTCTGCTCTCCTCTATTTTATTTTTCCTTTCTTTCTTTTCTTTTCTTCTTCTTTGGCCTCTCTTGGTTCTGATATGCTCTTTTTTTCTTTTCCCTTCTTTTCTTTGTTCCCTTGCTCTCCCTTTTCTTCCTTTTTCTTAATCTGCCTCCCTCTCTTTTATTTCTTTTTTTTTGGCTTTTTCTTTGATACGCCGCCCCGCCTTTCTAGGTCTCTGTTATTTTCTTTTTATACCCTAATTTTATGTAATTTTTGCTCTTGATTTTCTCCCTGATTTCCTCCTTAATTCTCTCTTTAATTATCCCTAAACATCCTCTTAATTCTGCTTCTTCTAGTCCTACTTTTTTTTCGTTTTATATTTTAAATTATTTTTGTTTTTCTGATTACCATATTTTCTAAGTAATTAATTAATTCCTCTTTTTATCTTCTTTTTTTTTGATTTATCTTTTGTTAATTTTAATTTTCCTACAAAACTAGTTAATTAATCTAGTCTAATCATAATTTAATTTTTATCTTTATTTTTATTTATTTTTTAATTTCTATATCTTATATTTTTAGTTTTATTATTTTTTGGAGAAATTATTAAAATTTGCCTAAAAAACCCTGCTGAAACCCCAGTCCATAGAGAGCTAAAGTGCTTTCATTCTCTGTTTATGTTTGAATAAATATTATCATCATTAGGTAATTCTGACCAAAGCTGCCTCAGGACCCGGTGCCTACACTATCTATCCACTTACTTGACTATGGTAGGCTAGGCCTAAGTCACACATACCAAACATATTGCGAAGATATTGAATAACATAGTAGTTCACTCATAAGTGCAATTGAAATGTGTGAGAAAGAAAGCATGCAAAAAGATATAAACAAATAACATAAAAGCCTAGGGCACTGTCGCGCTCGCGACAGAAGGGGCAGAAAGTTTCTATCGTAGGCACGACAGAGAGGCAGAAAAGCTCACCGTCGTGCTCGTGCACAAGAATGTGCTCGCGACAGCCATCAATCTAACACTAGCTCGGCAACCGAGCACGACAGAGGCAGTTCATAGCAAAATCTCGGATGACCGAGATCTTAGCACAGCAGCCAAACTCTCTATCGCACACAAGATCGAAGTTGCGCCCGCGACAGAGGCACTTCACACTGGGAGCTCGAATGGCCGAGCTCTGTTGCGCTCGCGACAGAGTCGATTTTCCAGCTCTATTAGCAAAAAATCTGCAAATCTCTCAATGCCCAAACATCCCCAACATGCAAATCATCCATCTAAACTCAACTCAAGCATTAATAGGCATTCAAATCACGTTATACAACATAAAACGCACATTTTACACTACTAAATCAAGAATTAACTCAACAAAATAAGCAATTCCATCAAAAGTTCTTCAAACCCAGAAATTTGCCCAAATTCAAGTAAAATCATACCCAAATCCATTTTCACTTTCCAAATCACCAAACTCCCTAAAATTCCATAGACCACACTTAAATCAAACACACATATACACACTTACACACTCAATTTCCAGAAATTAAACAACAAATCAATAATAGATCAAAATTAAGCAATTACAAATGAATTCCCAAACCTTAGGTTCCTAAGCTCCTCTAAGATCACTGGGCTAAAGATCCTCCTACCTTCTCCTTTCCTTTTGCCTCCTTCGCAGGAATTTCTAATCACCAAAACAACCAAATACCACAACACACAAATAACTCAAAACCCACACAACACCAAATAAAATAGTATGAGGAAAAGAAGAAGAAGATTATCACTTACCACTAAGCTAGAATTTGGCCAATCAACCAAAGATCACAACCAAATGGAAGAGGGGATGAACAAAGAGAAAAGAAGAAGAGAGGCTAGAGAGAGGGGAAGAATAGGAGAGGGAAACGGGATACAACTCCTGTTCTTTCTCTCTCTCTCTCATTTCCTCTCTTAGTCAACTATCCCTATCTCCTCATTCTCTCTCCCCACATGCCACTCACATGTCGTGAATTTGGCAAATCCCACCACTGATCTCCTTTTTCTTCACAACCTCACTCTAAACCCAACTAATAGCATTAAACCACAATTACCCTTCTAAGCTAACTAAACCATGCAATTAAATCTAAAACAACAACAATATAATAATAATAATAATAATAATAATAATAATAATAATAATAATAATAATAATAATAATAATAATAATAATAATAATAATAATAATAATAATAATAATAATAATAATAATAATAATAATAATAATAATAATAATAATAATAATAATAATAATAATAATAAAAAGCTTATACCACACAACACTCAAAACCACTAGGGTACCAAATGGGGTGTTACAAATCTCCCCCACTTAAGGAATTTCGTCCTCGAAATTCTCACCTGAGCCAAACAACTGAGGACACTGAGATCTCATACTCTCTTTTGATTCCCAGGTTGCTTCTTTAGCCCCGTGTTGTTGCCATAATACTTTAACCAAAGGGATCTGCTTATTCCGGAGTTATCTCACTTCCCGAGCGAAAATTTCTTTCGATTCCTCATCATAAGAATAGTCAGACTGAACTTTCACATCCTGAACCGATAGTACATGAGATATATCTAATCTATACAAGTGAAGCATTGTCACGTGAAATACATCATGCAGCTTAGCTAACTCCATCGGCAAAGCCAACCGATAGGCAACTGGTCCGATTTGATCCAGAATCTCATAAGGCCCTATAAACCTTGGACTCAATTTTCCCTTTTTATCGAAATGGAGAACCTTACGCCAAGGTGATACTTTCAGAAAAACTCTATTGCCAACTTCATACTGAATATCCTTCCATTTCAAGTTGGCATAAGATCTCTGCTTATCTTTTGCTGCTTTCAAATTCTGTAGCACTAATCTGTTCTTCTCTTTAGTATCTCTGACTAAATTTGAACCCACAATAGAACATTATGATAACTTAGTCCAACAGACTGGTGTCCTACATTTCAATCCATAAAGAGCCTCATACGGAGCCATTCCAATACTCACTTGATGACTGTTGTTATATGCAAGTTCCATCAGCGACACATATTTATCCCAACTTCCCAAAAACTCCAGCACGAAGTTTATCTTCAAGAATTTGGATGACCCTCTCTGATTAACCATCAGTCTGAGGCTAGAATACAGTACTAAAATTTAGATGAGTACCCAAAGCAGACTGCAATTCCTTCCAAAACTTCGATGTAAACCTTGGATCTCGATCCGACACAATCAATAATGGAACTCCGTGTAATCGGACCACTCCATTTACATAAATCTCGGCCAAATGATCCATTGGATGATCAAGATGGACTGTCAAGAAATGAGCTAATTTTGAGAGTCTATCGACTATTACCCAAATAGAGTTGTGCTTACGCTGAGTCGGTGGCAAACCCGATACCAAATCCATCGCAATATTGTCCCACTTCCATTGAGGGATATGTAAGGGATTGAGCAATTCGGATGGGACTTGATGCTCAGCCTCTACCTACTGACATATCAAACACTTAGAAATAAAATCCACTATATCTCTTTTCATCCCGAGCCACCAATAATATTACTTCAAATCACGATATATTTTATCACTTCTTGGATGCATTGTGAAAATCGTAGCATGTGCCTCTAGTGAAAGTTTTCTCTTCACCTCACTATCACTAGGCACGCACAAGCGATCTCTAAAACTTAGCACACCACTACTTACCGAATAATCAATCTAATTCCCACTCTGCAATAACTGTAAGGCTTGTTGTAACTTAGGATCAGACATCTGAGCATCAATAATCAATTACTTCAGACTCGAACTAGCTCTCAACTGGGCAATTAGAGCCCCATCAGAATCAAATCTCCATCTCCCACGCTGCAATGCTAAAGCCGAAACTGACTTCCTACTCAACGCATCTGCAACCACATTCGCTTTCCCTGGATGATAATCTATAATGCAATTGTAGTCCTTGAACAATTCTAACCATCTCTGCTGCCTCAAATTCAATTCTTTCCGTGAAAGCAGATATTTTAAACTCTTATGATCGGTGAAGATTCTGCAAGTTTCCCCATACAGGTAATATCGCCATATCTTAAGGGCAAACACTACTGCAGCTAACTCTAAATCATGCGTCGGATAATTCTGTTCATGAGGCTTCAACTGCCTAGATGCATAAGCTACTACCTTTTCGTCTTGCATCAAAACACAACCCAGCCCAATACCTGATACATCACTGTATATAATATACTCCTTACCAAAAATGGGTTGAGTAAGTACAGGTGCCTCAACTAACTTACTTTTCAACTGATCAAAACTTGATTGACACTTACTGGACCATTCAAACTTAATCCCTTTCCTCAGAAGCTTGGTTAAAGGTGCAGCAATAACCGAAAACCCTTTTATAAATCATCTGCAGCATTAAGGACCTAAATTTAATTATTGGAATTGTAATTCTAATTAAAGGGTTAAAATGTAAATATTGAATAATGTAATTTAATAAGTAAATAGGTAATTAAACTAAAGAATTTATTGGTTAATTATAATTAGTGCACTTAATTGAATATAATGTTATATTAAATAAATAATATTTTAGGTAATGGAAATTTATGGATTTGTAACCACCACTGGGCATATTTAATGCTCAATACATAGTTTTATTTGACTGCGTGTAGGTATACTTTAGGAGTGGAGTTGTATACCTCAGGAGTTTTGGGAGCATAATCAGAGAAGGAAGATTTAAGTTTGTTTATGTATGTTTTGTTAGCATGTATATTGAGAAGTTGGTATATGTAGTTGTATATGTATGAATATTTGGTATTGATATAACTCCGTGATGAATGGATGTTTCGGACTATTAATGGTATAACGTATGTGATATTATTATCGTGCACTTGTCGGGGCTGCAGTTGTTTGAATTTGCAGGTTTAGGTAGGTAAAAATACAAGCCGTTATACTGCCAAAATTTTGACCAAATGAATAGTAATGTTGGACAGTTATAGGTCAATCTGCAAGTTAAAATTATAAGGATAGTAATGGTTAAGTAAATGTAATGTTTAATGTGGAAAAAAAATTACCCTCAAACTTGCAATTAGAGTTAAGTCAATTTTGAAACGATCATAGTAATTGCACAGTAGCATTAGGTCGGCAGTGTACGTATAGTGTAAGGGTGTTACAAAAGTCCTCCTACAGAATTTAACTACACCTATTAGACACTTTTGAAGACATTAGTGTCCTCAAACTAATATGGTCATTTCTACATCAATTATAGGCACATACCTTATGAACCTAATTCCAATAACCTCATTCATTTTAGAATCATACAACTCAAATTGCAACGTGATAATTCTAATAAGTCATTTATCCTACAAATCCTGTTTTACTCATTTAGCTATTCAAGTTTGAATTTCCAAAGTTGAAATATCCAATACACCCAGCTCTTACCAAATTACCCTAACGTACACCTAAACACCTCAGCATGTTCAATTTCACAATAAGTATTCAATACACATATTTTACTTAGCAATTTCTCAAGCTACCAAAAATAGAGCAACATGCTAAATACAATAACTTATGGCAATTAACTTAATTCATCAATTCATCATCTTAATACAATTCATAACATCACATAATTGCACATTTACGGTTCATCTCAATTATATAAATTCAACATGCATTTCAGAATTTCTATTGAAGCAATTCAACACATAAAAACAGAGTTTTTCCCAAACCTCTCTATCCTTTGCTCCTTTGAGCTCACTTAGCAGTTGGTTCTCCCACTTTTCCTTTCTTTTATCTTTCTTTGGTTCAATCAGTACAATCAAAGTCTAATTTCCAAAATTGGAACAATAGATCATTCCCAACTCAAATTAAAAAGAAAAGGAGGAGAAGAAGAACAATCTAACTAACCACTTACCTTGATTAGATGAATTCACAGCACAATACACACATTACCTAACCCAATTCAGCAGAAATTCAAATGGAATAAGCTAAAGAAAAAAGAAGAAACGGGTGAAAAGAAGAGCAAGGAAGAATGGTAGGTCAACGTGCAAAAATCTGCATCTTCTCTCTCATCCTCCACCTTATATTGCATGCAATAGGGCGAGGTGGTACAAGCTGAGTTTGACACCTGGAAATCATATATCAGCCATAAGTGAGAAACCATGCAAAGTATAATAAACCATAAACATTTGAAGCACAAAGGAGGGTTCGCTTGTGACAGAAATGAAATACACTATAGGTTGCACTTGTGACAGCCAATCGTGCTCGTGATCGAAAGCTAGGGGGCCTCTATCATGCTCTCGACAAAGGGTGGAAAGCCTTGGTCATGCTCATGCACACAGATGAGTTTATGACTGAGAATAGCCCGGTCGAAGTTCAGCATACCGAACTCTGTCGTGCTTGCAAAAGGAACAATTTAAATACAAATTTTCACTTAAAAAAGTGACTAAAATTACAAAAGGAACAATTTAAATACAAATTTTCAAACCCAAAAAATTTCCCCCAATTTCACATAAAGTCATACCTAAATTCTATGCCCCATCTTCAATTCCAATTACCACTCCAAATCACCCAAAACACAATTCAAAGATGCACCAAAAACACAATTTTAAATTCAATTTCCCAAACTAACATATCAAAATTCAAAAGCAATAATTCATCAAATTCACATAATTTCCAAACTGAACTTCCTTTGCTCCTATAAGCTCAATTGATGCTCATCTAATAGCTTTCTCACTTCTTTTCTTAAAAACAAACCAAAATTCAGAATTCAACTCCATATCACAATCAAACTCCACTCATGTGGAAGAGAGAAGAAGAAGAAGGAAAAGAACCAATTACTTACCTTGCTCAACCAAACTTTCCATCCAACTCCTAGAAACTTAACAAAATCCCCAAATCCAAATCTGCATTTTTGAGTCTTAAAGAGAGGAAGAGAAAGAAAATGGCATTGGGAAAAGAAGAAGAATCCCGATTTTCTACTCCTTTAACCCGTTCCTCTCTCTCTTTTTGTACCTCCTTCAATTCCATCTTATCCCCCATACCAAGTGTCACTTTACTATTGATCCATTTTAGATTTTTATGTCAAACTTCCTTTCTAATTCTTCAACTCTTATTTCTTCTTGCATTTGACATATAACTTTATTATTCTTAACATTAGCCCACATAATTGATTAAGTCCTATAATTTATTCTGTAATACCCCAAAGTGTACCCTAGCCGGATTAGTGGTGTCAATTGCTAAGTAAGGTACAAATGTGATTTGATAAGCATGAGATTAATGTATGCAAGGGTGTAATTGAAAATAGAAGTTGTAATTAAGGGCAGGATTAAGAGAGGGATTTAAAAGAAAAATTGCTAAAGGACTAAATGTGAGATTTTGGTGGAAGGGATGAGTGGATTCCACGTGTGGAATGCATCCCTTGCCAGCGAACAGTATCAAAAGTGAGAGACCAGAGCCTCAATCACACACTACACTGGAAACCGAAGCCTCAAAATTTTTTTATACCCGAAGGTAGTAAGGGAGACCGAAGTCTCAAAATATTTTATCACTATCAGAATGACCATCTCAGAGGTCGGCCGAAAGACCCAAATGGAGCCAACATAGGCAGCTGCACTTATATATCCCTTTATAAGCATGGTTATCTATCCACTACCATGACACTTCAGGTTCTACTCACTCACTCTAGACATAGCACTAAACAATACCAAAACCAAGAGTCATAACACTAGAATACAATATTCACTAAACATTCACTAAACAATACTAAAAAGCACAAGTCAAAACACTGGCATAATAATAATCATTCACTCAATTCTAAAACAATAGCATTAACAAGGCATAAGCAAAGACATGAGCCATGCAATAGTGAGAAACCACACAGAGTGAAATGAAAAAGATCATTTTCGAAAATAGGGCAGAAAATAAGGCAGGCGGGAGGGATTTCTATCGCGAGCGCAAGTCAGCCTGAAGGATTGGACGCTGCGGGAGAAGAGGCCGACATTTGCACGACTCATGCTCTTGAGCATGACTCGTGCCCTTGAGCATGTCTCGTGCTCTGTTGTGCACGATTTGTGCACTTCTCGCCGAGTGAAGCTTTCCTGCCGAGCGGGGTCTCAAGCCGAACGGACTAGCAGCCGAACGGGTAATCTTAACGACTCGTGAAGAACTTCACGTGTCGTGAAGAGTCCCCTACCGAACGGGCTAATCTTCACGACTTGTGGAGAACTTCACGTGTCGTGAAGAGTCCCATACTGAATGGTCCGAGAGAACTAAAATCACGCAGCTCTGTCGCGCTTGCGATTGCAACAGAGTCATGGTTCCCAGTTTCCCCAGTACAAAACATACTATCAGGCTTTCAAAACAAAATCAAAACCACTCATTCATGCAGTAACACTTATCTCATCACTCCAAAGCATATCAAACATACTCATAATAAAAAATACACTCAATTTACACTAACTTAAACAATAAATTCAACTGAGAAACCAAATATGCCAAATAAGAACATCAATATCACAACTTACCCTAATTCATGCATTTTCACTACAAAACTCACATACATTTATCTTAATCACTAACATGTATTGCTAACAAGATTACCTAACTAAATCATGCTTAAACTCATACAAAGCACAATAGATTTCTAGAAATCAAACACAACATACACACATGATCCGAAAGAGAAAGTAAGCGGATAACTCCCAATCCAAACATAGTCAAAACACAAAGCTCCCAAACCTCTTGTAGTTCAAAACCCAACTGATCTTCAAGCGTGGACCTTCTTCTTTCCTTTATCCTTCTTCTTGCCACCCGATTCTTGCACAAAGAAACCCAGAAATCACTTAACTAAAACCCTAACTTTCCAAAATCAGAAGCAAAACCAGAAGGAGATGAAGATCAAAGCATATACAACCAAAAACCTAACCACTTACCTTTTCAATCTTGCTCCCAAACTCTACCAAATCAGCTCCAGCTCACACATAACCAGGAGAGGAAGTTCAAGAAACGAGAAGAAGAAAGAAAAAGAGAGAACGGGAAGAGGAGAAGAGGGCAGGAATGGGAACACAACTTTCCGCCCTTCCCTCTCTCTTCTTTTCCTTTTCCTCTTTCCACAATTAATGCTTCTCACCTACCTACCACATGTCAACCCCTTATTGGCTCACAACAAAATATCTTGACTTATTTCCTTTTGATCCTTGGCTTTTCTCTTTTCAATCCTTGACAATTACCATTTGGTCACCAAAATAAAATTATTTCTTTTCCAACTTTTATTCACTTTCAATTAAGTTCTCAAAATAAGTCCAATTCCACTAACATAATTACCGAAATGCCCTTAATTAGCCAATTAATCATGCACAATCCAACTAGGCCCTTTTTGGGTTGTTACAATCTCTCCCCCTTAAGAAATTTTGTCCTTAAAATTTCCCCGCTAACCACTCATATCCAACAACCCAAAAACTGAACATTAAACTTAACAATACAAACTTTCTGGAAGGAACTGCAAGCTCCTTCACTTCCTTCTCGATCACTGTAAAGGCTCTAGGTAAGCCACCCGGAGTTCCTTGATCCTCAAGATCCACTGCTGACATTCGGTCGACTACACTTTCCTCTCTACTTGCTTGCAAAGCCAAGATCTCTCTCTTCTTAGGACAATCTCTGAGCCGATGTTCCTTGCTTCCGCACTTAAAACAAGCGCCTGTGAGTTTTCGACACTCACCCCAATGTTGCCTTTGACAGTGCTGACATCTCTATATACTCCGACCTTTCTTTCCCACTGACACGTCTCTACCCAATAATTTTCTCTTCTGAGGCACCTTCTGAATAGAACCTTAAGAAGCTTGAGGGGCAGTCAATCGGTTTACTAACTATAGCAACCCTCGCACTAATGTCCGATCATCGAGAACAGGATCGGGACCTTTAATCGGGAACATTCTGATTAACTCCGAACGGGTTTATACTTTTCGTTGTCTCACCCACATTCTCACTTGGATCAGACTCCATCGAGACACTACACAAGACACATCTGCATTAGGCAACGACACAAAATTAACTCGCATGCAAAGACTCGACACTCAAATAATTGAAGACCAGAACTGCCTAAACCGGCGCTCTGATACCACAAAATGTAACACCCCGCTACCCCCGTTGGAAGGATACTGGAGCGCTACCGCGACACTCACTGCACATAAATACATATATACACTACATTCAAGCGGAAGCATACACAACCCAATAACAGAAAGGAGATTATAACATATATAATCAAAAATACAAAATCTAAAAATTTCATAATACATACGTGTCACTGTACCCAAAAAGAATTACATAATAGATAACCAAAAGTGACATACAAAAAGAATACAGGAGGAGTACAAAATAAAATAAAACTCTACTCCTATGTGGCCGACCAGCAGGTTTGTGACTCGAACGAAACCGAAATCATGCCACCTACACGGGAAAATAACTAGTGCTAAGCGATAACGCTTAGTGGTGAGGAACAAAAACAAAAGAAAACGAATACACTAAACAGTAATACAATAAATCGTACGAGAATAAATATATGTATTAACATAACAAAATCATCCAATAGCAAAAATCAGGCTTACCTAAAATATAATCACTAAGTCAAAATAAATAACAATAAACAAAAGAAACCAAGTATGAAATAAACACTAACCCAAGTCATTCATCAAAACATAACACTACATTGCACCTAAGCTCACACAACTCAAAACATTAGCCTGAACTCACTAGCTGTGGATACGGGAGCACTACACTACAGGGGATACTGCGAACAATATTAAAAGTGAGAGATCGGAGCCTCAATCACACACTACACTGGAAACTGAAGCCTCAAAACATTTTTATACCCGAAAGGTAGTAAGGGAGATCGAAGTCTCAAAATATTTTATCACTATCAGAATGACCATCTTGGAGGTCGGTCGAAAGACCCAAACGGGGCCAACATAGGCAGCTGCACTCATAGATCCCTTTATAAGCATGCTTATCTATCACTACCATGACACTTCAGGCTCTACTCACTTACTCTAGACATAGCACTAAACAATACCAAAACCAAGAGTCATAACACTAGAATACTATATTCACTAAACATTCACTAAACAGTACTAAAAAGCACATGTCAAAACACTAGCATAATAATAATCATTCACTCAATTCTAAAATGATAGCATTAACAAGGCATAAACAAAGACATGAGCCATGCAATAGTGAGAAACCACGCAGAGTGAAATGAAAAAGATCATTTTTGAAAATAGGGATGAAAACAAGGCAGGCGGGAGGGATTTCTGTCGCAATCGCGACAAGAAGTCGTGCTCGCAACAGAAGCCCGCAAAAACTGGATGCTGTAGGAGAAGAAGCCGACATTTGCACGACTCATGCTCTTGAGCATCACTCGTGCCCTTGAGCACATCTTGTGCTCTGTTGTGCACAGTTCATGCACTTCCCAACGAGCGGAGCTTTCCTGCTGAGCGAGCTCTCAAGCCAAACGGACTAGCAGCCGAACGGGTAATCTTCACGACTCATGAAGAACTTCACGTGTCGTGAAGAGTCCCCTGCCGAATGGGCTAATCTTCATGAATCATGAAGAACTCCACTTGTCGTGAAGAGTCCCATACTGAACGGTCTGAGAGAACTGAAATCACGCGGCTCTATCGCGATCGCGACAGAGTCGTGTTTCCCAGTTTCCCCAGCACAAAACATACTATCAGGCTTTCAACACAAAATCAAAACCACTCATTCATGCAGTAACACTTACCTCATCACTCCAAAGCATATCAAACATACTCATAATAAAAAATACACTCAATTTACAATAAATTCAACTGAGAAACAAAAAATGCCAAACAAGAACATCAATATCAGAACTTACCCTAATTCATGCATTTTCACTACAAAACTCACATACATTTATCTTAATCACTAACATGCATTGCTAACAAGATTGCCTAACTAATTCATGCTTAAACTCATACAAATCACACAAGATTTCCAGAAATCAAACACAACATGCACACATGGTCTGAAAGAGAAAGTAAGCGGACAACTCCCAACCTAAACATAGTCAAAACACAAAGCTCCTAAACCTCTTGTAGCTCAAAACTCAGCTGATCTTCAAGCGCGGACCTTCTTCTTTCCTTTATCCTTCTTCTTGCCACCTAATTTTTGCACAAAGAAACCCAGAAATCACTTAACCAATTACTTTCCAAAATCATAAGCAAAACCAGAAGGAGATGAAGATCAAAGCACATACAACCAAAAACCTAACCACTTACCTTTTCAATCTTGCTCCCAAACTCTACCAAATCAGCTCTAGCTCACACATAACCAGGAGAGGAAGAGCAAGAAACGAGAAAAAGAAAGGAAAAGAAAGAACGGGAAGAAGAGAAGAGGGCAGTAACGGGAACATAGCTTTCTGCCCTTCCCTCTCTCTTCTTTTCCTTTTCCTCTTTCCACAATTAATGCTCCTCACCTACCTACCACATGTCAAGCCCTTATTGGCTTACAACAAAATATCTTGAGTTATTTCCTTTTGATCCTTGGCTTTTCTCTTTTCAATCCTTGACAATTACCATTTGTTCACCAAAACAAAATTATTTCTTTTCCATCTTTTATTCACTTTCAATTAAGTCCTCAAAATAACTCCAATTCCACTAACATAATTACTGAAATGCCCTTAATTAACCAATTAATCATGCACAATCCAACTAGGCCCTTTTTGGGTTGTTACATTACCACTATGCGACCTAAATTTCAAGCCAAATATAGTGTTCCGTAGCTGTAGACACCGGGTCCTGAGGCAGCTCAAATCAGGGTTACCCAATGATGAGATTAATGCATGTTCATAAGTAAAAAGGTTGGAAGTGATGGTTTCCTTATAAAATTTTCTTTTCAGAGATAAAAAGATTTAAAAATAAAAAGGGGAGTTAGAAATTATAGTGTTTTAGTCAAAATGGCTCTTTAAAAATAAATTTTTGGGCATTTGCGGCTGCAGGCGTGTAATGGTAGGCCCCTTCGCGAGCGGGGGGAGAGCACGAGTGCTGCACGCAGGTCATCACTCGCTTGCCAGCGACAGGAGTCGGTTGACCCCTAGCCTGTCGAAACGCGATTTTTGCCCATTTTCGGGATTTTTTGGTTTTTTTTTTATCGTTTTTTCCGGGATTTTTAGTGAAAAATCCAATTTGATAAAAATATAATTTCTTTCCTTAATTAATTATGTTTTCACAAAAAAATGATATAAATAGAAAAATCAAGAAAAAGGAAATGGGGGAATTCTTTTAGGGTAAAAATTTTTATTTACTCTTATCTTCTTTTTCAATAGAATTCTCTATACATTTTTTTTGAGTTTTCCTCTCCAAATAAAATTTTTTAAGGTTAAAAAATTTAATTTTTAATCAATAATTTTTCTTGAGATGAAGGAAAATAATTATTTATTCTTGAAAATTTTTTACTTTTCTTTAATCAATAATTTTTCTTGAAACAAAGAAAAATAATTCTTTATTCTTAAGAATTTTTTTTTACTTTTCTTTAATCAATAATCTTTTTTGAAACAAATAAAATTATTTTTTGTTATTAAGAATTTTTATTTTCTTCTATCATTTTTTTAAGCAAATTTTCATTTTTGGAATAAAACTCCAAATTTTCATTATTTTTAATTCTAATTTTGGGAATAAAAAATAAGAACTCCATCAAATCCGAATTTTGAAGGTAAACATTCTGATTTCGATCCTACATTTCTTTTATTTTATTTATTTATTTACAATTAATTAGTCACGATGTAAATTTTTAGATTTGTTGTATATTTATTTATTTTATGTTCTCTTATTCATAGATTTAACATTCTTTAACATTTTTTTATTATTTTTTATTTGATTGTTCATTTTTCCTTTATTTATTATTATTATTATTATTATTATTATTATTATTTTATTGTTGTTTTATTATTATTATTATTATTATTATTATTATTATTATGTTATGCTTTTATGCATTAATTTATTAATATGTTAATTTATTTGTTTCATCATTTCATTTAATTTATTTGTTATTCATAATGTATTTTTTATTTCTTTTAAATTATTATTTATTAGTTTATGTGTTTAATTGATTTTCTTGATTTAATCACTAACATTAATTTTATTTGTTTTTATTTTTGATTCCAATATCAATTTTCCTTGTTTGAGCATTCTTGCGAGCAAATGGGGAGATCTAAGAGACTCGTTTGGTTTGATTCATTATTTTAATTGTAATGGCCCAAATACCGGTCTAGAAGTATCAGTGCATTATTCCAGTGTTACCATGATAATCGCAGTGTCAAATAGTGTAGGAAGTGAGTTTACTAGTGTCGGAGTTAAGTGTTAAGTACGTTAAAATTATAGTGATTCCGGGTCAGGTAACACCGGGGGTGGCTATACAGCGAACCCGGCTGTCCGGCGCCCGAAAAATTTTAATTCCGCAAAAATGATCTATGGGTGATAAGGAGTTTAGTGGTGAAATCGGAACTGAAAACGAAGCTAAATCGACATTCGAAAGTCATTCTGAAGTTGGCCTCCGGTTCGGTTCAATTTGAACCGAGGTTTGACCAAGGGGTTATTAGAGGTTTAAATGGCCCAATATATGTTAAGTGTGTAAAATAAGACAGTGGGAGTGTTATCTATGAATTTTGACAGTTTTAGAGTTATATTTTACGGCAGAAGAAAAATTGATCGAATCGAATCAGTTTAAGTGAACCGGTGCCCAAATGAATTCCAATTGAGCTGAAACTTTGCAGGGAACCTATTTTTGATGTTTTAAGATCAATGGAATTGGTTAGGAGTGAAAATAATGAGTGGAACATATAGATGCTTAAGAAAAGTGCAAATAAATCGAAAAATCAAAATTTTAGTTTAAATCGGTCGGACCACTTCGATTGGACCGGTTTGGTTCATTAGAGGGCTATATAAGGAAGAGAAGTGGCTGGATTTCTCTATAAAAACCCAGCCAAAGTCGGCCTCCTCTCTCCCTTTTAAAACCGAATTGTCTTCCTCTTATTTTCCTCCATTTTTCTCTTCTTCTACTCCATTTTCTCATCAAATCTTAGCTCCCTACCTAAATTTCAGCTCCTCTAAAACATTTTGGAAGTGTTTTGAGTTCAATTGGTGCACTGGACGTGGAGAAATCAAGTGAGCAAAGTTTAGGGTGAGTTTTTGGGTATGTGATTTAAGGGTTTATAAATTGTTTCATTGGTCCCTACTAAGGTTTTTGGGGTTTTAGAACACGTTTATGAAGTTATATTTTTGATTTGAGGTTTCGTTTTGATGATATGAATGGTTTTGTATTCGGTCATGGTAGGAACTCAAGGTAAGGAGGGTGTTTCTCAAGCAAAAGGGAAGGAAAAGCAAGTTTGAGGTGATCTAGAGCTTGGAATAGAGGTTTGTGGTTACTAAATCTACTTATTTCCTAAGGTTTGGGTTGATTTTTAGGTTATGTTTAAGGTTAGGTATGAGAAAAAGATGTGTATAATTAAATCTAACTTGATATTCATGCTTAAGGGACTAAATATAGTGTATAAGAGTGATTAAAATAAATTAAATCAAATTAGTATAAGAGTGGCTGAATAGAACATAAGGGATTTAATTAAATTCTAAGATGATTTAAGGCATGACAATGATGTTTATAGTATATTTAACAAGTGAAATGCATGACGGAGTGAAAGAAATCAAGAAAAGAAATTATATAGTATGAGTATGTTAATGGCCGAATAGTATATTGTGTAATAAAGTGGAATATGTGATGAATTATGGTTTAATAATGGTATATAAGGCATATATAACATGAAATAAATATGATTGAGTGATTAAATAAAATTATAGTGCATTGTATGAAAAATTGAAAGTGTGGCCGAATGGTATACCCAAGTATATATATGTATATTTTAATGTTATATAGAATTACTTAGGAAATTTATAGATGGGTAACTACCACTGG
Organism: Excoecaria cochinchinensis; assembly: GCA_947683425.1. Taxonomy (NCBI): domain Eukaryota; kingdom Viridiplantae; phylum Streptophyta; class Magnoliopsida; order Malpighiales; family Euphorbiaceae; genus Excoecaria; species Excoecaria cochinchinensis. The sequence continues at coordinate 4,964,144 of CANTUQ010000038.1, forward strand.
GCATCTTAATGCTCAACATGTAGTTGTTTTTAACTGCGTGTAGGTACCCAATAGGTTCGGAGCAGCGTACATCAGACCGAGGAGCAAGCCAGGAGAAGGAGATATATTTTTGATTTTGTACGTGTAATGAAATATTTGGTGGTATGTATATACACTTTATTAGTAGTTGAAGTTGGCATGTTATATTATAATATATATTTTATCTGTGTGGAATTTTATTATGTTTGTGTGATGAAAGGCGGATGGGATTAATGGTTATAGGATGATTATATTATCGTTGTGCCATTGCCGGGGCTGTGGAACTTTCAATTTGTAGGTTTGGGTAGTGCAAATTATAAGCCGTTATACAGCCGAAATTTTTACCAAATGAATAGTGATTTAGACAGTTATAGGTCATCGTAACTAAGTAAAGTAAATGAGTACGTGGTATGTAATAGTTGGATAAGTGGTTAAAGTTTTAAGTGAACTTAGTGTATATTATAATAAGTGTACAAAAAAAATTAAAGCCGTAAATTCAATAAGTGATTACTATTAAACGATTATGGTAATTGCACAGTATCGCTAGGTCAGCAGTATACGTATAGGGTATAAGGGTGTTACATTTATTATTTGTATTATTTTCTTTATTTGGTCTTTAAATTCATTTGTCATGTAATTTATAATAAAATTATTTATTTTTATGCACGTTAAAAAGAAAATCACAAAAATATTTATATTAATTAATTTGGAATTTTTTCTAATAAAATGGGACCAATATCCTAGTTTTTCCATCCAAATAAGTTATCACCTTTAATGTTTTTTTAAGCATGCATGCGATGACCAATGTCCTCGCCTCAAATTGAATATCTCGTTTTATGCATGATTTACATGTCCTTTTTATTGGGCGTTGTATTCTGCCCTTAGTTTTATTGTAAATTATTGTGCTTTTATTTACTTTATTCTTAATTTACTTTATTTACCGCTTTCATTATATGATTGATCTGTGCTTTAATTACTGCATTTAAACGAGTGAGAAAAGGAATGAAATTTTAATAGTGAAACTCAATCATAAATTTAACCAAGGTATGAATAAGAGTGGAGTCCCGAACTCTCTCTAGTCTTAAGCTTCACGAGATTAGATAAACCTTTCCAATATTTTATTGGAAAGAGAATTCAAAATATCTCCTACTGCCCAAAATAGACTCATACACATTGTCTTAGGTTTCATGAGGTTAGATGAACCCTTCCAATGTTCTATTGGAATGGGAAATTCCAAGATATCTCTTGTTACCCAAAATACACATATACGCATTGTCTTAGGCTCAGCGAGGCTAGATGACATTTTCCAATATTTTATTGGGTGGCGACTCCAAAACACCTCCTGTTGCCCAAAATAGACGCCCTTGTAATCTCTTACAAGTTCTATGAACCTTTCTCGAATTTCCTAAAACCGAGTTCTCGAGGCCTTCGAGGTTCGGCGCACGTCACAGAGGCAACTCTTGGGGATTCTGAGACTTCGCTTCGAAAATACCTTGGTTAAAATATATAATTGAGTTTTTCATTCAAAAATTTCATCCCTTTTCAAAATTGCATTCCATTTCATTAGAGCCTTAGATCTATGCTAGTTTGTGCCATCTTTTAACCCTGGTACATTCTCAAAGCACGACCCTATGTTCACTCAATGTAGGGAAGTGTTAAGGATAATCACCAATCCATGCCTCGTACCATCACGATATATTAAATGGAGACCCGATTGGTCGTTATGCGCATGATGAGCTAGACCCGTCGGTAGGGACCATGCTTGGGTAGACCTAAAGTATCATTACCCTAGCCAAAGCTCATGTAATGAAAATAGATTCTTCCCCTAAGTGGTATGAACCGTAATACTATGCTTGCTGTATGGATCACTTTGTATTGGACAAACCCAGATAAGTTGGTTGGTCACCTAATCAAAAGCTTTCATGCCCCAATAGGCCCATGCTAGTTTATTTTGACTGCCTGAATACACAATGATCACAAACCATACGTACGTTAATTAGATAAGAGGTGTTATGCCGTCATTTTTTTGCCATGCACCATGCGCATCCATTGGGTTCCCCGTTAACCCATGGATCAAGCCCACCTAGGAAAGAGACCACACGACATCTTGTGTAGGAGTGATAAAGTTGGAAGGATATATCTACTTGCATGTGGTTGTGGATGTTGCATATTCATGCCTTACGTGTCATTCATGCACATAAAAGCATAAAAAATATATAAAAAATAAAAAAATTAATTTCCTACGTGTATGTGTATATCCTTTTGTGTGCATATTATTTTTCTCATATACATATCATCCTGTGCATAATATTTTTCATGCACCACATGTATCATTGTAATCTCTTGATCTTTCAGTCATCGATGACCATTTGCATAACACGATCATGCATTATATGTCATTCATGCATGTAAAAAAATATGTATATTTCATTTCGTGTGTGTACATTTTATTCTGTGCATATAATTTTCACATGTATATGTCGTCTTATGCATAAGTTTATTCCATGCATCACATGCATCATTCTAGCCCTTTGACTTTTCAGCCATTGTAGACCATTTACCTGGGAGATTTTGGGATATTGATAGTTGGCTAAAGAGCAATCATAGTCCAAGTTGGTTGACAGAGATTTGGCATTCTTATCAAAACATTTGCAAGCATTAGAAATGGCTGACCCTTTGCAACAGATTGAAGAGACTTGTGCCCTAGTTGCCCAAGAGATGGACGGAAGGTTTGAAGAGATTGAAAAAAGGATGTTGGCCATGATTAAGGAAAGAATGGATGCCATGGCGCTCGTTTTTCAAGCCCAACTTATGGGGACTGCTCTTAACTAAGTTGAATAGACCACGATCAGGAAGGCTCATACAGCGAAGGCCGCAGTGCTTCCATTTCCTTTCGAGACCAGAGGCAAGGTGCCACTTGATCCACCAGTTGAGCAAGGAGGAAATAGGAGGCCTACTCTAGAATATAACATTGTGCCTGAAGAAGGTGGAGACCCAGCAATGACGCATACTCTGAAAGATGTAAGCACAAGTAGCCGCAACAACAGTAATGGCAAGGTTAGGGTGGTAGAAGTCCCAGCATACAGGGCATAAAACAAATTGGTATTGCCAGCGGGGCCTGCCCCAAGCCAAGAGCAGCCTGGACATAGTATAGATTGGTATTGCGCGTATCACTAGCATACAGGGCATAAAACAGACCACAGTCGTACCCTAAGAGACCGTATTCAAGAATTGATATTGGATCCAGAAAAAGAAAAGATAGCAGAGGTGCCAGCTACGAAAGTGAATCAAAGGCACTATTCTAATTTGGGTAGATCCTTATCTTAGGTCCTTGTGAGGCTGATGAAGGAGGGAGTGTTACAGCCATTGCCAGCTAGGCTCACTAGAAACTAAGGGCAGCCCAATCACAAGGCAGATTAGTATTGTGCTTTCCACAAGCACACCAAGCATTTGACAAATCATTGTCAAACTTTGAGGGATCGGGTTCAAGATCTTATTGATGATAAGCAGATCTCTGACCTAAAAAAGTGAAAGCGAAAGAGTAAGACAGATTAAGTGCCTAAGTGGGAAAGGAAGTTTTTGAAGCCATGCACACAGAGTGGAGAAGTATCAGCTACAACACATCTACGGCTAGGAATAAAAGAAGTGGCCTTAGCAGATGGGCTTAAAGATTTCTTTTGATGTGTTTTTGAACTATGTTATGCACTTGTTTCTCTAACTATATTAATAGTATGGGCTTTTCTTATGTATGCATAGTCATATCTTATCACATCATGCATAGTAATAATCATGATTAAGGCGTTGGTTCAAAAAATACTATTTCATTCAATCTCAAGGAAAAAACATCTTGGTTGCATACAACCTAACTCTAAAGCGAGATAAAAAATGAAAAATATAAAATATAAAAAAAGAGAAAATGGCCTTTGCCTGGACCTGGAATGACATACTAGGACAACCTGCTTCAATTTTTCAACCTAGTAGCAATCGGAATTTTCAAAAGCCATTCCTTTGCTTCTTCAGCATCTAGGACGCATACAGTGCAGCCAAGCAAAAACCAAGCCCCAATCATTAAGGTGCTACCTCAGAAGCTAGACTATCAAATTCAAGACGAATGGAGGTTTTGGCATTCACAAAAAAAAAAAATAAAAAAATCAAAAAAAAAAAGAAAGAGAAAAGAAAAGAAAAGAAAGAGATAAAAGAAAAAGGAAAAAGAGAACCCACAGTTTTGTCCTAATCCATTTGGGGCCAACCTGTAACCCAATCTCAAACAATAAAAGATACTTCAGAAATCGAGCACCCAAAGGCAGCAAAAGGAAAGTATGGGTTCTCACAGTTAAGTTTCAAATGGAGAACTCACTACTTCAGCCAGTTTACATAAGCTCAAGATGAAGCTTTTCGTGCCAAAAAAGAGGCATGGTCAGAAGGAGCAGCCGTCCCGGTTAATAATGATGAAGGTAAATTCAAAGGAACCACATATACAGACTGGAGGAGGTCCCATGGCAATGGCTAAAAAAATAATAATAAATGCCCCGTGGGTCAAAAATCGAAAAAAAGGCGATCTTGCTAAAATTGGGCGCCTTACGAGGATGAAAACTAAAAAAGAAAAAAAAAAAAAGGGCATCCTAGGCATAAATTAAAGGCTGAGATAAAATATTCAATCAAGAAAATTCGAGAGGGCTGATTGATAATAGGAGTCGAATGCGCGCAATATAACACCCTTACACTATACGTACACTGCCGACTTATAGCTACTGTGCGATTACCACGATTGAAAATGCAATCCTAAAATCTTAATGCCAAACGTGGGTAAATTTTTTTCTACATTTAACCATTATACTCATTTGGCCCTTTTTATATCTTATTAACTTGTCTTGCCGATTGACCAATAACTGTCTATTATTACTATTCATTTGGTCAAATTTCGGCAGTATAACGGCTTATAACTTTAACTACCTAAACCTGCAATTTCAACCAAACACAGCCCCAACAAGGGCAACAACAATAATATCATGCTCCTTCACAATCACTTACATGCTCAAATCGGAATAGCCATTATCACATAGTCATAAACCAGTCATACATATCCATACATAATTAAACCAAACTATTACATATACCATCTTCACATTTATATACATGCCAACATAATATAAAAAGACAAACTTCAGTCTTCCTTCACTGATACGCTCCCAAAAACCCTCCTGAGATATGCTGCTTCGCTCCTGTAGCGTACCTACACGCAGTCAATAAAAACTACGTGTTGCGCATTAATATGCCCAGTGGTGGTTACAAATCCAAGGATTTCCATTACTAATATTAAGTTCACATACATGATTAATATATATATAACTTAACCTATTATTTATTTCAATTTATTATTCATATTTACACATTAATCTTTTATATCTACCACTTATTCGATTCATAAATGTTACTAGTCATTACTTTTGTTACGGTCCTTTAATTATCTATTTTACAGTCAAACTTTACAATTTCTCCTTTACTATTACCAATTTACGATTCTACCCTTAACCTTCTCAAAGTTACATTCATACCCATATCTATCATTATTCTTTTTATTTAATTCATTTTCACTTAATTTATATTTACACTTACTCAATAATTACAATTAAACACCAATTTTAACATATTAGCCACTTATTCAATTATATAGTCAATTTACTAATTAACTATAATTTAATCCTTTGATTCACTTTACAATTTCAAAATTTACGTTTAGGTCCCTAACTTTTCCAATAATTCCAATTACGTCCCTATCTTTTCTAATATTTCCATCTATGTCCCTACTTTTTCAATAATTCCATCTATGTCCTTACTTTTACAATAATTACCAAAATGCCCTTAATTTCACTAAATTTCCATCTTTAACCTTTAATATTTTATCAAATTACAATTTAGTCCCTATTTAACCATTTTCATACCAATTTACCATTTTAACCCTACATTTTCATTTATTTACATAATTAACCCTTAAGTTACACTTTTTACCTAACTTACTCTATTCTTATCCATTAGGTGTAAAATTACTATTTTACCCCCTTAACTTTTTATTTCTTCCAATTTAGTCCCATTTTCACTTATTTTCTCATTTATCATTATTTTAATCACTTTTAATGCATATTTACCGTTATGCTCCTAAACTTTTATGAAATTACAATATTACCCATCTTCTTATTTTTATTTACAATTATGCCACTAATTAACCAAATTGCCACACTAAATCACTTCTTAACTCATTTTTTTTTAAATTTTGCCCTTGGTAACACCCAGTAGTTATCACTAGACTAGATATGCGGGACTGGGCTCTATAGCCCTAACCTACCGAAGTGGCCACTAGGGGGCCAAATTACACTTTGGTAGTGTCGGAGTGACCACTAGGGGGTCAAATTACACTCCGAGGACACTACATTTACACTTTACACTACACTTACACTTATAAATAGACCGTCATTGGTCTATAATTGCAAGTTACCATGACTTGCTACCGCGGCATACACTAATGTCCCTATGGCTAGCCATATATATCCTGAACAAGATTTACTACCAGATCTCCAAGGGCAATACATAATCATCATTCATTTCACTTTCACTTCATGCATTTCCATTCCAATTCACTCAATATTCAAAATATACTTATACATATTATGAGTTCACATAAATGCACAATTATTTCATCATCTTCTTAGTAAACATAATTTAATATCACACCTTAATGTATACAATTACTCTCTATCTAATTCAAATAAAATCACATACACTTATTTTTCATTCTTTATTCACTTTATCCCATTATTCTTAATAAATATTTAACTTACACCTTATTTAAACCATATTCACTATTCGGCCAAGATAATTATGTTTCACTATAATTACATTTAATTCACTTAATCACTTAATCATGCTAATTACATGTTATACACATTATTTCAATCATTAATATGCCTTAGTTAACTATTTACACTAAGAATTCCCACATTATTCAATTCGACCATAGTAACACTACCTCATTAGGGTTGTTTTTCATTCCTTTAACCACTCAATCATACTCTACACAATTTATACATAACATAATCATCATTTATATGCTATAAACACCTAATATACATTAAGTTTTCCTTAAGTTTCCATTCGGCTAAGCTTAAAGTTTTCATACCATATTACTTTAATTTATTTTAAACACATTTACATACTTATTTAGGTCCACTAATCATGTTTATCAAGTTAGATTCAATTAAACATGTCTTAATCACAAGTTTATACATAAACATAACCTAAAACCCAAACATAATCAATAAAAATAGAAGGATTTTATAACTACATACCTGAAATCCTTACTTAACAATTCTCAAGTGTCCTTTTTAATGCCTTAGCTTTAGGAGAAATCTTCCTCTCCTTGTAAACCTTGTAACACCCCAAAATAGCCCTAGAAGAATTATAGAATTTTGTTCAGAAAAGAAATTAGATGTTGAGTGTGAGAGTCCTGTAGCGAGCACGACAAGCGTCGCGGGCGCGACAGAACCCTCCGGTGATAGGTTAATTAAATTGGAATTTTGACTCGTGGCATCATAGGGTGTTGACACATGGCAACTTGAGAGGGTGACACTTGGCAAGAGACTTAAGTGTGGTTTATATAAGAGTGACAAGTGGCGGCATATAAGAGTGACACTTGGCGTCGTAGGAAAGAGACAAGTGGCAAGAGATGAATTTAATATGAATTGAATGGAAAATATTTAGTTTGGTTAAAAAGGAACAAGATGAACTAAGTGGACTAAAGGGGATAAACATGGTTGACTAAAGGTAAAGTTGTAATTAATTAAAGTAAGTGGGCATTTATTTGAATAGTAAATGGAGGATGAGGATTGACCATTTGCTTCTTTCTTCTTCTTTTACATGAGTTTTGGCCCTTTGTTCTTTATTTTTTTTCTTTCTTTTCCTTTGGTCAGCCGTTCTCCCTCTCTTGCTCTTGCTTTTGTTCTTTCTTTTCCCCTTTGGTCTATTTTGAGTGAGCTCATTGAGTTGGTTTGAAGTGTATAAGTCAAAGGTTGAGCTTAGTTCTTGAGAAGAAGGTAAGTAGCATTATTTTAGCATTGGTCTTCTTCTTCTATTTAATTTCTGTTTTTGATTTAAAGTAAAAAGAAGAGTAACCCAAGTGTTTTTGTGTGGTTTTGGTACAAGCTGGAGGCAAGAGAGTTGATAAGGGTAAAGAGGAGGTCGGAATCGAGAAGAAAGTACGAGATCGAGCTTTCTAGAGGTTGGGATCGTGTGAAAATATCATTTTGATTGCTTGTGGTACTTGTGATATGTGTATATATGCTTAGAAGTATGTGAATTGATTGATTGAGTGTATTTGTTGATGATAAAATTTGATATGGTAAATTCTGTTTAATTGTCATATGACCTCTGTGTGAAGTTTTTGTCATAGGTATAGTTATAGACCTCTGAATTGAGTGATTATTGAGTCAATGGAACCATGACTTCTATATCTATAATTGTTACCGAAATAAGATTGAGCCAATTTGTGCTCGAAGACCTTCAAAAATGGCCAAAACAGAGGTGTCTCTACTTTGGCCGGTTCATTTGACCAGTTCAGATTATTTAGATCATATATGATGTTATAGATGTTCAATTTACTTGAAAATTGCCCCATTTGAAATTTAACATCCTAGGGAAGATTTGTTAAGAAGAATGTTTTGCCTAAAAATGTCGTTTCGATGTCCGTTTAGCCTGAACAAAATTGATGTTGTTGGGTTTCTGTTTGGATTTTCGTGGCTCAGTCACGAGTAGTGACGATTGTCATGAGTCGTGACAGTAGGCCACTGTCACGAGTAGTGACATCTGTCACGAGTAGTGACGACCTCCACCTCTCTATTTTGACCATTTTATGTGTTTTCCTTCCCGAATTGAACCCGTATCGCACCCGAACTTCAGGGTAAGCTCCTATAGCATGTCCAACTCATTTCTAACCTTATGGAATGAGTATGTGAGTGGTTGTCAATTGAAAACATAGGTGATTAAAGCTATGGCATAAGAGTTTAATAATGAAATTAATGTATATATGCTTTTTAATTATTGAACATGATATGCATGTGATGATTGAATCATAATGTGTGAAGTCTATGAACATGTAAAATGCATTGTGTATTTGATTAGTTAGTAAAGTAGAGTACAAAGATGCATTGATATTATATGGCTACATGCGAGTATATGCATAAGGTATATGTATACACATGGTTTGCTCCATTAATATGTAAATAGTGTATAATGTTCTTGAATGAATAGTAGAGTACATGCAATGTATCTGATATAGAGTATAGAGTCTTTATGTTTAGCCTGACTGGCCATAGCAGTGGATAGATAAGCATGCTTATAAAGGGATTACCGAGTGAAGCTGCCTATGTTCCGCCCCGTTTGGGCGAAACGGGTCGACCTCTGAGAACGGTCATTTATAGAGATAGATGAAAATGTTTTGTGACTTCGGTCCACCGAAAATGTTTTTGTTATAGAGCGTCCCGTATCCGCAACTAAAGGAAGTCAGGCCTGTTTTGTTAAAAGATGTGTAGTGAACTTGAGATGATTAAAAGCATTGCTTTGAATAAAAGCTATAGTACATGAAAGTAATGTTTAAGTACATTACAGTTCTGTATACAAGTACATGATTTCATGAATGTGAACACATGATAGCGTACATTTGAATAAATGATATGTACAAGTTGTAATGTATATGAACAAGTAAAAGAGTATGTGTTATATGCACGTGAGTTCATAGTACTTGATAATTGAACATGCTACCTGTACACGTATAAGAGTTATATGCATGAGATATTTGATTGTGAGATATGAATGTGTTAATTACTTGTGACTTCGTAAAGAAGTCATTTGTATTATTTTATCCCCACTAAGCGTTATCGCTTAGCACGGATGTTTATTTCCGTGTAGGTATACAGGTTCGGATCAGTGAGCGGACATCTGCAGGTCAAGGCCACTAGGAGTTTTGTTACAATTTATTTTACAAGTTAGAGATAGAGTTCTACATTTTGAGTAACATCATTATGTAATAAAAGTAAAAGAATCACATGTAAATGTATACGTAAAGTGAAATGAAAACAGAGTGTAAAATGGACCTGTATAAAGAGAAATATGAATATATTTATAGTTAATATGAAATGCATGTTGGGCCCAAGTGTTATTTTATTTTAAATGGACGTGTTTATGCTATCGCTTCCGCTAGTGCATGTACATGTATACGTAAGTGAGCCGCGTGGCGCCCCGATATTCCTTACCGGTGGTATGGGGGTGTTACATTTAGTGGTATCAGAGCATAGGTTAGAGGTTCTGGTCTATAAGATGTAGAGTATAGATTAAATGTCAGAGTTTGTCTAGAGTTGTGGCCTAATGCAGATGTCATTTGTGTAAAGTATAGATGGAGTCCGACTCGCATGAGAGTGTAGAAGAGATATCAGCAGATGTGAATTGGTAAGAGTTCGAAGTGACACTCTGTATTCCTGTCAGCTATCTCCTTGAATCGTGTGAACATAAGCATAGTGAAATATGGGGATGGGAAAAGTGCATTACAGTAGCTTGCATTGCATTTTCGCATCATCTCGCATACATAAATCATTACATGACCATTCCATCCGCATCCCTCATTTGTATGTGAAAAAGTATCATTGCATGCGTTTCATTGAGAAAAGCTGACAGGATATACATTTAGTACTTGATGTTTAGAAGAGGTATATGGATTAGAGTGCAGTGTGTTAAGGGAAGTGTGGAGTGTACACGAGTTGATAGCTGTATGGTATAAGTGATAGCGATTCAGAGATCAGTTTAAGGATGTACCTGTATAAGTGATTAGCGGGGAAATTTCGAGGATGAAATTTCTTAAGGGGGAGAGATTTGTAACACCCCAAAGTAGCCCTAGAAGAATTATAGAATTTTGTTCAGAAAAGAAATTAGATGTTGAGTGTGAAAGTCCTGTAGCGAGCACGACAAGCGTCGCGGGCGCGACAGAACCCTCCGGTGATAGGTTAATTAAATTGGAATTTTGACTCGTGGCATCATAGGGTGTTGACACATGGCAACTTGAGAGGGTGACACTTGGCAAGAGACTTAAGTGTGGTTTATATAAGAGTGACAAGTGGCGGCATATAAGAGTGACACTTGGCGTCGTAGGAAAGAGACAAGTGGCAAGAGATGAATTTAATATGAATTGAATGGAAAATATTTAGTTTGGTTAAAAAGGAACAAGATGAACTAAGTGGACTAAAGGGGATAAACATGGTTGACTAAAGGTAAAGTTGTAATTAATTAAAGTAAGTGGGCATTTATTTGAATAGTAAATGGAGGATGAGGATTGACCATTTGCTTCTTTCTTCTTCTTTTACGTGAGTTTTGGCCCTTTGTTCTTTATTTTTTTTCTTTCTTTTCCTTTGGTCAGCCGTTCTCCCTCTCTTGCTCTTGCTTTTGTTCTTTCTTTTCCCCTTTGGTCTATTTTGAGTGAGCTCATTGAGTTGGTTTGAAGTGTATAAGTCAAAGGTTGAGCTTAGTTCTTGAGAAGAAGGTAAGTAGCATTATTTTAGCATTGGTCTTCTTCTTCTATTTAATTTCTGTTTTTGATTTAAAGTAAAAAGAAGAGTAACCCAAGTGTTTTTGTGTGGTTTTGGTACAAGCTGGAGGCAAGAGAGTTGATAAGGGTAAAGAGGAGGTCGGAATCGAGTAGAAAGTACGAGATCGAGCTTTCTAGAGGTTGGGATCGTGTGAAAATATCATTTTGATTGCTTGTTGTACTTGTGATATGTGTATATATGCTTAGAAGTATGTGAATTGATTGATTGAGTGTATTTGTTGATGATAAAATTTGATATGGTAAATTCTGTTTAATTGTCATATGACCTCTGTGTGAAGTTTTTGTCATAGGTATAGTTATAGACCTCTGAATTGAGTGATTATTGAGCCAATGGAACCATGACTTATATATCTATAATTGTTACAGAAATAAGCTTGAGCCAATTTGTGCTCGAAGACCTTCAAAAATGGCCAAAACAGAGGTGTCTCTACTTTGGCCGGTTCATTTGACCAGTTCAGAGTATTTAGATCATATATGATGTTATAGATGTCCCATGTGAAATTTAACATCCTAGGGAAGATTTGTTAAGAAGCATGTTTTGCCTAAAAATGTCGTTGCGATGTCCGTTTAGCCTGAACAAAATTGATGTTGTTGGGTTTCTGTTTGGATTTTCGTGGCTCTGTCACGAGTCGTGACAGTAGGCCACTGTCACGAGTAGTGACATCTGTCACGAGTAGTGACGACCTCCACCTCTCTATTTTGACCATTTTATGTGTTTTCCTTCCCGAATTGAACCCGTATCGCACCCGAACTTCAGGGTAAGCTCCTATAGCATGTCCAACTCATTTCTAACCTTATGGAATGAGTATGTGAGTGGTTGTCAATTGAAAACATAGGTGATTAAAGCTATGGCATAAGAGTTTAATAATGAAATTAATGTATATATGCTTTTTAATTATTGAACATGATATGCATGTGATGATTGAATCATAATGTGTGAAGTCTATGAACATGTAAAATGCATTGTGTATTTGATTAGTTAGTAAAGTAGAGTACAAAGATGCATTGATATTATATGGCTACATGCGAGTATATGCATAAGGTATATGTATACACATGGTTTGCTCCATTAATATGTAAATAGTGTATAATGTTCTTGAATGAATAGTAGAGTACATGCAATGTATCTGATATAGAGTATAGAGTCTTTATGTTTAGCCTGACTGGCCATAGCAGTGGATAGATAAGCATGCTTATAAAGGGATTACCGAGTGAAGCTGCCTATGTTCCGCCCCGTTTGGGCGAAACGGGTCGACCTCTGAGAACGGTCATTTATAGAGATAGATGAAAATGTTTTGTGACTTCGGTCCACCGAAAATGTTTTTGTTATAGAGCGTCCCGTATCCGCAACTAAAGGAAGTCAGGCCTGTTTTGTTAAAAGATGTGTAGTGAACTTGAGATGATTAAAAGCATTGCTTTGAATAAAAGCTATAGTACATGAAAGTAATGTTTAAGTACATTACAGTTCTGTATACAAGTACATGATTTCATGAATGTGAACACATGATAGCGTACATTTGAATAAATGATATGTACAAGTTGTAATGTATATGAACAAGTAAAAGAGTATGTGTTATATGCACGTGAGTTCATAGTACTTGATAATTGAACATGCTACCTGTACACGTATAAGAGTTATATGCATGAGATATTTGATTGTGAGATATGAATGTGTTAATTACTTGTGACTTTGTAAAGAAGTCCTTTGTATTATTTTATCCCCACTAAGCGTTATCGCTTAGCACGGATGTTTATTTCCGTGTAGGTATACAGGTTCGGATCAGCGAGCGGACATCTGCAGGTCAAGGCCACTAGGAGTTTTGTTACATTTTATTTTACAAGTTAGAGATAGAGTTCTACATTTTGAGTAACATCATTATGTAATAAAAGTAAAAGAATCACATGTAAATGTATACGTAAAGTGAAATGAAAACAGAGTGTAAAATGGACCTGTATAAAGAGAAATATGAATATATGTATAGTTAATATGAAATGCATGTTGGGCCCAAGTGTTATTTTATTTTAAATGGACGTGTTTATGCTATCGCTTCCGCTAGTGCATGTACATGTATACGTAAGTGAGCCGCGTGGCGCCCCGATATTCCTTACCGGTGGTATGGGGGTGTTACAAACCTAACCATGGCCGAATATAAATAATGAAATAACATCAAATCTATACTTCCTTTTTACAAAATAACCTCATAATCATGTTCTACACCCTTGAAAATACCCATATGAACCTTTAAACCCAAATAAAAATACCCAAATCATCTCAATTTCAACCCTAAACTTTGTACACTTAGTTTTCATCACTTTCAATGCTCCAAATGGACTCCAATTACTGTATTTATGTTATAGGGGTCTGGAGTTTGTCTAGGAGGATGAAATTTGGGGAAACATTGAAGAAGAAATGAAGAAAAATGGAGGAAAAGTGAAGAAAAGCAATTCAATTTAGGGAGGGAAGAAGGGAGGAGGTGGAGGCTGGAGAAATCTGGTCTTATGTCTCCTTATATAGGCTGATATTGAACCGAACCGGTCCAACCAAAGTGAACTAAAATTTCGGTTTTTCGATAATTTTCCACTGTTTTTAAGCATCTATGTGTTCCTCAACTTATTTTCACTCCTAATAAATTCCATCATTCTTCAAATATCAAAAATAGCCTCCCTAAAAAATTTTAACTCAATCGGATTCCATTTGAGGCCCGGTTCACTTAAATCAGTCCGATTCAACCCTTTACGGTTCTGCCGTAAAACACCATTTTAAAGCTGTCAAAAATTACTAAAAATTATTTTATGGCTGTACACTTCCCACTTTACACGCTTTGAATCTCAATAAATATTTCTAAACCCTAGTTCAATTGAAACGAACTAGAGGCCAACTTCAACTTGACTTTTGGAGGCCTATTTGACTCCCTTTTCACTCTAAATTTCACCACTAGACTCCTGACAGTACACAAATCTATTTTACCAAATAAAAATTTTTTTCCCTATGGCTATCGGCCGGACTGCATAACTACCTCGAGGCCACCCATCCCAGGGTTGCTATACCACGAGCACACTTAACTTTTAACTCTACTGTAATATAAGATTCTCAACCCATCACTCTAATCCAAATTCACATTACATACTCTATTAAATTCACTAAATACTCTTGACCTGGTATTGAGGTCATTACAATTCTCCCGCACTAAAAGAAAATTCCGTCCTTGAAATTTATCTATCACATGTATCAATAATAAAATTTCCATAATTAATATATAACATATAAAAATCTGACCACTTGGAGTCTCTGAAGTATTCTAATCTTCCTTAGCTTCCATAGTATACACTTGAGCATTTGACTGTTCTTGTGTTCCTTTGCTATTTCTTCCTTAAGAAGCAGTACCCGACTTCTGAGTAGAAATGGTTGCTGCTGACTGAGTTTTCGGATAATTTCTCAAAAAATGTTCCATAGATCCACATCTAATACAAGCTCCAATTATTCTCCAGCATTCCCCAGGGTGCCTTCTACCACAATGCTCACAAGTAGGTATAACACTTATGTTTTGATCCTTTTGTACACTAACCGTTGAAGTAACCGTAACATTTCCACTAGATGGATTTTGCTGATTGCGGTCAAAAATTACTAGTGCATAATTCTGTGAAGAAGGAGGCCCTTTAGATTTCTTACTCTGCCCACTAGTACCACTGGATTGGCCTGATTTCCTTTTTTGTTGGAACCGAGTTTGTCTATTAGCTTCATCTGTCTGTGCTGCCTCAATTTTAATAGCAGCATCTACTAATGATCTCAAATCTGGATGTCTCTGGCCACCTATTATTTGTTTAATGTGATTGTGGAGACCTTGCTCAAATCTCTGCATCAATCTATCCTCAGTCCTTAGAACATCATCCAAGTAAGCACTCGGTCGCTCAAGATCTCTTTCATATTTAGCCACAGTCTTGTTCCCCTGCCGAAGCCTACAAAAAGCATCTTGCATCGAGGCTTTATACTCAGCTCCAATATACTTCTTCTCGAACTGATCAAGGAAATACTCCTAGGTTAACTGGTCAGCTGGGGTGTGTTTTCTCACTAAATCCCACCAAAAGTAAGCTGGACCTTGAAGCAAAGCAACTACCCCTTCAAACTTCTCCTCCGGTGTACTGTGTAAAATCTCAAATAATCTCTCAATACAGAACAACCATTCTTTTACTTGTTCAGGGGTCATCGGGTCGCGTCCAAAGAAATCATCGGCCACTATTTTCTTTAACTACACCAAAATAGGCTTGCACTGGCACTGGTGGCTGCTAGGCCTATTCAACTCAAATGCGATGCTGAATAAAATCTGCTATTTTGTTCAAAAATTCAGCCTGTGGCAGAAGAGGTAGTGGCAGCGTTACTAAAGATGTCACCTGCTGCTGTGGAGCCTCGGCTCGACCCACACTAGTCGAAGCCCCACTCTCAACATCACTCACACTATAACTGTAATGGCCCGAATACTGGGATAGAAGTGTACAATGAATGTTTACAGTGTCTTTATGATGATCTCAGTGTAGAGTAGTTGTGATGCACCGAGCGGGGTTGCTCTCGAAAGTCCGCTTTTAGGACTCGAGACCAGATGGAGGTTCATTAAAACTCATGAAAGCTGGTCATTTCGCATTGGACAGGGATTCACCCCCATTCCATTATTGGCAATCAACCTACAAGGGCACCTATTGGGTATCATAATGCAGGTATCGTGGAGTCGCCACCCAATAAAACATTGTGAAATGAATTCTAACCTTACGAGACCAAAACTAGAGAGTGTAACAATCCGAAATGTACCCTAGAAGGATTTGGGCATATTGAGGATAAAGTGGTAACCAAAGTTATGCAAGTTGAAGTGTTAGATACGCCAAATGGACAATTTAAGAATTAACGTAAAAGTTTCGGCAAGTGCGACAAATTGTAAAATTGTGAAGTATGGAATTAGGACTTGATTGAAAGGATAAAATTAATTAATTGGGCCAATGTGTTGGATTAGTAAGTTCTAAGTCTCAATGTATAAGGATATGAGTATTGAGGGATTGAAAAAAGAATTTGATAAAAATATCAAGGTTGGACCAATGGTATGGTAACATGTGGCAAGGAGATTAGAGGAGGTATAAAAGAAGAGAGAGAAGAAGAGAGAGGGCAGAAAATCTGCTCCCCCCTCTCCCATTCTCCTCATTCTTGCCCTCATCCTCTTTTGCTTCTTTCCCTTCTTGCTTCAATGCCATTTGCTCTCTCTTAGATCAAAGCCCAAGATTTGAGTGATGAAGTTTGCTAGTTCAAGAGATTTAATTGAAGAATTTGTTATGGAAAGGTAAGTTTAAGTTTCAATTTCTCTTATTCCTTTGATTAGCTTTCAACCTAGGTTAATATTTTGTATATGTGTTTGTGTAATTGATGAGGATCTTGGATGAGTTTGGAAGCAAGATAAATCAGCTGAAGAAGCTATTAAGAGCAAAGGAGATGAGGTTTGGGTTTTTGTTATTTGATTTGGGATTTTGATTTGATGTTCTGGAAATTTATGGGGATAAAGTTGTTTGAGTATGTTTAAATGCTATGGGTTTTGACTCACTTGTGTTGAAATGCTGTGAATGTGGTATAATGGATCAAAATGTGTAATTGATTGAAGGTTGGAAGTAAATTTCTGGTTTTGTTAAATGAGGGATTTTGATTATGTTAATTGCATGAGTTAATTGTGATAGTGGTAGAAAAGTTGAGTTTGGTATTGTTTATAAAGTTTTATATAGACAATGTGAGTACTACGTTTGTAATGCTTTGTTAATTTTGAGGTATGATAAAGTTTGGTTGAGAGTTAGGTTAATATTGGTTGATTTTCTGTGTTTGGGATGATCTACACGGCGGTAGGAAATGGGCATACCACCGTGTGATCGTATTTTGATCTTCAGTTTCCTTGTTCGTGAGTTTACACGATGGTAAGGACTTTGCATACCACGTGTAAAGTCATTCTGCTTTGAATGATTTCTGTGTTGTACATTTTACACGGGGGTAAGGAATTTCTATACCGCTATGTGACTTCTCTCTAGACATGCTTAATTCTTAGCTCGGTATGATTTCTTTGGCTCCCTCACGAGTCATGAAGGCTGGCACGACTCGTGAAGCTTCCTCATGAATCGTGAGAGCTGGCACGACTCATGAAACTTCCTCACGAGCCGTGAGGTCTGTTACGACTCGTGCAACTAGTGTCACAAGTCGTGACACTAAGCACGACTCGTGACAGTGACCCCTTCCTGCCTACCCTATTTTCTAAAATGATTTTTCTTTCTTGTTTTGGTCTATATGGTTTCTCACGCGTTGTGTATCTATGGGACTTAGAATATGAATTCTTCTAATGTTTCTATACATGCTCCTATGTATGGTAATAATTGAAATACATGAAGTTTAATAATAACGAATGTATATGCGTAAAGAAATGTCAATGTATTCGTTAAGTCTAAATGAGTGCATGATGCCTAATAACATGCATATGTTTATTATGTTCATATGAATTTGTAACCCGTGAAAGAATACACGATTAGTTTGGAAATATGATAAGTGTGATTTGTGCTAATGATATGCATATTTATGAATGTATGAACTCACATGAAAATAAAGAAATGTTATAAGTATTATATAACAAAGTTAAAATGTATAGCCTGCGTGAGTCAATCTGTGGATATATAGGAATACCAATACAGTTCTATTACTGCAGCCCCTTTGATTCTATACCCTGATCAGGTCCCCGTTTGGATCATCGCGATCCTTAATGTGTACGAATCTTGTTTATGATCCCCCAATGCGAAAACATTTTTGAATGAGAAAATTAAAGATGTTGCTTTTCAATTGTACCCTCGGGTACTCCAATGTGTTCTGATCACTCGCTTATCCACCCCCTTGACTTAGTAGGCAATTAAAAGAATAAAAGATATGTGACTAAGCTTCGAATGTGTTTAATGATATATATATTGATTGAGCTTGTGCTATACGCACTTATATGTTCTGGATCCTTCATGGACACCTATGTGGAATTGTGTGGTATCTACGGGTACCTAAATGCTTTTGTATCTGAAACTAATGACAGTTAAATAAAACGAGATATAGCAAATAATGTTTATCCAAATCAGCATGAATGAATGAATACTGATTGCATCAAACTTCGTAAGTGAAAAATGCATGTCACTAATCTGTTCAAAAGTTACGAGTATGATTGCCCATATGGATTCTTTGTAGAGAATCATTGAAGTAATTGATATGCATGTTTGCTATCGTTGATTATTCAGTAAATGAATTCTATGAATACATATATATTTGTTTATATGCTTAAAATGAGAATACAGGTATGTTATGTGTTATCTACCTTCTGGACCTTAGCCTGGGTACTAAAGTAAGTAAACTGATAAGGAATTTATGTGCATTGTTTGTTGGTTTAAGGAATACGTTAATTCTATATCGATTAGTAAGGGAAATAAAGTAGTAAGCATGAGATAGATAACCAAACTTAGGGGATAAGTTAAGATTAATTTTGGAATATGTGTGTATAAAGGTTTTCTATAGAACTATGTGGTTTGATTCCCAAAAATAGGGATACGTAGGAAGCTTGGTATAATTATTTCAAGCCCGAATCAAATCTAAAATTTGAGGTTTTTGTTTAGTCTGAACAAATGAAATGTTTTGACTTAAGTATCAATACCATAATCTGCATGATTTTGGAAATATTGGTAATAATGGGGATTTCTAAGACTTTATGTTTCGACTAATAAAATGTATTTTGGTAACCTATGAGGTATAACTAATTATATGGTTAATTAAGTGCATTAGATAAACGATGGGTACGTTTAATGTATTTGTGGTTAAGAGTAATAAAGTAATTTCTGTCTGTGGTGAACTAGATGTATACGTGTATGGATTTACTTAAGTTTTCAGATGAAAATAATGAGATGAATTTATGATAATGTTAGCCAGTATTCCTTTATGCTCATGTATATATATTGCTTATGCACGTGTTTGTATCGACAACCACTGTGAGTGGCTGTCTCTGATTGGTTTATCCCCGCTAAGCGTTATCGCTTAGCACGGGTGTTTCTCCGTGCAGGTTAGGAGATTGAAGTTTAGTTCGTGCGGTCAGCTGTAACTTTGGGCAATAAGTCGGTAGAAGATTATAGGAAGTGTTATTGACTTTTGGGATGTAATTAAGTTTTATATATTAGCATATGTTATGAGTTGTATTATTCTTTAGTGCAAATAATGGTGTGTGGGTGTTATAAGTTTGGGATGTGTGTGCCGTTGAGATCATAATTTTAGGAATTTTATTATTCTGTTTTTCGTTATTGCTAAGTAAGTATTTTCGTCTGGTAGCACCCTCCACTCACCGTAGCACTCTGTGTTCGTTTTCCTTCGGTATGTTGTGTGTGGGAGTTAGGGGTGTTACATTTAGTGGTATCAGAGCACCGGTTTAGTCAGTTCTGGTTAACTTGGTATTTCGAAGTGTGTCTGTATAGTTTAGTGTTGCCAAAGCGGACGACCTTGTCCTTCAGGTATGTTTTGGGAAGGGGAACCTTCCGATTTGATAAAGTGTTTAGTTAAGTGTTGGCTCGGTAGGTCATAATCTACCTGCTTTGAATTGTTATGTGTGTGTGCGATTTGGAATGTGTTTGTCAGATGAGTTATCAGAGATTCTGTTAGAATTTTGTATAATAGTAGATCGGTTAAGGAGAAGGTTTCGTAGAATTCCTTGAAGTGTATTGATAAATAGTTATCTTTGCGGGAATAGATCTTTGGTGTTTTGATAGGAGGAGTATTTGGATTTTGTAAGATTATAGTGATGCTCTGTATGCCTGTCAGCTATCTCCTGGAAAATTGTTTGAACATAAGCATATTGAATCATGGAGATGGGAAAAGTACATTATTATAGCATCAATTGCATTTATGCATCATATTGCATACATGAACCATCACATCCTCATTGCATCATCATCCTTTGATCACACACGAGAAGCAATTGTTCATGTGTTTTAATGGAGAAAAAGTTGACAGGGTGTACATTGAGTATTTGATATTAAGATTAAGTGTGTGATTTAAGAGCATTATAGTTGTTAAGGAAAATGTATTGTGTTTATAGTCTTAGTTGAGTAGAAGGACTATTTTGGAGCCTTGCATAAATGAATTTGAAAAGATTTTTGGAGTAAGATATGAGTATTATTAATAAAGAAAGTAGCATGTGTGCTGGATGTTTTTGAAGTTTTAAGGAAACATGTAGCAAATGTTGTAAGTTAAATGGTTTGTATATGAGATGTATGTGCTTTGGTTTCTGATTGGTGGTGAAAGTAACGATTGTTCTGATGAATATGATCGATTTGGACGTAAGAGAATAAAAAGATAAGTATAAGGATTATTTAAGTCAATTTTACAAGCTTGAGTTTAGTTATGGACAAGAAAAAGTTATGATTTGTATAGTCATCCCGATTAAAAAGAAGTGGTTTGAGAGTATAGTGATGAGAATAAGTAATAGTAAATAAGTATGTTAAACGTAAAGTGTATTGAAATAAATGAAAGGTATGTGTTATAAGTGTAGAACGTAGGTGTTATGTGACGATATAGAAATAATCAGTGAGAACGATAGCAAATTGGAGTATAGTCTCAGGATCTTTCTGATGTAAGTGAATTTTGAGGACGAAATTCTTTTAGGAGGGAAGAATTGTAACAACCCGAAATGTACCGTAGAAGGATTTGGG
This sequence comes from Excoecaria cochinchinensis, assembly GCA_947683425.1. Lineage (NCBI taxonomy): Eukaryota > Viridiplantae > Streptophyta > Magnoliopsida > Malpighiales > Euphorbiaceae > Excoecaria > Excoecaria cochinchinensis. The sequence goes on from CANTUQ010000038.1 coordinate 4,985,541, forward strand.
CATATTGAGGATAAAGTGGTAACCAAAGTTATGCAAGTCGAAGTGTTAGATATGCCAAACGGACAATTTAAGAATTAATGTAAAAGTTTCAGCAAGTGCAGCAAATTGATGAGGATACATTTAATTAGCTAAGTAAGTATTTTCGTCAGATAGCACTCTCCACTCACTGTAGCACTCTGTCTTCATTTTCCTTCGGTATGCTATGTGTGGGAGTTGGGGGTGTTACAGAGAGAGTTCGGGACCTCACTCTTATTTATACCTTTGGTTAATGTTATATGATTGAATTTTTAAAGTTAATTATTTCATCTCTTTTCTCACACGATCATGCAATAAAATTAAAGTGCATTTCAAGCATCTTTGGAAAACAGTAAGGAAACCAATAAATAAATTACAAGTGAAAAATATGGAAAACAATCCCCAAAAATAATAAAAGCATAAATAAATAAAGGAATAAAATTGCCCCAAAATTAATTACAAGGGCCCAAAATAAATAAATACATAAAAAATAATAAAGTAAAATACATCATACACAAATTGAGGCATTTATTAGATTTTAGGAACATTGGTTCCTTCGTTAACTTAAAAACTGCGAGTTATTTTTGGGCGATAAAAATAATAGGGATAATTGGATCCCGTTTTATGAAAATTTACTCTTTTTTGAAAGTGAAAGTTTATTGGCTAAAACTAGGACATTGGTCCTATTTTATTAATAAAAATCCCAATTTTATTATTGTAAAAAACGTTTCTATAAAATAAATGCATTTAAAATACTATTTCGTACAAAACATACAAAACAATAAAATAAGGGAAAGACAGAAATTAAAATGCAAACCAAACTTGAAGGCTCCTAATTCCTTGATTTCTCTAGCTTGCCTAGGAACATTACTAAAAGTGACATAAGTGAGATAAATAGGTTTGGCAGGCAATAAGAATAAGAAAAAAAAATGATGTTAGCAAATTAAATAAAATGTTCAAGATATGATAAGAATAAAGCAATCAAATGAAGCAAATATAATAAATAATTCTAATTGAGAAAATATTTACAATTTACTGCAGAATAACGTTTGATAAAAATAATGCAGGAAGTTAAAAAGTGGATTAATGAACTAAAACAGAATCACATGGAAAGCAAAATTATTACAAAATATTCATAGATTTAAATGACATTGCATGCATCATGTAAATAAATTAATTAAATTAACCTAAGTTCACATTAACCTAAGTTCATGTTAATTACAACAAACAACAAATAGATTAATAATAAATAACAGCAAATACATTAATAACAAGCAACAATAAATACATTAATAATAAACAACGGTGATTACAATGGAGAAGACATAGTGAATGACATGAAGTAAGGAAAAAAAGAGAATTGGCTCTAACCCATATATTTACCCTCAGAGGTTTGATGTTTGCAGCAAAAAGAAGAAAAACTTCCTCGTTGATCGCTTAAAAAAGAATTAAGAAAACTTGAAAAGCAAAGCTCTCTGTCGCCAAAAATTGAAGTTAAAAAACTGTTATTTTAGAAAACATGCAATGAGGATTGAATCTTAAACACAAATAATTAATTTCTTTGGCTTATGAACAATTAGATTTTTTTTGGAAAACTTAAGAATATCTTTTCTCTTTTTTGTGTCTTTTCTCTCGCCATTCTAAATGCCTTCCCCCTTTAAAGGTTCTGATATTTTCCTTTTATATGATTGTTGAAAAACTTGGGTTTGAAGAGTTTTAATCTTATTCAAAGTCCTAATTATCCTTTTAAAAATCCAGTTTTATCCTTTTAAATATCGGAAAAGAATTTGAATTTTATTTTAACTGAAATTCTGTGAAAAACAGTGGAAAACGGAGTCCGTGCGAGGTAGGAGACGCATGAGGTGCGGCCATCGCACTGGAGGCCGTGCCTCTTGCAGAGGCCATGCCTCACGTGCGAGACAACGTAGCCTCGAGGGCTTGCGCGTAGGCCGCGCGACGACAAACCACCGAAAACCCCCAAAATCCAAAGTAAGAATAACTTTTTATTTAAAAAGAAGGTTTCGACAAGAAAATCATCACTTCTCACCTTTTTTCATGTGAATAATCATTTCATCACTGGGTAACCTTGGTCTGGGCAGTCTCAGGACCCGGTGTCTACAGTAGTGTATTGAGCGATGTTAACAGTAGTGAAGTTAAGAGTTAAGTGTGCTTGAAGTATAGCAATCACGGGATGGGTGACATCAGGTAGCTATACAGCGAAATGTGAGCTATCAGGAGTCTAATGGTGAAATTTGAGCTGAAAATGAGGTCATATAGGCCTCCGAAAGTCAAACTGAAGAAAAACATCTAGTTCGATTCAAATATTAACTAGTTTGATCGAATTTTGACTGAAACTTTAAAGATAGTAAATTACCTCTGAAAAGTTATCTGAAGGCATAAATAGATTCAAAATAGCATGTACAACAGTTTGATAGTGAAAAAGTAATTTTATAGTGACATTGAAAAATGGGTGAATCGGACCGGCTTAATTGAACAGGACCGGATAAGGATGCTCACTGAGATGAAACCAAGGTCAAACGGGCTATTAAGAATGAAAATGATGTTAAGGATGAAAAGTGAACCGAACCGGTCGGACCAGTTGACTTTTGTTTGACTAGTTTGACCAAGGTTTGACCGGACTCTAAATGAAGCTATGGATCTCAAACAATTTATCTGAAAGTACAGATTCGCTTGAAATATTATGGAGAATTAAATGGTAGTGAAAAATAAATTTTACGGTGAGACAGCAAATTGAGTTATCAGACTGATAAGAAATTACCGGACAGGGAAACGGTCTCTGATTGAGCTGAAATTTTATGTGGAGGCTAAATTATATATGTTAAGAATTATGGAATTTATTTTGAGTGAAATTGAGCTTGGGAATTGAGAAAAATTATTTTTGGTTGGAAAATGGGCTTATTAACTTAAATGAGCTTTTGGGTTGGCACAATTGGTTGAACAAAGCCTAAGCCCACTCAAGGCCCCCTATATAAGGCAGAAAAATCTCCTATTTTCTAGATTTATCTCCACCTTTCTTCCTCCTCTCCTTAGCCGAATGGAGTTCTCTCCATTCTTCCATGAATTCTTCATTTCTCTCTCCTAAGTCTCACCAAATCTAACCTTTTCAAGTAAAATCCGGCCTCTCTTTTCTTTGATGATGGTCTCAAGAGCTCATTTGAAGTGAAAGAAGTGGGAAAAACTAAGTGTTCAAGGTTATGCCCTAAAAATGAGATAAGTGATTTAGGGTTCTATAATTTTATTTAATGGTTCAAATAGGTATTTTAGGGTATGTAGATGATATTTATGTAATTATATTGCAAAAAGTAAGCAAGGTTTTGAGTAGATCTTGATGTTTGAATTCGGCCACTTTAGGGTTTTAAAGGAGATGATGGTGTTTCAAGGAGTTAAGGCATGGAAGGCATACTTAAGATATGGATAACAAGAAAATAAGGTTAGTGGATACAATATCCTTATTTTTCCATTGAAGAGGCATGATTTTATGTTATGTTTACATTGTATGTATATGATATGTGCATGTAAAATTTAATCTAACTTAATAAACATGATTAGTGGGCTTAAATAAGTGTGTAAATGTGTTTAAAATAAATTAAAATATTAGGGTATGAAAACTCTAAGTTTGGCTGAATGGAAACATAAGGAAAACTTAATGTATATTAGGTGTTTATGACATATAAAAGGTAATTATGATGTGTATAATATGTGTAGTGCATGATTGAGTGGTTAAATAAAATTAAAGTGTACTTTATGAAAATTCAACACCTTGGCCGAATTGAACAATGGGTTTATAATGCATGATTTGTGATAAATATGGCATGTAAATGATGTTTATGATGGGTTTAACATGTAAAGTGCATGATTGAGTGGTTAATTGGAACTAAAGTGAACTTAATGAAAAATTAGTATAATGGCTGAATTGGATACATAGGAATTTTAATGTCTATTTTTATGTTTAGTGATATATTATGGCATAAAATAATTGAATAATGATAAGTGAGTGTGTATGCAAATTTATAAGTGAAAATGATATCATGGCCGAAATGTGTATATTGACATAATGTGAATTTTAAGTGATTTCTAATGATATATTGCCCTTAGTAGTGGTCTGGTAGAGAAATCTAGTCCAGAATATAATTGGCTAGCCATAGGAATTCCACACCGCGGTACGAGTTATGGCAACTCTCTATTGATAGGCTGTCACAGTGTACAGTGTTTACAGTAATCAGTGTAGTGCAGTACAGTGATGAATGGTCCCATTGTGGGTCATTCTATAGTGTAGTGGATCTGTGGGATCCACGTCCTGCATATTCGGTCAGTAGATTTTCTACCGGGAGGGGCATAATGGTAAATAAGTGATAAATTTTATTAAAATAGAAATAAATGTGAAAATGAGTGAAAATGGGACTAAATTGGAATAAATGGATAGTTTAGGGGCAAAATGGTAAATTTTCATTAAGTAGGTAAAAAGTGTAATTAATAAGGGTAATTTGGTAATTTGGACAAAATATAAGGTTAAAATGGTAATTTAGTGTAAAAGTGGTAATTAGGGACCTAAATGTAATTTGGTAAATTTATAAGGTTAAAAATGGAATTTAAATGTAAGAAAGGGTAAATTGGTAATTAAGAATAATTAAAATGGGATAAATGTAACACTCCTATACCCGTAAATGATACGGATATCGGATGCGACAACACTGCACTAACAAACACTGTAATGCACTCGATAGCTCTGTAGAATTTTTTTTTCAACAATAACAATCATAAACTTACATATGCAAAACTTAACAGTACACTAACATACATATCAAATACTTATACCATAACTCATTACCTCTCCTTACTGCGATCGTATACGTGCTATGGCAATCCATCTATCCTTGCTGTCGAATACTTCTTACTGTCGTCACTACATCTTCGGCCACATCAAATTCTATCACAACCTGCGCGCAGTAACACTTTACGTGTTGAACGTTAAAAATGCCCAGTGGTGGATATATATCCTAAATTTTTCACACTAATAAAACATGCATGCGCACACACACAGACATTTCTCTATATTTCGATTATGGAGACATTAATTTCTGAATCTTTTCGACAGTTTATGACATATTTTTACTATAATCATTTATCTTTTCCTTTGTTAATATCACTGCAATCATATTTACCATTATTATTGCTATTGTCACTATCACTGTCATTTATACTGCTAACTTTTGTGATATATTATCATTACATTGCATCTATTAATTTAAGGACCAGATATAATGAATATTTTGTAGTTATCTTATAAATGTATTCATTTATTTTTATTTCTGTAATTGCTCTTAATCAATTACTTTACTTGTATTACACTAACTCTTTTGCATTTTATACTTTCATTAATATTTTTCACTTTATCAAATCTTTCACTATATTACTTAACTTTAACCAATTGCAAATAGTATTATACCCTTAACTTTCTCATAAATATATTTATACCCTTATTTATCTTATTCTTTCAATTAATTCATTTATCACTTAAGTTACATTTACACTCGCTCAACAATTACAATTTAAACACTATAATTAACATTAAAGTCACTTATTCATTTATATAGTCGAATTACTAATTAATTACACTTTACTCCTTCAATTAACCTTATAATTTCCAAATTTACACTTAGGTCCTTATCCTTTTCAATAATTCCAATTTTGTCCTCATCTTTTTCAATAATTCCAATTATGTCCCTTATTTTCTCTAAATTACCAAAATACCCTTATTTACACTTAATTACTTATTTATCCCTCTTTACACTTAAATTTCTATCATTACCTTTTTATAACTTACCAAATTACATTTTAGCCCCTATTTTATCACTTTTACACCAAATTACCATTTAGTCCCTATATTTTCATTTCTTTATACTATTATTATTTTAATTACACTTTTTACCTAATTTACACCATTTCTAACCATTAAGTATAAAATTACCGTTTTACCTCTAAACTTTCTATTTCTTTCAATTTAGTCTCATTTTCACTTATTTTCTTATTTATTATTATTTTAATCAATTTAATTTCATATTTACTACAATTACCATAATGCCCCTAAACTTTTATCAAATTATAATATTACCCTTCTTCTTACTTTATTCACAATTATGCCATTAACTAACCATATTTCCACATTTAATCACTTCTTTAACTTATAAGTTATCAATTAACCCACTAACCAATCATTTTCACGATAAATTATGTTTTAGTCCTTAATCTTTTATCTTCTTTCAATTTAATTCTTTCTTTACACCTTTTCACCATATTTTTTCAATAAATCTCTTTTTAATCAATTTCTTTATATTTGCCCCTAGTAACACCCAGTAGTTATCACTAGACTGGATATGCGGGACTGGGCTCTATAGCCTTAATCTACCGAAGTGGCCACTATGGGGCAAAGTTACACTTCGGTAGTGTTGGAGTGACCATTAGGGGGTCAAATTACACTTCGACAAAACTACATTTACACTTTACACTACACTTACACTTATAAATAGACCGTCATTGGTTTATAATTGCAAGTCGCCATGACTTGCTACTGTGGCATACACTGATGTCCCTATGGCTAGCCATATATATCCTGAGCTAGATTTACTACCAGATCACTAAGGGCAAGGCACTTCATCACTCATTTCATTAATCACTTCACATACAAAATGAATAATTTCCACAATATTAAACCATACCATACAATACCATTTCTTTTTCATTCTTTTTCCATCAATTCCATTCCAATTCACTCAATATTCAATGTAAACTTCATTCATACCATAAGTTCACTTAAATGTGCTTATTTTCTATCATTTTCATGATAAATATAATGCAATATCACACTTTAATATATACAATTACACTCCATTAATTTCAAAAAAACTTACATAGACTTATTTTTCATTATTTATTCATTTTATGCCATTATTCTTAATAAATAATCAAATTACACATCACTTCAACAATGATCAACACTCGGCCACCTTACTATTTTCATCTTAAAATTTATTTATTTTTCTCTCATTTATCATTTATTTAGCTAGATTACGTATTAATTTACTTAGATATACCATTAAATCACATCAATACACATCAAAATCTCATTTTTACATACATATACCATTCGGCCTACATGTTGTCCATGGTATATAGTTTATTTCTTTTCATTTTAATCATTCAAAATCTCATTTTTAACCTTCCTAAATATGACTATATGGTTAGATTCAATTAAACATACATATTTCTCATACTTTATGTTTAAACATAACTAAAAATCATACTTTTAACATGGAAAAAGGAGGATATTGTATCCACTAACCTTATTTTCTTGTTATCCACATCTTAAGCATGATTTCCATGACTTTACTCCTTGAAACACCACCACCTCCATTGATTTCCTCAAGTGGCCAAATATACAATCCAAAGAAATCATCATAAATTTTCTTCTTTTATGCAATATATTTACATAAACATCAACTACATTTGAACCTTTATAAAAAATATCAACTTTACATACCTCAATTTGATACATAAACTCTTTCACTTATTTTCTCTCACTTTTTCCACTTCAAATGAACTCTAATCACCACCATCAGATTCTAGAGAGGTTAAATTTTGCTTAGGAGGCTTGGATTTGGGGAGAGATGAAGAGAGAATTGCAGAAAATGAAGGAAGAATCAAGATGAACAATTATGCCTTATGGAGGGGGAGGAGAGCTGCTCGAATTCTAGGAATTTCTCTAGAGAAATATAATATTTCAGTATTTATAGGGCCTCTTCTAATGGGCCAAATCATGGGCCAAACCCAAAGCCCATTTAAGTAATTTAAGCCCATTTTTCAACCAAAAATAATTTTTCACGCTTCCCAAATTCAAATTCACTCAAAATCAATTTCATAATTCTTAAAATATATAATTAGACTCCACATAAAATTTTAGCTCAATCTGAAACCAATTTTTGGTCTGTTAATTTTTTACCAGTCCAATAACTCAATTTTCTGTCTCACCGTAAAATTTATTTTTCATTACCATTTGATTTTTCATAATATTTCAAGTAAATCCATTCTTTTAAATAATTTTTTTGAGGTTTATAACTCCATTTAGAGTCCGGTCAAACCTTTGTTAAACTAGTCAAACCATAGTCAAATTGGTCCGACCGGTCCAATTAATTGGTTGAACCGATTCGGTTCAGTTTTCATCCTCAACATCATTTTGCTCTTAATAGCTCATTTGACTCCAATTGCATTTCAATCAGTCCATTTTCGGTCTGGTTCAATTGAACCGGCCTGATTTACTAATTTTTCAATGTCACCGAAAACTTTATTTTTCACTGCCAAAAATTTATAAATATTACTTAAAGTATATCTATGCCTTCAAAACTATATTTAGAGGTCATTTGTTAGTTTTTAAAAATTCGATCAAAGTTCGATCAAACCTATGGTTACTATTGAACCGAACTAGAGGCTTTCCTTTAGTTTGACTTTTGGGGACCTATTTAACCTTATTTTTGCTCCAAATTATACCACCGGATTCCTTATAGCCTGTACTTTCCAATGGTCCAATAAAATATTTTTCACTACTGACTTTCCGAGAGGTCACCCATCAAGGGGCTTCCTTGGCCTAAGCACGTTTAACTTTACTTCTCTTCTGTCTTTTAAGGTGCAGTCACTGATATTTTCATATGAAATTCACACTATAAACCCTACAGATTTCACCGATCACTACTGACCCGATATTCGAGCCATTACAATAAAAGTGAAAAATAAGAATAAATAAGGGTAAAAGTGTAAATTATGTATAATTGAGGGCATTATGGTGATTAAATGAAAAATGAGTATATGAATGAAATTATTGAAAAGATGGGACATGGATGGAATTATAGTAAAATAGGGAACATAGATGTAATTATGGGAAAAGTTAAGGACATAATTGGAAATTAAGGGAAAAAGAATAAGGACTTAAATGTAATTAATAAAATAGTAAGTTTAATAAAAGGATTAAAATGAAATTAGTGTATAATATGATTTAATGAGTGATTGTGTAATTATATTGATAATTTTAATGATTAAGTATGATTAATGACTTAATAGGAGAAAATAACAAATTAAAAGTAATATTTAGAGTAAGTAGCGGCAAAAGTGTAATTATAGTAAATTGAAGTAGTAAAATTGGAATTTAAGGTAAAGTAAGGAATAAAGTGTAATTTGGATTAAAATGTTATGGTAAGAGTTAAATAATAAAGTGTATGATAAAATAATGAATACTTATGGTAATGAAATTAAATAGTGGCATTTTTGTAATATGAAACAATTAAGAGTAAGAATGTATATTAATATAAAGTGTAGGGACCAAATTGTAAAATTTACAATTGTAAGACTAATTAAGATATTATAGTGCAACTAATAGTTGGCATCGATATTAATTGCACATTTGATAATTAGTGAATAAATAATTAATAAAATCGGAATATTGTAATACAAATAATTATTAATTAAACAATGGTTTTAAATTGAACTAAAGTATAATTAGACATGTTAGTGTAATTTAATTAGATTTATAAAGTGACAGAATTGTAAATAAAACATAAGCAGGGGTAAGAATGGGAATTAGTGGTACTAATGTGAATAAGTGGAAGTGAATAAAATAAAGGTAAATTGTTCGAATAGTGTTAATATAGGGATCAGATATTATATTAAATAAAGGACGGACTAAGAACTGAAAATATTACAACATTAACTAGGAAAAATTGACTAATAAGTGAAGTGATAAAAATATTGATTTGGGTATACATTGATAAATTAGGAACTGACACAGAAATTAATAAATTAACAATGCAAATAATAATGAAAATATTAGTAAAGTGAAATAGAAAAGTAAAATTGAAATTGTGGTAATTGCATATGACTAAACTGTAAATTATTATCGAAAGACTTTTTTTTAAAAAAAGAGGCTTTAGTGAACTAAGCTATAGTGTAAGATTTCTGAATGAAAGGCTACAAAGGATTAATAAGCTAATTGTGTAAATTGTCAAATTAGAGTACTAAAAGTATCTGATTTATATATAATAGAAAATAATGAGTATAAGGAGAATAGTGATAAATGGTAATGTGATTAATAGGAAGTATTAAATAAAAAGGAATTAATGGACCCATTATAATGTTTAATATATAAGTGAATAAAAATTGAAAGGAAATCTATGTATTAACAATGAATCTATAAGAACTATAATGATGAAGAATGTGGATTCGATGATTGTTAAGATTTATGTTAAATTTATAATAGTGAATAATTAACAAGGAACTGCTAGAGTAAAAGATAAAAGTGATAGGAATATTAGTAACAATAGAGATAGTGTGAATTAAAGTAGAAATAAGAAAATAATGATAGAATAATAAATATTCAAGTAAGCTAGTGATTAAATTATAGTGTAATCTATTCAAGAATGAATAAGACTCAAAACCGATTAAAGTGAATAACCTAGTAAGAGATTTAATATAATGGAAGATATTAATGTAAAAGAGTTAGTGTAATGTAAATGAATAAAGAGAGTATAGGGAAGGTAAAGAAATAATAGCATTAACAAAGACTAAGTGATGGCAACGATATTGATAATAGCATTAAATCAGTGTCACTATTATTAGGAACCATGATTATTTAATAAGAAATTCAGTAAACAATAGAGTGTTCGAAATTAGATTATAATTAGATATATCGGTTAAAGGAAGAATTCAAAAGTTATTAACGTAAATAAGATAATAAAAGAATTATATATGGAATTGATCTTAAAATGACAAACCGAATGAAAAGTCAAAATGATAAGAAATTTTTAATGCACATAATAAAGATAGTAATAATAGAAATGGAAAGGAGAATTAAGTGATAAAGAATAATATAGAAGCAAACAAATGGATGTATCTATAAAATGATTTCGAAATTTTCAATACAGTTAGTCCTTGAAGTAGTGAAAAACGTAACAGTAGTATATCATAAAAGTTAACAGTGTAAGTGATAGCTATAGTGATAATAGCATAATAGTGATTAATGTGATTATAGTGATAGTGATAAAAGTAAAAATAACGATCACCATAAAAATATGTAGTAAATGTCTAAAGGATTCAAAATTTGAATAATCCCATAATTTAAATAAAGGAAGATAATTATGTGTGCATGCATGTAGGGTTAGTATGAAAAACTTAGAATATGTATCCACCACTGGGCACTTTAATGCTCAGCGCATAGAATGTTATGCGCGCAGGTTATGCTAGTTTAGACATGGCCAAAGACGTAGTGATAACATAAGGATGATCAACAGCAAGGATTGATGTATCGACATGGCATGTATACAATCACGGCAGAGAGAAGCAGAGGTATATAGTACAAGCATGTGATTTGTATGTTAGTGTATTGTTATGTTTATTGTATATGTATGTTGTGATTGTTAGTGTTGAAAAAAAAAATCCAATAGAATTATTGAGTGCTTTATAGTGACTGTCGGTGCAGTGCTGTGACATCTAGTATCCGTATAATTTACGGGCAAAAGGGTGTTACAATAACTTCGATCGGATGCCATTATACACTATAAACAAAGAGCAGCATACATCAGTACCAATATATATATATATATATCAATCACCATTCAACTTCTAGTTGGCATGTATATACACTTAATCAAACCCAGTCCGATCTTAGAATCGCCAACCTTCGCTCTGATACAAAAATAAATGTAACACCCTTACACTATATGTACACTGCCGACTTACAGCTACTGTGCGATTTCCATGATTGAAAATGCAATCTTAAAATCTTAATGCCAAACGCGGGTAAATTTTTTTCTACATTTAACCATTATACTCATTTAGCCCTTTTTATATCTTATTAACTTATACCGATTGACCTGTAACTGTCTCCTGTTACTATTCATTTGGTCAAACTTCGGCAGTATAACGGCTTATAACTTTAACTACCCAAACCTGCAATTTCAACCAAACACAGCCCCAGCAAGGGCAACTACAATAATATCATACTCCTTCATAATCACTTACATGCTCAAATCAGAATAGCCATTATCACAGAGTCATAAACAAGTCATACATATCCATATATAATTAAACCAAACTATTACATATACCATCTTCACATTTATATACATGCCAACATAACATACAAAGACAAACTTGAGTCTTCCTTCACTGATACGCTCCCAAAAACCCTCCTGAGGTATGCTGCTCCACTCATGTAGCGTACCTACACGTAGTCAATAAAAACTACGTGCTGAGCATTAATATGCCTAGTGGTGGTTACAAATCTAAGGATTTCCATTACTAAAATTAGGTTCACATACATGACTAATATATATATAACTCAACGTATTATTTATTTCAATTTATTATTCATATTTACACGTTAATCTTTTATATCTACCACTTATTCGATTCATAACTGTTACTAATCATTACTTTTGTTACGGTCCTTTAATTATTATTTTATAGTCAAACTTTACAATTTCTCCTTTACTATTACCAATTTACAATTCTACCCTTAACCTTCTCAAAGTTACATTCATACCCATAGCTATCTTTATTCTTTTTATTTAATTCATTTTCACTTAATTTATATTTACACTTACTCAATAATTACAATTAAACACCAATTTTAACATATTAGTCACTTATTCAATTATATAGTAAATTTACCAATTAACTATAATTTAATCCTTTGATTCACTTTACAATTTCAAACTTTACGTTTAGGTCCCTAACTTTTTCAATAATTCCAATTACGTCCCTATCTTTTCTAATATTTCCATCTATGTCCCTACGTTTTCAATAATTCCATCTATGTCCTTACTTTTTCAATAATTACCAAAATGCCCTTAATTTCACTTAATTTCCATCTTTAACCTTTAATATTTTGCCAAATTACAATTTAGTCCCTATTTAACCATTTTCATACCAATTTACCATTTTAACCCTACATTTTCATTTATTTACATAATTAACCCTTAAGTTACACTTTTTACCTAACTTACTCCATTCTTATCCATTAGGTGTAAAATTACTATTTTACCCCCTTAACTTTCTATTTCTTTCGATTTAGTCCCATTTTCACTTATTTTCTCACTTATCATTATTTTAATCCCTTTTAATGCATATTTACCGTTATGCTCCTAAACTTTTATCAAATTACAATATTACCCTTCTTCTTATTTTTATTTATAATTATGCCATTAATTAACCAAATTTCCACACTAAATCATTTCTTAACTCAATTTCTTTAAATTTTGCCATTAATAACACCCAGTAGTTATCACTAGACTGGATATGCGGGACTGGGCTCTATAGCCCTAACCTACCGAAGTGGCCACTAGGGGCCTAAATTACACTTCGGTAGTGTCGGAGTAACCTCTAGGGAGTCAAATTACACTCCGATGACACTACATTTACACTTTACAGTACACTTACACTTATAAATAGACAGTCATTGGTTTATAATTGCAAGTCGCCATGACTTGCTACCGCGGCATACACTAATGTCCCTATGGCTAGGCATATATATCATGAACTAGATTTACTACTTGATCACTAAGGGCAATATATAATCATCATTCATTTCACTTTCACTTCATGCATTTCTATTCCAATTCACTTAATATTCAAAATATACTCATACATATTATGAGTTCACATAAATGCACACTTATTTCATCATCTTCATAGTAAACATAATTCAATATCACACCTTAATGTATACGATTACTCTCTATTTAATTCAAATAAAATCACATGCACTTATTTTTCATTCTTTATTGACTTTATGCCATTATTCTTAATAAATATTCAACTTACACCTTATTTAAACCATATTCACTATTAGGCCAAGATAATTATTTTTCACTATAATTCCATTTAATTCACTTAATCACTTAATCATGCTAATTACATGTTATACACATCATTTCCATCATTAATATGCCTTAGTTAACTATTTACACTAAGAATTCCCACATTATTCAATTCGGCCAAAGTAACACTAACTCATTAGGGTTGTTTTTCATTCCTTTAACCACTCAATCATACTCTACACAATTTATACATATCATAATCATCATTTATATGCTATAAACACCTAATACACATTAAGTTTTCTTTAAGTTTCAATTCAACCAAGCTTAGAGTTTTCATACCATATTACTTTAATTTATTTTTAACACATTTACATACTTATTTAGGTCCACCAATCATGTTTATCAAGTTACATTCAATTAAACACGTCTTAATCACAAGTTTATACTTAGACATAACCTAAAACCCAAACATAATAAATGGAAATAGAAGGATTTTATAACCACAAACCTAAAATCCTTGCTTAACACTTCTCAAGTGTCCTTTTTAATGCTTTAGCTTTAGGAGAAATCTTCCTCTCCTTGTAAACCTAACCATGGCCGAATATAAATAATGAAATAACATCAAATCTATACTTCCTTTTTACAAAATAACTTCAAAATCATGTTCTACACCTTTGAAAATACCCATATGAACCTTTAAACCTAAATAAAAATACCCAAATCACTTACCTCAATTTCAACCCTAAACTTTGTACACTTGATTTTCCTCACATCTAATGCTCCAAATGGACTCCATTTACTGTCTTTATGTTATAAAGGGGCTGAATTTTGTCTAAAAGGCTGAAATTTGGGGAAAGATTGAAGAAAAAATGAAGAAAAATAGAGCAAAAGTGAAGAAAAGTAATTCGGTTTAGGGATGGAAAAAGGGAGGTGGTGGAGGCTAGAGAAATCTAGAGAAATCTGGTCTTATGTCTCCTTATATAGGCTGAAATTGAACCAAACCGGTCCAACCAAAGTGGTCCACGATTTTTCTGCAATTTTCCATTGTTTCTAGGCATCTATGTGTTCCTCAACTTATTTTCACTCCCAATAAATTCCATCATTCTTAAAATATCAAAAATAGCCTCCCTATAAAATTTCAACTCAATTGAAGTCCATTTGGGGCCCGATTCACTTAAATCGGTTTGATTTAACCCTTTTCGGTTCTGCCGTAAAACACCATTCTAAAGCTGTAAACAATTACTAGAAATCATTTTATGGCTGTACACTTCCCACTTTACACACTTTTGAGCTCAATAACTATTTCTAAAAATTATATCAAAGTTCGGTCAAACCCTGGTTCAATTGAACCAAACTAGAGGTCAACTTTAACTTGACTTTCGAAGGCATATTTGACTCCGTTTTTACCACTATACTCTTGACAGTCCATAGTTTGATTTTACCAAATAAAAATATTTTGACCTACGGCTACCAGCCGGACTGTATAGCTACCCCGAAGTCACCCATCCCGGGATTGCTATACCACAAGCACACTTAACTTTTAACTCTACTGTAATATAAGATTCTCAACCCATCACTGTAATCCAAATTCACATTACAAACTCTATTAAATTCACTGAATACTCCTGACCCGGTATTGAGGCCATTACACACAAGGTGTTACTCCTTGAAATTGAATAAAACTTGTGTTTTTGCATCACATGTCTAGACATGTTTATTTTTGTTGCTATATGGTGCATATAGACAGGAACGCATGCATAAGCTGAGCATAAACATGCGATTAAATGGTCAAGAGAAACCTGTGGCATGTATAAGGACATATGCTAGAACAAGTTTCATTCAGGGCAGTAATGATAAAACTTCATTTGACAAATGCTCCTCCTTCTCCTCTTCAAAAAAAAAAGATTGTTAGAGATGAAAACCGTAACTGGCTCTCTAAGAAAAAGTTAGGCCAAAGGGCAGGGTGAAAACCTGAAAACTGGTAGTCTGTCCTACAAAAAAATAAAATAAATAAAAGCTGCTAGAGTGGGTTGGGTCCATTTCAGGCAAAAATTAGGCACAGGGTTATGTGAAAATCCCTAAAGCGACACACTTCCCGCAAAGAAAAGCCAGTGAGGAAATCCACAAGGGACGCACTACCTTTAATAAATGACTTCCAATACTCGAAGTGATGAAGCGGTCTGAATAACCTCCCTTCAGGTAAATAGAGTAAAATGCAGGACATGGGTCAGAATCCTAGGACAAAACACTATACAGCTCATAGCAAAAGGTGCATGCTCATTGACCAAGGCGCAAAGATGCACACCGGATAGTTCCTTTTGAAAAGCTTATGTGTCAGAGTTCCTAAGCTAAAATGATACTCTTTGGGATCATTTGGGGCATTAGACAGTTTGAGCAGTACCCTCAATGAATTCCTTAACCACCTAGGATGTGGTCTATCCATTTTTGTATCTCACGTGCATCCCGCGTGTACAATCTTTTGCATATCTCCTTGCATTCACGATACCTAACATGCATTCACACATGCATGAACTTTGTATATATCTGGCATATGCAATTCTTCAAGCACATTACGTGTACATAATTTCTGCATAAATATAACACATAATTCTTTGCACATATTTAGCATGCATATCACAAGCACATATTGCATGCATTTAATCCTTTATACGTATAGTTGTGTAGACATAATTTTTACATAATCCTTGGCATGTGTTGTATGTATATAGCTTTGTGTATATATTTCACACACATAATCCCATAAGCACACACAATCTTTTGTATACATTGCTGTGTACATAACTCTGAGGGAAAGGTCCGAATAGACCTCATGCGCAAAGATGATCCAAGAGATGGATACAGCTCAACATTGTCGGCCATTGTATTCGGTATAAAATCATATGGGTCTATACAGAGGAGGAACACCCAGAAGAACAAGCCTATTCGGGTGCACCATATTGAGGGCAATCAAGAATCGTATAAATCTATAGAAAAGAAGACCTTTCAAGAAGTTGGACTGCCCACATGTACCTTAGTTGCTAGAAATTATGTACAACTTTAGCTGAACATCAATGCTCATCCATACTAGACAATCAGATCATGATGAAGTCCTCACAAAAAAGGAATCTTGTGGACTCATGCCAGAGAGGACACTTAAAAGAGCAAGCCTATTCACGGACACCATGCTAGGGGCAATCAGGCAAGCATCAAAACATCAAATCTAATTTCCTCTTAAAAGGCTCAAAATCTAAGTCTCTCACTGAGCATCAAAGCCTCTCAGTGAGCAATCTAGGTTGACCAAAAATTCCATTTTCAAAGTTTTGACCATCCGAAACCTCCTGTTACTGATAAAAATCCTCAATCCTTGTAAAACCGAAAAATGAAAACTCCTGATTTCCATCCATTTGTCTGAAAAGAGACATTATTCTCTTCATCGGGTAACTCTGATCTAGACTACCTCAGGACCCGGTGCCTACAGTTGCCCCCAATTTTGGGAAAACTAGTACACTAGTGTCTAGATGAGCTAAAACTCGGAGAGAAAAGGAAGAAATGCATACCTGAGACAGTCCTTACCTTCTCAATGTTGCATGAAAGCAAGTGATTTCTCGTCTTCATTCGGCGAGCCTTGTCTCAGCTTGCTCGGTGTCTGAGTGTTCTGGGAGGTAGTGTTATCAAGCTGTAACCCATTTGCAATTTGTTCTATTGCATGTGCACCGGTAACCTCGTTTTGGCTTGCACGATGTCTGAGTGTCGTGGGAAGTAGTGTTCTCTAACTATTACCCACTTGCAATCTGTTCTATCGCGTGTGTCCCGCTGTCCTCGTCTCGGCTTGCATGGTGTCTGTGAGATGCAGTGTTATCTAACCACAATCCCGTTGCAATTTATTCTATAACAGGTGTCCCGCTGGCCTCATCTTAGCTTGCACGGTGTTTATGAGATGCAGTGTTATCTAACCACATTCCCGTTATGATTTATTCTACTGCAAGTGTCCCGCTGGCCTCATCTCCGCTTGTACGGTGTCTGTGAGATGCAGTGTTCTCTAACTACAATCTCTGTTGCGATCTATTCTATTTCTGGTGTCCCGCTGGCCTCATCCCAACTTGCACAGTCTGTGAGATGCAGTGTTATCTAACCACAATCCCGTTGCAATTTATTCTACCGCAGGTGTCCCGCTAGCCTCATCTTGTCCCGCGCAGTGTCCTCGCTAACCCCCATCCGATCTGCAAGGCACGTGATTGAATATTCTATTTTGCTGGCCTCTTCCGGGCACGACATGATCTTGCTAACCCCCATCCGATCTCAAGATGTGTGATTTTCAACTTTTTGACCCCCATCCGGCCTGTAAGGTACAACTTTTAGTTTGCTGACCTCCATCTTATCTGCAAGACATGTCTTTTGATTTATTAACTACCATCCGGCTAGCAAGGTATGACTTTTGGTTGAATATGATCTGAGCGATGTAGTGTCTGATTTGCTAATCATTACTTAATTGTGGACCATCCTCGGATCGGTGAGAAAATCATGTTCCTGTGTTCATAAAAGATTTATGTTAATTTATTGTGAGTTGAGTAGATTTGTAGATTAATAAACATCTTTTATGTTGTCATTCATTTTTCCTTTTTTTTTTTCTTATCATATCATCAAATGTCCATGAAGAGGAAGTAAGATAATAACAAGATAAATATACAAAATGAAATGTAAATTTAACCAAACGTAAAATGTGAGTTCCACTAGCAAAATATCAATTTGTACAATGCATATACAAATATGACAAAATAAAAATACAAAATATAATCTAACAAGCTCCCTGAATAAGCTAGAGAGGACGGTAGTCTGAGGGCTCCTCCTCTGGGTCCTCGTCGTCATCTAATATGTGCACCGGCTGGCTCTGTGATGAAGATGCGGAGGTTCCAGCTCTAAAGGTAGAGGGCTGACGAGGTGGCGCTGAGGGTCCAGGCTGTGGCTGGTAAAGAGGTGAAATGGCGATCAGCGCAGATAATGGCTCTCCTCTCGCAGGGTCCCCCTACTGGAACTATACCTGGGCATACCCATCGAGGAAGGGTTGAGCACACACTGCCATAAACTCCAATGAATCCCTAACCACTCTGCCTAGCTCTGTGAAGGCCATGGACAGCCTAAGAGTCTGGTCCCTAGCTGCATCCCTGATACGCCCAAGCCTCTCCTCTATCTGCTCCCTAAACTCTTTGATGGACTCAGAGATGGGCGGTATAGCACCCTCCAGCACCTCAACCCTGAACCAAAGAGCGTCGACTGACTCATCCACCATCTGGACGACTGTGTCTATCCTCTGAGCCACGGCATCATGGGAGGCGCTCAAACTCTGCCTCAGCTCCTCAATGAGCCTCCCATGATCCCGTATGACCCTATCCTACTGATCTAGCCGTTCCAGAATCATCATATCTCGCTCCTCCTGCCAATGCTCCATGGACGTCAAGAGGGAGGTCACTACTGCTACTAGATCTGGCTGGACCGACTGGGGTAACGAAGATGGTGCGGGAGGCACTAGCTCTGATGTCTGCTCAGGAGGTGGTGCGGTAGATGTAGATGCCCACGGGTGTCCTGCCCTACTATACGGGTGGAACCTCTCGGGAACTTGGGGCACTAACCACTGTACTCGTAATGGAGGAGGAGGAGCGGGACTCTGCACCCTCTGTGCTGGAGGAGTCATGATCAACTTGTCCACACTAAACTCTATCCCCATATCAAACGGGGCCTGTGGCTGATCCTCATCTGCCTGCTGCTGTGGAGGCTGGCCCTCATAGAACTCTGGCTGCTGGAGAAGCTGGCCCTCCTGATAGTGTAGCTGCTGGTGAGGCTGGCCCTCCTGACAGTCTGGCTGCTGGGGAGGCTGCTCCTCCATCCGAGGCTCCTCCTCTGCTGGCTGGAGAGAAGGAAGGCCGAAGGCGTGTCTGGTCTCGTAAAAAGTGCACAGCCTGTACTCCTCAGCCTATCCTGGTAGCTGAACTATCATCCCCATAGTTAGGGCTGACGAGGCATCCACATAAATACTCTCGTCCAAAGCGGGCCCAAAACTGTCTGGTCGAGCCCCCAACTGTAGCAATAACCAGGTCACCACTCGTCCTGCAAATACTATGGGGGCTGGCCCCCTAGATACCTTAACCATATTAGCCATGATCTCGTGGCTAATATTGAAATGATGTCCTGCAACCATTGCCCAAAGACTCCAGATCTCGGCTGCGTTCAGCGAACCCGGGTTACCAGCCCATCCCAAGTAGGAGCTGGAAAGTACTCGATGAACGTACCGAAGAGCCTGCAATGAGAGCACCATACTCTTCGCCGTATCATAGTTATACGGCACTCTCGACAGAGCTATAATCTCCCAATGCTGGCTAAAAGCCCTCTGAGGCACTATGACGTCGGGCCAAATCAGTAATCCCATGGCCTCGGCAAACCTCTAGCGGGTGATGTTGTACTGATAACCACGAACCCAGAACTAAATCACCCCCTCCTCTGTATTTGACCTTTGAAACCCTTCATAATGTAGAGTAGCCAAAAACTCCCGAACAACCTCAAGATGGGTATGAAATGAAGTCCACAGGAACTCTGTCCATCCCGCAATCGCAACTAAGGCGTCCATCTCCTCTAGCATGCCCATGGCCTCTAGGAAGGGTCTGGAGACAAAGCGGCTGGCCTGGAACTGAACTCGAGCTAGCGCTCTGTATCTCTCTCTGGCCTTATCACTCATCCAGAGTGGAGTGGTCACGCGGAATATGACGTCTCGGAAGCATCCTGAAAAGAAAATGAAAAAATTAGCTTTGCATTATGGCCACAGACAGGCCTACCAAAAGGCATATAAATAAATTATGTAAATTTTTGGCCGTATTTGGACTGGAATATGTCTACTAAAATCTCGGCAACACCCAGGCAAGGATGTGCCTACCTAGAAAATTTAAAAAAAAGTTGGGCAGCACCCCGGCAAGGATATGCCTACTCAGAGAAATAAAAAAAAATTTGGGCAGCATCCCGGCAAGGATGTGCCCAACTTCCTGCATAAAAAACAACAATTGGACAGGCCTTAGGCCCCAAGCAACATTTCAATTTATTTGTCTTATTCAGTTCGTGCTAGTCCTAAAACTAAGTCAAACAGAGTCAACTGCACAAGTTCAACAGTTTTTTTTATTGGTTCTAATGTGCATACATTTCTATAACTATATTTTATACACAATCTAAAGAAATTGAGTAGAAATAGGCAGAAAATACTACATTTTACTAAATTACATTACACAACATTCTTCATGCAAATTATTTAGAAATAAATAAAGAAAGGAGTAGAAAAATTGGTAAGCTAACCTGTAAGTTGACGAAAATAAAACTCGACGAAACACCAAAATAATTACTCCTAAATGTGCGTGAAGGTGTGGGGATCATTTTGATGCAAACGGCATGTAAAACAGATGAAAAATAAAGAAACAATGGGCCAAAAACCGAAAGGAAGTGTCAGTTGACGAGGAGAAGAAGAAAAGAAGAAGAAAAGAAATGAAAGCCCGTCGGTTGCCCGCGCTTTTATAGATTTGGCTGACCGACGGGCTGCCCATCTAAAGCACTGAGCGACGGGTAGCCCATCTGTCGTTCAAAATTCCGAACTGATCCCCTCATTAATTACACAATTAATTTCTAATTAATTACTAACTCATTTAATGCTCTTTTTTTAAAAAAATACTCCCAGAATATTTTTCAACTTGTGCATACAGTGCGTATCCCTGTCAAATTGATAAAGCAATAGAAATATGCGAATATTATTTTATACGCATGACATGCGTGAAAATATGCAGGGAATAGATCTGCTAGTGGTCAACTGGTTTGACCGACGGGCTCGCCATTGGAAGAATGACAGATGAGCATCCCGTCGGTCATGTCTTGCTTATAAATTGCCCCTCTTTTTCTTGGATTTCGTGCCACTTCATCACTCCAAGCCTACATCCAAGCTTCTTTCTCAGGTTTTTTCCCTTCTTCTTCCTTATTTCCTTTACTGATTTAGATTTCTAATTATACCACTTGAAAAAATGTCTTCCCCTGCCATTAACAAGACGCACCGAATTTTAGATAACCCTCAAACTTGGGAAAACACCATCCTTACTCTGCTTTCTGGTCTAAAATTTTTGAGGAGAATTAGAATGGATTACAACCTAAGTTAGAATAGATTACAACCTCCTTTTTGCTGCAATTCGTTTCTGGGACCCGTGCTTCCATGTTTTCAGGTTTACTTATTAGGAGTTGTGTCCCTTACCTGAAGAATTTGCTACCATTATCGGGGCCTGGTATCCTCCCAGCGCCTTGCCCTGCACTCCTCACTGTGGTCTGATTCACACTCGGGATGTTGTCTTAGCCTTAAGCATAGCTCCTTCTGATGCTGCTCGCTTGGTTCCTCAGGGTCCTACATTCACCTTAGAGCCACTGATCGAGGCACTAGATGGATTTTCTGACGTTCTCCCATACCGTGCGAGTTTCATCTCCTTATTCTATCTGATGAGATACTTGACTGTGACTTCAGAGGAGTTGATCGATGACACTCATCTGTTTGGGATTTTGGATGACTTTCATTGCAGGCTGACCCCCTTCCCACTGATCTTTGCTGAGACTATCCTAGGTCTTGATTCTGTTTGTGCCGAGTCTTCTGCCTCCTTCTCCGGGAGGCCCTTATTACTTCAGGTAAGTCATTATTTTAATGGTAGTGCGTCCCTTGTGGATTTTCACACTAGCTTTTCTTAACAGGAAGTGCGTCCTTTTCAGATTTTCACACAACCCTATGCCTTACTTTTGCCTGAAGTGAACCCAACCCACTCCAACAGCTTTTATTATTATTATTTTTTTGTTTTTGTTTTTTTTTTTATATTTTCTTTTGTTCTCTTTTCAGATATGGCTACAGGAGAAGTTAAAATTGCTTCAGAACCACCTCCTCGGGTTATCAGTCAATATTCTCCGAGGCATTTTCTTCCCCGTCAGCGACTGTACTCATTCGCAACTCCCGATGAGGGCATCATCAGATTCGGTGAAGTAACAGATGAGGATATTAGCTTCATGAGCGCTTGGCTCCCCTTATCTGCTATAATAGTTGATGGCTCTTCAGGATGTGTTCCCTTATGTGGGCTTCGTGAGGCAACTTTTTACATCACGGCACGATGCGCTTGACAGCTCGAGATGACTCAAGACGTGGTGAGAGTCTCTCTATCTTTTCGAGGTAGAGTTCTGTCTGCAGCTTTTGCCTCCCAGTATCATGATCTTTGGGCTTAACTACTAGTGAAGACTATCATTCCCTCTTTTGGAAATCATTTTGTCACTTCTACTAATGCATACAAGAGATGGGAGCTTGGCCCTGCCGTTGACAATAGGAGTCGACGACTTAGACATTTGGCCTGCGAGAGTAGTAGTAGGGTTTAGTTCAGATTTGTATGCATTTTGAGCAATAGTTTCTTTTTAGAACAGAACTAGAAAATAATATAAATGAACGAATTAAGTTTTATTTCATTTCACAAAATTGTGTACATCTCAGTATGATTTCATATACATGATCATCATTTAACACTAATTCAAAAATGCAAAACTACAATCATTAATGGAACCAAACCTTGATAGCATCAACTCCTGTTACCAATCAGCCCTCTTGGATTTTCTTGATTGGACATTTTCTCTCCAGGCTCTAATTTTTGATCATGATGTTTTTTTTTCGGTTTTTACCCTGACAAGGACCCCAATTTTAGCAAAGCCACATTTTTTTTCGGTTTTCGACCTGCGGGAATTTTATTCTCTTCTTTTTGTTTTTATTATCTTTAGGCATGGAACATCTTGAGCCTATCAATGCTGACCGACTCCTTGAATTCATTACCATCGCTATCTGATAGAATCGCCGCTCCTTTTAACAATAGCTCCTTGAGGATGAAAGGCCCTTCCCATGTCGGTCTGAATTTCCCTCTGATATCGGGCGTGCCCGGTCTCATTTGTTTGAATACCAAGTCCCCCTCCATCAATGGGTGTTTCTTGACCTTTTTTTCGAATGACCTGGCAAGCCTTCTCTGATAGACCTAATTATGATAGTAAGCTCTCATTCTACTCTCCTCCAATATGTTCAGATGTTGTAACCGCTGCCGTTCCCATTCAGCTTTTGGGATCTGAGCTTCCATGACTACCCTCAATGATATGAACTCTATCTCGACTGGTAGTACTGCTTCCATCCCATACACCAAGGAATATGGCATGGCCCCTGTAGAAGTTCTGACGGTCATTCTATACCCCTAGAGTGCAAAAGGCAACTTGATAGCCCAATCATAATAGTTCTGAACCATCTTGGCTAGGATTCTCTTAACGTTCTTGTTGGTGGCTTCTACCGCTCCATTAGCCTGCAGACGATAAGGAGAAGATTTGTGATGCTCAATGCCGTATCTCTGGAGCAACTTCTTCATTTCAGTCATAAACTGGACCCCATTATCGGATACCACATGATGTGGAAGGCTGTATCTGCATATCAGGTTCTTTTCGATGAATTTGGCCATATCCCGAGCATCGACCTTTTTGAAAGATTCCGCCTCTACCCATTTTGTAAAGTAGTCGATGGCGACTATGATAAATCTATGCCTGTTAGAGGCCGTGGGGCGTATTTCTCTAATGATATCGATTCCCCAAGCTGCGAACGGCCAAGGTGATGTCAAACTGTGTAACTCTGATACTGGCAAATGCCTCAAATCTACGTATTACTGACACAACTGACATTATTTTACTTATTTCGAGCAGTTTGTGTCCATGGTGAGCCAGTAGAATCCTTGTCTCATGATCTTTCTGGCCAGCATTAAGCCATTCGTCTACGCTCCGCACACCCCAGCATGGGTTTCTTCCATTACCTTTTCAGCTTCTTCCTCATCCAGGCACCTCAACTGAATGCCGTCAGCTTTTCGTTTGCACAACACCCCGTCTATACAGATGAATTGAGTGGAAAGCTTGCGTATTAGCCTTTGATCCTTCTCTGTGGCCTCTTCTGGGAATGTCGCATTTTCCAGATAATTCTGATGTCATGGTACCATAGCTTTTCGTCTTCAACTTCTATTTCCATCACTAGCTTGGACTCAAAGCTAGGCCTCTCAGAATTAGAAATTAGAACTGGCTTCATAACCACACCCTCTGGGTTATCCCATATTGACACTAGAGTAGCGAGCACATCGGCTAATTGATTTTCATCCCTCGGAACAAAATGGAATGTACGTACTTCAAACTGATTGCTCAAATCCTTCAAGTGTTTGACATATGGCATCAACCGCTCTTCTTTAACGGCCCACTCGCCCCTAATCTGATTAATAACCAGAGATGAATCTTCAAATACCTCCACGTTCTTTGCCCCCAAAGCTATCAATGCTTCCAACCCAAAGGTGCATGCTTCATACTTGGCTTCATTGTTAGTGGCCTTGTATCTTAACTTCTTGGCCAATGGGAGTTTCTCATCATCTGGGGTTGTTAGAATAATTCCTACTCCTGCCCCCTTGCTGTGCAACTACCAACCTTGAACCGTGATAGCTGCCACGTCCTCATCTGGGAAGTTGAATTCGTATAAGTCTCCTTGAATCGGGTGTTCAGCTAGAAATTTTGCCACTGCATGCCCCTTAATAGTCTTCCGAGTAATATACTTAATGTCAAACTCCTGTAATAGCAACAACCACCTCGCCATTTTTCCAAGTAAGGATGGAGCTTCCCGCAAGTATCTTAGAGGATTCTATTTTTCCACTGCTTGTACCCTGTAAGAGTGGAAGTAGTGTCTCATCTTCTTAGAGGCCCAAATTACCGCTAGGCAAATCTTCTCTACTTCTACATACTTGACCTCATAGGCCAGGAACTTCTTACTGAGGTAATGACTGCAGATTCTACCCCCAAACCCATCTTCTTGAGCCATCATGGCACCTACAGAACTATCTTCAATGACCAAATACAGAATAAGTGGTTTGACTGGCTGTGGCGGTCTCAGAACCGGTGGACTCAGCAAATATTCTCTGATAGTGTCAAAAGCTCTCTGATAATCTTTGTTTCACACTACAGGTTGGTCTTTTCTAAGTAGCTTGAAGATCGGCTCACAAATCAAAGTAAGCTTGGCGATAAACCTGCTGACATACTGCAATTTACCTAAAAAGCTTCTGACATCCTTTTCCTTCTGAGGCACTGGCATCTCTCGAATGGCCTTGACCTTATCTGGGTCGATTTTAATTCCTCTCTGGCTGACTATGTGTCCTAACAGCTTCCCTGAGGTGACACCAAAGATACACTTCTTGGGGTTTAACCATAAGTTGTACTTACCAAATTTCTAAAAGAACTTTTTTAGAGCTTGAAGTGACCTTCTCTGGTGGCTGACTTGATCATCATATCATCCACGTAAACTTCTACCTCCTTGTGGATCAAGTCATCCAGAATCCTTGTTGCCATTCTTTGATAAGTCATGCCTGTGTTCTTCAAACTGAAAGGCATTACCCTGTAAGCAAATGTCCCCCACTCTGTGATGAAAACTGTTTTAATCCGGTAGACTATCTTATTGAGAATCTGATTGTAGCCTGCATAATCGTCCAGGAAACTGTACATCATACAAGCAGCTGCGCTGTCCACTAGCACGTTTATGTGGGGCAATGAAAAGTCATCCTTTGGACAAGCCTTATTCAAGTTTTGATAGTCTACACATACCCTTACCTTGCCGTTTTTCTTGGCTATAGGGACAACGTTGGCCAGCCAGGTTGGGTACTATACCTCCATTAGGAGCTTGGCTTCGATCTGTTTGTGAATATCCTCTTTCACCTTATCTACCCATTCTAGCCTGAGCCTCCTCAACTTCTACTTAATAGGCTTACAGTCTGGGTACGTCGGGATGGTGTGTTCTGTGATTTCCCAGTCTACTCCTGGCATATCTTCGTAGGTCCAGGCAAAGACTTTTTCATGTTTCTTAATATTCTCTCAAACTTTTCTCGCTCTTCAGGAGTTATGTTAGATGCTATCAAGATTTATTTCGGATTTTCCAAGGTTCCAAGATTAAATG
This sequence comes from Excoecaria cochinchinensis, assembly GCA_947683425.1. NCBI lineage: Eukaryota > Viridiplantae > Streptophyta > Magnoliopsida > Malpighiales > Euphorbiaceae > Excoecaria > Excoecaria cochinchinensis. The sequence continues at coordinate 5,012,478 of CANTUQ010000038.1, forward strand.
GAGTAGCATCAGTTGAATCAAAATCAAATATAGATGGATTATGATCATGATCATGCATAATGAAATCATCAGAAACATCGCACAAGTAAGCAAAATTATTCACTTTATTGATAGAACTAAAAATGTCATTAACATTATTAAAAAGTTCTGGAGTAAAAATAAAATCTAAATAATTCTCTTTTTCTTCTTTCGCCGGCTCAACTGTTAAAGCTGACGGCTCTGCATCAATCTGGCTTTTTGGAGGCTTTGCAGTGAGCCCCTGTATGGCTTCTTCTACAATTGCCTTCCCCTTCAGTTTGGTAGTCACCAACCTCTCAGTGATAACTTCCTCGAGCGCTTCTCGGTCCCAAACTGTCTCCCTAGTCATGATTTCTTCGTCCCAAAAGCCCTCTGCTGGCTTGATCAATCCGATGTCCCAGTTGAAAACATCATTAAAGACCTCAAACCCTGGTATAATCCTTCCGTCGACCCACTGAGGCTCCGCTTCCCCTGCGTAGGCACATACTGTAGTGGCTGGTACAAAGTTCTTCCTGATATGGGGCACTTCACCCACTGGCTTCTTTCCCTTCTTCAGGGCACCCTTATATCTGAGGCCCCTCCTATCCTTCTGACCTCTAGTAGCAATGGCCGTAGGTGATCCCTGAGAGTTCTTGCCCAAACCTGCGCCAGGGAGGAATGACATCCTGTTCATCATATTTAGCACCTGGGGGCTTCCTTCTACCTGCTCCTCCCCATCTATCACAGCGATGTGGAATCCACTAAAAGGTTGCCTGGCAATCAGAGACCTGGTTCTCCCTTGCATCCCTTATGGTCACAACTTGCCCCTCTTGAGGAATCTTGACCATCTGATGTAGAGTAGAGGGGACTCCTCCCAGCTTATGGAACCATGGCCTTCCCAACAGGGCTGAAAAGTTGGCAGGGATAGGCAGGACTACAAACTCCACTTCCGTTTCCACTAGTCCGATCTTGATTACCGCTTTGACTGTTCCGGAACCCTGCCTTCGTGAATTGTCATAAGCTGTGATCGCTAGATCAGACTTAGCCAGCATATCCTCATTCACCCCAAAAGTTGCCATCGCCACTAGTGGGCACACATTAATTGATGAACCATCATCTACCATGACACAAGCCATGTGCTTTTGGTTGATCTGTGCCCGTATGTATAAGGGGCAATTATGGTTGCGACCTTCTGCCGGTAGGTCAGCGCTTGTGAAAGTCACATTTTCCCCAACTCCTCCTTTCACCACGTCTAGCAGTTCTGTGGGTGAGATAGTCATGGCCACTGCTGTCTCACACAAAGCCTCCACTAATTTGTACTTGTGGGATGGAGACTGTCTCAAAAGATCCCATATCGAAATTCGAGCTGGCGTCTTTTTCAGCTGCTTCAAGATTGGATCATCTTTTGGCTCTTTTCCTTTTTGGCCAACTATCAGATCCTGTGCGCTTTCTACCTCTGGAGCTACCCTTCCACTCCGGGTCACAGCTCCTACCTTCTTCTTCTTCTTCTCCTTCCTCTCTTCTTCTTCCTCCTCCTCCGAGCCCCAAGGGTTGGGAAACACTTCATTCTCAGAATTATTATCATGTTCATTTCCACTGTCATCAATGGACCAGCAGTCGATCACTGCCATGGGATGCCCTTCTTCACCTACCTCATGGAGGCTTATAATAGCAGTGTTGGCATCGATGCTGTATAAGTCTCTCAATAAAAACTGTTCGGGCAGATTAAACCCGATCATAAATACTTGCGGGGGCACATTATTATACCCAGATTTCTTCTGATTCCCTCTCTTTTCTGGGTCTGTGATCTATTTTAAATCAATTAAGTCTTGTATCGCATGTGTCAGCACCTTGCAGTTATCAGTTGTGTGTATGGTGTGCTGATGATATGTGCAGTACTCGTTGTCCTTGTGCGCTGGCATACCCTGAGTCCTAGCTGGTCGAGCTATCAAAGGCTGCAACTTCCCTTCCTTCATCAGCCTTCGAAGTACCCATGACAGAGACCTTTTTAAATTGGAAAAATGCCTTGGGGCAGTGTTGGTGGCTGAAACTTCTGCTGTCTTCCTTGTGCCACTACTGGGGGCTGCTGACCAACCTACCCCCTGACTACTATTGCCCTTCTTGGCAAAGCTTTCATTGTTCTCCCTTCTCGAAAGGTACTCTCCCTCGGCCTCAATGGTGATGTCTTTCAAAAACTCCCAGTCTCTCAATCCCTTCATCTTTAGCCCATCTTTCAGATATGGGCTCGTATTTTTAATGAACAGTTGTATCTGATCTTGAGTATCTGGTTTTCTTTTCATTTCCATTACCCAGTTCCTCCATCGGATCAGATACTCATGGAAAGACTCGCCCGCCTTCTACTACAGTAACTCCAGGTCCTTCAAAGTCACCTCCATTCTCGTACTACAATTGTACTATCTGAGAAACTCCTCTGTGAGCAATTCCCAATCTTCCTTTGTCCTCCGGTCCAACCCATGATACCAATCCACCGCTGGGCCAGTTAAGCTCAGATAAAAGTATTACTAGTACCCTTATCACCAGCGAGTATTGCTTTATATGTACGGTGGGATCGAAAGTGCCATCAAATTTGGGGACGTTCGGCATCTTAAAATTCATCGGGATCAGATCTTCCCCTTCTAACTCCTTATCCTCAGGGTTTATCCCTCGCCCCCTCGTCAGCATCCTTGCCATCACTTCAAATTTCTCTTCCATCTTATTCCAGATGGCTTCGTCATTCTGAGGTACCTTCCCTCTCCCTGACACTGTTTCTTCGTACTCATCCTCTTCCCAGTCATCATCTATCCTCTAGGCTGGCCTTCTCTTCTGTGCCCCTACTATGGTACCTCTTAAGTTTACTGGTGGTGGGCGCATCTCCTCTTGCGGGTCTTCTCCGACCTCCTCCTGTTCATTATTTTTCATTGGAGGAGGTGGTGGGTTCTGTGGCACAGGTGGCTGAGCTATATTGGCCATTATAGCCATCATCCTATTCTCAAACTCTTCGAACCTTTTTCCTACTTCCTCAGCTATCAAGGCTCTAGTGGCATCTATCCCTCTTGGTGAGTTTCCCATTTCTTCGTGCAGAGAGAACTACAACGAAGTAGCGTAGCTGGTTACTGAAGGAGTGTCTAGATACTCCACCCTTTCTGGTAGCTCGAAAAAAGGATTCCTGACTAGCCACCCCTGAGGTTTCTTGGAGTCACCACCCAATAGAGCATTGGGAAAGGTTGTCTAGCCTCAATGAGCCTAAGATAGTGCATATGCATCCATTTTGGGCAAGCCAGAGATATTTTTGAGGCCCCACCCCAATAGAACATTGGAGTGATCCTCTAACCTCATGGAGCCTAGGATTATGCAAATTAGGCCTTTTTGTGGGCAACAAGAGATATTTTGGAGACCCCATCTCATTGGGATGGTCCTCTAACCTCGTTGAGCCCAAGACTAGAGTAGGTTCTAGACTTCTCATTTATTCATACCTTAGTTAATATTATAACTGAGTTTTGAATTTATCATTTCTTCCAATTTCTCATTCAATGCAATTAATTAATGCGCAAGTTATCCATACAAGGGAAGTAGTAAATGGGCATAAAATAGAAAATTATGAACATAAATTACAATAAAACTAGGGGCGAAATACAACCTCCACTGTAAATAACGTGCAAATCATACACAAATCGGGAAATTCATTAAAGATGAAGACATTAGTCCTCGCATGCACATTTATTAAATATAAGTTTAAAATATCAATTTTATTTGGATGAAAAAAAGGATATTGGTCCTCAGTTATTAATGAAAATCCCAATTCAATTACTATAAAATATTTGGCCATTTTATTTTAGCGGGATTAAAATAATATTTACAACAATAATAAATAAATATGATAAAAAAGGATAAGGTTGAAGAATAAACCTGGGCGAGGATCCTCAGATCATTATAATAGCCATCATTTAACAATCCCAAATCCACCAAAAAATATTCAAATAAAACTCAAACAAAATGGAAACCATGTTAGTGTCAAAATTAAGAGCAAAATAAAATGCTAGAAGTTAAATAACAATAAATTAAAAAAGTGAAATAGCCATGAAAACCATAGGAAAATAAGTAAAAAAGGAGAAAGAAAAGATATAGAGGAGAAAAGGCCAAGGGACGGCCCAACACTCGTGACCGACGAGCGTCCCTGGGTTGACCGGCGGGTGAAAGCAATAACCACCGACGGCCCGTCGCTCGCGTAAGCGACGGCTGTCGGTGGTTTTTCCACCTTTCGGTCACCCCTGACTCTGAAATTAAAATGAAAAAGTTCAAAAAATTGATTTTGATTTTTAATAAATGAAAATTTAATTTATAAAATTAGTGTAAAATAATTAAACTACATAAATGATAAATCCAGAATGTTTACCCTCGGATTTTACCTTTAAAGGTGAACGTTAAGTGATTTCGGTTACTCGAGTTCTACAAGGACTGATCCGTGATTGCGTGATTTTAGGAGATTGTTTTATTACAAAAATCGTATTTCAAAAATGAATCAAGAAAAGAAAATTATATTTTTCTTTCTTGAAATTTTAACAGCAATTAAATGTCGGGAATAGCTAAATCGAATAGAAACGAATGGATTTCTTTACCTCGAATTAGCTAAATTAGGACTTAAAAAATGAGGGAAAAGAATAAATCTTGAAAGATAATTCTTTTATAAAATGAGAAAATAAAATCTCTGTGAAAAACTGCTAAGATTTAGTTTTCTTCCAAAATTACTAACCTCGAATTTTCCAACCCCGAATAATGAGGTTTAATCCCCTATTTATAGATTTTAGAAGATAATTCAAATAAATTTAAATTTGAAAAAGATTTCTGAAATCAAATCAAAATTGAATCGATTTCCAGAGTATTCACAAAATTAAATCTAATGTTTGAAAATATTTGAAAAGATTTAGAGGACTTTGATAAGATTTGTAAAATATTTGATAAATCTTAGGAAAATCTGGAGAATCCGGTGGTTATGCCAACCAGATCACCGATCGACGGGCGTCGGTGGGCTATCGATGGGCATCTGTCGTAGGGGTGCATTAGGTCTTTTGACCGGCAGTCCACCCATGGGACTCAGAAGCGAGCGATGCCTGTCTCTCGCGAGGAGCGGGCATCGCTTGAAAGAGCAATAGGTGCCGCTCAATTGCGAGAGACGGGCCCCACTTCCGAGCGACAGCCGGTGCTCGTCGGGAGAGACGGGTCTCTCACGTGAGTGACGGGCCTCTCACGGGAGCGACGGGCATCCTACCACCGATGGGTATCCTGTCGGTTGACTAAAAATTCCATTTACAAAGTTTTGACCATCTGAAACCTCCTGTTACTGAGAAAAATCCTCAAACCTTGTAAAACCAAAGAATAAAAACTCCCGATTTCCATCCATTTGTCTAAAAAGAGATGTTAATCTCTTCATCGAGTAACTTTGATCTGGGCTGCCTCAGGACCCGGTGTCTACACAAGGCCTGTCCGAAAGACGATTTCCCTTTACCTCATATTGATGTGCTGGTAGATAGTGCAGCTGCTTATATAATGTACAGTTTTGTGGATGGGTACGCAGGGTATAATCAAATCCTCAACAAGATAGCGGATCGAATTAAAATAGCCTTCATCACTGAATGGGGTACATTTGCTTATCAGGTTATGCCTTTTGGATTAAATAATACAGGAGCAACCTATCAAAGAATGGCCACCAAAGTTCTCAATGATTTGATCCACAAGGAAGTGGAGGTGTATGTTGATGACATGATGATCAAGTTAGCTACCAGGGAAGGTCACTTCGAGGCTTTGGAAAAGTTCTTTCAAAGGATCAATAAGTATAATCTGCGCCTCAATCCCAAGAAGTGCATCTTTGGAGTTACCTCGGGTAAACTGTTAGGCCATGTGGTAAGCTAGAGAGAAATTAAAGTAGATCCTGATAAGGTCAGAGCCATTAAAGAGATGCTAGTGCCTCAGAAAGAGAAGTTAGAAGTTTCCTAGGAAAACTTCAGTACTGTAACACCCCCTACCCATACGTAGGCAATCCCATCCGATAAGGAGTGAGACGCCGTATGAGTAAAGGTGTCACCAAACAGATACAAAGTAAATCATACATTTAATCATATCATACATACAGAAACATGAGATAATTAAAATCTTTAAAGGAAAAGAAAGCCATAGCTGATCATACATTAATATAACAAAACCATTACAATAATGTTCTGATCAACTAGCTGAAACAAAAGATGTTACATATCCAAAATATAAGTACAATAGCGGAAGCTACCACAAAACTGATACAGGAGAGTTCAATACAAAAGAATCATTACAGATTACAAAACTGAGCCCTACACTAAAACCTTCTGTGTTGGCTTGACGGCGGCGACTCTCTCACAAAGCAAAACTCCTTCCGCACCTGCACGGGTAAAAACACCGTGCTAAGCGATAAACGCTTAGTGGGGAAACACACATAAAATATGAACGGCCATTCACAATGGTCGTCAAGGCATAACACATTCACAATGGCAAAATGCAATAGTTCATAACATAATTCATACGAACATGCTCACAAATTAAAGCCATACATTCTGTACCTCAAATTCATATCCATTACCAGATTAGTTGAACATACATTTCATCAATATACTCATACAGATATCACATGTATATAGTCATAAGAGTAGGGCAAACTAATCAAACACCAAAAGAACACCTGCTGACTCTGGGTAGTGGATAACGAGTGTACAGACAGTACTTTACGGGTACGAGCCGATTACAGACAGTACCTTACGGGTACGAGTCGAGAAAACCATTTTACTTTTAACTTTTACAAATCATTTTCAAAAGGGACCTTAAACAAGATCCTTACACATAAAGGGTTCGCGAGGAACCAAACGGGGACCTGATCGGGGTCCAAACGAAACAAAGGGCTGCAGCTAAAAGACTCTATTAGGCATGCCTAACTATCCACTTACTTGACTCTAGCAGGTTATGCGTCATTCAAATCATATTTCAAAAGATAACATAAAATTCATATGAAGAATCGCGGTATCACTCATATCAAAGCATATAAAAATATGACATGCATCATACAGCAGTATAAATCCATTCGGAAGAATTACGGAATTCATTATTGAGTTAAAACTAGGAAATTTCCAAAAATGGGCCGAACGGGGTGACCGACGAGGTTGGCTGGTCACGAGTCGTGACTGGCATCACAACTCGTGACTGGCCTCCTAACAAGGCTTGTCACGAGACGTGACTGGGGGTCACGCCTCGTGACTGGCTTCCTGGTCACGTCGTGACTTGTCTCTCTCTTGCTGGTCAAGAGTCGTGACTGGGTGTCACGTCTCGTGACTGGCTTCTTTGGGGGCTAGTCACGTGTGACTGTCTCAGGCCGGTCACGAGTCGTGACTGGGAGTCACGCCTCGTGACTTCCTTCCTCTTGGCTGGTCACGAGTTGTGACAGGCAGTCACAACTCGTGACTAGCTTCTTTCTGGCAGGTCACGAGTTGTGACTGGGCACGTCTCGTGACTTGCCTCTCTTCTTGGGTAGTCACGCGACAGACACAGCAAAACGGGAATTTTCTATAGTAGCACGATTTTCCAGTTTTCCAGAATTTTCCCAGAACACAGAAATCAACTCCAAACTTGAATCAAAATCACACAAATAAATTCTTACCTTCTAGAAGATCATTCAAGCATCACAATAACATATAACAACTTAATTCAACACTCATCACAACCAAAATCATACATAACCACATTCAAGAACATAAACCCTAGAAATTACAGTAAGTTCAAACCAAACGCAATCCACAAGTAAAAATCCCAAACCTGAGATTCTAAGCTTCAATCACTTAGCTCCACTCGTCCCAGCAACCTCCTTGCCCTTGGGATCGCGAGGGGCCTCAGCTAAACACCACAAATCAAAGAACACCCAACAATGCAAACCCTAAGTTAAATCTAAACCCAAAGAAGGAAAGAAGATGAACACAAATGGAAAACAAGATGAGAAGAATACAATTACTTACCAAAGAGATGCAAAGAGATGATTAACTCCACCAATACAAACTTGAATCCACACCACAACTCTTAGAATGAAGAAAATGAAGAAGAAGAAGGTGAGTGAAGAAGGAAACGTGAATCTGCCATTTTCCCTTATTTCTTCCCTTTTTCTTTTTCTTTTCTTTGCCCTAAGTATGTGTCCATTTCTTATTGGTGAAGCTAACCACTCACACCAAACTAACATGCACTACGCACACCTAATACACTCCCAACTAATGCACACCCTACAATGGTATGAACATACACACACAAGCATATCTCAATTTAAAACACCATAATATGATATGCTCAAGTACACACAACTATTTCCCAACTAATACACACACTAATACCCTATATGTACCCACATACTAACAAAACCCAAAAACATGCATTTTACCAAAATACCCTTATGATATGCCGAACACATGCACATGCATATTCACACAGACAGGCTCATTCTACTAGGGGGCAAACGGGGTGTGACAAGTACACACTACAAAAAATTTTACTTTTTGTGACAAATTTTTTTATGACGCATAAAATTTCGTCACTAATTATAACTTACAACGACGAATTTTTTAAAATGTCACCATATTATTTATTAATGTGATAAAATTATTTTATGTCATTTTATGTTTATATTTTCGTCACTAATAGATTAATTTTGTGACAAAAAATATATTTCGTCATGGTTTCTGTAGGACAGATAATTTCCCACCTTTTTTTTTGGAGGGAAAAAATTTAATGACAAAATAATAGTTTATTGCAACGTATAAAATCGTCACAAAATATTTATTTTTCATGACGAATTATTTTTGTCATAATTGAATAAATTAGTGATACTAAAAACATTTCGTCACAAATAACGTATCGATATAAAAAAATTCTAATTAATTAAATTTTTTGAAAAATTTTAGTTAAAAAAAAAAATTTATTTATGACAAATAAATGTGTCACAAAAAATGAATATATTGTAACGAGATACAATTTCGTCACTTTTGATATGGAGTAAAAATTTCCAACCATTTTCTTTTGGAGGGAAAAAATATAACAAAAAATGACTATTTACTACATATAAATTCGTCATGAAATATTTTTTTTTATGACATGAATTATTTTTGTCACAATTTAATGAATTAGTGACGGTAAAATTATTTCGTCACAATAAAGTTATTTATGATAAATAAATATGTTACAAAAAATGAATATATTATGACGAAATACAATTTCGTCACCAATATAATCAATTTATGATAATAATAATTTTTCGTCGCAGTTAGTTGTAATGTTAATATATGACAAAGAAATTACGTCATAAAAATAATTGAATTTGATGTGAAATAGATTTCGGAATATTTTTTGGACCGGTTCGACCGGCTGAAAAATCAAAAACTTTGAGAGATCATAACTTTTGACTCGGTTGAGTTACGGGAGCCATTACATGTTAAAATGAAGTGATTTGTGCGATCTACAGTCATTAAAGGGTGAAACCCATAACCGCTTATAGCGGACCTAAATTAAATCATCTTCTGCTGTTTCAGACCGTTTAAAGTTTTTGGTTCAGGATTTATCATAATTTTCGGTTTATTTTATTTTTAATTACCAAAATTACTTTGTCTTCTATGTTTTGACAAAAATAACAAATTATATATAAAAGTTAATTAATTAATAATATAATAATAATTTAGAATAGAATAAATTACTTATTAAAATAATATTTTAATGTAAATTATATAAATAAACGACAGCATTTTAAAATTGCTTTCTACCCATATCAGCATGAAAAAACTGAAGACATCAACGTGATAAAATTGAAAGGAAACAAAGGAAAATAGAGACACACTACAAAAAAAATTGAAATTAACGACTAAAATTAGCGACTATAGGTATTTGAATAATTTTAGTAGAAATAAATAAATGAATATTTAAATGAAAAAGTGAATTATACATATAAAATAAGTGTATGTGAATAAATAAGTAAATAATAAGAATAAATAAATATATGTATATGTATCAGCTAAGTAAATATACGTATGTGTATGTGAATTATCTAGGGAAATTAAGAAAGAAAAGGGTGAAAAAGAAAGGGCAGACAAGAAATGGGGAGAACAGGGGAGAGTAGAAACCGAAGGGAGAGAGAGAGAGCATGGCGGAGTGGCAAAAAGGTAGCACCGGCGACAATATCGCTGTGTTTGCCCCGCCGTTCCCGGTACCGTTGCCCTTTCTTCATGAGAGAGGAAGCTAAAGCTTCTTCTGTGATTTTCGGCCATCTTCGGAGACTGATGGCGACACGCATGGTGGCGGAGGACTCCTAGCAGTCAAGCGAAGCTCCCGGTGTCCATCGATCGTCCTCACTCACCGGCGATGAAGGGATCGACGTTGAGGTAAACCAAGGATTCTAACGGAGATTTCGGTGAAATGGTACGGCGGATCGGCCCGTGACCACCGACAATAGCGTCTCGATATCATGAGCTTCACTCCGGCAGTGGCAATGCCTCTGGTGGATCTCCGGCGGAGCTCCGGTAAGTCTCCGATGACTTTGTTTTGTTTATGGATAATTATAAAGCATGTAAATAATGTAACATTTTTATGTTTTTGGGTCTGAATCTTCATTCTTGCTTTGAAGTTAATTGTTTCCTCTTATAATTTCTTTTGAGTTCCTTTTAATTTGTGCTTTGAAGTTAATTGTTTCCTCTTATAATTTCTTTTGAGTTCCTTTTAATTTGTGCTTTGAAGTTAATTGTTTTCTCTCATAATTTCTTTTGAGTTCCTTTTAATTTGTGCTTCTCTGTGTTTGTTCTCTTTCAAAAATTGATTTGTTTTTCTTTTGCTAGTGATCTCCTCGAATTGAGCTCTCTGCTTGCATAATAGCTTGGTCAGCCGGGATTTCAAGAGCAATGATCCTTATGTAGTGGTCAAGCTGGGGAATGAGGTGACCCTTTATCTTTTGCCATGAGTTTATGGAATTACTTGATGATGCAGTGAGTTTGATTGATATTAGGGTGTCTGATATGCTTCTTAAAACCATTTTGTTTTATCTTAGAGAGGTTAATTGACAATGTATTTATACATTTCCTTACTCAATTTTCCAATTCAATGAATTTTAAATCTTGAGTGAGACCTATTCTTTTATAACATTTTTTTCTTCTAAATCTCTTAATTGGCATGCTTAGGATTTAAACTTCTCATTTGTACCTTTTAGAAGGGATGTTGGCTAGCATTTATCATTTTGCTTTGTTATTTAACTAGTATATCTTCAACAAGACTTTAAAGACCAAGGTCATCAATAGTTGCCTTAAACCAATCTGGAATGAAGAGATATTGTATAGATTTAATACAGGTTGACTTTCCTTGTACAGTCTGGCTGATTTTTAGGCTAAAGTATTGTTAGTTTCCTAGCTGATTTTATTATTGCTTTTATTCATAATATATTTTACTTATGGTGTAGGAATTGATATGTCCTTCACTGTAAGTTTCTTTGTCTATTTGCAGGCTTAGCAGCACCTTATTTTTTCTTTCTAAGTATTATTATTTAGGGAAAGGTCATAGCTTATAATATAATTATTGAATACTAAAGTTTAATGGTAATGGTTTATATGCAAATTGATCTTAAAAGCTATAGTGCGGAAAGTATAGGAAGATGGTTTATATGCTAAAACTAGTTGCACAGTTATCAGTTTTATTTGTATTATCACAGGATGTTTATGAACATGACAAAGAAAGTGTTGACAATTTAGTTTATCTGAAATAACATGGATAATAATAATAATAATAATAATAATAATAATAATAATAATAATAATAATAATAATAATAATAATAATAATAATAATAATAATAATAATAATAATAATAATAATAATAATAATAAATGTGTACATTTATTGATGGTAATGTGAATCATGTTTGGTTTTATATAGGTTCTCAAATCATTTTCTTTGCCTTAAATGTGATCCAGCTTATTGGACTAGTATTGATTAAGGGGCTATCAGGCTAGTGCCTAAAAGATCAGCCATTAACACAAATTTATCACTGATCTTTGTAGAAAAAGCCTAGTTGCAGCTTGTTCTAATGTTTTGCATATGATTTGTAGCACTCTTAATCTATACACACACCCTTAATTTATAGCTGATAGTTTTGATGTATTAATATTGTACCTTTGTATTTTATATAATTGAATTGAGTATTGAAAGTGGATGATACAAGTATATTATAATATATGGTGTGAGTGAGATTGGACCTAAATTGGAGGATGGGCAAACTTGTGTTGGAGTTTGAATTGAAGCGGGGTGAATGAATATTTGGTTATTTGAAGTGTAAAGATTTTATTGTTTACAGGGGGATAGGCAATATTATAGAGAAAATTTTGCCGAAATTTCAGTTGAATTAAGTGACATATTTGTATTTTGATTGAATGAATAGTAAAACTAAATAACTATAGGGCAGATGGGTATAGTGAAAGGATAAAAAAAAATTACACGAATTTCGCAACAATCTTAAGAGTAGTTTAAGACAATCAAGTAATTGTGCAGTATCATTGGAACCGTAGTGTGTGTATAGATTAAGGGTGTTACATGATTGAGTTTTTTTTTTATCTAATATATGATTTTTTTTTGTATGAACATGATGCAAATTTTGAAGTTTCAACTGAATTTATTTCTGGATTAGGATGTAAATTTAATTTTTTGTATTAAATAGTATGTTTTTATTTAATTAACCTTTTTTTTGAATAAATACATTATATTAGATTTTTTTTAGAAATTTAATTGATTGTATAACATTAAATTTAAAATGTGTCATTTTTAATACAACGCATATATGACAAGTATATTTGTTATAATTTGTCGACTTTTTAGTTCATAAATGACGATATAATGTTTGCAATTACGATATTAATATTGTAATAAAAAAATATAATTTAATGACAATAAAAAATTGTCACTAAAACCATTTTTTGTGACAATTATTTTTGTCTGTATTTATGTCACTAATTTGTAAAATAATATGACGATTTATATTCATCATTAATATACATTAATTTAATGATGAAATTATTTTTCGTCACTTAAAGTATTAGATTTAATTATGACATTAAATATTTTATGACGAAAATTATATTTATTTATGACAATAATTACGTAACTAACACTTAATGGTTTTAACTAGAAGCAGAGTTTCGTCATTAAAAATATTTAATTTCGTGATGAATTTTAAATTTGTCATAAAAAATGCCAATCTTTTGTGACGATAAACAATATAATGTGACGAAATATAATTTTATTTGTGACATAATTTTTGTCATGAAAAGTAAGAAATAAAGATGACAATAATCATTTTCGTCACAAAAAATATATTTACGGTGACAAATAACTAAATTGTCACGTAAACTTTTAAGTTATGCGCCCACCGTTACGTTCTCTGTGACGATAAAAATTCGTCACCTTATCTTTTCAGCGATGAAAAATGAATTTTTCATGATAATTTTTTGCGTTATAAAAGGTGTAATTTCTTGTAGTGATATTAGCCGGTTTATCGCCAAGCTAGCTTCAGTATGTGAGCCCATCTTTAAGCTTCTCAGGAAGAATCAGCCGGTGGTATGGAATAATGATTGTCAATTGGCTTTTGATACTATTAAGGATTATCTCCTGAATTCGCCAGTTTTAAGACCACCACGTGTGCCAAGCCACTAATCCTGTATCTGGAGATAGAAGACAGTTCAGTGGGTGCCATGATGGCTCAGGAGGATGAATTTGGAGTGGAGTTTTCTGTTTATTACCTTAGCAAGAAATTCCTGAAATATGAAGCCAAATATGTAGAAGTAGAAAAGATTTGCTTAACAGTAATTTGGGCCTCTAAAAAGTTGCGACACTACTTTCACTCTTTCAATGTGCAGGCGATTGCCAAGCATAACCCGCTTAGGTACCTTCAAGAAGCATCATCTCTACTAGGAAAAATGGGAAGATGGTTATTGCTGTTGCAGGAGTTCGATATCGAATACATCACCAGGAAAACCATTAAGGGAAGAGCTGTAGCTAAGTTCTTGGCTGAACACCCTATTGAGGATGACCAGTTCGAGTACAATTTCCCATATGAAGATGTCATAGCTATAGCAGTACAAGGGTGGCAGATGTTTTTTGATGGGGCAGTTAACAGTAAAGGGACAGGAGCAGGGATTATTCTTACGACCCCGGATGGTGAAAAGCTACCATTAGCCAAGAAGTTGAGGTACAGGGCGACCAATAATAATGCGAAATATGAAGCTTGCATCTTCGGATTGGAAGTACTGCTTGCTCTAGGGGTAAAGACCGCAGAAGTCTTCGGAGATTCATCCATAGTAATCCATCAGATCAAAGGGGAATGGTAAGTTAAGGAAGAGAGGCTGTTGCCTTATGTGAAGTACTTGAGAATGTTGAGTAGCCAGTTTGAGACTTGCACTTTTCACTTCATCCCCAGAGATGAAAATCAGTTCGCTGATGCTCTCGCGATGTTAGTGTCCATGTGGGATAATCCAACAGGGGTTGCTATGAGACCCGTGCTGATCTCTAGTACAGAAAAGCCTTGTTTTGAAACTGAGCAGGTGATGGAGGTTGAGGTCGCCGATACTACGATATTCAGAATTACTTAGAAAAGTCAGTTTTTCCAGAGGAAGCCATTGAGAAAGACCAAAGAATGATTAGAAAGTTATCCACTCAGTTCATCAGTATAGATGGCACTTTGTATAAGAGGCAAGCTGATGGTATCCAATTAAGATGTTTGGCTGAGAAAAAAGCTAAAAGGGTTATGGAAGAGGTTCATGCTACTGTTTGTGGAGCTCATATGAATGGCTTAGCCTTAGCGAAGAAGATCATGCGCCAAGGATTTTATTGGCTCACAATGGATACGGATTGTTCAAAATATGTGAAATAATGCCAGTTATGCCATCAATACCCGAATTTGAGGCATGTGCCAGTTTCAGAGTTATATAATTTGACATCTCCATTACCATTTGTAGCTTGGGGGATAGATATCATAGGCGAGATATGTCCTACAGCTTCTAATGGGCATAGGTTCATCATAGTCGCCATTGATTACTTCACTAAATGGGTCTAAGTTGAATCTTTCAAAAAGGTTGATGCTAGGGACATGGCTAAGTTCATCGAGCGAAATTTGATATGCAGATATGGTTTCCCACACCACATTGTGTTTGATAATGGGGTACAATTCTTAGCGAAAACTAAATAGATGTTTCAGAAATATAGAATCCAGCATCACAAGTCTTCTCCTTACCAACCTCAAGCTAACGGCGCGGTTGAAGCAGCGAACAAGAATGTTAAAAGAATACTGGCCAAGATGGTTCAGAGCTATAAAGTTTGGCCATAAAAGCTACCTTTTGCACTCTGTGGTTATAGAATCACAGTTAGAACATCTACGGGAGCGACGCCGTTCTCTCTGGTATATGGAACTGAAGCAATTCTGCCAATTAAAATAGAGCTAAAATCTTTGAGGGTAGTCATGGAAGCCGAGATTCCAGAGATAGAATGGGTACAACAATGATTGTTATTGATAGGAGGTTAATTGAGCTATAATTTAGTATTTATTTTGTATGAGTTTATGTAATTAATTATGAAATTGTGTGTAAATTTGATGTGATGTGTTAGTTTATGATTATTTGTATTAGATTGCATGTTTGTGTGTTTACTGTTATTTTTAGGTGAAAAATGAAGAGAAGAACCAGATTAAGAAATAGAATGAGAGGATCACGAGAGCAAAGGAGCAGGTCACGTCTCATACAAGGAGTTACGCGACGTGCCCTTAGGTAACGAGACGTGACTGGAGAAGAAGAAAGAAGAGAAAGAGGAGAAAGAGAAAGAAAAGAAGAAAAGGACTGTGAGAGAAGAGTCACGTGACGTGAGTGTAGGTGGCGACTCGTGACGACACAGAGAAGCAAAGGGAAAGAGAAAGAAGAGAAGAGAAAGGAGACGACGAGGCGAGACGTGAGCGCCAGTCACGCCACACACGCGAAGACACGCCGTGATGGGGAGTAACGAGTCGTGACTGGCTAGAGAAGGAAGAGGAAACCGAGAGAAAGAAAGAAAGAGGAAAATGGATCAGCGCCTTCTGTCGCGATTGCGACAACGTTGCGAGCGCGACAGAGACGACCGTTCGGGCAGTTTTGAGCCAAAAGTCACATGAAAAGTCATCCTCCTTCACCAAACTTTGCAACTATTCTCAAGGGACATCTCTAAGAGACACAATCTTTAAATTATTATCTATAAATATGTAGTTTAACTGTAATTAGAAATGATGAATTTTAGTTAAGTAATTTTTCTGTATTTTGCAAGACAGATTTTTCTTAGTAAAATTTCTATTTAGTTTTATGGTTTGAAGAAGAAGATCAAGGAGAAGAAAATCTATTTCAAGAGATTGAGAAAAGGGTTGAAAGGCTTCTATCTTATTCTCTTATTTTTAATTCTTCTCCAATATTTCTATGAATATCATTTTAATGAATTTGCATATTATTATTCTTTCTATTTCCATCTACTTTTATGGTCTTTGAATGCAGATTTTCTATTAGTATATTTTGCATGATTTTTATAAGTTAAAGTAATTCGAGAGTTTACTTTATCTGACATCTAATAGAGTTTCATTATCAAGGTATATTTTGAGAAATCGGTATATTGAGATAATTGTTATAGGTTAGTGTTTATTCTTAAAATATGTAATTAGAAACCTCTAATTCATTAATGAAAATTGTGAGTTAGAATTTTAATTGTATGTTTTAGGCATTTTAATTCATGTCGAGAGAGTGAGTTAAAAATTTATTCTAACTTGGCTTGCATAAAAAGATGAAAGATGTTAATCAAATTGATGGAATCAAATTCATTGTCTTTAATTCTTCATGATTTATTTTATCTTCTTTTGACTATCATTAACTAGGTATATTTAGTTTACATATTAGATTAGATTAAAATCAAATCTACCATTAATTAATCATTGTAAACAAGATTAAAATCAATTAGTAATAGTGTGTAAAAACGTTTCTCGTGGGATCGACATCTTAAGTACTATTGCGGTACACCGTATACTTGCGGTATAATTAGCATCTATAGAAAATGCTCAACAAGTTTTTGGCGCCGTTGCCGGGGAACGGTTCTTTGCCATTGTGAAAATTGATTTATGATTTTGGATTACAATATTTTGTTTGTTTTAATTTGTTTGTGTGTTTAATTTAATTTTTTGTTTTGTTTTTGGATTTACAGGATTTGGAAGTTCATTCCTAGTACAAGGAGTTCTTTAGAAGAGTTTGAGCCTTTAAATCCTGAAATTGAAAGATTTTTGTCAAGTAACCGGAAGTCAAATAGAAAGAAGAACAAAAATCGAAGATCAATTATCATGGCTGAAGAAAATCCACCAAGATTGATGGACTTTACCACACCTGCTTTGAGTGGTGCTCAACAAGGAGTGGTAAGACCAACGGTAAATGCAAATCAATTTGAAATTAAGCCTTCATTGTTACAAATGATTCAAAATAGTATTCAATTCTATGGTTTGGCAAATGAGGATCCAAATGCTCATTTAGCCAACTTTCTTGAGATATGTGATACCTTTAAGATAAATGGAGTTTCGGCTGATGCAATCAAGCTTAGGCTTTTTTCATTCACTTTGAAGGATAAAGCAAAAGCTTGGTTAAATTCCCTAACAAGGGGATCTATAACTACTTGGGACCAATTGGCCCAAGCATTTTTATCAAAATATTTTTCATTGTCCAAAACTGCAAAAATCATGAAGGACATTACTACATTTGTTCAAAATGATAATGAATCATTATATGAGGCTTGGGAAAGATTCAAGGAATTGCAAAGGATTTGTCCACACCATAACTTGCCAAGAGAGCTGTTAATGCAAACATTCTATAATGGAGTTAATCCTACCACAAGAGGGACAATTGATGCTGCAGCTGGAGGTTCTTTAATGAGAAAAACAATTGATGCAGCATATGAGCTATTGGAAGAGATGGCAATGAATAACTGTATGTGGCCTCCTGAAAGAGTAAGGGAGTATAATAATTCTAATACTAGGGGGCTACATTCAGTAGATTCTATGGTTGCATTACAAGCCCAAATTGAAGCATTGAATCATAGAGTTAATAGTTTAAGTATGGGTGGTAATTCATTAAATGCATGCAATGTGTGTGGCCAACAAGGACATAAGAGTGATAATTGCAATTTAGGCATGGTAAATAAGGAAGAACAAGTTAATTTTCTTCAAAGCCAAGGTCGTGGAAATCCTTATTCTAACACTTATAATGCTGGTTGGAGAAACCATCCTAACCTTTCATGGGGGAATAATAATGTTAACAACTAAAATAGAGGTGTAGGATACCAACAACCACAAGATAGGTTTGGGGTCTTTGAGGTTAAAATTGATAAGTTCATTGAAGAAATTAATTGTAAGATGCATTCTCAAGATGAAAGTCAAAAGAAACTTGAAGAAAAATTTGATCAAATTGCTAAAAATCATGCTGCTACTATTCATAATCTTGAGGTTCAAATAGGCCAACTTGCTAATTCCTTACCTTCTAGAAATTTAGGATGCCTTCCAAGTAATACTGAGGAGAATCCTAGGGAGCACATTAAGCCATGATATATCTAGTTCTTTTATTTAGGTTACTTTGTTATATTTTCTTTTTAAATTTATTGTGCTTTGTTTTAGATTAGTTTAGGTAGTTTTATTTTTTATAATTTAGATTTGAATGCTAAGAACACATTTGTTTTTAAATGATAGCTAATTTAGTAAGATTAGATTTGTTTAATAAATATATAAAAAATTAAATAGAAAAATAAAAAAAGTAAAAATAAAAAAAAATAAAAAATGTGTGTTTTGCAGACGTTGTGTTCTGTCGCGATCGCGACAAGTATTGCGATCGCGACAGAACGCGATTTTGGCAGGGCGTGTGTCTCGTGATGCATCTTCACGCGACGTGACGGTCTGAGGATTTCGCTTGTAGCTCTTTTCCCAGGTAAGTAAGCGCATCACGAGTCGTGACGTTGCCTCACAACTCGTGACACCTGATGTGGAGAATCAGGTACGTTTTAATTTTTTCTTTTCTTTTATTTTCTTATTTTACTTATTATTTTTCTATTATTTGGATTTGTTTTCTTTTCTTTTCTGATTTAGATGTTTTAATTTCAATTATATTAACTTAATTTTACCATTTAAGCATTAAAACACAGAAAAATAAATACTAAAAGCGGGAACTTAAATTTAAAACCCTAACGTCGTGACTTTTCATTTTCTTCACTTTTCTACTTCAGTTTTCTCTGTTAGTTTTATTTTCCCTAGCACAGGTCACGAGTACAAGACCCTCATAAGCCATTTTTATTCTTCATTTCTTCTTCTTCTTCCACAGAGACTTTTGAACTACCATGTGACACCCCATCCGCCACCCCCGTTGGAAGGGCACCGGCGGGCGCGCCACACGACGCTCACTCGCGACGCGACGGAACAAACAGTGGAAGCATACATGCGCTAAGCGGAAGCATTCACAACCAATAAGAGAAATCATAGAAAATATACCACATTGCCATTAAAATAGAATTCAAAAACTATACACTATAGCTCACAAGATTTCTTTAAAGATTCATTACAAAAATTTACATAAGCCACTAACAAGAGAATACATATACAAAACGAATTACAGGAGGAGACAAACTACATAACTCGACTCCTATGTGGCCAGCCTGCAGATGCGCGACACGAGCAACTCCCAAAAATCCTTCACGCTACCTGCACGGGATAAAAGCCCGTGCTAAGCGATAACGCTTAGTGGGGAGAAACAAACACAACAGAGCACTATACACGAAAACATGCACTAATATTCATAAAACAATAAGAATCAGAGTACAGATATATAAATATATAATCAGGATAAATAGTACATAACACTGAATCAATACACTACTCAGAGTCACACAATAATCAGAACACTTCGCTAAGCCAATACCAAACAGTTCACACAATAGCCTGAAATCAATGGTGGAGGATACGGGAACACGGCACGGGAGACCGAAGTCTCAAAACATTTTAATACCCGAAGGTAGCACGGGAGACCGGAGTCTCAAAACATTTTATCACTACACGAAAATGACCATCTCGGAGGTCGACCGCTTCGCCCAAACGGGGCGGACAGAATAGCTGTAAACTAACCCTTCTTAAGCATGCTTAATTATCCTATACCTTGACACTTCAGGCTCGATAACATACTCTCACATGACATTAGACAAACAAGACAATGTTCAAATGTAACACCTTTCATAAAAGCTGATCAACTGACAGATGCCAAAAGATGAATACAAAATCCAGAATACATGGTATCACGTGTTAAAAATCATAAATAAACATTCATAAAATATGCATAACAGAAAGGACTTTATTGCAAAACAGGGTAGGTCACGGTGGTAATCAGATTGGTTGCCACCGTGACATACCAGAGATCCTTGGCAGAAAGCAAGTCTGGGGTACCTCACGGTGGTAACCAAAATGGTTGTCACCGTGACATACCAAGCAGTCAGACAGAATCAAAAGTTTGGATACCTCACGGTGGTAACAAGATTGGTTGCCACCGTGACATACCAAAGCAGCCAGACAGAATCAAAAGTTTGGATACCTCACGGTGGTAACAAGATTGGTTGCCACCGTGACATACCAAACTTCACGGCAGAAAGCATCTGGTTCGTGGCTCACGGTGGTAACAAGATTGGTTGCCACCGTGACCCATGCCCATATGGGATTCCTCAGGGCAATTTCCAGGTCTTTCAAGCCAAAATCTCACAACCTTCACTTCAATCAAGCAATTTCACACTCCAATAACAATAGGAACTCAATCCAAACATCAGAGAATCATATCATCAATAAATCTTACTCATGAATTCTAAGAGCAACATCACTACATAAAAGCATAAAATGAGTTCTAAACACCACAAGCTAAACTCAACCAAATACCAACCCATGGCATATAAACCATATAAACATAACACAATCAACAACTTCCAGAATATCTCATAAACACATAATTTTACACACATTCACAATTAGGCAAAATCCCAAACAAACACTCAAGAATACACTCCCAAACCTGGAAAACGAAGCTTCGAACCGAGTTCCTCACGAATCCACTATATCCTTGCCCTTGCTCTTCCTTCTCTCTTCCGATTCTTGCACAAAAACCCAGCCACAAACACTTAAATCGAAACCAAACACAAACCAAAACCAATCCAAAGAACACTAATTAAATAAGGGAACCTCAATCCGAACTCAAACACTTACCTTCCACAAACCCAGCTCAAACCTTCCAAGATCCCACTCAAAACTCAAGAAATCACAAGAGAAAAGGGATGAGAGCAGAAAAATGGAAGCAAGAGAGAGAGAGAGAACGGAAATTGAAGAAAGAAAGGGAGAAAATGGAGTTAGCTTCCACGGGAAGCTAGGAAAAATCTGCTCCCTCCTTTCCCTCTCTCCTACTTTCATTAAATGCTCACCAAACCTTTGCCACTTGTCACAAACTAAGGGAATCAATCAATCCATCTTAATTCATCCACTCTTGGTACCATACACTAACCACACACCATAAAAACCCTTAGTCCACTTACACCCTACCACTTTACACTACAAGCACACACTAATAATTCCCTTTACTTCCCTTAACACTTAATTAATTAGTTCCTTTAACACAAAATTCTTAAATGTCCAAAATTCTTCTTACCCAAATTACGAAAATACCCTCACTTATCCAACTTAAAGCACAGATTCCGACCAGGCCCTATTTGGGTTGTTACATACCATACCCTGTTTTCCTCGCGTTTTTCTAGTTCTTCATTTTAGCATTCCATTTCTCTTCTCTTTTCTTCAATAGACTTAGGGATTACGGGGTTTTATTTCTCTTTTCAGGTTTGTAACTTTCTTTTCATTTTTCTTTGTTTCATTTTCTTTTTCATTTCTTCTTTTCACTCACACACTTGATTTCGGTATTTTTCTTGCATAACTAAATCACATTTCGTTTGTAATTTCTTCTCTGTTTACATTCCTTTTCCTTTTATCTTTTCTGTTTTCCTTTAGTGTGTTTGGTTTTGTAAATTTTATTCTTCCATTTTATTCAGTTTTATTTCCTTCTATTCTTCAATCTCTGTTAAATAACACATTCACTATTAACACCAACACATTCAGAAATGGTTAGAACAAAAAACCCATCATCTTCAAGGGTTGAGCAGGAAGCTGAAGAGGTTAACATTGCTGCTCATTATGGTGCTTTGTTTCCTATATTTTCGGTAGATGAAGGCAGTAGGTATTTAACTCTTCGTGGTAGGCCTTTAATGCAATATAAGTATTTTCCTGATTCCTTGCTTATTCAAATTGGCATGTTAGATGTAGTTAATGACATGTTAAGAGTTTGTGGCTTGTTGAAATTTGCATCTATGCATGAAGATGTGCGTCCTGATTTAGTTTTAGAATTTTACATCACATTGAAAAAGAATGATGGTAATGAGAATTGGTTAGATTTTAGGATGGCTGGTAAACCTTATACTTTAACCTATTTTATGATGAATAGGATGTTTAGATTTTCTCAAACTGGTTTAACTGATCCACCTGAATCTTTTAAGCCACATGAATTTTGGACATTTTTGACTGATTTGCAAACACGTTATAGGGCTAGGGATGCTAAATCCATGTTTATTAAAGATTTGAGATATTGGATTTTGCATAGGGTTTTAGCTTCTTTAGTTTTTAATAGATCTGAATTCAATAGGGTTTCATATAATGAGTTGTTTTTGATGTGGTATGTACATAAACGTAAGGATGTATGTTGGCCTTTTTGGATAGTAAGTCAATTGTTGCAATGTGTAAATAAGCATGATTCACCTTTAACACATGGGCATATTATTTCTAGTATTGCAAGCAATTTAGATGTGGATCTTGATGCTTATTATTGCATTTTTCCTTACCTTTATTTTAATAAGAATGTGTTAGTTCGTGGAGAAGTTGTTGGTAATAATTTTCAGGAAATCCCATCTCGTGCTCGATCATGTTGGAGGGATATTGCTGGAACTTCTGAGCCACAAGTAGAAGCACAAGAAGAAGAAGGTGGTGATGAGGAGGGAGCAAGTGAGGATGAAGTGATGCCCGATATTCCAGCTGCTGTGGCTGCTGCTCATGGCTCATCTAGCCATAACATCCCAATGATGTTATCTAATATGCAAGAACAACTTTCTTCCATTGAGTGACGTCAAAGGAGGTTGGAGTACAAGTTTGATAATTTCATGATACAAGCGGGTTTTGTGGTTCCATCGCCTCCACCTTCACCATGATAGGGGAGTTTTTTCTTTCTTTTGATTTTATTTGTTTCTTTTACTTGTTTTTGTGTGTCATTCCTACACATTGAGGACAATGTTGGTTCTAAGTGTGGGGGAGTGAGTTATTTTGTTTGATTATTGTTTTATATGTTTATGTATGTATTGTTTATATGTTTGTTGTGTGTTTTTATATTTCAATTAAGTTTTTAGTAAGCTTTTATTATGAAGCATTGTTTATTTGGTATATTATATAGGTTGTTAAGTCCATTATCTTTTATACTTATTTTTCTCAGTTTTTCAAAAATTTTTGGGATGTGTTTTAAGTTTTTCAAGTTATTTGGTTTTACTTATTTCAACATTATAGATTATTTAGTCTCTTTACCTACCATATTCTTAAAGTTAGAATTTGCTCATTTTGTTTAAAATTTTAAGTTTCTAGTTGCTTATGGAAACTATAGCCATAATACTTGCCCTTATTTCTTTTCAATAATGGATGAGGACTTAAAAAATAAAAAGAAAAGTTAAAAGTGGGATGGAACATAAAATGCACCCACTAATTTCAATAATAAATAGCAAGATTTATATTTAAAATTGCAAAAAAATATGGGATGGAGCGTAAAACGCATCCATATTACTTTCTCTTGCTATACATCAATCAATAAAAAGTTATACTCATGTGAAAGAAAAAAAAAACAAAGAAAAAGAGTCTAAAAATGCCATGAGATTTGATTAAGGGTAAGTGAGCTTTAATTATCCTAAAAGGTGACTAGCAATCTTAGATTTTTAACTTTTATGATCAATTTTCTCTCTTTGATTCATGTTTAGTTTTTGAGACTTTATATTCTTTATGTTGGAAGTAGTAAAGTTAGAAAACTTGTTGAATTTTCAATGCATATTTTGAATTTTGATTTACTGATATGTGTGAGTATTTGGGATAGTTGATCTTTGCAACTCTAGTGTTTATGTTGAATGGACATTGCTTTGTAATTATGTTTACTAGCTGTTACATTTGTTCATGTCTTTTCTCTTGCTTGAGGACAAGCAAGGGTTAAGTATGGGGGAATTTGATAGGAGGTTAATTGAGGTATAATTTAGTATTTATTTTGTATGAGTTTATGTAATTAATTATGAAATTGTGTGTAAATTTGATGTGATGTGTTAGTTTATGATTATTTGTATTAGATTGCATGTTTGTGTGTTTACTGTTGTTTTTAGGTGAAAAATGAAGAGAAGAACCAGATTAAGAAATAGAATGAGAGGATCACGAGAGCAAAGGAGCAGGTCACGTCTCATACAAGGAGTCACGCGACGTGCCCTTAGGTAACGAGACGTGACTGGAGAAGAAGAAAGAAGAGAAAGAGGAGAAAGAGAAAGAAAAGAAGAAAAGGATTGTGAGAGAAGAGTCACGCGACGTGAGTGTAGGTGGCGACTCGTGACGACACAGAGAAGCAAAGGGAAAGAGAAAGAAGAGAAGAGAAAGGAGACGACGAGGCGAGACGTGAGCGCCAGTCACGCCACACACGCGAAGACACGCCGTGATGGGGAGTAACGAGTCGTGACTGGCTAGAGAAGGAAGAGGAAACCGAGAGAAAGAAAGAAAGAGGAAAATGGATCAGCGCCTTCTGTCGAGATCGCGACAACGTTGCGAGCGCGACAGAGACGACCGTTGGGGCAGTTTTGAGCCAAAAGTCACATGAAAAGTCATCCTCTTTCACCAAACTTTGCAACTATTCTCAAGGGACATCTCTAAGAGACACAATCTTTAAATTATTATCTATAAATATGTAGTTTAACTGTAATTAGAAATGATGAATTTTAGTTAAGTAATTTTTCTGTATTTTGCAAGACAGATTTTTCTTTATAAAATTTCTATTTAGTTTTATGGTTTGAAGAAGAAGATCAAGGAGAAGAAAATCTATTTCAAGAGATTGAGAAAAGGGTTGAAAGGCTTCTATCTTATTCTCTTATTTTTAATTCTTCTCCAATATTTCTATGAATATCATTTTAATGAATTTGCATATTATTATTCTTTCTATTTCCATCTACTTTTATGGTCTTTGAATGCAGATTTTCTATTAGTATATTTTGCATGATTTTTATAAGTTAAAGTAATTCGAGAGTTTGCTTTATCTGACATCTAATAGAGTTTCATTATCAAGGTATATTTTGAGAAATCGGTATATTGAGATAATTGCTATAGGTTAGTGTTTATTCTTAAAATATGTAATTAGAAACCTCTAATTCATTAATGAAAATTGTGAGTTAGAATTTTAATTGTATGTTTTAGGCATTTTAATTCATGTCGAGAGAGTGAGTTAAAAATTTATTCTAACTTTGCTTGCATAAAAAGATGAAAGATGTTAATCAAATTGATGGAATCAAATTCATTGTCTTTAATTCTTCATGATTTATTTTATCTTCTTTTGACTATCATTAACTAGGTATATTTAGTTTACATATTAGATTAGATTAAAATCAACTCTACCATTTATTAATCATTGTAAACAAGATTAAAATTAATTAGTAATAGTGTGTAAAAACGTTTCTCGTGGGATCGACATCTTAAGTACTATTCCGGTACACCGTATACTTGCGGTATAATTAGCATCTATCGAAAATGCTCAACAGTTATAGTTGAATCTGTTGGATGAAGATAGGTTGCAGGCATATTATCACAATTAGGTTTATCAGAAAAGGCTAGCTCAATCCTTTGGTAAGAAGGTACTAAAGCACCCATTAAAAGAAGGGGATTTGGTCTTTAAGATGATGAGGACGAGAATGCCAGACATACGGGGCATATTTAGGCCAACCTGGGAAGGTCCATTCGTGCTAAAAAAGTTACTGACAAAGGGAGCAGCGATTTTAGCAGACAGCAATGGGAATGAGTTTAAAGAACCGGTCAATGTCGACAGATTAAAAAGATTCCATGGCTAAAGACTAAAATAAAAAGAAGAGAATAAATGCCCCACGGGTCAAAAATCAAAAAAAGGCGGCCTTGCTAAAATTGGGTGCTCTGTCAGGGTCAAAACCGAAAAAAGGCATCCTGGGCAAAAATTAAGGGCCAAGAGAAAATGTTCAATCGAGAAAACCCGAGAGGGCCGATTGATAACAGGAGTTTGATGCTTACAAGATCTATTCCGAGATTAGGTGTAGTCTTATGCATTTGAATTATTGCCAATTAAGGATCATGTATGATGAAATCATATACGAATGTACACAATTTTTCAATGAATAAAAGGATTCAGTTTACATTTTCATCAGATATTAGCTCTGTCTTAAAAAGAAATATCTCATTCAATTATCTAATGACTATTCTCTAATCATTTTCATCAAAAGGTGTTTAAGCAAATTGTGCTGGTCATCCTTAAGGGAGGATCTGATAATAGCCTTCACTCCTCTTGTAGCCGTTTCAAAAAAAAAAAAAGAAAAAAAGGGCCATTAGAGATGAAAACCGTGATTAGCTCTCTAAGCAAAAGTTAGGCCGAAGAGCAGGGTGAAAACCTGGAAATAGGCAGTCTGCCCTACAAAAAAATGAAATGAATAAAAGCCGCTGGATTGGGTTGGGTCCATTCCAGGCAAAAATCAGGCAAAGGGTTATGTGAAAATCCCTAAAGGGATGCATTTCCCACAAAGAAAAGTTAGTGTGAAAATCCAAAAGGGATGCACTACCTTTAAAACAATGACATCCGATGCCTGGAGCGATAAGGCGGCATTACTTCAGATGATCTTCCTTCAGTCATATAATGCATAATTCAGGACATGAGTATGAATCCAAGACGTATGCTCATTGACCGAGGGGCAAAGATGCACACTGGACGGTTCTCTCTAAAAAGTTTACGGGTCAGAGTCCCTAAGCCAAGATGATACTTTTAGATCCTCAGGGAGCATCATACAATGCGAGCGGCCAAGCCATACCCTCAACAGACTCCTAATCACCTAGGAGATGGTCTATCCATTTTTGCATGCATTTCATACCATTCTTTAGCAAACATCTGCATATGACCATTTACACTTGCATGCACAATCTCTTGTATATTTTCCTACGCACACAACTTTGCAGGAAAGGTCCAAATGAAGGCCGCGCACATAAAAGCTGGTGGAGAAAATTTTCAACTCAACATTAACATTCACCCGAGCAAGATGAAGTCTACTCGGGTTCTTTCTTTTGACTCCTCTTAAAAGGCAAATCTCTATTTCCTGCACTTTTTGTAGTCTTGTCAGTGACTCGGTGCAGTCCTCTGAGGAAGATATTTCCTGCACTTTTTGTAGTCTTGTCAGCGACTCAGTGCACTCCTTTGAGGAGGATATTTCCTGTACTTTTTGTAGTCTTATCAGCGACTCGGTGCACTCCTCTGAAGAGGATGTTCCCTGCACTTTTTGCAGTCTTGTCAGCAACTCGGTGCAGTCCTCTGAGCAGGACATTTCCTGCACTTTTTGCAGTCTTGTCAGCGACTCAGTGCAGTCCTCTGAGGAGGATATTTCCTGCACTTTTTGTAGTCTTGTCAGCGGCTCGGTGCAGTCCTCTGAGCATGATATTTCCTACACTTTTTGTAGTCTTGTCAGTGACTCGATTCAGTCCTCTGAGGAGGATATTTCCTGCACTTTTTGTAGTCTTGCCAGCGACTCGGTGCAGTCCTCTGAGGAGGATATTTCCTACACTTTTTGTAGTCCTATCAGCCACTCGATGCAGTCCTCTGAGGAGGATATTTCCCGCACTTTGTATTCTTGTCAGCGACTCGGTGCAGTCCTCGGAGGAGGACATTTCCCGCGTTTTGTAGTCTTGTCAGTGACTCGGCGCATCGCCATCTGACGATGGCACCCTGCACTTTGTAGTCTTGTCAGCGACTCAGTGCAATCACTTTGTATCCTATTTAACGGCTCAGTGATATTCTGGAATGTCCGCGCTTTGAAGTTTTGTCAGCGACTCAGTGCGATATGGAAGGATAACATTCACAGTTCAGATCACAGCACTGTTCTCCAGGGAGCAGCCAGAAGGAGGCCGCCTCAGGTACGCGCTTCTTTCCCTTTTCTGATTTTTGGCTCACCTAGGCACCTATGCACTAGCCTCCCCAAAATTAGGGGCAACTGTAGACATCGGGTCCCGAGGCAGCCTAGATCAGGATTACTCAATGATGAAATTAAGTGTGCCTGTTTATAGGCAAAAATGAAAGTTGAAAGTGATGGTTTCCTTGTCAAATTGATTTATTAAAAATAAATAAAAATGTGTTTTAAAAATATTTTAAAAAATTATTTTAAGATAAAAAAAGTGAGTTTTGAAATTATAGTGTTTTAACAAAATTTTTTTAAAAAAAAAAATCGCGAGCGTCGGTGTGCGATAGCTCGCTGGGCGATGCCTGCAGCGTGCGCGGGCGATGCGCTGGGCATCGCTCGCCCCTGCGCGTGCCCGACGAATGCTCGATAGCCCCCCAGTCCATTTTTTTTTGTCCAATTTTGTGTTTTTCTTTGATTTTTTTTAGAATTTAATTTTTTAAACCTTTTATCTTCCAACCCTTCAAATTCTTTAGTTCTTTTTGTTATTATGGGAATTAAATTGATCTAATTTAATTCGTTAAAAATCTGATTTATTGGGTTTTATTTGGAGGTATAAAATGGATTTTTTGGGTAGGATTTAAGAGGGATTTTTCTTAAGAAAAATATATTTTCTCTCATGTTCTTCTTTTTTTCTTTTTCTTCAAGAACAAAATTTCCCAAATATTTTGAATTTTTCTTAAGTCAATTTTTGAGACAAATAAATTAATTATTTGTTCTTGTGAATTTTCTTATTTATTTTTTACAATTTTTTTCCTTAAAATAAATAAATTAATTATTTGTTCTTGGGATAAAATTTTGCTATATATTTTATTTTTATAAATCAAGATAAGGAAATTGATCATCTACCATTATTCATCACATCAAATTTTGAGAGTAAGCATTCTTGGCTCAATTTTTAATTCAAAATTTAATTTAATATTTGTTTACAATTAATTAGTCATCATGTAGATTTTTAATCTTTTGTTGCTTTTTAATTTGTTTATGATATTTAGTTATATGATTTGATGTTTTTAGTATATTTTATTTTATTCTTGCATGTTTATTTGATTGTTCTTCTTTGTTGTTATTATTATTATTATTATTATTATTTCTTATTTCTTATGTTCTTATTTAATTGTTCATATTATTATTATTATCATTATTTTTATTCTTATGTTCTTATTTGATTGTTTATTATTATTATTATTATTATTATTATTATTATTATTATTATTATTATTATTATTATTATTATTTATTTTTGTTTAACATGCTTTAATATGTTTTGTTTATTTTATTTTTTTTCACTTTTGCTTGCTTGATTATTCATCTTTTTTATTGTTCATTATTATTATTATTTGCTATTGTTATCATTATTTTTATCATTTATACTTTTTATGCATGTTGAATTTTATTCTTGTTATTATCTATGCTTTTTATGTATGTTGAATTTTATTCTTGTTATTATTTATGCTTTTTATGCATGTTGAATTTTATTCTTGTTATCATTTATGCTTTGTATGCATGTTGAATTTCATTTTTATTATTATTTATGTTTTCATGTATGGTGAGTTTTATTCTTGTTATCATTTGTGTTTTTTATGCATGTTGAATTATTAATATATTAAGTTACTTATTTTTATTTTGTCATTTGATTGATTTGTCATACATGAGACATTTTTATTTTATTTATTTTAATTCATTTCTACATTTTATAGGTTTAAATTCATTTTTTATTACTAACATTATTTTTATTTATTTTTTTATTTCAATACTTATTTTTCATGTGTGAGTTTTTCAATGGCAAGTGGGAGCCCATGGAGGTGTGAAGACACTATTTTGGTGGAATTTATGTTTTTAGCATTTTAGTATTTTTAGTATTATTATTATTTTTGCTTTTATTTATTTTCTTATTATGTAATTTGTAATAAATTTATTTTTTATTGCACGTTAATTAAAAAATCACAAAAAAATTTATATTAATAAATTGGGATTTTTTTTAATAAAATGGGACCAATGTCCTAATTTCAACCAATAAAAATTCACTTCAAAAAGAAAGAGTTAAATTTCCCCAAAATGGGATCACTCATCCCAATTTTTTCAAGTATGCCAAAAATGACTCTTCGATTTTCTAAAATGAACATGAAAGAATCAATGTTTCTATTTTAAATAATATCCCGATTTATGAATGTTTATTTTATTCATTTGGTTTATTTATTTATTTATGTTTTGCTCGATTTTATTTTGGGGGATTGTATTTTTTTATCCCGAATTTGTATACCTTTTTTATTTTGGGGGATTGTATTTTGTCCCAATTTTTTTTTATCTTTCTTTAGTTTGCTTTATTATTTTATTGCTTTCTTTATTGATTGATTTATGCTTTTATTTTTTAATGATCGTATGAGAAGAGAGATAGAAATTTAGAATTAAAAACCCATTTATAATTAACCAAAGCATTAATAAGAGTAAAGTTCTGAATCTTTCTCTGGTTTAGACACCCGAGATTAAACGAACTTTCCCAATTTCTTGTAAATTGGGCGGCGACTCCAAAATACCTCAAAGATGCCTAAAGGTTTCATGGGATTAGATGATCTTTTCAGTGTTCTATTAGAAAGAGGTGTCCAAAATATATCATGATTTCCCAATATCAAAAGACGCAAACCCTCTCGGACCCTAAAAGCGAGTTCCCGGGAATCGATCGGGTCCGGCGCGCGTCACATCAGCTATCATACTTTACATTCTCTTACCATTCTATGAACCCATATCATCCTTATGTCCATCCAATGCCTTTACTCACTTCTATCATCAATACCTATTCATGGCATGTATACGTATCACTTCGTCCTCATTACACTATCTCTGATCT
The DNA here is from genome assembly GCA_947683425.1 of Excoecaria cochinchinensis. Classification (NCBI taxonomy): domain Eukaryota; kingdom Viridiplantae; phylum Streptophyta; class Magnoliopsida; order Malpighiales; family Euphorbiaceae; genus Excoecaria; species Excoecaria cochinchinensis. The sequence goes on from CANTUQ010000038.1 coordinate 5,043,738, forward strand.
TAGGACTGCCTAAATATTTGCTCTGATACCAAAATAAATGTAACACTGTGACGCGCGCCGAACCCCGAGAGGCCCCAAAGACCCGCTTTTAGGGCTTTCGAGAGAGATTTATGAAAACTCGTAAGAAATTACAAGTGCGTCCATTTTAGGCAACAGGGAGGTTTCTTGGAGTCGCACCCAATAGAACATTGAGAAAGGTCGTCTAGACTCAGTGAGCCTAAGACAGCACTGCTATGTCCATTTTGGGCAAGCCGGAGGTGTTTTGGAGTCTCCATGCTAATGGAACATTAAGATGGCCCTCTCGCCTCGCACTTGGGCAAGCCAGAGGTGTCTTGGAGGCCCCACCCTAATAGAACATTAGGATGGCCCTCTCGCCTCGCACTTGGGCAAGCCAGAGGTGTCTTGGAGGCCCCACCCTAATAGAATAATAGGATGGCCTTCTCGCCTCGTGGAGCCTAGAACTATGCAAATTGAGCCTTTTTCGGGACACAAGAGGTATCTTGGAGGCCCCACCCCAATAGAACATTAAGGTGGCCCTCTCGCCTCGTTGACCCCAAAGACCAGAGATGGTTCGAGACTTTCCATTTATTCATACCTTGATTAAATTATAATTGAGTTTTGAATTTAAGATTTTATCCCTTTTCTCATACATTTTTAATGCAATAATTAGAGCGCATATCAATCACATAATAAAACGGTAAATAAAAGCAAGAATAAAATAAGGTAAAAAGAAATACAATAAATTACAACAAAACTAAGGGCGGAATACAACGCCCAATATAAAATAAATGTAAATCATACATAAAACGGGGTATTTATTAAGAGTGATGACATTGGTCCTCGCATGCATAGTTAAAGAAAATAATTTTAAAGTGTTAATTTATTTGGATGAAAACTAGGACATTGTTCCCATTTTAATAGAAAAATCCAATTTATTTATAAAAATATTTTTGTGTGATTTTTAATTAAACGTGCATAAAATAAATGATTTCATTAATAATTATATGACAAGTAAATTAAAATACAAATAAAGGAAAAATACTAAAAACAATAAAAATAATAACTCTCTGGATCTCCTCCTTCGCTTGCAAATGTGCTCAAACAAGGAAGAATAAAGATTAAAATAAAAAAGACACAAAATAAATTAATGTTAGTATAAAATCAAGAAAATTAATTAAACAAAAAAAAACAATAAATGATAGATTAGAATAAATAAAATATGCATTATGAATGACAAATAAATTAAATAGCATATTAAAATAAATAGTATTAACATATGAACACAAATAAAAACATAAACTATGATGATAATAATAATAATAATAATAATAATAACAATAACAATAATAATAATAATAATAATAATAATAATAATAATAATAATAATAATAATAATAATAATAATAATAATAATAATAATAATAATAATAACAACAAAAACAACAACAACAACAACAACAACAACAACAACAACAACAACAATGATAATGAAAAATAATGATAAAATAATGATGATGATGATGATAATAATAATAATAATAATAATAATAATAATAATAATAATAATAATAATAATAATAATAATAATAATAATAATAATAATAATAATAATAATAAGGAAGAACAAACAAATAAATAAGATAAATTAAAAAGAATATTAAAAATGTTAAATCTATATATAAAATCACATAAAATAAATAAAAACACAATAAATATAAAGATCTACATTATTACTAATTAAATATGAATAAAAATAAATAAAATTAAAAATAAAATTAAGAGATCGGGTTTAGAATATTTACCCTCAGATTTTGGATTCAATTGATGAGAAATATGATTGATTTCCTTACTTTGATTCGCAAAATAGGAATAAAAGTAATAAAAATTGGAATTTTATTTCAAAAGAAAATTGCTTACGAGAAATAATAGAAGAAAATAAATTAATTCTCAAGAACAAAAAATTGATTTCTTTATCTCAAAAAATTATAAAAAAAAACCCAAATCATAAGAACAAAAAATGATTTTTCCTTGTCTTAAGAAAAATTCTTGATTAAAAATTGAATTTTTTAACTTTAAGAATTTTATTTGGAGAAGAAAAACTAAGAAAAGTGTAGAGAGAATTCTTAGAGAAGAAGAGAAGAAGAAAAAAATAAAGATTTCTGATGCAAAATGAATTCCCCCTTCTTTCTTTCCCAAATTTTCTAGTTAAATAAATAAAAATGGAAAAAATAATTAATTAAGGAAGAAAATAGGATTTTTATCAAATTCCCCTTAATTTGGGTGCAAAAAAGGAAATTATCATTAAAAATCCCGAAAAAAACGGTGAAAAAGTCAAATAAAATCAAGAAAAAGGAAGAAATGGGCGAAAACCACGTTTACGGCAGACCAGGGGCTACCGACGCCCGTCGATGCGTGCTTGTGCTCACCAAGCGCGCGTTCTGCGCCCACGGGCTGCCGCAGCTCGCCGACGCAGCCGAAAAAATATATTTTTTTTAATTTTTAAATCTAACTAAAAACACAATGGTTTTCAAACTCCATTTTTTAAAATTAATTTTTTAAAATATTTTTATTATTTTTTATTCTAAAATGCAAATTTGACAAGAAAACCATCACTTTCAATCTTTTCGCCTGTGAATAAGTAATTTATCATCATTGGGTAACTCTGATCTAAGTTGACTTAGGATCCGGTGTCTACAAACACCCTTATACCCATAAATGATACGGATATCGGATACCATAGCGCTGCACTAACAAACAGTCTAATGCATTCAATAGTTTTGTAGAATTTTTTTTTTCAATAATAACAATCATAAACATACATATACAAAACTTAATAGTACAATAACATACACATCAAATACTTATACCATAATTTATTTCTTCTACTGCGGTCGTATGCATGCCATGCCAATCCTTCTATCCTTGCCGTCGAAATCTTCTTTCTTGTCATCACTACGTTTTCAGCCACATCAAAATCTATCACAACCTGTGCACAGTAACACTCTATGTGCTGAGCCTTAAAAATACCCAGTGGTGGATACATATCCTAAATTTTCCATAATTAACTCTATATGCATGCATAAACAAGTGTACTTTCTTAATTACACCATTAATTCTTTACTTTAGTCATTTATCACTATATCATTTGTTTTTGTTTCTGTAACTATACTTTAACATTACTTTATCATTTCTATTTCTATTGTTAGTATCTTTATTATGTGTACTAATAATCTTAACAATTTGTATCATTACGTTCGGTATGTCAATTAACAATCATTTACACTAACAATCCTTGCTATTACTTTTTCTATATATTTAAAGTCTTTAGTCTCCTTCTTTTTGCTTATCACTTATTTATAATCTATATTAGGGTATATCATTAGTCACCTGATTACTCATTAGAACTGTCGTTAATGTTACTCTTTGTAGTTCCAATTTAATATTTTAATTTTCTTTAAGCCCTCAACTCTTTCTTTACTTTTTCTTTTAATTATACTAACTCTTTTACATTATATGGTTACATTTATATTTCCCACTTTATTCAAAATCTTACATAGATTATTTAATTTCATTTAACTGTACTTCAAATTGTATTCATGAATTATTAACGCTAGAATACCATTTATTGACTTATTTGGGCATTTATCATTTCTATCATTATTCTTTTATTTTATTTCTCTTGATCAATGCTATTACCATTATTAACAACAATTTCATCAATCTTTACTTTATACTAACAATTCCATACACATTTACAATTATATAAATTTTACATTAATATTATTCTTGTTGTTTTTATTATTAATGCATTAACCACTGTCAACTATATTCAATTGTACGATTAAATTTTACAGTGTCCATTATTCTTTTTTTCATTTTATCACTACCTTACAAATTACATTACTATTTGTTATTATTATCTTTCCATTTATTATTTCTCACTAATATTTACTTAAATGTTTTTACTACATTTTATTTGTCAAACTGTACAATTAATTTCATTAGTCCTTTTGAACACCATTCAATAGTCTTGCACTATAATTTAAATTCACTAAAATCTTTCTAAAAATCTTACTATAAATAATTTACAGTTTAGTCCTCCACATTTCATATAATTACAAATTTACCCTTATATTTCACTTTATTAACATTATCATTATTATTATTATCCTCATTATTAGTTTTATTAATTTCTATTATCACTTATTAATTTACAAACATCTAACCAATTCAATGCTCTTATAATTTCACTTAGTAGTCCATTTCCATACCAATTAACCTTTAAATCCTAACATTAGCATTATTATGGTCAATTACATTTAAATCCCTTCTTTTTCACTTATTTACAATTATGCCACTAATTGACCTTTTTCCCTTCGTTGCTACTTATCATTATCTTAAACCTAATTACATACACATCCATAATTAACATATCTATAATTCAATTAAATCTATTATACATTTAATAATTACTTATACAATAATATTTTATAATTCTTAGTTATTTATTCACTAGTTATCATTTACGCGATTAATACCTATTTCATGAATTAATTATACTTTAATCCCTTAGTTAGCCTTACTATTGTATATTTATAATTAGGTCCCTAAACTTTTATCAAATTACGATTTTACCCTTAATCATCTTATTTTTACAAAGATACCACTAAATAATATTTTTTTTACATTTATTCCTTTATTTATCGATTTCATCATTCAATTTCACTATAATTACAATTATACTACTAAATATTCTTAATTTCACTTTTAATTTATTCTTAACATTTGATTTTTACATTTTGGCCTTTTAATTGCCATGCCTTTGAAAAATTTACACTTAGGTCCTCACCTTTTTCAATAATTACGATTATGTCCCTTATTTTCTCTCAATTACCAAAATGCTCTTATTTTCACTTATTTTCCATCTTAATTACTATATAACCTACAAAAGTACATTTTGGCCCCCAATTTACCACTTTCATGCCAAATTACTGTTTTACCCCTAAACTTTCTGTTTCTTTCATTTTAATCCCATTTTTACTTATTTTCTTATTTATCACTATTTTAATCAATTTTATTTCATAATTACCATAATGCCCATAGTATACATCCGGTAGAAATCTATGAACCGGATATGCGGGACGTGAATCCCACAGATCCACTACACTAAAGAATGATTCCGATGGAACCATTCAATAGTGGCATTGCACTACACTGAACACTGTGAACACCGAACGCTGCTTTGGGATAGGCCGTCATCAGCCTATCGAAAACGAGTCATCATGACTCGAACCGCGGTATGGAATCACTATAGCTAGCCAATTATATCCTGAGTTAGATTCACTACCAGAACACTAAGGGCAATATACATTCATCACTTAGTTCATTTTCCATTTGTCACATGATTAAAATAAATTCTATAATAATAATCATTATGGCACTAGTTAGCACATACATACATTCCATGCCTTAATAGTACATACACTATATAGTCACTTCCAATTCCTTTTCATTTATTATTTATATCTTCAATTATGCTATTGAGTTCATTTAATCATATAATAATCATTTTCACTTCACTCTTATTCCATCGATTTCATTCTAATACACTTTTTATTCAATCTTAACATTAATTATGTTATTTCTTTACTTTAATATATCATAGCTCATAACATTCACTTTAAACATAATGTTTATTCAACATATAAAATATTCAATTAAACATTAAAAAATCTAATTAATTTATTTTACACTCCATTTCATTTATACAATCTCATTTTAAACATTAATTACTTCTATCTCACTTATTAAGCCACATTAGCACTAAATATAATATTTTACAATTTATATCATACATATCAATATTTTTACTTTATACATATTAGCTTATCATACAAAATTATTTTCAATTAAATTCCATTTATTCCAATTAACTTAATACACACATCAAAATCTATCACAACCTGTGTGCAGTAACACTCTACGCGTTGAGCATTAAAAATGCCCAGCGGTGGATACATATCCTAAATTTTCCATAATTAACTCTATAAACACGCATAAGCAAGTGTACTTTCTTAATTACACTATTAATTCTTTAGTTTAGTCATTTATCACTATATCATTTATTTTTGTTTATGTAACTATACTTTAACATTACTTTATCATTTCTATTTCTATTGTCAGTATCTTTATTATGTGTACTAATAATCTTAACAATTTATACCGCTACGTTCGGTATGTCAATTAACAGTCATTTGCACTAACAATCCTTGTTATTACTTTTTCTATATATTTTAAGTCTTTAGTCTCCTTCTTTTTGCTTATCACTTATTTACAATCCATATTAAGGTACATCATTAGTCACCTGATTACTCATTAGAACTGTCATTAATATTACTCTTTGTAGTACCAATTTAATATTTTAATTTTCTTTAAGCCCTTAACTCTTTCTTTACTTTTTCTTTTAATTATACTAACTCTTTTACGTTATATGGTTACATTTATATTTCCCACTTTGTTCAAAATCTTGCATAGTTTATTTAATTTCATTTAATTGTACTTCAAATTGTATTAAGGAATTATTGACGCTAGAATACCATTTACTGATTTATTTGGGCATTTATCATTTCTATCATTATTCTTTTATTTTATTTTGTCTCGGTCAATACTATTACCATTACTAACAACAATTTCATCAATCTTTACTTTATACTAACAATTCCATACACATTTAAAATTATATAAATTTTACATTAATATTATTCTTGTTGTTTTTATTATTAATGCATTAACCACTGTCAACTATATTCAATTGTACGATTAAATTTTACAGTGTCCATTATTCTTTTTTTCATTTTATCACTACCTTACAAATTACATTACTATTTGTTATTATTATCTTTCCATTTATTATTTCTTACTAATATTTACTTAAATGTTTTTACTACATTTTATTTGTCAAACTATACAATTTATTTCATTGGTCCTTTTGAATACCATTCAATAGTCTTGCACTATAATTTAAATTCACTAAAATCTTTCTAAAAATCTTATTATAAATAATTTACAGTTTAGTCCTCCATATTTCATATAATTACAAATTTACCCTTATATTTCACTTTATTAACATTATCATTATTATTATTATCCTCATTATTAGTTTTATTAATTTCTATTATCACTTATTAATTTACAAACATCTAACCAATTCAATGCTCTTATAATTTCACTTAGTAGTCCATTTCCATACCAATTAACCTTTAAATCCTAACATTAGCCTTATTATGGTCAATTACATTTAAATCCCTTCTTTTTCACTTATTTACAATTATGCCACTAATTTACCTTTTTCTCTTCATTGCCACTTATCATTATCTTGAACTTAATTACATACACATCCATAATTAACATATCTATAATTCAATTAAAGCTATTATACATTTAATAATTACTTATACAATAATATTTTATAATCCTTGATTATTTATTCACTAATTATTATTTACGCGATTAATACCTATTTCATGAATTAATTACACTTTAATCCCTTAGTTAGCCTCACTATTGTAAATTTCCAATTAGCTCCCTAAACTTTTATCAAATTATGATTTTACGTTTAATCATCTTATTTTTACAAAAATGCCACTAAATAATTTATTTTCACATTTATTCCTTTATTTTTCGATTTCATCATCCAATTTCACTATAATTACAATTATACCACTAAATATTCTTAACTTCACTTTTAATTTATTTTTAACATTCAATTTTTACATTTTAGCCTTTTAGTTGCCATGCCTTTGAAAAATTTACACTTAGGTCCTCATCTTTTTTAATAATTACTATGATGTCCCTTATTTTCTCTCAATTATCAAAATGCCCTTATTTACACTTATTTTCCATCTTAATTATTATATAACCTACAAAATTATATTTCGGGCCCTAATTTACCACTTTCACGCCTAATTATCGTTTTACCCCTAAACTTTTTATTTCTTTTATTTTAATCCCATTTTCACTTATTTTTTTATTTATCACTATTTTAATCAATTTTATTTCATAATTACTATAATGCCCCTAGTATACATTCGGTTGAAATCTATGAATCGAATATGCGGGACATGGAGTCCATAAATCCACTACACTAAAGAATGATTCCGATGGAACCATTCAACACTGGCATTGCACTACATTGAGCATTGAACACTGCTATAGATCTATTTAATGCTATGTGTTAGAGCATGTAAAATTTATATGATGCATGATGTGCATGTATGGCCAAATGGATATCACACATTAAGGAATAATTTTAATGTGTTTTTATGAGAAATAATGGCAAGGCTATGATATACAACATGAAAATGACCTAAATAAATGTTAAAGTTGATGAAAAGAATTAAGAGTGAAAGATTAGTATGCTAGCCGAATGTATATATGGGGTTATCCATGTGTATCATGATGAATTCTAGAAATTTATGGCATGTGTTGGCATATGGATGTGAATCACACGTGTAATGATCTCACAGTATGATGAAATGCCATAAAATGTATGTATGGTAACTTAAAATGTAAAAAATGGAATAATGATGCTCTATGTGATGATCTGGTAGTCAATTCTAGTTCAAGATATGATGGCTAGCTATGGAGACATAAGATCGCGGGTGTGAGCATATCCTCTCATTTATTATAGGCCAATGAAGGTCCTACCTCACTGTATCTGAAAGATTTTAATGTTCTGTATTATATCTAAAGACAGGGGTGGTCCCACAGGATCCCTCTGGTATTTCTGTGAACTTCTAGAGTTCATATCTCGTTTATCCTGCTCATAGAGTCTGCCAGTATTTTACAGGGGAAAATGGTAAAAATGAGCTTAAAATGGTAAATTGTGATTAAAATAACATTTGTGTGAAAAAGGGACATAATTGGAATTTTTGAAAAGTTTGAGGGCATAATGGTAATTAAGATCATAAATATGTTAATAAGGGTAAAAATGTAATTAAATGATTAAATATGAAAATTAGTCAATTTTTAGGGACAAAAATGTAATTTGGCATGAAATTGGTAATTGGAGGGCAAAATAGTAATTTGCATGTTAAATAATGTAAAATGGTAAAATAAAATGAACTAGTGGCATTTTGGTAATTTTAGTAAAGTTTATGGACATAATTATAATTTTGCCATAATAAAGGATTAAAATGTAAATATGGATTTTTATGGGTGCGATTTGCATATTTACCACTAATTGAAAGATTTAAGTGCAACTATGAATGTTCTTGCATGCATAGAAATTAAATGAATTAAAAATTGGGATAATTGATATTAAATGTATTATTTATATTCATAAGGCATGCATGTGAATTTAGTTTAGTGAATTAAATAAATAAATAAATAAAATAACTTAGTGGCATTTGTGTTAACATAAGAGAGTTCAAGGACCTATATGCAAATGTGGATAGTTAATTATACTAAGTGCATGAATGATTTTAAATAAAGATTATAAAGATTATTACATGTAAATAATTGAATAAGTAAATAATTGTTCAAGGGCAAAATTATAATTTTAGTAATGTTTAAAGGACCTAAGTGTAAAATAGAAAAAGAGTAATAATTTTATAAGGATTAAGTGGCAATTGCATGATAGATAATAAAATAAAGGCGATAATAAGTAAATTAATGGCATTATTGTAATTAAGTGGAAACGATAGGTAATACTGTAAATTAGTGAAAAGTTTAGGGATTAAATTGCAAACTGACGGTAGTAATGTAAATTTAAGGATTAAAAATGTGGTTGATAAGTATTATGAATGATAACTGCATTATTGAATATAAATGAAGAAATTCATAATAAGAATAATTATAATGATAGTATAAATATTGACATTAAAGTTTATGTTAATATTTAGATTAAGGTAAAGACACAAGTATGTAACTGTTAATGTTAATAATAATAGTGGCAATAGTCAAAATAATATTAATTGTAATAATGTGTAATGGCAATGCTAGTAAAAAGATGCAACAGGTTAATATATATATATATATGATGTAAGTGAATTATCAGAAATAAATAAAAGATAGTGTAAGATAATTAACAAGTAACATAATTTATGAGCTAATTATGTGGAAATAAAATAAATGGAATTTAAAATCTTTAGTATATAGTACACATGAAAGTAAAAATGTTAATAGATAATCTAAAAGTTATTGGAAAGGTAGGGTAGTAATGAGTCATAAAACCTTATAACTGAAGAAATTTAGGACTGTCAGTAAAATGCTAAAAGCTAATGAGGGAATAATGTTAACTGTTATGATGATAATTTTAATAATATGGGTAATTAAGATATTGCTTTCAATAATGGTATCATTAATCATAGTATGTAACACCCCCATCGCCGCCCCCGTTGGAAGGACGCCGACGGGCGCGCTCCCCGACGCTCACTCACACAGATATGCGCATGCACGGTGCGGAAGCATACATTCATACATAACATACATACGAAAAATACGGGTTAATTAAAAACTTGTCTTAACTTGCGAGCACATACTGATCATGCAATAGCTCACACACACACGCAGGCACTAAGCAGAAGCATAAAGCGAATGATAAAACAAAGGAATAATTTAACATACCAACGTTTACATTTCCCAAAAGTAATCTCAAGATTCTTACATATAATTACATATATACAATACTACAGAAATACAAAAACTGAAGTACAGAAGCTGAACAAAATACAAAACTTCTAACTCCTACGTGGCCGACCTTGCAGATGCCCGACTTGAACCGAACCAAAACCTACCACCTGCACGGAAAGGAAATCCATGCTAAGCGATAAACGCTTAGTGGGGAGAACACACAAGAATATGGACGGCCATTCACAATGGTCGCCAAGGCATAACACATTCACAATGGCAAATGCAACATTCAGAATACATATATAATCAGGCTTGCATAGAAAGGCATTAATTCGACAACTTGCAACCATAACCATATACTTACGTCAAGAATAGGCCAAAACAGACATAATACGATACAGTAACATCATACAGAACTACGTACAATATCACATGCATAAACCTACAATGGTATCAAATATCAGTACCTTACCGTGCAAAGTCACATGAGATTTATACATACAGTTGTCATAACCAAGTACCCATGCCTGAACTGACAACCCAATCAAATGCGATACAATTGCCATATGATAACGCATCCAACTATCATGTTAAGAATACTAGCTATCTAACATACTTTGACATGCCATACACACACTAGCCAAAAATCCAAGGGACGACATTCAAAGCACCACATTACCGCTGCGCAACTCTAATATATAAAATATCATGCCGAAAACACTCTCATAGCGGAGACTGAAGACATAATCACATAACATCACATTCATATCATCACCATGGAGAAAAATACAGTTAAATCTTACATACTTACAGCCACAACTGTTTCGGTTCACATGCTTATATATAACAAAACCATGCTTGAATCACATACATGAATACATTAGTCGAATCACATTCAAAACCTTCTGAAACTTATAACACAACACATGACAAGTGCGGATAATGGTGTTAGGTATCCAATAATGCTTACAATATAAATACATACCTTTCGAAGCTCAAATCTGCGTTCATATACATAAAACTGATTTCTCAAATAATTACTATGCTCATACGGGTGTCACATTCTTACAGTTATTTCAAAGCAAAACAAAACAAAACAACAAGGCACCTGCTGACTCACAATAGTGGATAACGAGTGTACGTATGGCGGTACCTTACGGGTACGAATCGACGCATGGCGGTACCTTACGGGTACGAATCGAAAAGCCATTTTATTTTGTCACAATTAAAACATTTCACTGAGGGGGATCTTAAACAAGATCCAAACACATTAAAAAGGATTGCGAGGATCCGCACACATAAAGGGTTCGCGAGGAACCAAACGGGGGACCTGATCAGGGTCCAAACATCCACAGGGCTGCAGCTAAAGATACTCTATTAGGCATGTCTAACTATCCACTAGACTGACTCTCGTAGGTCATGCATAAAACAATTCACGTTTCGAATCGCACAACGCATAAATCTATATACATCATGCAAAAACCAGAGTACGATAGACATATAAATATGCTCATAAAGTCGGTCATAACTCATACAATTCCTATTGCAAAACATAATACACTAAACACACTTTAACATTAAACAATGTTCTAAAGCATGTCAAAATCAGGTATGGAAGCACTAACATGCCAATGATTATCAATACAAAATCCTAATCATGCGTTAGGTGAGGATAACTAAGTATAAATCATGCATAATCCAAAATTACATTTAAGCATAACACATTGAGTTCAAAGGCTAAAGCTTAATAATGCATTCAGACATCAACCGTATTATTCAAATAAATTTGGCATAGTATACTATCAATCATACCTCATACAATTCATATTCTGAAGCATGCAATAGTTCAATCAATCACATTTTAGCACTACTCAATATACTAAAGCATGTCAGGAACACATGTGGAATCATATTATGCCAATGACTAATAACGCATAATCTTTGTAACACCCCCATACCCCCGGGAGGAATATCGGGGCGCCACGCGGACATATACATATACAAATACATACATTAGCGGAAGCGATAGCATAATACACATTCATTTAAGAATAATAAAATAAAATAATACTACACTAGGGCCCAACATGTATTTCATATTAACTATACATATATATACATATTTCTCTTTATACACGTTCATATTACACTCTGTTTTCATTACGCTTTACGTATACATTTACATGCAATTCTTTTACTTTATTACATAATGATGTTACTCAAAACATCACTAACTTTGTCTCTAACTGAAACAAAAGATGAACAAAAGTCCCTAGTGGCCTTGACCCGCAGATGTCCGCTCACTGGTCCGAACCTGTAAACCTACACGGAAACAAACATCCGTGCTAAGCGATAACTCTTAGTGGGGATGAAAACAATGCAAAGGACTTCTTTCCGAAGTCACAAATAAATCACACAATTCATGTAACAAAATCAACTAGCTCATGCATATACGTGTACAGGTTACATGCTCAAATATCAAATACTATGAGCTCACATATATATGTAACATCTACTCTTCTTCTTATTCATGTGCACTATAACTCAAGCATATAACTTTCACACACTTGTATAGATCAACTATTCAAATATACACTATCATGTATCCACATTCATGTAACATTTCTCATGTGCTATAGAATTTATTCAAAGCAATGCTTTTAATCATCTCAAATTCACTACACAACCTTTAACAAAGCAGGCCTGACTTCCTTTAGTTGCGGATACGGGACACTATAAAAACATTTTCGATAGACCGAAGTCACAAAACGTTTTCATCTATCTCTATTAATGACCATTCTCGGAGGTCGACCCGCTTCGCCCAAACGAGGCGGAACATGGGCAGTTGCACTCGATAATCCCTTTATAAGCATGCTTATCTATCCACTGCTATGGCCAGTCAGGCTAAACATATAGACTCTATACTCTATATCATATACATTGCATGTACTTTATTGTTCATTCAAGAACACTATACACTATTTACATATTAATGGGGCAAACCATGTGCATACATATACCCTATGCATATACTCGCATGTAGCCATATAATATCAATGCATCTTTGCACTCTACATTACTAACTAATCAAATGCATAATGCATTCTACATGTTCATAGACTTCACACATTATGATTCAATTATACATGATCAATATCACATGCATATCATGTTCAATAATTAAAAAGCATATATACATTTAATTTCATTATTAAACTCTTATGCCATAGCTTTAATCACCTATAATCTCAATTGACAACCACTCACATACGCATTTCATAAGGTTAGAAATGAGTTGAACATGCTATAGGAACTTACCATGAAGTTCGGGTACAATACGGGTTCAATTCGGGAAGAAAAACACATAAAATGGTCAAAATAGAAGGGGTGGAGGTTGTTACTACTCGTGACAGGGGCCTACTGTCACGACTCGTGACAGAGCCACGGAGATCCAGACAAAAAAACCCAACAACATCAATTTTGTTTAGACTGAACGGACATTGAAACGACATTTTTAGGCAAAACTGCCTTCTTAGAAAATCTTCCCTAGGACGTTAACTTTCAAATGGGACAATTTTCAAATCCATTGAACATCTATAACATCATATATGATCTAAATAATCTGAACTGGTCAAATGAACCGGCCAAGGTAGAGACACCTCTGTTTTGGCCAATTTTCAGGGTCTTAGAGCAAGAATTTGCTCAAGCTTATTTCTGTGACATTTATAGATATATAAGTCAGAGTTCTAATGGATCAAGAAGCACTCAATTTAGACTTCTAAAACTATACTTATGATAAAAAAATCACACAAGGGTCAGATGATAAATAAGCAGAATTTCACAAAATCAAACTCTATCATCAACACACACACTCAAATGATCAATTTACATACTTATAAACATATATACACATGTTATGAACACTGCAAGCAATCAAAATGAACATCTTGAGCTCATTAAAGCTCAACAAACATCTCTTTATTTCCACATGTCTTTGTTCAAGCATTTTTCATGTAAACACATGCAAAATTAACACAATCACACTCGATCCCTACCTTAGGTGGCTTAATCGCTTCTCTCTAATTGATTCTGAGCTTCTCCTTTCCCTTGTCCATAACTCTCATGCAAAACCAGACCAAAACACTTAGGTTAACCCTCTTTTCACTTTAAATAAAGAACAAAGAGAAAAAGGAGGTAAAATCGGAAAACAAATCCAACTTACCTTTTGAAGAGACTTAATCAAGCCCCTTCTACACTTTCTTTAACCAATCCAAGTGGTTCTTCCCAAAGAACCAAGCAAAAGAAGAAAAGAAAAGAAATAGCAAGAAGAAAGGACACGGCAACTAAAAGCAAAGAAAACAAAAAGGAGAATAAAAGGCCAAATGATCTAAACCAATATCAAAACCAACGTCAGGAGGAAAGAAAAGAGTAAATGGTCAATCCTCATCCCAACTTTACTATTCATATTAATGCCCACTAACCTCATATAAATGCCAACCATTTCCTTTAATTCATCCATATCTTAAGCCAAGCCAATCCAAGCCAAGCCAAGCTAAGCCAAACCAAACCAAGCCAAGCCAAGCCAAACCAAGTGTCTCTTCCCTACAATGACACTTGGCACACTCCTTTATGCATACAAATAAATTCCTTGCCAAGTGTCACACTTCTACAATGCCACTTGTCAATCTCCTATGCCGCCACGTGTCACTCTCCTATGATGCCACGTGTCCAATACACATCTCAAGATCTCTTAAAACCCACTTGTGCAAGCATCTCGCGAGAGGGTTCTGTCGCGCTCGCGATAGAACGTTTACATCTATACCAACCAGCTATAGTTGGAAAACCGCTAGAGTGTTCTGTCGCGCCCGCGACACTTGTCGCGCTCGCGACAGAACTCTCACACACAACACTTACTTTTCCGAACAAAACTCTGTAATTCTTCTAGGGCCACCTTGGGGTGTTACAATCTTAGTCGTGGAATGATACAATAAACTCTTAAGCATGGCAGGATATACTTAGAGGAGGATCTGATCAAGGATATGCATAACATATTGTTAATCACAAATAAACTAGGATAACCATTCATATAAGCAAGGTAATATAGCATACAGTAGGGACAAAGCCATAAAAGCATTTGAAAGTCATTTTATAAGAAAACTAGTCACTTGGGGAACAAGACAAAACAGAAAAGGCCATATAAGAGCATATAAAAGTATGATATGAATCATACAGCAGTAAAGGTCCATACAGAAGAAATAGGAAATTCATTTTGGTTGAAACTGGGCTAATTCAGAAAAATGGGCTGAAGGGGGTCGGTCACGAGCCATGTCACGACTCGTGACTGGCCTCAAAGGAGGGTCACGAGTCGTGACATAGTGTCACGCCTCTTGACATGCCTCACAAGGGAGTCACGAGTCGTGACTTGCCTCTCACAGGGCAGTCACGCGTCGTGACTGGGAGTCACGCCCCGCGACTGCTTCCAGCCCGTCAAAAAGTCAAGCGTCGTGACTGGGAGTCACAACTCGTGACTTGCCTCTCAGGGCAGTCACGACACACACACATATTGGAAATGGAAATTCCACCAAAATCGCGATTTTCCGTTCCCAGCATGCCCAGAATTCAAAGAACTCAATAAAATCAATTTCAATTTGATTCAAAACACTACCAATCTCATCTTACCTACCAATCGATCTTCCATACATAAAAAATGAAGTAACACCAACTTAATTCAACAATCAAAACAACCAAAATCATGCATAAACACATTCAATTCCTTCAAGAACATAAACCCTAAAAGTTACGCTAAGTTCAAATCCCAAACTCAGTACCTTCAATTCAATCCTTATCATGCATTATTAACACATCTACTCACATAAATCATGCATATACACATTCCAAAATACACCAAATTCCAGAAATTAAACAATGCAAACACATTTACAACCTAAGTGAGAAATAGGGTAGAGACAACTCAGAAGTTCAAATGCAGGAATCAAAGCTCCCAAACCTGGAATTGAAGATCCAAAAATCGCACTTTAAGCTTCAATCCTTAATCCTCTACTTGTCCTTAAGCTTCTTCTTGCAATCCAAAGCTTACATAAACAAGAAACCCATGAAATCCTTAGTCCAAACCCTAACTGAAGTAAAACCAGTAGAAGAAGAAGAAGAACAGCACGTAGAAAACCTTAAACTCCAACTTACCTCTTCAAGCAAAGCACAACACCAAGCCAAACGAGCAAGAAAGGAAAAGCAGAGAAAGGAGAAGAGAAGAAGAAAGGAGGCGTGAGAGGAGGGGACGGGAAAGCCAAAATCTGTGTTCCTTCTCTCTTCCTCTTACTTCTTCTTTTTCTTCATTCAATGCCCACCTACCAATGCCACATGGCAGCTCCCAATTGGACCACAAAACCCACTTAGACTTTTCCAAACCATGGCACCATACTCTCACATGCACCCAATCCTTTCTTGAATAAATATCTCATGCCTAGGTACCAAACTCACACTTCACTAGATAAATGCCACAACCAAAACACCCTACAACCGTATACTACATGCACACTCTAACATTTCTCTTCTTAATATACTTAATTAATTATTTGCCATTAAGTCCTTATTATCCAAATTCTCATGCACAAATTACTGAAATACCCTTGCATTCCCGACTTAGCATACACATTCCGACCAGGGCTATTTTTGGGTGTGACATAGTAATACTGAAATAAATTATAAAATAGTTATTAATAGGAATATTAAGTATATAGATAAGTAAGTGTATTGAGAGATAGTATTGGTAATTTAAGAGTATTATAAATGTAGCTGATTGAAATTAGATAGGAAACAATGTAAATGTATATTAATTACAGCTCTAATAATGTTACTGTAAAATAAACGATCAAATGAAAAATAGTCACATAAACATAAAGTGTAAAAAGATTAGTATTAATAGAAAAGAGTAAGGGGAATTATCAAGGAACGATAATTGTTCTAGCAAATAATTCAGTAACTGATATTGTACCTAAATATGATTGAAAATTTAATAGTGGACTGAACATAAAAGTATTAATGTTAAGGATAACAGTGCAGTCAAAAGTAATACTAATAATTACAATGGAAATTTTTAGGTATAATTATAGAATGCTACAAAAGATACAATGATAATCAACTGAAATAAACATTTGTATAAGACATTATTGAGACATAAATTACGTAAACTTAAAGATTTCAATGCTCATATAGTCTAAATAAAGAAAAATGTTGTGTGCTCATGCAGATTTTTATAGTCATGGAAAATTTAGGATATGTATCCACCACTGGGCATTTTAAATGCTCAGCGCATAGTGTTATTGCTGCGCGCAGGTTACGAAAATAGGAAGTCTTTTAAGTGGCCGGATTTTCAATGTTAGACGAGAAGAGAAGCGAGTGCAGAAATGAAAGCATAGGTATGGCATGCATATGACTTCGGTGGACTATATAGTTTATGATTTATAGAGAGGTTATGTATGAAAATTTTAAACAGTGCTATGTATGGGCTGCTCTACTATTATGGATATTTGAATGCGAAAAAAAAATTTACTGAGTTGTTTATTGTTGCATTATTCTATGATACTAGAATTGACAATATAATTGAGGCTTATATTTGTTATACGTATAGTATAGAACGTCATAAGGGTGTTACATTTATTTTGGTATTAGTGTAAAGGTTTAGGCAGTCCTAAGATCGGAGATAATGTAATGAGGACAAGTGATACGTATACATACCATTAATAGGAATTGATGACAGAAGTGAGTAAAGGTATCCGAGAAGACATAAGGATTGTATAGGTTCATGGGATTGTAAGAGAATGTAAAGTATGTTGACTAATGGAAAGTAAATGAATCTTCCGAACTGGATATTCTCAGAGTGTAGTAGTTGTGAACCACGATTGTGATACATAAGAAAATTTCGAGGACAAAATTTTTATAAGTGGAGGAGAATTGTAATGGCTCGAATGCCGGGTCAGTAGTGATCAGTGAAATCTATAGGGTATATAGTGTGAATTTAAGGTGAAAATATCAGTAATTGGGTCCTAAAAAATAGTAGAGAAGAAAAGTTAAACGTGCTCAGGCCAGGGAAGACCCTGATGGGTGACTTGCCGGGAAGTCTTTAGGAAAAAATATTTTATTGTATTATTAGAAAGTGCTTGTTAAATGGGTCTATTGATGTAATTTGAAGTGAAAATGAGGTCAAATAGGTCCCCAAAAATCAAACTGAAGAAAAGCATCTAGTTCGATTCAAATAGTAACTAGTTTGACTGAAGTTTGACCGAGACTTTAAAGATTGTAAATGACATCTGAAAAGTTATCTGAAGGCATAAATAGACTCAGGACAGTGTGTAGAACAATTTGGTAATAAAAAAGTAATTCTATGGTGACACTGAAAAATGGATGAATCGGACCGGTTCAATTGAACCGGATCAGATAAGGACCTTGAATGAGATGGAATGAAGGTTAAATGAGTTATTAAGAGTAAAATTAAGGTCAAGGATGAAAAGTGAACCGAACCAAAATGGTTCAACCAGTGAACCGGACCGGACGGACCTGTTGACTTTGGTTTGACTAGTTTGATCGGACTTTAAATGGAGTTATGGACCTCAGAAAAATTATCTAAAAGTACGGATTTGCTTGAAATATTATGAAATATTAAATGGTAATAAAAAATAAATTTTACGGTTAGACAGAAAATTGAGTTATTGGACTGGTAAGAAATTATCGGACCGGGAAATGATTTTCGATTGAGCTGAAATTTTATGTGGAGGCTAAATTATATATTTTAAGAATTATAAAATTGAATTTAGGAGAAATTGAGCTTGGGAAGTAAGAGAAATTATTTTGGATTGCTTATTGGGCCTAATTTCTTAAATGGGCTTAGAATTAGGTTGGCCCAATTGGTTGGACCAAGCCCAATCCATCATAACCACCTATATAACCCCTAAATATCATAAAACCCTAGAAAGCTCTTCATTTCTCTTCACCTTTCTCCATGGCCGAATGGTACTTCTCACATTTCTCTTGAATTTTCTTCATTCCTCTCTCAAGTTCCCACCAAATTCAACCTTCTCAAGTAAAATCTTTTTTCCATGATATTGGTCTCAAAAGTTCATTTGAAGTAGAATAAGTGGGAGAATTTAAGTGGAAGAGTTTATGTATCAAATTGAGGTATGTAAAATTGATATTTTTAAATTAGTTTAAGGGTTCAAATAGGTACTTTAGGATGTCTAGAGTGTGTTTATATAAATACATTGCATAAAGGAAGAAAATTTATGGTGATTTCTTTGGATTGTATATTCGGCTACTTGAGGAAATCAAAGGAGGTGATCGTGTTTCAAGGAGTAAAGGCATGAAAAGCATGTTTATGATGTGGAGAATAAGAAAATAAGGTTAGTGGATATAATATTCTCCTTTTTCCATATTAAAAGTATGATTTTTAGTTATGTTTAAACATAAAGTATGTGAAAAAGGCATGTTTAATTGAATATAAATTGATATTCATGCTTAAGGATGTTGAAAATGGTGATATGAGTGTGTGACGCGCGCCGAACCTAGCAAAGGCCCTCTTGGGCGAGACCCGCTTTTAGAGCTCGAGAGATTGGTTTGCGTCTTTTTGATCTTGGATGCCATGAGACATCTTGGAAACCCTACCCAATAGAACATTGGGGAGTACATCTAGCCTCAGGACACCTTTAGGCACCTTTGATGTATTTTGGAGTCGCCACCCAATTTACAAGAAATTGGAAA
This sequence comes from Excoecaria cochinchinensis, assembly GCA_947683425.1. Classification (NCBI taxonomy): domain Eukaryota; kingdom Viridiplantae; phylum Streptophyta; class Magnoliopsida; order Malpighiales; family Euphorbiaceae; genus Excoecaria; species Excoecaria cochinchinensis. The sequence goes on from CANTUQ010000038.1 coordinate 5,064,141, forward strand.
AGGTCATCTAACCTCTATTGGTCTAAACTAGAGATGGTGTTCGGAACTTCACTCTTATTTATGTCTTGGTTAATTATAAATGAGTTTTTAATTTCATAAAATTCTATCTCTCATCTCACACGATTAATGCATTTAATTTAAAGCGCATCTTAAGCATTCGAAAGAAATAAATAAAAGATGTAAAGAAAGCGGTAAATAAAGTGATAAAAAAACCAGTAAACACTCCAAGCACACAATTACAAGAGAAATTGAGACAGAATACAATCCCACAAGAAAGAAAGCCAATTAAAATTGAAATGGAAATTGGGACAGAATACAATCACAAGTAAAAGCTAAATAACATTGTCCCAAAAATAAATAATTACAAGGGCCCACAAGATATATAACATAAATTTAAAACAAACAAATCAAGTCAAGCATAAAAAATGACATACATAAATCGAGATATTTATTTTGTTTAGGAACATTGGTTCCTTCATGCTCACTTAAAGAGGGATTGAAGAGTTATCTTGATTATTGAATTGAAAACCGGGATGAGTGATTCCATTTTTGGAAAACTTAACTCTTCGTTTTATTCGTGACATTTTTCATTCCTTGGCTAAAATTAGAGACATTGGTCCTAATTTATTAGTAAAAATCCCAATTTAGTTGTAAAAATATTTTTGTGATTTTTTATCTTACATGTGTATAAAACAAAATATTTTATTTTACAAGCAAATGCAAACACAAAAAGGGGATAGGAAAGGTCTTATCGAGAGAAGGTTCCTTACGCGTCGTGACCCCTCCATGTGGTCACGGGAACACTTATACAAGGCAAATCACATTTAAATCCCACACATAAAAAATAACATTAAAAATTTTAGTGACAATTCTTAAATCAAACAAATAAATATAAAGACAAGATAAAGAATAAAGACAAATTAATTATACAAGGATATAATAATAACCATAAGATGCCAAAAATAGTAACAACAATAAAAATAATGACATATTAGTAATGATAAAATAGTAGTAGTAATAATAATAATAATAATAACAATAACGATAATGATGATAATAAAATAACAATAATGATGGCATAATGAAATAATAATAATAATAGTAGTAGTAGTAATGGATAATGGATAATAATAATAATGAGAAGAATGATGGCAAGAGCAATGTAATGATAATAATAATAGTAATAATAACAAGAATAATGGCAACGGAAATCAAATTGACAAAACTACGAAGAAAAAATAATTGTCATGAAGAAAATAATGGTCACAGGGGCATATTCATCAAAAATATGAGAATGATGGCAATAACAAAAAATGATCAAGATATTATGACATGCAATAATAATTAAAACCTTAATATTTACGACGACAAAATTTAGGAAATGGAGTGATAAAAAAGGGGGGTCCAAGAATGTTTACCCTCAGAATTTATAAAATGGAGAATGATGACTTAATATGTCCTCCTTGTCAATTTTGCGGTGGAAAAAGACCAAAAATATTTGAGAAAGAGGTGATTTTTAACAGAAAAACCCAAGAAAGTAATTTGATGGAATGATCAAGCCAAACCAAGAATAGAATCTTTTAGAGAGAAGAAGAAAAATTGATTCTAAGATTTTCTTTAAATCCCTTTCTTTCTTACGCACTCGTCTGCCTTCTCTCTAGTAAGAAAAAAACCTTTTTTTTATTTTTGAAAGCCGCCGCCTCAGGAAAATGAAGGTTAATTCCCTTTTAATTTCACTGTCTCCCCAAAATGGAAAAAACAAAAGTCACCTTTTAATTTTATTTTTCCGAAAAACGTTAAAACATGAAAGAAAACTGATTATTTATACTCCCAAAAATTGATTTTTTACAAGTGGAAAGCGACTGCACGGGACAGCGGAAGACACCGCAGGCGGAGACCTGCATGCGAGCCGCGCGAGCTAAGGCCTCCTTGCTAGTGGTTATGCCCTAGGCCAAGCATTTGGACCTTGATGTAATCATTACATTTTCATTTATATATAATGGTTTTCTTCACATTAATATTATTGGTATGTTACATTATTGTAATGTTTATGAATAACAATGTTATTCATGATGCCCTTAGTCATTTATCACTAAAGGGCATAAAGATAAATTAAGACTAGTATAAATTTGCATTGATAATTATGGGATGATTATATATGATGATATAAATTAAATCTATAGGTATTTGTTAGAGAACAAAGTACCGGATAGAGCCACTGTAAGATCACTACATGGGATAGTGTCATAAGTGATCTTATAATAGATATGTTATTGAATCCTTTAACTTGAGGTTATCACGGTTTCCTACATAAGAAACATTATGTTTTGACATAATCAAATGTTATCTTTAATAGGATAATTATAAAGTTTATGATCGGACATAATGAGAATTAAGCAGAGCAAAGTGAATAATCAAGATGGAATTTGTCCCTCTCCTATGAGAGAGATATCTGTTGGGCCCCTCGATAAGTACGACTGTAAAATGCATGGCCGTGCTCGAATGAATTGATAGTGTAATCAATGTCATTTGAATTTATCAGTCTACTTAGTGATCGAGAAATTATATGTTTGAATAATATAAGTTTGACATGTACCATGACTTATGTTCAAACAAGATATCGTGTGATAAAAAGATAATGGCATGTTCTATTGTCAGGTTAAAATCGGACTAACGATATTTATATTATTTGGATAGTTATAATGTCTTGCTAGAGACCAATTATAACTTATGGGCTTATTATGAGATTAGGCCCACTGCCAACTTAATATAAACCTATTGGATCACACACCAAGACTAAAAAAAATGAACAAAATGGATTTTATTAGGTTATTTCGGAATAATATAAATATATGTATTTATATTTAATTTCAAAATTATATATATATGATTTATTTTGTATTAATTTGAATAAGAAATATATATATATATATATATATATATATATATATATATATATCTTATTTTGAATAAGTGATAGTATTCCTATTTATCTCTTAGGGTTTCAAATTTATACACATATATATGTGGATATATATATATGTTAAGAGGTGATTATCCCTAATCATGTTTTTCCTAGAGAGAAAAGGATAGAGAGTGGCTGATTTTCCTAAAAGAGAAAAACCTAGCTGCCATTATTTTCTTTGAGAAAGAAAAACATAAAATCCAATCGCAACATAAGGGAGCTAGCACCCTTGCGAATTTTGTTCGTCGGTTCGTGCGTGTGGATACCGGTAGAGGGTGTTCGTGATTGAGGCAGCGCCTATAGTCTGAGATAAGGAGTTAATTTCGTTCTAAAGGTTGGTAAATCTTAATCTCTTCCTTTTGAATCAATTGAAAATACATGGATCCTGTTTTGGGTTTCAATTTTATTCCGCTGCGTTAATTTGAATTGTTGCAAGGAAACCCAACACTCCTCTCATGAGGCCGCATGTTGGCGCGCAACCTGTGGCATGGAGGCCTCATGTGGAAGGCCTCACATGCGGCCTTCCATGGGTGGCCTCATGTGGAAGGCTTCACATGCGGCCACCCACATGTGGCCACCAAATGGCCTTACATTCACTTTTTCACCTTTTCACATTTTATTTTATTTTTATTTTTATTTTTATTTTTTTAAATCATATCTTTTCTTTTCTTTTTTCTTAAGATTAAATCTTCTTTTTTTAAATCTTTATCTTTAATTAATTAATCTAATTCCTTTTATAAATATAAATATTTTTTAATCAAAATTTTGATATATATAAAAATAACGCTTCCTAATTTTTTTTTATTTCTAATTAATTTTTATATAATTTAATTTAATAAATTCTTTTATAACTTTTAGGATACATATTTATTTGTCTATTTTTATTTAAAAAATGAGGGTCTCGATAAGGAAAATATCATCTTCGATATTTTTTCCTGTGAATAGGCGACACTTTCATCATCGGGTAATCCTGTTCTTGGACCATCTCGGGACCCGGTGTCTACAGAATGCTTAAAGTGAGAAAAAGAAATTTGTAGGAAAAGTTACTATGTAGGCTGAATGGGTTTCATGTGATTTCTATGTGTTTTGATGATGTTTATGACATGTTTATGATGTATACATGATATTTGGCATGAGATCTATCTAATGGTATGTGTTAGAGCATGTAAAATTTACATGATGTATGATGCACATGTATGGCCGAATGGATATCACACATAAAGGCATGATTTTGATGTGTTTTTATGAGAAATTATGGCATGGCTATGATATACAACATGAAAATGACCTAAATAAATGTTAAATTTGATGAAAAGAATTGAGAGTCAAAGATTAGTATGTTGGCCGAATGGTATGTATGGGGTTATCCATGTGTATCATGATGAATTCATGAAATTTATGGCATGTGTTGGCATATGGATGTGAATCACATGTGTAATGATGTCATAGTATGATGAAATGCCATAAAATGTATGTATGGTAACTTAAAATGTGTAAAATGGAATAATGATGCCCTATGTGATGATCTGGTAGTCAAGTCTAGTTCAGGATATGATGGCTAGCCATAGAGACATAAGACCGCGGGTTTGAGCATGGCGTCTCACTTTTTGTAGGCTAATAACAGTCCTACCTCACTGTATCTGAAAGTTTTTAATGTTCTGTACTATATCTAAAGACAGGGGTGGTCCCACAGGATCCCTCTGGTATTTCTGTGAACTTCTGGAGTTAACATCTCGTTTATCCTATTCATAGAGTCTACTAGTATTTTACAAGGGCAAAATGGTAAAAATGAGCTTAATATGATTAAATTGTGATTAAAATAATATTTCTGTGAAAAAGAATATAATTGGAATTATTGAAAAAGTTTGAGGGCATAATGGTAATTATGATTTAAATATGTTAATAAGGGTAAAAATGTAATTAAATGATTAAATATGAATATTGGTCACTTTTTAGGGACTAAAATGTAATTTGGCATGAAATTGGTAATTGGAGGGCAAAATAGTAATTTGCATGTTAAATAATGTAAAATGGTAAAATAAAATTAATAGTGGCATTTTAGTAAAGTTTATGGACATAATTGTAATTTTGCCATAATAAAGGATTAAAACGTAAATATGGATTTTTATGTGTGTGATTTGCATATTTACCACTAATTGAAAGATTTTAAGTGCAACTATGAATATTTTTGCATGTATAGAAATTAAATGAATTAAATATTGGGATAATTGATATTAAATGTATTATTTATATTCATGAGGCATGCATGTGAATTTAGTTTAGTGAATTAAATAAATAAATAAGATAACTTAGTGGCATTTGTGTGAACATAAGACTGTTCAAGGACCTAAATGCAAATGTGGATAGTTAATTATACCAAGTGCATGAATGATTTTAAATAAAGATTATAAAGATTATTACATGTAAATAATTGTTCATGGGCAAAATTGTAATTTTAGTAATGTTTAAAGGATCTAAGTGTAAAATAGTAAAAGAGTAATAATTTTATAAGGATTAAGTGGCAATTGCATGATAGATAATAAAATAAAGGCAATAATAAGTAAATTAATGGCATTATTATAATTAAGTGGGAACGATAGGTAATATTGTAAATTAGTGAAAGGTTTAGGGATTAAAATGCAAACTGACGATAGTAATGTAAATTTAAGGATTAAAAATGTAGTTGATAAGTATTATGAATGATAACTGCATTATTGAATATAAATGAAGAAATTCATAATAAGAATAATTATAATGATAGTATAAATACTAACATTAAAGTTTATGTTAATATTTAGATTAATATAAAGACACAAGTATGTAACTGTTAATGTTCATAATAATGGTGACAATAGTCAAAATAATATTAATTGTAATAATGAATAATGGCAATGCTAGTAAAAAGATAAAACAGGTTAATATATATACACACACACACACACATATAAGGTAAGTGAATTATCAGAAATAAATAAAAGATAATGTAAAATAATTAACAAGTAACATAATTATGAGCTAGTTATGTGGAAATAAAATAAATGAAATTTAAAGTCTTTAGTATATAGTGCACATGAAAGTAAAAATGTTAATAGATAATCTAAAAGTTATTCGAAGGTTAGCGTAGTAATGAGCCATAAAACCTTATAACTGAATAAATTTAGGACTGTCTGTAACACTTTTATACCTTACGTATATTGATACGAATACCGGTACAGTAATCAGATAATCGGATGCTACAAGAGCCAGTTCAGTAAATTTTTTTTTTCGCATTCCAACATCCATTATACTTATAAACAAAATAATAACAATAATAAACTAGTTGTCACACCCCAAATCAGGCCTGGTCGGAATTGGCAAGCTAAGTCGGATAAGTTATGGCTATTTCGGTAATTTGTGCATGTGGAATTGGAGTATTAAGGACCTAATTAAAGAAGTAATTAAAGTTTGTAAAGAAAGAATTGTGCTAGTGAGTAAAGTGCAAGCTTGTCAAAGGACTAAAGAATAATAAGACAAGATATCTTGGTTGGAGCCAATAGGAGGCTGCCATGGGCCTTGGTGGGTGTGTGCAATTAGTGAGGAGAGAAGAAGAAGGAAAAAGAAAGAGAGAGGGAAGGCAGATCACGTTTCCCTGCTCTCTCTTCTTATTTTCCCTTCTTCTTTCTCTTTCACGTTTATTGCCCTTCATCCCTTGGTTGTGTGTGTGAGCTGGAGTAGATTGGGATGATCTAGAGGCTGCATTGAAGAGGTAAGTTGGGGATTAGAGTTTTCTGCATGTTATCTTCTTCTTCTTCTTCTTCTTCTTCTTCTTCTTCAGCTGGTTTTATTTGAGTTAGGGTTTGGATTAAGGGGTTTTTGGGTTTTGTTTGTGCAAGCTTTGGGTGGCAAGAGGAAGCTCAAGGGCAAGGAGAAAAGTGAGGATTGAAGCTTAAAGTGGGATTTTGGATCATCATTACCAGGTTTGGGAGCTTGAATTCTGCATTTACGTTTGGATTGTCACTACCCTAGCTCTTTTTGGATCTTGAATGTGTTTGTGTCTGATTTCTTGAAATTGTGTGAGATTTGTAAGAATTTATGCATGTAAATGTGTGGGTAATTGCCTTAGTAATGCATAATTTAGCTTTGAGCAATATATATATGGAATTGGAATGGGAATTACGTGAATCTGATAGCCTCTGTTCTTGACGTTCTGGGTTTTGATATTTTGAGTTTTAATTTGGTTATTTCCTGTTTTGGGTGGGTAATTATTAAGGAAGTGATTTTGTATTATTTATGTTGGTTTTTGCATGCTTGAGGAAGCTAACTTTAGGTAAGAATGATTTGGATTTAAGTTGGGGTGATTTTTTGGGAATTCTGGGTTCTGTTAGGGTTTTTGAAAATTGATCGGGGGTGGGGGGAGAGGGCAGTGAGCAGCTCACGAGACGTGAGCAATGCTCACATTACGCGAGCCAAGCTCACGACACGTATGCAATGCTCACGAGTCGTGAGCGACCTTCACGACTCGTGAAGGTTGCTCAGACTCCCTCTTTTCGGCTTTTCTGTTTTGCCCTTTTCCCCACGTGAACAGTTTTCTTATAAAATGACTTTCAAATGCTTTTTATGGCTTTTTCCTCTACGGTGTGCGATATTACCTTGCTTATATGAATGATTATCTTAATTTATTTGCGATTAATAATATGTTATCTATGATAAGTTATATGTGGTATTTTTGTAATAAGTTTTGGATTATAGTGATCCTGTTAAATGATTGTGGGATTTAAACTGTATGGTTTGGATTTAGATATGTTAATTGTTGTGATTTGTATTGCATGTCGTATTTCGAATGCGAAGGAATTGTGAATGCCAAGTTCATGATGGTTTAGTCCCGAACATGTTATATTAAAATGTAAAATATTTTATGCATATCTTTAATCAGATCTTTCTCTAAGAATAACATGCTATGCTTAGGTGGATATTGTATCATTCCATGATTAAGATTATGCGTCATTAATCATTGGCATAATATGGTTCCACATTTAATTCTGATATGTTTTAGAATATTGAATAGTGCTAAAGTGTGTTGATTGGATTACATTGCATGCTTCACAATATGAATTGTATGAGGTATGATCGATATTATGAACATATGTATTTATCTATTAGACTCTGGATTATGCATGATGACCTATATGTGTGTATATATATATATATATTGTGAATTGACACATGATTTGATGCATGTGGATAGTGTGAACTTAATTATATGACTATTATACTCAGTATTCACTACAAGAAAAATGGCCTTTAGCAAAGGGAAATCCGGTTGTAAAAAGTCAAAATCTGGTCGTTAAAGACAAATAACGACCGAAAAATCCGATCGGTAAAAGCCCCTTCGTTAAAGGTATAGACGACCGGATTTTGAATCCGGTCGTTAATGTCTTTAATGACCGGAATGTTTTCGGTCGTTAAATACTAATTTTTAACGACCAGATTTTTTCTTTGCTGATTATTTTCACTTTCAATGAAAGGAATTCCGGTCATTGAAAATACCTTTTAGCGATCGGATTTTCCCTTCGCTGATTGTTTTCACTTTCAACGAAGGAAATTTCGGTCGTTGAAAATACCTTTTAACGACCGAATTTTCCCTTCGCTGATTATGTTTACTTTCAACAAATGGAATTCCGGTCGTTGAAAATACCTTTTAGCGACCGGATTTTCCCTTCGCTGATTGTTTTCACTTTCAACGAAAAGAATTCCGGTCGTTAAAAATAGCTTTTAGCGACCGAATTTTTCCTTTGCTGATTGTGTTTACTTGCAATGTATGAAATTCCGGTCGTTAAAGATACTGTTTAGCGACTAGATTTTCTTTCGCTAATTGTGTTCACTTTCAACTAATATATAATGCTTTTTGATTTATCATAATATACCATACATAGATAGCAAAATGGTACTTTAAAATATAAACCATTTTATAATATTACATGTACGGTACATATCATTCACATATATTTTATACAAAAATATAATAAATTCTTTTCATATATTGAAAAAGAAAAGGTACAAAGTATAATCATATTTGCAAAGTATAAAAACTATCAATGACAAATTCAAGAAAATAACTCCTCTCTATAGTAATTTATATTCAAACTAATTTATATTCAAACGATTTTTGAGAAAAATGTGAAAAATAAACCTCCTAACTTCACTGTCCAAAATTTTGAAGACCTGCAAAATGTATAACAAAAGCTAAAATTAATATTCATAGGCATAAACAAAAATATCAATAATAGAAAGTATGGGTAACTTATAACCTTCGAAGTAGATGAGCAATATATCTGCAATGCCTTTGGTGAGGTCAGGAAATTAAAAAATAAATACTAATTACTTAAATGTCTTCTTAAAATCTACTGAAATTTTATTGAATACACAACATGATTATTAAACTAAGAATCTCATTAAAGAAAACTTACCATAAACTGTTGTGGAAATGGCTAACCCCTCTCTACAGGGAGATTCAACCAGGCAGCAAAATAACTAATGCTGAACTCAGATGTAGAGAGAGAGCTAAGAGAGAAATGGAACATGAACTATCAATGTTCTTTTACTCAACTATGCTATTGAGACTCGTCCAAATGATGCTACCTGAGCAAAAATGCAAGATAAGGACACAAAGAATGGTCGATCATTGAAAACCAAGAGAGCTAGCATAAGCATCAGGAACAGGATCAAAAATTCCATCTTTAAAACCATAGCCATTCAACAGTTCAATTATCATATTGCACTTCATCTGAATCAACAGTAGATCCATCTAGCAGTTAGAGGATATAACAAGTATACTTTTTTGCTAGTAGGAAAAAGCTTAAGTAACTAGAATTGTGATTTAGAAGACCCAATTTAAACAGAATATAGTAACCCTAACAGCTTTTGTATTTGTCCCCATTATGTGCAAATTGTAAGCACTTTAAAATGACAAATATACGCCCCTTAACTAACAAAAGAAAGCAAATGTTTAATCATAAACAATAAACCAGGGTCCTCCAAGAGTGAAATTTACAGCAAATGCACCTTCCACGAGAATTTCTTCTAAGAATGCCAATCCATAGTTTCAGAGGCCACAAATAAAACATTATATTCAAGAGAACAGTATCAACAATACCTAAACGACCTGAATCGGGAGTAGTAGGCAACCCATGCACCTGCAAACTTGTCTTGATCACATCCAATGGGCAAACAAAAGTAGCTGCAATAGCACCTGCAATTACCAATAACAACCCATTAAATTAAGCAAAAGCATTCTATTAGAACCACTGAAGCTAGTATCAAAAACAACTTGCAACGGGATAGGATAAATAAAACCCTAAACGAAATTCCCAAACAAAACTTGATTCCAACAATAATTGAACTAAGATTCCTAGCTTAATATTAAGCTAACCTGCGGTTGCCCCAGCTCCGGCCTGGCATATTAATTCCCTGGGGCTTGGACCATGAGGTGATTCATTATTTCTCGTCATCTTACAGAGCCCCTTATCCTATTACTAAATCCATGTTAATACACAGAAGAACTATTCAATCAAATTTCAAATTTGCAAAAATAGGTAAGCTATCCTAGTACAGTGCTAGGGTGGATTGCATCTGTTCTGTAAGCATATACAAGTGGCCATTGGCAAATTTCTTTTCTTGCTCATTCAATTGCTAATATTCAAGTTGTGCAAAACTGATCGATAAGCTTGAATTAAAAGTTGTGAAGTACATACCACAATGGATATTTTTCTTTTAAGTTATAAAACATCTGATTAAAATTCAAACTCGGGACACCCAAAATGGATTCTTAGTATAAATTAGATTCCAAACATGTTATCTATCTTAAACATTCAACTTTCAAACAAAATTTTCAATCGCTCTTCACTTCTAATACATACACATATGCACTCTATTAAATCTCTTATATTGCTGGAAACATTTAGTGACATATTAAAGTTTACATGGGAAATTGAGGTATTTGCCAAGAGAAGAAACAACATTCCAACATAATTATGCATTTATATTATTTAGCTTCCATATATTGATTCGATTGAATTGACTTGTAATGAGGCAATAAATTGGTAGATATACAGTTTTCTTTTTATAAGATACTGTTTTGTTTTAATAACTCTGAAAATGGAAAAAGAAACAATAAGCCTATGCTATTAACAAAAACAATAGTGATATTAATTAAGGTTAAGGCTGAGATGCAATTTATGTTTTCCTTTCTTCTTGTTTTACTTTTCCCTTTCAACAAATGGAACAGAACAGGGAATCAAAACAAAACAAAACTAATTGAGTATTGGAGAAAAACTAATAAACTTACAGAGAAGATAGTAGGTAGATTATGAAACTAGGCAACTGTGACATAGTTCGAAACTTCATACATAGGATTCAACCGGGCACCACAGTACAGAAGCCTCTAAGCAATGCCTAACACCTCTCTACAAGGAGATTCAACCAGGCAGCAAAATAACTAATGCTGAACTCAAATGTAGAGAGAGAGAGAGAAATAAATGTAATATAACTAATGTCAACTTATAGCCCATCCACATCAGAATATACAAAATACTAACATATATATTCAATCACCTCATACAACATTACACAATCATAGATATCCAATTACAACTTTATGTTTGCTGAGAAAAGACTATACAAGACACAGTAACAAGATGTCTCTAGAGCGAACACTAATCACAAATGCCAACAACAAGAACTTTATCCAATTTAAGTGCTCAGCAATTAGGTAAATAACTAAGTATCTGCTAAGATCAAACTGAACAGAAATTGAAGAGCATACTAAGTGAAAAACTGGTCGATAGATAAGCAAAAAAGCACAATTAGGATGTCTCAATAGGCAACACCAATTACAAATGCCAAAGACAAGAACTTGATCCAATTGAACCATTTAGCAATTCGAAAAACAACTTAATATCTGCCACTTACCAATTTTTCTGCTATTTTTGGTCCCTTCACCGTCGCCGGAGCCTCGCCGGAGCTCCACCGGAGGCACCGAAACCACCAAAAGGAAGCTCAAAGCGTCGGGGTTGCTTTTCCGGTGGCCACGCGCCATGACTGCCCTTCATTTCACCAGAATCGACGTCGGAGATCTCGGTTTTTCCCAATGCCGATCTGCTCGTCGCCGGTGATTGAGGACCACCCATGAGTACCGGAAGATTTGCCTGCCCTCCAGGAGTCCCGTCGTGCAATTTGTGTCGTCGTTCGCCGCCGGAGGTGGCCGAAAAACGTAGAAGAAGCTCACCATTTTCCTCCCACTCTCTTGGAATGGCGATGTCGCGACGGGGAATAAGACGCCGAGATCGCCGTTGCGAGGAGCCGGTTGCTCGCCGTCGACCGTCGCCAGCCTCCTCGCCCCTTCCGCCGTGCTCCGCCGTCTCTCTCTCTCCCTCTCTCTCACTTTCTCTTCCTCGGTCTCTTTCCCGTTCAGCCTCTCTTCTATGACTTTCCCTTTCTTTTCTTTTTTTACTTCTCATAATTCCCATTAATTCATACCATTAACCACCAGATTTTTATTGTTTTAACGACCAGATTTAATCCCTTTGCTATATAATAATAAAATTTAAGAACTAACGACCGGATTAATTTCCCTTCGTTATTTGTATATTTTAACGACCGAATTTTTATCCTTTCGTTAAATTTTGGTCGTTAAAAGTCAACTTTCTTCTAGTGATTGTGCATGATGAACTATGTCATGTGATTTGAAACATGCTTTCGTTTACGCATGACCTGCGAGAGACAGTCTAGTGGATAGTTAAACATGCCTAATAGAGTCTCTTAGCTGCAGCCCTCAATTACGTTTGGACCCTGATCAGGTCCCCTATTTGGTTCCTCGCAAACCCTTTAATGTATTCGATTCGCACCCGTAAGGTGATGTTAGTATTCGATTTGCACCCGTAAGGTGATGTCAGTATTCGATTCGCACCCGTAAGGTGATGTCAGTATTCGATTCGTACCCGTAAGGTACTGTCAGTTCACTCGTTATCCACTATTTTGAGTCAGCAGGTATTCTGTCTGTTTTGTCTAATATGAACAAGAGAATGTGATATTCGAATGAGTATGATTTTGGACATGCGAATCAGATATTCATCCGAATGTGATTGTAAATCCCTGAATGGGGTGAATGTGACCCAAGCATGTGTATTGTGCATGATTATCCACATGTATCATTTAGTGAATGTGTTTGTGCACAGTCAATTATGGATATAAGTATGTGAACTAAAATGTGTACGACTATGATCATGATCTCTCGAATGCCATGTATATTGTTTATTATGTTATGCTTATGAGAATGTGAATCCGATTAGTTATGTTTTTAAGCATCTGAATTAATATGGATATGAATGTGAGATTTAAGTTCTGAATGCTATGGTTAAATTGTATAGTAATGTGATTTTGTGCTATTAACTGTTATGGTTAATATGTGAAATTAGTATGAATATGATCTTTAACTAGCAAATGCAACAAATTTAATATTAGGCTATATGTTTCTTTAGTCTTAGCTACCGTAGTATCTTCGGCATGTTATCATGTGTTAATGTTTCATGGCATGATATTTTATGTATTAGAGTTGCGCAGCGGAGGTGCGGTGGTTTGGACGTCGTCCCTTGGGTTTCGGCTAGTGTATGGGTCTTATGGCATGACGATAGTATGTTTGGATATAGAGTGATTTTGCATGGTAGTTGGGTGCGTTATTACATGGTACTCTTATTACATGTGTATGGGTTTTCAGTTAATGTTTGGGTTATTGGTATGAAGGCTGCATGTGTAGTTATTGAGTAGCTAAGCATGATGCAGTTTGATATCTGATACCTCGGTAAGTATATGCATATGAGATTGTATGTGTTTCTGCTTGATAATACCAAATGAACAATCAGGTAATGTGCATATGAATACAAATATAAATTATTGTATGAATACCTTACTTTTGCAAGCATACATAAATGTATGTGTTATGAATGTCCACATTTGCCATTGTGAATGTGTTATGCCTTGGCAACCATTGTGAATGGCCGTCCATATTCTTGTGTGTTCTCCCCACTAAGCATTATCGCTTAGCACGGGCTCTTTCCCCGTGCAGGTGGCAGGTTTGGTTCTATTCGAGTCGCACATCTGCAAGGTCAGCTACGTAGAAGCTAGAAGTTTTGTATTTTGTTCAGCTTCTGTATTTTGGATTTTGTATTTCTGTAGTCTTATATATATGTAAGGATTTGGATGTGATTTTGAGCTATGTAAATGTTATCATATTTTTGTATTAAGTTATCCCTTTGTTTTATCATTCGCCTTATGCTTCCGCTGAATGATCATATGTATGCTTGTGTGTATACTTCCGCTCTGTCACACCCCGTTTACCCCCTAGTCGTACGAGCCATGTGTATGTGTGCATTTGTATGTATTTTGACATGTAACAAGGGTATTTTGGGGTATATTGCATGTTACAAGGGTTATGCTAACATATGGGTGCATATATGTTATTAGGGTGTGAATTAGTTGGGATATATTTGTGTGTGCATGCATATACCATTGTAGGATGTGAGTAATGGTATGGTGATTGTGTGTTTTACTCACACGTTAGTAGGGTGTTTGAGTGGGGTTGTGATTGCGTGTGGGTGAGTATAGCATAGTGGAAGGAATCTAAGTGGGATATTATTGTGTGTTTTACTCACACATTAGTAGGGTTTTTTAAGTGAGAATGCATTGAATGTGAGTTGTGTATACTTGTTGGGTGTGAGTGATGGATTCTCACCAATAGTGAGGTGACATGTGGCAAGAATTAGAAAAAAATTAAAATGAAGAAGTGTGTGTTCTTCATTTCCTTAAGTCATCTTATTCTTCTTGTTCTTCTTCATTTTCTCTCTTCTAAAAAAAAATAAAAAAAATCCTAGAATAGATCTAAGTTTTGTGGGTAGAAATCAAGTAATTCTTGCATTATTTTGGTAAGTTTAATTCATATTTTCATCTTGTTTCTCCATTTTCTTTTACATTTTAATTGGGTTTTTAATCTAGGTTTTGTTTTTGTATAATTGTTGTGTTTGATTGTTTAGCTAAATCTTCCCAGGATTCCAAGGGCAAGGAAATTGCTGGGAATTGTGGATCTAAGTAATTGAAGTGAAAAATTTCAGGTTTGGGATTTATTTGTTCAATGTTGATGTTTGTGTTCTGAAATTTTATTCAGTTTTTATCTGACCTCAGTGTGATGTTTTTGTCATAAGTAGAGTTATAGAGCTCCAATTGAGTTGATTAAATTGCATCTGACAGCTAAGATCCGTATCTAAAATTGTCTAAGAGCATGCTGGAGCTAATTATGGACTTAGGATCTTCAAAAATGCTAAAAACTGAGACCTCTCTGCTTAGGTGGGTTCACTAGAACAGTATAGAGTTTTTAGATCATATTTGGAGTTACAAATGTCTAAATGACCTAAAACTTGTCCCATTTTAAAGTTAACATCATAGGGAACAAATGTTAAGAGTCAGTTTTTCCTAAAAATGTAGTTAACTATGTGTAAAATGCGTTGCAAGTTTGGACCTAATGCCAGTCTGGGGTCTGCCTCTCGAAGTGAGGCAGAATGGGTTTACACGGGGGTAAGGGAATTCCTTACCACCGTGTAAAACCATTCTGTCCATTTTTACCCAAATTTCACGTCCCACACGGCTGTATGAGTTGCCATACCGCCGTGTAACCTCATTTTTGCCCCGAAAAGGTACTTTTTCACTCCCGAATCAATCCCGAATCTGCCCGGAAGTTCTCACCACTTATCCAACTCATGTCTAACATTATAAAAGGAGTATATAAATGTATTTCTAATGGAAATATATGTAATTTATGTTATGATATATAAGTTTATGAATGGAAAACCCATGAATATGGAAATGAATAATATATTGTATACTTGTATGTTGAGTTCTATGTGAGTGTCTTTTAACATGATTTGTATCCTTTAATTGATTTCATAGCTATTCATTTTTGATAAATTCTATTACTTAGCTTTATTTTGAAATGACATGTTGCATATGAATTAGATAAAAGAGTTATAAGCTGATTATGTGTTATGAGCATCCTTGAATGATATAGTTAGTGTTCATATGCTATATCATGCCATGATTAGTTGTGTGATTGAATAATACATGTTAAGCTATGTAATTACTTATGATATTATATTGATGATTTATTTTAGCTTGTGTTATGCATGACCTGCTAGAGTCTAGAAAGTGGATAGTTAGGCATGCCTAATAGAGTCCTTTAACTGCAGCCTCAGTTCAGTTTGGACCCCGATCAGGTCCCCGTTTGGTTCCTCGCGACCTTTTTAATATGTTTGGATCTTATTTAAGGTCCTCCCTTTAAATGTTTTGTAAATATTAAAGTAAAATGGTTTTCGATTCATACCCGTAAGGTATTGCGCGTCGATTCGTGCCCGTAAGGCATCGCTATGCGTCGATTCGTACCCGTAAGGTATCGCTATGCGTATACTCGTTATCCACTATTATGAGTCAGCAGGATCTTTATGTGATATGTGATTTGTTTTGTTCTAAGTTGACTGTGCGAAGATAATATTTGAATAAGATAAAATGGATATGGATATAACATGAGATGCAGAATGTATGGTTGTAAATTGGTGCCTATATTGGTACATATTATGTTATGAATTATTGCATATGCCATTATGAATGTGTTATATTTTGACGACCATTGTGAGTGGTCGTCCATATTATATGTGCGTATCCCCACTAAGCGTATATCGCTTAGCACAGTGTTTTACCCGTGCAGGTACATAAGAAGTTTTATTTTGAGTGAGTTGCCGCAGTCAAGCCAACACAGCAAGGTTTAGAGTTTGGAGTTTATTGTTTGATTGATAATTCTTTTTGGTGTATAGAACTCTCTTGTATTGATTTTGATATGGCTTCCGCTTATGTAATTATATTTTTGGGTATGTAATATTTTTGTATCAGTCAGTTGATAAAAAAACTATTGTAATGGCTTTTGGGTTGTATTAATATATGATGAGTTATTTGTGTGTATGCTCCGAAAATTTTTAATTACCCTGTACTTCAGTATGTATGTGTATGTATGAATGTATAATTTGTATGGTATATGCATGGTAGCACCCCGACTCATACGACATCTCACTCCTTATCGGATGCGATCGCTTGGGTATGGGTAGGGGGTGTTACACGCTCAGTGCCTGTGTGTGTGTGAGTTAATGCATAACCAGTCTTTGCCCGCAAGGTACGTTTCTAATTATCTTGTATTTATGCGTGTATGATTATGTATGAATGTATGCTTCTGCATAGTGTATGTGTGCATGTATGTGAGTAAGTATCGGTAGCGCACCCGCATCCTTCCAATGGGGACGTAGGGGGTGTTACATTTAGTGGTATCAGAGCGCCGGTTTGGCGGTTCTGGTTGCCTTTGTTTGTTTGAGTGTCGAGTCTTGGTATGCTAGTTGGTTTGTGTCGTGTTTTTGCATGTGAGTCGGTTGTGTAGTGGCCGAATGCAGATGTGTGTCGTCTGGTGTTGTGTCTAGATGGAGTCTGATCCTAATGAGAATGTGGGCGAGACAACGGAAAGTGTGAACCCAGTTAGAGCTGATCGGAGTGTTTTCGAGCATCCTTCAGTTGGAGATTCTGTTCCTGTTTCTGATGATAGGACATTAGTGCAAGGGTTGATTCGGATTTTGGATAGGTTGACTGCTCCCCGAGCTTCTCAAGATTTTATTCGGAATGTGCCTAAAAAAAAAAAAGAAAGGTATCGGGTAGAGAAGTGTCAGCGGGAAAAAGGATTCGAGAACCTTCAATGTGTCAACATGGTCAGAAGCAAAACTGTGACAAGTGTAAGAAGAAGTGGGTACCGCCGATATGTCAGCACTGTCAGAAGCGACATCGAGGTCCGTGTCGAAAACTCACGGGTGCTTGTTTCAGATGTGGCATTTTAGAACATCAGATAGTCGATTGTCCTAAGAAGATGAGTGAAAATCTAGCTCGGCAAGCTAGGAAGTATGTAGAGGAACTACTTAGAACCACCCGTGTGCCATCGAGATTTGTTGCGCACCGCAGTGAAGTGATGGAGCCTGTAGAGCCTTCCGGTAAGTTTGTTTTGATATGTTTGAGTAAAGTTTATTTTGGTATTTTGAGATTGAAGGGTGTTTGGATTCTGTCAGGTTTTGCTAATTCTCTGTACACTTGTCAGCTATCTCCAGAAAAAGTATTTGAATAAAAAGCATATTGAATCATGGTGGGACAAAGTGCATCATTATAGCATCATTTGCATTTCTTCTGCATCACTCTGCATACATGAGCCATCACAATCTCATTGCATTATCATCCCTTTGACCATACATGAGAAGCATTTTCATATGCGTTCTGATTGTGAGAAAGCTGACAAGGTGTACATGGAATATTTCAGAATCTTATACAAGTGAATGTAAAAAGATTTTGGAGTTTAACAGAAGTATTGTTAAGAGGACAGCAGGTATGACGAACATCTTTGAAGTATTAAAGGATTTGAGTAGCTATCGGTGAACGTTAAATGGTTTATGTGTGAAATGTTTGTGCTTTGATTTTTGATGCGCAGTTGAGTAATGATTATTCTGGTGAACGTGTTTGAGTTGAATATAAGAAAGTGATTTAAGAGTATAGAGATGGCGATACGTGTAAGCAAGTTATTAGTTTGAAAGTGAAGTGTAAGAGTTTGTTGAAGACTTGGAGTGTGTTGTTGGGAATTCTTCCGGTGTAAGTGAATTTCGGGGATGAAATTCTTTTAGGAGGGAAGAGTTGTCACACCCCAAATGAGGCCTGGTCGGAATTGGCAAGCTAAGTCGAATAAGTTATGGCTATTTCGGTAATTTGTGCATGTGGAATTGGAGTATTAAGGACCTAATTGAAGAAATAATTAAAGTTTATAAAGAAAGAATTGTGCTAGTGAGTAAAGTGTAAGCTTGTCAAAGGACTAAAGAATAATAAGACAAGATATTTTGGTTGGAGCCAATAGGAGGCTGCAATGTGCCTTGGTGGGTGTGTGTAATTAGTGAGGAGAGAAGAAGAAGGAAAAAGAAAGAGAAAGGGAAGGCAGAACACGTTTCCCTGCTCTCTCTTCTCCTCCTCTTCCTATTTCCCCTTTTTCTTTCTCTTTCACGTTTATTGCCCTTCATCCCTTGGTTGTGTGTGTGAGCTGGAGTAGATTGGGACGATCTAGAGGCTGCATTGAAGAGGTAAGTTGGGGATTAGAGTTTTCTACAAGTTGTCTTCTTCTTCTTCTTCTTCTTCTTCTTCTTCAGCTGGTTTTATTTAGAGTTAGGGTTTGGATTAAGAGGTTTCTGGGTTTTGTTTGTGCAAGCTTTGGGTGGCAAGAGCAAGCTCAAAGGCAAGGAGAAGAGTGAGGATTGAAGCTTGAAGTGGGATTTTGGATCTTCATTACCAGGTTTGAGAGCTTGATTTCTGCATTTACGTTTAGATTGTCTCTGCCATAGCTCTTTTTGGATCTTGAATGTGTTTGTGTATGATTTCTGGAAATTGTGTGAGTTTTGTAAGAATTTATGCATGTAAATGTGTGGGTAATTTCCTTAGTAATGCATGATTTAGGTTTGAGCAATATATATATGGAATTGGAATGCGAATTACGTGAATCTGATAGCCTTTGTTCTTGACGTTATGGGTTTTGATATTTTGAGTTTTAATTTGGTTATTTCCTGTTTTGGGTGGGTAATTATTAAGGAAGTGATTTTGTATTATTTATGTTGGTTGGAACTATTCAAAGATTATGACTGTATTGTGGATTACCATCTGGGTAAGGCCAGTGTGGTTGCAGATGCGTTGAGTAGGAAGTCAGTTTTAGCTTTGTCTTTGTAGCAAGTTAAGTGGAGATTTGCTTCAGATAGAGCTTTAATAGCTTAGTTGAAAGCAAGGCCAGGTTTGAGGGATGAGTTGAAGAATGCGCAGAAGAGTGATCGTAAATTGCAATAGTTTTTTCAGTCAGTCAAAAGTGGAGATAAGACTTACTATTCAGTGAAGGAATATGATGTACTGTATTATTGAGATCGGTTATGTGTTCCCAATGATAAAGAGTTGAGAAAGAAGCTTCTGCATGAAGCACATAATACAGTTTTTACTATGCATCTAGGTGGAAATAAGATGTATCGGGATTTGAAGCAGGTTTATTGGTGGCTAAGTATGAAGAGAGATATAGTGGAATATGTTTCTAAGTGTTTGACCTACCAGCAAGTGAAAGCAAAACATCAGGTTCCATCTGGTCTGTTGAATCCTATTCCAAATCTACAATGGAAATAGGACAAAATCACTATGGATTTTGTCACTAGATTACCAGTGCCACCGAAGCAGAACGATTTCGTGTAGGTAATAGTTGATTGATTATCTAAGTCAGCTCACTTTATACCGATTTGACTTGATTACTCCATGGATAGGTTGGGTGATTTGTATGTGAAAGAGATTGTCAGATTGCATGGTATTCTTTTGTCTATAGTATCTGACAGGGATCTGAGATTTATTTCTAAGTTTTGGAATTGCAATTTGCGTTGGGTACTAGATTGAATTTTAGTATAGCTTTTCATCCATAGACTGATGGACAGTCGGAAAGGGTTATTCAGGTGTTGGAAGATTTGCTTCGGGCATGTGTGTTGAATTTCTCTAAGAGTTGCGATAACTACATTCCATTGATGGAATTTGCTTATAATAACAGTTATCAAGTGACTATTGGCATGGCATCGTATGAAGCTCTGTATGGTAGAAAGTGTTGGACTCCGGTATGCTGGACAAAATTAAACAAGCATAAGATCATTGGCCCTAAATTGGTAAGGGATGCAGAAGAAAAAGCGAAGATTATTCAGCAGCGATTGAAGGCTGTAAGTGATAAGTAGAAACCGTATGCGAATTTGAAGAGAAAAGACATTGAGTTTGAAGTGGGTGATAAAGTATTTCTGAAAGTGTCTCCTTGGAGGAAGGTATTAAGGTTTAGAAAGCGACGGGCCCGTCTGTGGTAGTATAGCCTTTCGCTCACGCAATGGGCCTGTCTCTCGCGTCGAGCACTGGCTGTCGCTCGGGGGAGGTGCTTGTCGCTCGCCCAAGTGAGGCCCGTCGCTTGACTCGAGCGGTGCCCGTCGCTCGGTTGAGCGATGCCTCACGAGTGGCTATTGTGCCACATGTAAGGCCGCCGATCAAATGACCGTTCTTAGCCTTTACTCCGACGGTCGTCGGTCATCCACTGACGCCCGTCGGTCGGTGATTTGGCAGCCTTAACCGTCGAATTATGGGTGAGATTTCGGGAGGATTTACAAAATATCAAAAATATCTTTTAAATCCTCTAAATCTTTTCAAATATTAGATTTGATTTTGTAAGTATTCTGATAACCGATTCGGTTACGGTTTGATTTCAGAAATCCTTTTCAAATTCAAATCTTAAATTTAAACTTATTTGAATTTTTTTCCTAAATCTATAAATGGGGGAAGAGGATTCAGTTTTAGGGGTTGGAAAATTTGCTGAAGAATTCTTGATTAGAAAACTTTTGATTAGAAAACTAAAACTTAGCAATTTTCCATAGAGATTTCATTTTTTAGCTTCTACAAAAAGAATTTTCTTTCAAAATTTCTTATTCTTTATTTTATTTTATTCTCGAATTACGCTAATCCAAGGAAATGAGATCTATTCATTTTCATCAATCTAGCTAATTCAGATATTCATCACTGTCAAAATTCCAAGAAAGAGAAAATAATTTCCTTCTCTTGCTTTATCTTTCAAAGTAAGATTTTTGCAACCAAAAACCTCGCCAGATCGCGTGATCACAATCCGATCCTTGTAGAACCCGAGAAGTTAAAATCTTGCAACGTTCACCTTCACGAGGTAAAAATTCGAGGGTAAACATTATGGATCTATTACTTTGAATTTGATTATTTCTGGTGATTTCTTGCATAAAAATCCATTCTTATTCAAATTAGAACAAAAAGAATTTCAATTTTGGGTTTCTTCTTGGGAACAGAGGCAACCGACGGGCATAAGGACCACCGACGGCCGTCGCTCAAATGAGTAACGGGCCGTCGAGGGTTGCCCTTACGCCCGTCTATCGCTCCCAGGGACACCCATTGGTCACACGCTTTGGGCCGTCCCTGGGCCTCCTTTCCCCATTTGACTCCATTTTTCCTTTTTCTTTTGTTTTTAATAGCTTTCTTATGCAATTCCTTCCGTTTTCCTCCTTATCATTTAATTTCATATTTATTTTGGTTCATTAATTTTACACTAACATGTCCTTTATTTTTGTGAGTTTTTATTTTTGACTTGTTTGGTGGATCTGGAGCCATTTGATGTAGAAGCCGTTGTAAAGACCTAAGGGTCTCCTCCCGGGTTTACTTTCTAGACTTTATCCCCTTTTTATTTAATTTATATTGTTATTGTGAATAATATTCTTCTTATATTATCCTGCTAATGGAAAAATGGTTAAATGTTTTTTTTATTAATCAAATTAGGATTCTTATAAATTGAATGTCCTATTTTTCTAACAAATAAAAATTGACGCCTCAAAATCATTTTGTAATAAATATGCATGCGAGGACCAATGTCCTCACTCCTAATATATATCCCGATTTATGTATGAATCGCTTGCAATTTATAATGGGAGTTGTATTCTGCCCCTAGTTTTGTTGTAATTTATTTTTGCGCACTTTATTTTAATTATACTTTATTTACGGCTTCCCTTGAATGGATAATTTGTGCTTTAATTTTACTCCATTAAATTGAATGAGAAATGGGATGAAACGATAAATTCAAAACTTAACTATAAATTTAGCCAAGGTATGAATAAATGGGAAGTCTCGAACCTTCTCTGGTCCTTGGGCTCAACGAGGCGAGAGTGCCATCTCAACGTTTTGTTGGGATAGGGCCTCCAAGACACCTCTTGTGTCCCATAAAAAGACTTAAAATTGCACAGTCCTAGGTGCCACGAGGCGAGAAGGCCATCCTAATGTTCTGTTAGGGTGGACGCCTCCAAGATACCTCTGGTTTGCCCAAGCTTGAGGCTAAAGGACCATCCTATCATTAGGGTGGAAGCCTCCAAGACACCTTTGGCTTGCCTATAATGGACATAGCAGTGCTATCTTAGGCTCACTGAGGCTAGATGAACTTTTCCAATGTTTTATTGGGTGGCGACTCCATGAAACCTCCTTGTTGCCCGAAATAGACGCCCTTGTAATTTCACTTGCAAGTTTCATGAACCTCCTCCCAAAAGCCCTGAAAGCGGGCGGTTCAGGGCCCCCCGGGGTTTGGCGTGCATCACAGTGGCGACTCCACTGGGGACAATACTCGAGACTTCGCTTCGATAGTACCTTGGTTAAAATTTACAATTGAGTTTTATTTTAAAAATTTCATCCTTTTTCAAAACTGGATTGCATCTCATTAGAACCTTAGATCTATGCTAGTTTGGCCCCTCTATCAACCCCGGTGTATTCCCAAAGCACGACCCTACATTCACTCAATGTAGGGAATTGTTAAAGATAATCACCAGCCCAAGCCTCGTACCTTTGTGGTATATTAAATGGAGACCCGACCGGTCGTTATGCTCATGATGAGCTAGACCTGTTGGCAGGGACCATGCTTGGGTAGCCCTAAAGTAACATTACCTTGGCCAAAGCTCATGTAATGAAAATAGACACTCCCCCTAGATGGTATGAACCTTTATACTATACTTGCTGTATGGATCATCATGTATTGGGTGGACCCAGATATTTTGATTATTCGGACTGCCTAAATTCACAATGGTCAAAATCCATGCGTACGCACATTAGTTAAGAGAGGCTATGCTGCCGGTTTTCCATCGTGCACCATGCGCGTCAATCAGGTTCCCTGTTAACCCATGGATCAAGCCAACCTAGGACAGAGACTATATGACCTCGTGTGTGGGGGAAATAAGGTTGCAAGGATCTATCTGCTTGCATGTGGTTGTGGATGATGAATTGCATATTTATGTCATTCATGCACAAATAAAATTTTTATTTCTTCCTTATGTATATATCCTATTCTTTGCATATAATTATTACATGTACATATCATCCTGTGTATAGTTTTTACATATTTCACATGTATCATTGTAGTCTCTTTCAGCCATCGAGGACCACTTGCATAACACGATCATACATTACATATTATTTATGCATCATTCTAACTCTTTAAATTTTCAGCCATCAAAGGCCACTTTTCTAGTTGGTTAGGGGTTTCGACGGCTGCCTTATCAGAGGGTCTCGATTGAGTAACTAAAATCAGAATCAAGTACGATTAATAGGCATTCAGAAGAATTTTCAGAAATAGCCAATTCACTGAGAGAGGCAGATACAACCCGGGCCATGGTTACCGAAGAAGTTGGTAGGAGGTTCGAGGAATTTGAGAGCAGGATGATGGCCATAATGGGCGATTTAATGGCAGTAAGGGCTCAGCCCGCTAGGCCAAACCCAAATCCCCTCCTGGAGGTCAGAATGAATAGGAGGAGGACAAAGAGGACCCACTTGAGGAGGTTCATCCACCACCAGTGGATTTGAGGGCTACCACATCTGCGGGCCAAAGAAGAGGATGCCCCCATAGGCTAGAAAATGATTATATAGAGGATGAATATGAAGAGCCCATAGTGGTAGGAGGTAAGGCACTCCAGATAGAGGAGGCCATATGGAAAAACATGGAGGAAAAGTTCCAAGTGATGTCCCAGATGCTGGATGAACCCCGAGGATAAGGAGCTAGAGGGAGAGGATCTAGTCCCTCTGAATTTCAAATTACCTGATGTTCCGAAGTTTGACGGTACATCGGACCCCACCACACACATCAAATAGTACTCCTTGGTAATGAAGGGTATTACGTTGACAAAGAGGAAAAAGATAGAGTACTTCTGTTTGAGTTTAACAGGTCCTGCGGTGGATTGGTATCATGGAATGGACAAGAGAACTAAAGAAGATTGGGATTTATTGACAGAGGAGTTCCTCAAGCACTACGACTGCAGCACAAAAATGGAGGTCACTCTGAAGGATCTAGAGCTACATCAACAGAAGTCAGGAGAATCATTCCATGAGTACCTAACCCGATGGAGGAACCGGCAATGGAGATGAAGAGAAAGCCTGATACCCCATATCATATTAGGTTATTTATCAGGAATGCCAGACCATATTTGAAGGAGGCACTCAAGTTAAAGCGATTAAAAGATTGGGAATTGCTTAAAGATATAGCCATCGAGGCAGGAGGGGAGCATTTAGCATGGAAGGCAATTGTTGCCAACTATGGTTATGGTGGTACAAATTTTAAGGGGGCTCTAGCAACAATAATGAGAACGATGGTGATGAGAGGGCTGAAGCATTGGTCACTGAGATAGCCGTGCACTGCGATTCCAACTTAGGTAAACCATTATCCTAGTATCTTGATCATTTCACCAAAGAAGGGAGATTGCAACCACTATCGCCAAGGCTAGCCACGAGCCAAGGAAGGCCAGGACATAGAGCAGATTGGTATTGTGCATATCATCAGCACACAGGGCATAAAATAGATTTTTGCAGCGCTCTAAGGGAGTACGTACAAAAATGGGTTGACACTGATCGGATTCTAGATCCGAGGAAGAAGAGAAAAAGATAGAACAATTATCACCAATCTTGGGGACGTGGTCCAGAGAAGGGGAGCCTGAGGTGTCAGAAGATTTTCAAGCAATTTGTGTTGGCAAGAACGGAAAATGATTAGCTATTTAGAATGTTCTTTTTATTTTTAAACTGTTTAATAATGATATTCTGGTTTCATCAATAAGATGAACATTTTTGCTTACTTGTGTGGTATCTCTTATGATTTCACTATGCATGATCATGGTCATGACTCATTCATATTTGATGTTGATTCAATTGATGTTACTCCATTTAATCTTAGAACTTTGGAAAACCCAAAGAAAATCTTGATAGCATCTAATGCAACTCCTGAAGAGAGATTAAAACATGAGAGAAATTCAAGAAAATGTAAAAAAGTCTTTGCCTGGACTTATAAAGACACATTAAGAGTTGATCGCCGAATCACTGAACACACCATTCCAACATACCTTGATCATGGACCAATCACGCAGAAACTTGAAAGATTGAAGGCGGAAGGGGCAGAAAAGATTAAAAAGAGGAATCTACAAGCAGAGATGAAGCCAAAATTTCTAATCGAAATTCAACGCCAGACTTAGATGGTTAATATTTTCCCAAATCAAAAAGAGGAGGAGTTCGTGTATGTGTAAACTATCAGGATTTGAACAAAGCTTATCCTCGACCAAAAAAAAAAAGGAAAAGAGAGCAGAAAAAAAAAGAGAAAGAAAAGAATCAATATGTAGATAGGAAAATCATCATGGGGGGCAAGCTTTGTTCAAATCCCGTTGATCTACACATGCCCGTACTTTGCCATTTTTCTTGACTTCTAAGAAGGACCAAAAGGGTTATATTGACTTACAATGGACACGAGTGCTCGAGCATAGGAATAGAAATCATAGGGAGGTGTGCCCTATGGCCTCCAAAGGACAAGGTCATCAAAGGAAATCCAATATATCGATATGGTCTCCCACTCCACGTAGGGTTCAAGGGCGAAAGGACGATTTATGGCTAAGGCTAGGAAGTTGCTACAGGGGTATAACATTAAAGACCACAAGTCTTCCCTGAATTGCCCTCAAACCAATGGGGTAGGAAAGAATGCTAACAAGGAGATCTAGGTAAAGATGGTCCGAAACTACAAGGATTGGGTAGAGAAATGGACTTTTGCACTTCGAGGTTAGAGAACCACTATCAGAACCTCTACAAGAATCACCTTTTATTCCTCGATATAGGGGGCAGAAGCAGTATGGCCGTTCAAAGTGGAGCACAAAACTTTAAGGATAGTCATGAAAGCCCAGATTTCGAAAGCCGATAGGGCACAGCAATGGCAACAGCAATCAAACACGTCAGATAAGGATTGGTCATGGGATTATTACCACAATCATGTCTATCAGAAGACACTCTGCTCAATCATCTTGGAAGAAAGTCATAAAACACCACTGAAGGAGGGAGATTTAATCTTTAACCAAGTGAGTCCGCATGTTTCGGATGAATAAGGCAAATTCAAACCAGTGTAGGAAGGCCTATTTGTTCTTGAGAGGTTATTGTCCAAGGGAGCAGAGTTTCCAACAGACAGCGATGAAGATGACTTCAAAGAACCGATCAACATCAACAAACTCAAGAAGTCCACGGCTAAAGATTAACAATCAAAAGAAGAGAATAAAAGCCCCGCGGGTTGAAAACCGAAAAAAAGGCGGCCTTGCTAAAAATGGGCGACTCGTCGGGGTGAAAATAAAAAAAAAGGCACCCTGAACAAAAATTAGAGGCTTGAGAGAAAATGTCCAATCAAAAAAACCCGAGAGGGCTGATTGGAGATAGGAGTTTGATGCTTACAAGATATACTTTGAGATTAGATGTAGTTTTGCATTTTGAATCAATGTTAGATAATGATCATGTATAGAGAAATCATACCGAAATGTACACAATATTTGCAGCTACATGTGCTCATTATTTTCTAGTTCATTTATAAAAAGAGAAATACTGTTCATTGCTGAATGCATGAAATCTAAATAGCTACACTCTGCTACTGCTCTCACCATCCGGATGTCTAAATCGATGAGTTCTAGTATTGATTGCAGGACTAAGCACCTACCTCTTGAATGCATTAGTGGGAGTGAAAGAACAGCCCTTGATAGATGTTATAATAGTCTTCACCGACAGCTCGCCTAGAGGCCGCGATGTTTGGAGGTAAGAGCCCAAGATAAAGGTCCACCTTGGAAAGATAGGGATGCCTCACTACATGATTAATCACTCTGAACTATTGAGCACAATGGATTATAATGTAAAAAGCAGCCCCATGAAGCCCTAAGGAACCTGATCCTTATCCGCCACCTCACCCAATCTAGCGACACATTCAAAGGAATGCGGTCGATGCTTAGGGACTAGATGTCTCAGTGAATAGCTGCCGATTACTCTAGAAGGGGGCTCTGATAGTAGCTTCGACTTTCCTTGCAGTCATACCCTCTTAAAAAAAAGGCCATTAGAGATGAAAACTGCAATTGGCGCTCTAACCATAAGTTAGGCCAAAGGGCAGGGTGAAAACCTGGTAACAGGCAGTCTGTCCTACAAAAAAATGAAATGAATAAAAGCTGTTAGATTGGGTTGGGTCCATTCTAGGCAAAAAAATAAGGCACAAGTTTATGTGAAAATCCAAAGGGACGCATTTCTCACTAAGAAAAGCTAGTGTGAAAATCTACAAGGAACACACTACCTTTAAAATAATGACTATTGACGCCTGGAGCGATAAAGCGGCATTACTCCAAATGACTTTCCTTTAGGCAGAACTTGATTCAGAGTCCTAGGGGCAAAATGCTCATTGACCGGGGGGCAAAGATGCGTACGAGTCGGTTCTCTTTGAAAAGATTATGGGTCAGAGTCCCTAAAGCCAAGACAACACTTTTCTAAATCCTTGGGGGCATCAGAAAATCAGAGCAGCTGAGCAAGTACCCTCAACGAATCCCTTAACCACCAGGAATGTGGTCTATCCATTCTTGCATCTCGCATGCATAGATCTTTTGCATATCCCCCTGCATATCACGTGCATTCAATCCTTTATACGTATAGTTGTGTACACATAATTTTTGAACATTAATCCTTTGCGTGTGTTTTCTGTATGTAGTTTTGAATGTATATTTCACATACATAATTCCATACACACACACAATCTTTTATATACATTGCTGTGTACATAACTCAGAGGGAAAGGTCCGAATAGACCTCATGAGCAAGGATGATCCAAAGCATGAATTCAGCTCAACATTATTAGCCGTTGTATCCAGCATAAAGTTAAGTAAATATGTACAGAGGTGGAACGCCAGAAGAACAAGCCTGTCTAGGCACACCATGCTAAGGGCAATCCGGAATCACACAAATCTACAAAAAAGATCCTTTAAGAAGCTGGACTATCCACACATACTTTAGTCAGAGGCAATCAGACGCAAAAGTGGATCGAGGTACAGTTTCAGCTCTAAATCGGTGCTCATCCACGCTGAACAATCAGATCAAGATGAAGTCCTCACGAGAATGGAATCTCGCAGACCCGCTCCCAAGAAGACATTTAAAAGAGCGAGCCTACTCATGCACGCCATGCCATGAGCAACCAGGTAAGTTTCTCTATCTTAAGACATACGCTCACACACATCACACAATAAGTGTACAAAATCCAAATTCAAATGTACAAAATCTCAAGAAAAAACAAATTCTCGAGCAACAACAACAACAAAGACAAACAAACCAAAACAACAAAACAAAAAGAAGATATTTTCAAGGCCTTAAAAATCCAATATACTGTAAAATTTTGAATACGTCCAAAGTGTGAAAATCTAAAAAATTTTACAAAACTCATTTTAAGGGACACCAAAGACATTGAAACCTATCTGCCTGCGGGCAAGCAACCAAAACTTCTAATCCAATTTCCTCTCTGGAGGCTCAAATATAATTTTCCTTTGAGGAAACTCAAATCCAATTTCCTCTCTGGAGGCTCAAATATAATTTTTCTCTGAGGAGGCTCAAATCCAATTTCCTCTCTGGAGGCTCAAATATAATTTTCCTCTGAGGAGACTCAAATTCAATTTCCTATCTGGAGGCTAAAATATAATTTTCCTCTGAGGAGGCTCAAATCCAATTTCCTCTCTGGAGGCTCAAATATAATTTTTCTTTGAGGAGACTCAAATCCAATTTCCTCTCTAGAGGCTCAAATATAATTTTCCTCTGAGGAGGCTCAAATCCAATTTCCTCTCTGGAGGCTCAAATATAATTTTCCTCGAAGGAGGCTCAAATCCATTTTCCTCTATGGAGGCTCAAATATAATTTTCCTCTAAAGTGGATCAAACCTATTTTCCTCTCTGGAGGCTCGAAATCAAAGTCTCTCAGTAAGCATCAAAGACTCTCAGTGAGCATTTAAGCCTCTCAGTGAGCACAGATTTTTAAAGACTTCCCGCGATCACAAAGCCCTCTCGAGAGGCATGCAGGTCTTTTCAACAAGGAGGCTCTAATTGGAGATAATAGAGGAAAATGTATTGGGCGTGTCGCAGTCGATAAGGGATCTCTAAGAGGATGATACCTAAACTTTGCAAGAAGATGATGTCCGCACTTTAGACGTCTAGAAAATAACTCCATTCAATCAAGGGGAAGACGCTCATATTCCATAAATCCTTCTCCAGGGGACAACCAACCATCCTTCAGGGGGCACCCATCTGACATCGACCCTAATAGGTATTTACTGCCACAGGTACGCATCCCTTTTATATACCCTACACGTTTGCTTTGCCTTTTTTTGTAGGAAAGAGAAGAGGTTCAGGATAAGCGCCAGTAAAGAAAACGACGAATGATTCATCATGCCGACCCAAGGATGGTCAACAGATAGCCACCATGCAAGCTGAGATGAGGACAGCGGGGCACATGCGATAGAACAGATCGCAATAGAGGTTGTAGTTAAAGAACACTGCATCTCATAGACACCGTGCAAGCCGAGATGAGGTCGATGGAACACATGCGAAAGAATAGATCGCAATAGAGTTGCAGTTAGAAAACACTGCATCTCACACCATGCAAGCCGAGATGAGGCCAGCGGGACACAACAATAGAACAAATCGCAATCGAGTGGTGGTTAGAGAACACTATCCCTCGCACCGTGCAAGTCGAGATGAAGCCAGCGGGACACCGGCGATAGAACAGATCGCAACAGGGATTGTGGTTAGATAACATTGCATCTCACAGCTACCATGCAAGCCGAGATGAGGCCAACGGGGCACCAGCGATAGAACAGATCACAAACAGAGGTTGTAGTTAGAGAACACTACTCCTCACACCGTGCAAGCCGAGATGAGGCCAGCGGGACAAATCGCAATGGGGTTGCAGTTGGATAATACTGCACCTCGCACCACACAAGCCGAGCAGAGGCCTACGGGATAATGCGAATGAGCTACAGTTGGATAACACTACAGCTCAACAGTGACAAGCCACAACCTTCCACATGGCAAAAAGGTAAGGACTGCCTTAGGTACGCATTTTTTCCTTTCCTCCTCTGAATTTTGGCTCATCTAGACACTAGTGTACTAGTTTCCCCAAAATTGGGGGCAACTGTAGACACCGATTCCTGAGGTAGTCCAGGTCAAAGTTACCCGATGAAGAAGCTAACGTTGGTTTCGAATAAGTGATGAAAGTTGTGGGTGTTCATTCTCCAGTTTTATGAGGATCGGGAGTTTTCTGGATGAACGGGAGATTTCGGAGAGTCAAAACCTTGAAAATTGGAATTTTGGTCCACAGACGGGCAGCTCGTTTATGGTAGTATAGCCCGTCGCTCGTGTAATGGGCCCATCTCTCGTGTCGAGCGCCGGTTGTCACTCGGGGGAGATGCCTGTCGCTCGCCCGTCGCTCGACTCTCGACTCGAGCGGTGCCCGTCGCTCGGTTGAGTGACGCCTCACGAGTGGCTGTTGTGCCACGTGTAAGGCCGCCGATCAAATGACTATTATTGGCCTTTACTCCGACGGCCGTCAGTCATCCACCGACGCCCGTCGGTCAGGGATTTGGTAGCCTTAATTGCCGGATTTTGGGTGAGATTTCGGGAGGATTTACAAAATATCCAAAATATCTTTTAAATCCTCTAAATCTTTTCAAATATTTTCAAATATTAGATTTGATTTTGTAAAAATTTCGATAACCGATTAGGTTACGATTTGATTTCAGAAATCCTTTTCAAATTCAAATCTTAAATTTTAACTTATTTGAATTTTTTTCCTAAATCTATAAATGGGGGAAGAGGATTCAATTTTAGGGGTTGGAAAATTTGAGGAAGAATTCTCGATCAGAAAACTTTTAATTAGAAAAGTAAAGTTTAGCAATTTTCCATAGAAATTGCATTTTTCGACTTCTACAAAAAGAATTTTGTTTCAAAATTTCTTATTTTTTATTTTATTTTATTCTCGAATTACACTAATCCAAGGAAATGAGATCCATTCGTTTTCATCAATCTAGCTATTTCAGATATTTGTCGCTGTCAAAATTCCAAGAAAGAGAAAATAATTTCCTTCTCTTAGTTTATTTTTCAAAGTAAGATTTTTGCAACAAAAAATCTCGCCAGATCACGTGATCACAATCCGATGCTTGTAGAACTTGAGGAGTTAAAATTTCATTAGGTAAAAATCCGAGGGTAAACATTCTGGATCTATTACTTTGAATTTGATAATTTCTGGTGATTTCTTGCATGAAAATCCATTTTTATTCAAATTAGAACAAAAAGAATTTCAATTTTGGGTTTCTTTTCGGGAACAGAGGCAACCGACGGGCATAAAAACTACCGACGATCGTCTCTCAATCGAGCGACAGGCCGTTGAGGGTTGCCCTTACGCCCGTCTATCGTGCCCAGGGACGCCCATCGGTCACACGCTTTGGGCAGTCCCTGGGCCTCCTTGCCCCATTTGACTCATTTTCTCCTTTTTCTTTTATTTTTAATAGCTTTCTTATGCAATTCCTTCCGTTTTCCACCTTATCATTTAATTTCATATTTATTTTGGTTCTTTAATTTTACACTAACATGTCCTTTATTTTTGTGAGTTTTTATTTTTGACTTGTTTGGTGGATCTGGAGCCATTTGATGTAGAAGCCGCAGCAAAGACCCTAGGGTCTGCTCCCGGGTTTACTTTCTAGACTTTATCCCCTTTTTATTTAATTTATATCGTTATTGTGAATAATGTTCTTCTTATATTATCCCACTAATGTAAAAATGGTTAAGTGTTTTTTTTTAATCAAATTGGGATTCTTATAAATTGAGGACCAATGTCCTATTTTTCTAACAAATAAAAATTGACGCCTCAAAATCATTTTTGTAATAAATATGCATGCAAGGACCAATGTTCTCACTCCTAATATATATCCCGATTTATGTATGAATCGCTTGCAATTTATAATAGGGGTTGTATTCTGCTCCTAGTTTTGTATCATGTAATATTATAATTTGTGATTGTCTACGAATTGTATTATAATCCCGTTTGTTATGAACATATTTTGGATATGAATAGATGAGCTTTTGATCATGCAAAAGAAATTTTATTGTACCCCCAATTCTATAATTGTTTACGAATGTGTGTCCAATTATGCCTAAGTTATATTGACTATTTTATGTATGCTTTGCTTCTATGTGTGGCAACCTGTAGTGGCCCAAATACTAGCTTAGTAGTATTCAGTGAGTTTTATAGAGTCTGTAATGTGATTTCGGTATCGAGTGATGGCTTGAGTATCTTTAACTACAATAGAGTTAAAAAGTTAAGTGTGCTTGAGGTATAGCAATCTCGGGATGGGTGACCTCAGGGTAACTATATAGCTGAAATTGATAGTAGTTACTGGAAAATTTTTATTTGATAAAATTGATCTGTGGACTGTCAAGAGTCTACTGGTAAAATTTGGAGTGAAAATGAGGTCATTTAGGCCTCAGAAAGTTAAACTAAAGTTTGCATCTGGTTCGGTTCAATTGAACCAGGGTTTGACCAAAATTTGACTCAATTTTTAAAAATAGTAAACGAGCTCTAAGTGGTGTATTGTAGGTTGTGTAAAGGCTTAAAATAATTTTTAGGAATTGTTGACAGTATTAGATTAGCAAATTACGGTAGAACTAAATAGTGTTGAATCGAACCGATTTGAGTGAACCGGGCCCCAAACGGATTCTGATTTAGCTAGAATTTTACGGGGAGGCTATTTTTCATATTCTAAGAACGATGTAATTAGTTGGTAGTGAAAATAAGTTGAGGAACTTATAGTTTCTTTAGAACAGTTAATTTTTGCCGAAAAATTGAAATTTTTGTTCAAATAGGTTGGACCACTTTGGTTGGACCAGTTTGGTTCAATTTAAGCCTATATAAGGCCATAAAAAGGTAGATTTCTCTAGATAAATCCAGCCTCCACCTCCCTTCTCCTCTCTTCCTTTGGCCTAAGTGAATTTCTTCAATTCTTCTCCATTTTTCTTCCATTTTCTCTCTATCTCTCCCCAAATCCAAGCCCCCTAAGTAAATTTTAGCCTCTCTAGAATCTGATGGTGGTGACTAGAGCTCATTTGAAGTGGATGAAGTGGAAAAAAATAAGTGGAAAATTTTTTATGTCAAATTGAGGTATGTAAAGTTGATGTTTTTAATTTACTTTAAAGGTTCAAATAGGTACTTTAGAATCTATAGAGTATGTTTATGTAATTATATTGCATAAAGGAAGCAAATTTATGGTGATTTCTTTGATGATTGTATTCGACCACATAAGGAAGATTAAGGAGATGATGGTGTTTCAAGGAGCTAGGGCATGGAAAGCATACTTAAGATGTTGAGAACAAGAAAATAAGGTTAGTAGATACAATATCCTTCTTTTTCCATTGAAAAAGTATGATTTTAGGTTATATTCATGTTACATGTATGTGATTAATGCATGTTTAATTGAAATAAATTTGATAGATATGTTTAGAAAGGTTAAAAATGGGATTTTAAATGATTAAAATAGAAATAAAATAAATGGATGTAGGAACCCTAGGTTTGGCCGAATGGTATTGTTAAGGAATACTTTAAATACTTTGATGTTTAAAGCATGTAACAAGTGTACTAGTGATGTATAACATGTAATTTAGTTAATTAAGTGATTAGAAGAAAGAACACTAAGTGAAATGGTATGGACACACCTTGGCCGAAAGGAATAGGTTAGGGTAATTTAGTATACTTTGATAATCGATTAAGTGTAATGGTATAAAATGACATTAGAATGATAATAGTGTATGTATTAAGTTAATTGGAATAAATGGAATTTAATTAAAAATAATTTTGTATGATAATCTAATATGTATAAAGTAATAATATTGACATGTATTATGTAAATTTTGTAAAATGTTATGTTTTGTGTTATTATGTGTTAATAAGTGAGATGGAAGTGATTAATGTTTAAAATGAGAAATTTTAAAGTATAGTGCAAGTGATGGCTGAATGAGTATCTTAATATTCTTATAATTAATTTTGTGAAATTGGTAATAGAAATGTTTAAAAATAAATGTATAAATGAAATAGAGTGTAAAATAAATTAATTAGAATTTTAATTGTTTAATTGAATATTTTATATGTTGAACATACATTATGTCTACAGTGAATGTTATGGGCTATGATATATTAAAGTAAACAAATAACATAATTGATGTTAAAATTGAATAATAAGTGTATTAGAATGAAATTAATAGAAAAAGAGTGAAGTGAAATTGATTATTATATAATTAAATGAACTCAATGGCATAATTGAAGATATAAATGATAAATATATGAAATGGAAGTGAATTATAAGTGATATCTAAATTTTAAAGTGAAGTGTATTTGATGACCAAATGGTATATGTTAATATATTAAGTGATATAAGTGAAAATATGATATTATTTGCCCTTAGTAATAATCTGGTAGCAAAATCTAATCCAGGATATAATTGGCTACACATAAGGATTCCACACCGCGATCCGAGTCATGATAACTCGCTATTAATAGGCCAACAACAGTCAATCTCAGTGCAGTATTCAGTATTTACAGTTATCAGTGTAGTGCAGTGCCAGTGTTAAATGGTTCATTTCGGATCATTATATAGTGTAGTGGATCTGTGGGATCCACGTCTCGCATATCTGGTTCGTAGATTTTTACCGGGTGTATACTAGGGGCATTATGGAAAAAATGCTTTTAAATTAGCTGAAATAGTGATAAATGAGAAAAAAAATGAAAATGGGACTAAATTGAAAGAAATAGAAAGTTTATGGGCAAAACGGTAATTTTACACTCAAAAGTGAAAAATAAGTGATAATTAAGTGAAACGTGTAAATAAAATGATAATAGTGTAATGAATTTAAAGTTTAGGGAGTAAAATGTAATTTTGTAAGTTGCATAATGACTTAAATAAAAGATAAGTGTAAATAAGTATATTTTAGTAAATAAGGTAAAATTAGGGACATAATCGTAATTTTTGTAAAAGTTGAGAACCTAAATGTAATTTACAAATGAATAGCTAATTAAAGGATTTAAGTGTAATTATTGACTAATGTATGTATCTAAGTGGATAAATGATTTAAGTGAGTAGATTGAAGACTAAGTTAAAAGGAATGAAAAGTGTATGGGTAAGACGGTAATTTAGTGTATAATTGAGTTATTAAATGTTATTAAAGGGAAAAATGTAATTAAATGATTAATGATGTAAGTTGATTACGTGCTAGGGACTGAAATGAAAATTTACATGAAAATATTATCGAAAGGATTAAAATGTAAATTTGTATGTTAATATTAAATTAAAAGTGAAATTAAGAATAATTAATGGCATAATTGTAATTATAGTGAATTTGAATGGCAAAATTGGAATATAAGGGTAACATCAGGAATAAAGCATAATTTAGTTTTAAAATGATATGGCAAGGACTAAATGGTAATTTATAGATCAAATGATAAATAAATGTAAGAATAAGATTATCTAGTGGCATTTTTGTAAATATAAGATAATTAAGGGCAAAATCGTAATTTGATAAAAGTTTAGGGACCTAATTGTAAATTTATAATAGTAAGGCTACTTAAGGGATTAAAGTGGAATTAATCATTAACATAAATATTAAATGCATAGTTGATAATTAATGAATAAATAATCAATAAAAATGGAATATTATGGTATAATTAATTATTAAGTGAATAAGGGTTTTAATTGATTTAATATATATATAATTGGGTATGTGTGTGTAATTTAATTAAGTTTATATAGTGACATAATTGTAATTAAGAAATAATGAAGGGCAAAAATGTGAAGTAGTGGCATTATTGTGAAAAAGTGAAAAATGAGGGATTTAAGGGTAATTGATCCTAATAGTGCTAATATAAGGACCTAATCGTACATTAATAAGTGGATGGACTATTAAATGAAATTATCAGAACAGTAATTTGGATATATTATTGTAAGTTAAGAAATGAAAATAGAAATTAATAAATCTAAATAATAAGAATAAAAGTGATAATGATAATAAAGTGACATGGAAGGGTAAATTAATAAATATGAAGAATGTGATGGACTTTAGTGAATTTAAACTATAGTATATAGATATTGAGTAGAATTAAAAAGGGCTAATGAGACTAATTGTATAGTCTGCCAAATAAAATATAACAAAAGTATTTAAATAATTTTAGTGGGGAATAATAAATGTAAAGATAATAGTAAAATATAGTAGTGTAATTGTCACGGCCATAATTTAAAAATGATATCATTGTGAATATGTAGGGAAGTGTTAGTGTGAATAATCAGATTGATAATAATGTCATTAATGATAGTAATAGTTTTGATCGAGAAAAGTAAAAGAGTAATGATAGGAATAATAAGTGTCTAGATAAGTCAGTAATTTGTATTCTAGCATTAATAATTTAGGAATATATTTCTAAGTACAGTTAATTGCAATTAAGTAAACTATATAAGATGTGAACAAGTGAAAAATATTAGTGCAACTGTCAAATGCAAGAGAATTAGTGTAATTAAAGGAAAAGTAAAGGAACCGTTAAGGACATAAAGAAAGTAAAAATGTTAAATTGGTATTGCCAAGAGTTACATTAATGATTGTTCTAATAAGTAATTAGATGACTAATGATGTGCCCAAGTATAGATTTTAAAAATAGACAAAGTGATAATAAGGATTGTTTATATAATTGATTGTTAATTAATAAACCGAATGTAGTGTTAGAATTGTCAGGATTAATAGTGCAAATAATAATGACACTGATAATAGAATTGAAAATGTTAAAGGATAGTTATAGAAAAGGAAACAAAAGATATAATAAAGATAAATGACCAAAGTAAAGAATTGATACTCAAATAGTGGAATTAAGGAAATACATTTATATGTACATGCATGTAGTTATAGTAATGAAAAATTTAGGATATGTATCCACCATTGGGCATTTTTAATGCTCAGCGCATAGTGTGTTACTGTGTGCAGGTTATAGTAGATTTTGATGTGGCCGAAGATTTAGCGATGATTGAAGGAAGTTTCGATAGTAGGTGAACGCGAAGATGCATGGTATAAGTATATTAGTTTGTATGTTAGTGTAAATGTTACATTATAGTATACGTATGAATGTTATTGTTTTAAAAAAAATATATCTCTGGTTGTTAAGTGCATTTGTAGTGCATATCAGTGCAGTGCTGTGACATCCGATATCCGTACTATCTACGGGTATAGGGTGTTACACAACCCTTGCCTATAAGGGCACTCACTTTTTTTGCGGGTGAGTCTCCCTATGTATAGGTAAGGGGTGTTACAATTTTATCGGTATCAAAGCATAGGTTTAGGCTTTTCTGGGAAACTATAGAATAGTATTTCATTTAGAATGGTGTTGACCTGATGCGGATGTCCTTATGTTTTGTAGTTAGATGGAGTCAGCGCGTGTATCTCTCAAGGGGTTAGCTGAGAGTGCGAAACCCCAAAAGCAAGATTCGTCAGTTTCTAGTCCTGCTCAGCCAGCGAGGGTACAACCTGAGGCTCCAGCCATGCTTTTTGAGGCCATGCTCAAGATATCGCAAGATATGGCTATGGTTTTGGAAAGGGTAACGGCGCCAAGAGCTCCGATTGAGAGTATGAGGAAGTTTGGTGTTAAGGATTTTTATGGGACGAGTTTGGATGAGTCTGATAAAGCATAGATGTGGATCGAGAAAGTAAGGAGAGTTCTGGAGGAGATTTAATGTTCCCCTGATAGGGAAATTGAGTGTGTCATGTCACTCCAGCAAGGTTTCACCTATGATTGGTGGAAACTGGTTCTCAAGCACCCACAGTTACCTGACCTGGTTACTTGGGAGTTTTTAGTGAGAGAATTTCACAACAAGTATGTGACCAAAGCATACAAGGAGATAAGATGGACTCAGTTCTTGAATCTCAAGCAGAGGGCCTTGTCTGTAGCGGACTATGGGAAAAAGTTTAATAGGCTTAGCAAGTATGCGCCACCGGGTGTTCTCACAGAAGATTTTCACTGTTAACATTTTGAGGCCGATTTGAATGAGTCCCTCAAAGATATGTTGATCTCTTTGATGTACTCTCCAACAGTCAATTATTACCAGATTGTATAAGTGGCGATGATAGCAGAACACTCAGAAACTATTTTGAGAGAAAGGGCTCAGAGGAGGAATCCCTCTTGTGGAGGCTCAATGGAACATAACACAATTACACATTTTCCACTCAATGGAACATATAACCCAAAATGCATTTCGGAGTTCCTATACAATCATTTTACACACAAGAATAGA
Organism: Excoecaria cochinchinensis; assembly: GCA_947683425.1. Classification (NCBI taxonomy): domain Eukaryota; kingdom Viridiplantae; phylum Streptophyta; class Magnoliopsida; order Malpighiales; family Euphorbiaceae; genus Excoecaria; species Excoecaria cochinchinensis. Next base: position 5,103,461 of record CANTUQ010000038.1, read on the forward strand.
GTTTTCCACAATAGATTTTAAATAACGTAGCTTACTTAATATTTTCATCATCATTAATTATACCAATTGCATGCAAGTTCTTCATATACAATTTAAGACATATAACTCATCAAACACAATCAATACCAAGCAATCTCTCAACAATCTAAGAATCAATAATTCCTACAAACTATTAAGGTGGAAAGGTTCCCAAACCTTTATCTCCTTAGCTCCTAAAAGGGCTCAATAGACACTGGATCACCAACCTTCTCCTTTCCTTTGTCTTTTCTTATTGCAAACACCACATACACAATCAATTTTCCAGAATTGAAGACAAGGGATTAATTTCCATTTTAAATGAAAGGAACTGAAGAAGAAGATCAAACCAACTTAAACACTTACCTTAGGAACTCAAGAACTAAACTCCACTAACAAATCATTTAATCATTCGACAGAAATCATGGAATAAAAAGGCTAAAATGAGGAGCCACAAAATGAGAAAAGAAAAAGAAGAAAAACAGAAGAGCTGAAGAAGACATGCAAAAATTATGTGCATTTCTCTCTCATAAACCCCTTTTATTGCATGCTCAAGGTGAGGTGGCAAAGATAGAAAGTGAACCTAGAATTCCACTTCCACTGGTACATTGCATGCCAATGCTAACTTGGCAAAGCCAGCAAAGGACACCTAGAATCCACTCCAACAATCTTAATCACAATCAGCTCAAATTACTCCCACTTAACACTTAATTAATGCAACCTTTAATTAATCATGCACAATAACACTTTAGCCACTTAAACTTATTTACTTTATATAATTAGGTCATTGATTACTCAATTACACTTAAGTCCAAATTAGAAATCCCAATCACGCTCATCTAATTACCCTAATTAAGCCAAAATACTACTAGGATAAATTTCGGGTCATTACAATTAGAAACTCATTTATAATTAGCCAAGGAATTAATAAGAGTTAAGTTCTAAATATTTCTCTAGTTTAAACCCTAGAGGTTAGATGAACTTTCCCAATTTTAAAATTGGGTGGTGACTCCAAAATACCTCAAAGGTGCTTAAAGGTTTCATGGAATTAAATGTACTTCCCCAATGTTCTATTGGGTAGGGATTCCATAATATCTCATGTTGCTCAAAATCTAGACATGAACCCCCTCAAACCACCCTAAAAGCAAGCCTCTAAGAATTAAGCGGGGTTCGGCACGCATCACAATAGGCATGCCTATAGGGACTTGTATTGCTGCAGCTTATGCATTCTTGGACCTTGTTTAGGTTCTATGCAATTTTGGATCCCTATGTTTCCTTGATCCTGTTTGGATCCCTATGTGTTAATGTACCCATGGGTACCTATATGTTTCCTCTCCCATTATCCACAACCTTTATTATGCAAGCAACTATTGAACAAAAGCATGCTGAATGAATAACATGGAATGTGTTAGCAAATGAATGTACTCATAGTATGAACTTTGAATGCATACTATGATAAATGTTTATGAGATTTGCTAACCAAGAATGATTCTTTAATGAATATAAAGGCTTGTACTTTGAAAGAAAATATGAAATTAAACTTTTTATATGCATGCAAATTAATAATTATGTGATATAATGTATATGAAATATGTTAAAATTGGTTTATAAATAACTCTGGGTGTTCTGATTTGGTAACAAAGTAAAATTTGTCCATTGATATTATTATGCACTCTTATAAAGAAGTGGCCTTGTAATTGTGTTTATAGATACATATTCATCAGTATGATAAGTAAAGATGTATTATTGTTTTATAAAGTCTTAATAAGTTAATTTGGTTTTTTCACATGAATATATCCTAATAACTCTTTTGTTGTACATGGTTGTTAAAAAATGAATATGATAAAATGTTAAAGACATGAATGTATGAACATGAAGAGTATGTTAAGTAAATGTATTGTCTTTTATAAATAGTAATTTGTATATGTAAAGTGATTTTGTTCAAAGATCTCAACTTTTGAATTTGTAAAGTCTCTCATGAGGAATGTAGTATGTAATGTGAAACTGTAAATTCTGATTTATGAGTAACGTGAAAGTGTTTTATATTAAAAGAAATTTTATAATTCCGATTTTCAGGATTTGTTATTGTTCCTATTTTGTTTTGTGTTGTGACATCCTTCACTCGACGTCATATACCAGATATGTTATCATATGCTTTGCTATGTACGAGTAAGGGGCGTTACAAATCCTGCCAACTATGTGAATGTATTTCATATTCTGCATGTTGCCGTGGCAATGGCTGTCAGGGATTCTTACCCACCATGAGTCCCTTGCTTTTAGAATTTAATTGTGAATTTTTAAATATCAAAAGAAACCCAACTTGAATTAAATTAAATACGCCATATGTTTGACCATAATAAATGATATTTAGTTAGTCTAGCATTAATAAAATGCAAGTTTACATGAATTATTGGAATAGTTATTATATTAATTATGTATTATGCCTTTATTCAAAATGTAACAACCCAATACCCCTTGGGATGATATCGGAGCACCACAAACACACATAAAAGCATACACGTACATACTAAAGCGGAAGCAATAAAACATGACATAAGCGAACAAACTTAATTATATATATATAAATAATCATCAAAATTACAAAAGCATCCCTTATTACATTACATTAGCATAACATATACAACAATAACCTATATACATAACAAAATATCTGATACAGATACAATTCTTTGCCTATACAAAAATATACATACCAAAAAAAAAAACAAAAAGAACTCCCAATGAGCTCTAGACTTCTAGTAGCCATAACCTGCAGATGCCCAACTCTAAACCGAACCTGACACCTGTACGGAAAAACACTCATGCTAAGCGATAACGTTTAGTGGGGAGAAACAAAAGCAAAAGACTTCTAATGAAGTCAGAAATATCAAAAACAAATACTATAAAATGTCATATAAATAACATAAGCATCAAAATTATAACATGAACAGTTCATATTGCTATACAAACACTATAACACAAACGTACTTATAATGGCCTGAATACTAGGTCAGTAATGATCAGTGAAATCTGTAGAATGTAAAGTGTGAATTTTGTATGAAAATATCAGTGACTGTGCCTAAAAAGGCAGTAGAGAGGAAAGGTTAAGCGTGCTCAGGCTAGGGAAGCCCTTGATGGGTGACCTCTTAGGAAGCCGGTAGTGAAAAGTATATTATTGGACTGTTGGAAAATGTCTATTAAATGGAGTCAATTGATGTAATTTGGAGTGAAAATAAGGTCAAATAGGTCCCCGGAAGTCAAACTGAAGAAAAACCTCGAGTTCGATTCAAATAGTAACTAGGTTTGACAGAAATTTGATGGAGGTTTTAAAGTTAGTAAATGACCTCTGAAAAGTTATCTGAAGGCACGGTTAGACTCAGAATAGTGTGTAGAACAGTTTGGTAATGAAAAAGCAATTTTATGGTGACACTGAAAAATGGATAAACCGGACCGATCGGGCCAATTGACTTTGGTTTAACAAGTTTGACCAAAGTTTGACTGGACTCTAAATGAAGTTATGGATCTCAAAAAAATTATTTGAAAACAGGGATTTGCTTGAAATATTATGGAGAATACAATGATAATGAAAAATAAATTTTACAGTGAGATATAAAATTGAGTTATCGGACTGATAAGAAATTATCAGATCGGAAATGGTTTCAGATTGAGCTAAAGTTTTATGTGGAGGCTAAATTATATATTTTAAAAATTATGGAATTAATTTTGAGTGAAATGAAATTAGAGAAGTGAGGAAAATTATTTTTGGTTGGAAAATGGGCTTAAATTACAATTGATTGGCCCATGATTTGGCCCAATTGATTGGCCCATGATTTGTCCCATTAGGAGAGGCTATATAAAGCCTTGAATATCAGATTTCTCTAGAGAAATCCCTAGAATTCTAGCAACTCTCCTCCTCCTCCATAAGGCATAATTGTTCATCTTGATTCTTCCTCCATTTTTCTTCAATTCTCTCTTCATCTCTCCCAAAATCCAAGCCTCCTAAGCAAAGTTTAGCCTATCTTTTCAATAATAATGGTCTCTAAAGTTCATTTGAAGTGGAATAAGTTGGTGAAAGTTAGTGACAAAGGTTATGCCCTAAAAATGAGGTAAGTGATTTAGGGTTCTATAATTTTTTTAATAGTTCTAATAGATACTTTAGGATGTGTAGATCATATTTATGTAGTCATATTGCAAAAAGGAAGCAAATTGATGATTGTTCCTTTGGATTGTATATTCGACCACATGGAGAATTAATGGAAAGGAAAGAGCTTTAAGGGTGAAAGATAAAGGAAAGGAAGATCTAAGTGTAAGAAGAATGAATATAAGATTAGTGGATACAATATCCTCCTTTTTTCATGTTAAAAGTATGATTTTTAGTTATGTTTAAACATAAAGTAAGAGAAATATGTATGTTTAATTGAATCTAACCATATAGTCATGTTTAGGAAGGTTAAAAATAAGATTTTGAATGATTAAAATGAAAAGAATGAAGCTATATACTATGGACAACATGTAAGCTGAATGGTATATGTATGTAAAAATGAGATTTTGATGTGATTTAATGGTATATCTAAGTAAATTAATATGTAATCTAGCTAAATAAATGACAAATGAGAGAAAATAAATTTTAAGATTAAAATAGTAAGGTGGCCAAATGTTAATCATAGTTGAAGTGATGTGTAATTTGATTATTTATTAAGAATAATGGCATAAAATGAATAAATAATGAAAACTAAGTGTATGTGAGTTTTTTTGAAATTAATGGAGTGTAATTATATACATTAAAGTGTGATATTGTATTATGTTTATCATGAAAATGATACAAAATATGCACATTTAAGTGAACTTATGGTATGAGTGAAGTTTATATTGAATATTGAGTGAATTGGAATGGAAATGATGGAAAAAGAGTGAAAAAGAAGTGAAACTGTATTGTACAGCTTGATATTATGGATTTGTTCCATATTGTATCGTAAGTGAAAAGTGTATTAAATAATGATTATGTGTTGCCCTTAGTGATCTAGTAGTAAATCTAGTTCAGGATATAGATGGCTAGCCATAGGGACATCAGTGTATGACGCGGTGGTAAGTCATGGCGACTTGGAATTTTAAACCAATGATAGTCTACTTACAAATGTCAGTGTAGTGTAAAGTGTAAGTGTGGTGACTTCGGAGTGTAATTTGGCCCCCTAGTGGCCACTCCGAGTGTAGTGACATCGGAGTATAATTTGGCACCCTAGGGGCCACTGTGAGTGTAGTGACATCGGAGTGTAATTTGGCACCCTAGTGCCACTTCGACACTACTGAAGTGTAATTTGGCCCCCAATTGGCCAATTCGGTAGGTTAGGGTTATAAAACCCAGTCCCGCATATCCAATCTAGTGATAACTACTGGGTGTTATTAGGGGCAAAAGTTAAAAAACATTCATTAAAAAGAGACATTTTTTGCAAAATATGGTGAAAAAGTGTAAAGAAAGAATTAATTGAATAATTCAATGGACATACACGTAATTGAGTGATAAGGATAAAGATATAGTAATGATTAAGTGATAAGGATAAAGATATGGTAAGGATTATGATGAAGATAAGATAAGTTAGGGATTGATTTGACTTGAAATGGTACTTTAAGGACTAAAACGTAATTTTACCATGAAATGATTAATTGGAGGATTAAATGATGAATTATAAGTTAATAAGTGACTAGATGTGAAAATATAATTAATTAATGGCATAATGGTAAATAAAAGAAAAAGGAAAGGGCAATATCGTAATTTGATAAAAGTTTAGGGGCAAAAGGGTAAATCTATAATTAAATTGACTAAAGTAGTAATAAATATGAAGATAAGTGAGAATGGGACAAAAATGAAAGAAATAGAAAGTTTAAGGATAAAATGGTAATTTTACACCTTATGGATAAGTATAAAGTAAGTTAGGTAAAAAGTGTGATTAAAAGGGTTAATTGTGTAAATAAATGGAAAGATAGGGATTAAATGGTAATTTGGAATAAAAGTGGTAAAATAAGGACTACAATGTAATTTGGTAAGTTAGGAAAGGTAAAAGTGGAAATTAAGAATAAATGAGGGTAATTTGGTAATTAAGTGAAATAAGGGACATAAATGGAATTATTGAGAAAGATGAGCACATAGTTGGAATTATTGAAAAAGTTAAGGACATAATTGGAATTATTTAAAGTTAGGGACATAAATATAATTATGGAAAAAGATTTAGTACCTAAATGTAATTATTAGAATATTGAATTGGTTATATGTTAATAAATTAAGAAATGAAAATAGAAATTAATAAAACTGGTAATGTGAATAATAATATTAATAATGGCAATTAAGTGAAATAGAAGTGTAATTTTGTAATTATGGTAAATGTAGAGGACTCAATTGTAAATTAATTATAGTAGGGTTCTTAAAAGGACTTTAGTAAATTAAATTACAGTGCATGATTATTGAATGAAACTTTAAAAATGACTGATAAAATAAATTGTATAACTTGTTTAACTAGAATGTTAAAAGTGTTTAATTTAGTATAGTGAGAAATAATTAATGTAAAGGTAATTCAAATAGATTGTAATGTGATTGCTAAGAGTTAGTGTAAATTAAAGAAAAAGTAAAGAAAGTGTTGAGGGCTTAAAGAAAATTTAAAATGTCAAATTGATACTGCAAAGTGACAGAAACGACTGTTTTAATAAATGATAACAAGGATTGTTAATGTGATTGATAGATCAAATGAAGTGACATTAATGTTAAGAATGTCAGTGCAAATAGTAACGATATTGTTAACAAAAATGGAAGTTTTAGAGTATAATCACAGAAATGAAATAAAAGGATATAAAGATAAGTGATAAAAGTAAAGAACTTAACATTTAAATAGTGTTACTAAGGTAATATACTTGCATGGGCATGCATATAGTTATAGTTATAGAAAATTTAGGATATGTATCCACAACTAGGCATTTTTAATGCTCAACTTGTAGAGTGTTACTGTGCGCAAGTTATAGAAGATTTTTATGTGGCCGAAGTTGTAGTGATGACCAAGGGAAGTTTTCGATAGTAAGGGTAGAAGGACTAGCATGGCATGTATACGACCACAGTGGATGGTATAAATATTTGAATTGCATGTTAGTGTACTGTTACATTCTTTGTATATGAGTACGTTTGTGATTGTTAATGCTGAAAAAAAAATTCACTGAACTTTCGAGTGCATTGTAATGTTTGTCAGTGCAGTGTTTTGACATCTGATATCCGTATCATTTACGGGTATAAGGGTGTTACATTTATTTTGGTATCAGATCAAAGGTTTAGGCGGTCCTAAGATCGGGGATAGTTTAATGAGCACGAAGTGAAAAGTATACATGCCATGAATAGGTATTGATGACAAAAGTGACTAACGATATTTGAGGGAATATTAGAATAGCTTAAGCTTATTGAATTGTTAGCGAGTGTAAGGTATGATAACTGATGGGAGATCTTTTGAACTGAATGTTATCACCGTATAGTGGTTGTGATTTATGATAGTATTACATAAGAAAATTTCGAGGACAAAATTTTTATAAGTAGTGGAGAATTGTAATGGCTTGAATACCGGGTCAGTAATGATCAGTGAAATCTATAGAATTTATAGTGTGAATTTCGTATGAAAATATTAGTGACTGTGCCTAAAAAAGCAGTAGAGGAGAAAGGTTAAACGTGCTCAGGCCAGGGAAGCCACTGATGGGTGACCTCTCGGACAGGCGGTAGTGAAAAGTATTTTATTTGATTGTTGGAAAGTGTTTATTAAATTGAGTCCATTGATGTAATTTGGAGTGAGAATGAGGTCAAATAGGTCCCCGGAAGTCAAACTGAAGAAAAGCCCCAGGTTCGATTCAAATAGTAACTAGGTTTGATCGAAGTTTGACCGAAGTTTTAAAGTTAGTAAATGACATCTGAAAAGTTATTTGAAAGCATAGTTAGACTCAGAATAGTGTGTAGAACAGCTTGGTAGTGAAAAAATAATTTTATGGTGACACTGAAAAATGTATGAATCGGACCGATTCAATTGAACCGGATCGGATAAGGACCTTGAATGAGATGGAACGAAAGTTAAATGAGTTATTAAGAGTAAAATTAAGGTCAAGGATGAAAAGTTAACCGAACCGGTTCAACCAGTAAACCAAACCAGTCGGACCAATTGACTTTGGTTTGACTAGTTTGATCGGACTCCAAATGGAGTTATGAACCTCAGAAAAATTATCTGAAAGCATGGATTTGCTTGAAATATTATGGAGAATACAATAGTAATGAAAAATAAATTTTATGGTGAGACAAAAAATTAAGTTATCCGACTGGTAAGAAATTATCAGACCGAGAAACGATTTCAGATTGAGCTAAAATTTTATGTGGAGGCTAAATTATATATTTTAAGAATTATGGAATTGATTTTGAGTGAAATTGAATTTGGTAAGTGAGGAAAATTAGTTTTGGTTGGAAAATGGGCTTAAATTATTTAAATGCGCTTTGGGTTTGGCCCATGATTTGCCCTATTAGGAGAGGCTATATAAAGGCTGGAATATCAGATTTCTCTAAAGAAATCCCTAAAATTCCAGTAACTCTCCTCCTCCTCCATAAGGTATAATTGTTCATCTTGATTCTTCCTCCATTTTTCATCAATTCGCTATTCATCTCTCCCAAAATCCAAGCCTCCTAAGTAAAGGTTAACCTCTCTTTTCAATAATAATGGTCTCTAAAGTTCATTTGAAGTGAAAGAAGTTGGTGAAAGTTAGCAACAAAAGTTATGCCATAAAAATGAGGTAAGTGATTTAGGGTTCTATAATTTTTTTAATGGTTCAAATAGGTATTTTAGGACTTGTAGATCATATTTATGTAGCTTTATTGCAAAAAGAAAGCAAATTGATGATTGTTCCTTTGGATTGTATATTCGGCCACATGGTGAACTAATGGAAAGGAAAGAGCTTTAAGGGTGATAGACGAAGGAAAGGAAGATCTAAGTGTGGGAAGCATGAATATAAGGTTAGTGGATACAATATCCTCTTCTTTCCATGTTAAAAGTATGATTTTTAGTTATGTTTAAACATAAAGTATGAGAAATATGTATGTTTAATTGAATCTAACCATAAAGTCATGTTTAGGAAGGTTAAAAATGAGATTTTAAATGATTAAAATAAAAATAAATAAACTATATACTACAGACAACATGTAGGCTGAATGGTATATGTTTGTAAAAATGAGATTTTGATGTGTTTTGATGTGATTTAATGGTATATCTAAGTAAATTAATATGTAATCTAGCTAAATAAATGATAAATGAGAGAAAAATAAATTTTGAGATGAAAATTGTAAGGTGGCAGAATGTTGATCATATTTGAAGTGATGTGTAATTTGATTATTTATTAAGAATAATGGCATAAAATGAATAAATAATGAAAAATAAGTGTATGTGAGTTTTTTTGAAATTAATGGAGTGTAATTGTATATAATAAAGTGTGATATTGTATTATATTTATCATGAAAGTGATACAAAATATGCACATTTAAGTGAACTTATGGTATGAGTGAAGTTTATATTAAATATTGAGTGAATTGGAATGGAATTGATGGAAAAAAATGAAAAAGAAGTGAAACTGTATTGTACTGCTTGATATTATGGATTTGTTCCATATTGTATCGCAAGTGAAAAGTGTATTGAATAATGATTATGTGTTGCCCTTAGTGATCTGGGAGTAAATCTATTTGAGGATATAGATGGCTAGCCATAGGGACATCAGTGTATGACGCGGTGGCAAGTCATGTCGACTTGCAATTGTTGACCAATGCCGGTTTACTTACAAATGTCAGTGTAGTGTAAAGTGTAAGTGTAGTTGTAACACCCCGAAATATACCCTAGTAGGATTTTAGTGTTAATTGCATTAATAAGAGCACAAAGGTAAGTGTATAGCATGAGTTATGAATTTAAATAAGGATGCAATTGAAAGGGATATTTGACAAAGATTTTTAAGTTGGGCCAATGACAGGTTGACACCTAGGGAGGGAGTAGTTGAAGCAATAAATGAAAAAGAAAAAGAAGAAGAAAAAGGGTAGGAAGAGAGAAAGAGAGGAAATTCAGATTTCAGCTCTTCATCCCTCTCCTCTTCCCACGTGAACCAGCTCCATCCTCTTCTTTTCTTCATTTCTTGCTTCTTCCTTCTCTTTTCGGGTTGCTCTTCAAGGACTTTGAGCTAGGTTTGAGGAAGATAAGTGTGTGTGGTGGTAAGTATCCTTGGGCAAGGGGATATACAAGAGTAAAGAGAAGATTGGAGCTTGAGGAAGAGTGGTTTGAGCTTTATAGCAGGTTTGGGAAATTTATATGTTTTAATGTATAAATATACATGTGTGTTGATAAATTGATGTTTTAATATGTATTTTTGTTAAATTGGATTGCTTTTGTTAATTTGGTTGTGATGATTTGGTTGAAGCTAGAGAGTTTGAGTTTTTAGGGAATACTCTGCCCAGATTTCACTAGACCTTTAGGGATTGTTTCAGCTATAAGTTGAGTTATAGATGTCCAAATTGAATGTGTCTAGTTCCATTAGAAAGCTAATACCTATATCTATAATTGGCTCTGAAGGACGGGAAACCAATTCTTGCTCTAAGATCCTCGAAAATGGTAAATTCTGGGGTGCCTTTGCTTAGATGGGTTCATTGGAGCAGTGTAGGTTGTGTAGCTCATATCAGAAGTTCTAGATGTCTAATTGATCTGCAATTTACTACATTTGAAAGATAACATCCTAGGGATCATTTGTTAAGATGAAATTTTGGCTAAAAATGAGTGTTAGAGGTTGGTTTAGGCAGTACAAAGTCGGGGGTGAGAAGCAGTCTTGTTAGCCCGTTTTATTAGGGTAGTTGGGAGAGGCTTCTGTCGCGAGCGCTACAGAACCTGATTATTGAAGGTTTTTTCTCTTCTTTTGAACCTCATGGTTGGTAGGAACTCTTGCCCTTCTTTATCCTCCCCTAGGTTGTGTATTTTGACATGTTTTTCCTTACGAAATGCATTCGAACTTCACTAGAATCGTCTAAAACTTATCCATCATCATGTTGAGAGTCTCTTAGAAGAATAAATAAATGGTTGCCACTTGGAAATATAAGTAGCTAAGGTTGTAAATAAGAATAGGTGCTAAGATACTTTAAAGTTTAATGAGTCAAAACCCTCCGATTAATCCGGAAGTGATACGGCATGAGATGTTATTAAACTATAAGTGAGAATACTACAATTTTGTACCCTGAACCTTTAGAACTATGGGGTTTGATTCCTGATCCTTAGGGATACATAGGAAGCTTGGAACACCCTTCCAAGTCCGAATCAAAGCATAGAAACTTATCCGGACATGAAAGATAAAGTATCACCTGAACTCTATTAATGCCTAGATATTTTGTTAAAAATAAATGTGGCATATATGTGCAGATTTATAAAAGTTTTAGAGCAATTAATGATTCAAATCTTGAGGAGGATTATTTATAGTTTAAAATTTGTATATAATGTTAAGATTGAATTAAATGATTGTTTTGGGTGTGTCAAAAACTGAAATTGAAATGAATCTTTTGTATCTCAAATGGTTTTTATATGACTGTCCAAATAATGAATGATTCTTAATAAATTGAATAGTCTGAGATGTTTATGTTGGAGTTCTTGAATTTAATGCATGAATTTGGGAAAGTAATGTTTGTGAAATTATTTATAGACATTATAAGAATCAATATGTTTATATGTGAATTTGTATTTAAATGAGAATTGATACGAGTGTGATCTAGTTTGATGGTCCATTGAGACTTGGTTGATTTGGCGGAGTGTGATGTTTGGCTCTATCGCGAGCGCTAATGGTGTCGCCAGCGCGACAGAGGAAATCTAGTTTTCTATCGCGAGGGCGACTCTTACCTATGTTATAAAGGTATGTTGTTAAGCTTTTTGGCATGGATTTTTATTTATGATTTCTTATGACCTATGGTGTAAACTAGGATGTGTTATACCATGAAAAGCTATAACTGAATCGAATTTTTAAGCACGTATTAGAACTAAGATGTGATTGAAATGAAAGGTTGTGGTTGTTATAATTTGTATGAGCCAATGCTTTCATTATAAATGAATGATGCAGATGATCCTTATGTGACTACAATAAAAGTATACACCTCGAAAATAGTACTAAAAATAACATGTTCATCATGAAAAGAAACAAGTAGGTGTTTAGCCTGCATTAGTCGGGTCGTGGATAGATAGGCATGCCTATAGAGTTCAGTTTGCTGTAGCCACGCGATTTGTACCTTGATCAGGTCCCCGATCGGATCCTCGCGATCCTTCTATCTTGGATCTTGTTTAAGATCCCATGCGAAAATGTTTTTGGAAATAAAAAAAAAGATTTTGATATCTTCGGGTATCCATGCATTATGAAAGAATTGTTGATACCCTCGGGTATCTATGCATATACTTGCTTATCCACTCTTTGACTTAGCAGGCAATAATTGAACAAAAGTTTATGAGTGAAACAATAAGTGACGAACCGATAAGTGTATGCGGAGATTTGCAAGAAAGTATGTGGTTAAGCTTTTGATATGTATGTGGACATATTGTCGGTCTGATTTATATGTTGATTGAACTAGTAGTTTATGCACCTATGTGTTTTTGGATGTTGTATAGATCACCATGCGAATATGTGATAACACACCATTGAATGCCTACACGGTCCAGCTTTGTTATTTTCTTTGAAATATATACATGAGTAAATGACACGAAAGTAATGCAATGATTTGAAGTAAGTGATTAAATGAAAATAACTATATGTGTAACATGCATTTATATGGATATGAAATTAGACTTTTAACTTCTTACTCATGACCCTTCGATGTGTGGGAATTGTTTTTTTGTGAGAATTGGTTATGGGCTTAATATAATGATATGTATGGGTTGAGAAATATGAATAATAAAACATGAAAAGCATGTATTAATTAGGATTGTCACTCTGTTTGACCTTGTGGACGATTATGATTAAAATATTTTATTTATGATCAATTTTATGTATTTATTAAATGAGATCTTTAAGTGTGTTTGGAACATGTAATTATATTCATACGATTTTATTTTGGATATTTATTGTGTGTTGTGATTGACGACCATTGTGAGTGGTCGTCCATATTATGTGTTTTTTCCCACTAAGCATTTGTGCTTACCATGGGTGTGTATCCATGCAGGTTTAGAGTTAGTCGTGTCGCCGAGGACAATTTGCAGCAGTTTGGCCATCAAGTCTGTAGTAGTTGTTCTTTAGAGTTTATAGTCAACTTTTGTAATGTAATTCCTTATTAATGTTGTATTAAGTGATTGGTATGTAATAAGATTTTAATGAAAGTGTGATGCCAATTATATGATTATCTTTTGTGAATGCTTGAATATTGAAATAAATTATGTAGTTTTGCTTCTGTCAATATTCCTTGCGTGTTTTTGCCTGTAGCATTCTTCACTCATCGTCGCATACTGCCTATGTTATCTTACAGTATGCTGCATAAGGGTTACAGTAGTGATGTCGGAGTGTAATTTGGCCACCTAGTGGCCACTCCCAGTGTACTAACGTCAGAGTGTAATTTGGCCCCCTAGTGGCCACTTCGAGTGTAGTGACGTAGGAGTGTAATTTGGCACCGGAGTGCCACTCCGACACTATCAAAGTGTAATTTGGCCCCCAAGTGGCCACTTCGGTAGGTTAGGTTTATAAAACCCAGTCCCGCATATCCAGTCTAGTGATAACTACTGGATGTTACTAGGGGGAAAAGTTGAAAGAAATTGATTAAAAAGAGAGATTTTTTGCAAAATATGGTGGAAAAGTGTAAAGAAAGAATTAATTGAATGATTAAATGGACATACACTTAATTGAGTGATAAGGATAAAGATATAGTAATGATTAAGTGATAAGGATAAAGATATGGTAATGATTATGATAAAGATAAGATAAGATAGGGATTGATTTGACTCAAAATGGTGCTTTAAGGACTAAAATGTAATTTTACCATAAAATGATTAATTGGAGGATTAAATGATGAATTATAAGTTAATAAGTGACGAGATGTGAAAATATAATTAACTAATGGCATAATGGTAAATAAAAGAAAAAGGAAAGGGCAATATCATAGTTTGATAAAAGTTTAGGGGCAAAAGGGTAAATATGTAATTAAATTGACTAAAGTAGTAATAAATATGAAGATAACTAAGAATGGGACAAAAATGAAAGAAATAGAAAGTTTAGGAGTAAAATGGTAATTTTACACCTAATGGATACGTATGAAGTAAGTTAGGAAAAAAGTGTGATTAAAAAGGTTAATTGTGTAAATAAATGGAAAGATAGGGATTAAATGGTAATTTGGAATAAAAGTGGTAAAATAAGGACTAAAATCTAATTTGTAAGTTAGGAAAGGGTAAAAGTGGAAATTAAGAACAAATGAGGGTAATTTGGTAATTAAGTAAAATAAGGGACATAAATGGAATTATTGAGAAAGATGAGGACATAGTTGGAATTATTGAAAAAGTTAAGGACATAATTGGAATTATTTAAAGTTAGGGACATAAATATAATTATGGAAAAATATTAAGTACCTAAATGTAATTATTAGAATATTGAATTGGTTATATGTTAATAAATTAAGAATTGATAATAGAGGACTCAATTGTAAATTAATTATAGTAGGGTTCTTAAAAGGACTTTAGTAAATTAAATTACAGTGCATGATTATTGAATGAAACTTTAAAAAGGACTAATAAAATAAATTGTATAACTTATTTAACTACAATATTAAAAGTGTTTAATTTAGTATAGTGAGAAATAATTAATGTAAATGTAATTGAAATAGATTGTAATGTGATTGCTAAGAGTTAGTGTAAATTAAAGAAAAAGTAAAGAAAGTGTTGAGGGCTTAAAGAAAATTTAAAATGTCAAATTGATACTGCAAGAGTGACAGTAACGACTGTTCTAATAAATGATAACAAGGATTGTTAAAGTGATTGATAGATCAAATGAAGTGACATTAATGTTAAGAATGTCAGTGCAAATAGTAACGATATTGTTAACAGAAATGGAAGTTTTAGAGTATAATCACTGTAATGAAATAAAAGGATATAAAGATAAGTGATAAAAGTAAAGAACTTAACATTTAAATAGTGTGACTAAGGTAATATACTTGCATGGGCATGCATATAGTTATAGTTATGGAAAATTTATGATATGTATCCACCAGTGGGCATTTTTAATGCTTAGCGCGTAGAATGTTACCGCACGCAGTTTATAGAAGATTTTGATGTGGCCGAAGTTGTAGTGATGACCGAGGGAAGTTTTCGACAACAAGTGTGTGACGCGCACCGAACCCCGATGGAGGCGCCCCTTGACCGCCAGCTTAAGGGCGATCGGGCAAGATGAGGTTCATTGACAGCTTGTAAGGTATTTTACAAGTGCGTCTATTTTGGGCAACAAGGAGGTTTCATGGAGTCGCCACCCAATAGAACATTGGGAAAGTTCGTCTCGCCACACTGAGCCTAAGACGGCGCATATTTCCATTTTGGGCCAGCCGAAGGGGTCTTGGAGGTAATCACCCCAATAGAACATTGGGAATGACCCTCTAACCCTACGGAGCCTAGGATTTATTTAAGTCATTTAGACACAAGAGGTGTCTTGGAGGTCACGTTCGAATGAGTGATCAGATAAACCTCTCGCCTCGTTGAGCCCAAAGACCAGAGTTGGGTTCGGGACTTGTCATATATTTCTACCTTGATTAATTTTACAATTAAGTTTCGTGCTTATTAATTCACGCTCTCTCCACACGATGCAATTTAATTAAAGGCGCAATTATTCAGGTCAAAAGCGTTAATAAATAAATAAAATAAAATGAACATTCCAAAATAAATTACAATAATACTAGGAGCGGAATACAACTCCCATTTATAAAAGTGCGATATATACATAAAACGGGGAATTCATTTATTTTGAGGACTTTGGTCCTCGCATGCATTTATTATGAAAACAATTTTTTATGTAACATTTGCATTGGCTAAAATAGGACTTTGGTCCTTTATTTGCAAAAATCACCAAATTAATTAATATAAAACATTTATCCATTTTATTTAACGCGAAATAAGACAATTTACACATACATAAAGATAAATAAATAAATAAACACGAAATTAAATAAATAAATGGCAAAAGGGGTAAAGGATTAAACCAACTGGAGTCTTCCACATTTGCGCATGACAATCCCCTCTCAAGCTCAAACCATTTCAATGACCAAATATTATAATCTCACAAAGTAATCAAACAATATTAGTATTTATAAACAAGCTAAAATAAATGTAAAAGAAGATTAAAAATGAAAAATAAATAAAAACTATTAATATTTTACTTTTTTACAGAAAAGAAAAGATTTTGAAATTAGAAAAAAAAGGGAAAAATAATGAAAAGGAGTAAATAGCAAAAGGAAATAAAACAACTTAAAAAAATGAAGACAGAACACAGGGACGGCCATAAAAATGTTACTGACGGGCATCCGTTGGGGTGACCGGCGGGTAATAAGGTTCGCCGTTTATGCAACGTCGCTCAACAGAGAGACAGGCGTCGGTGACCTTATTGCCCGTCGGTCACCTTTATTCCTCAAATTACAGCAAAAACACAATTTTTCACAACCAAACAATTTTCCTCAAAACAAGAACCGGAAATAAATGAAAATAATTAAAATGAATCAAACAGAACGTGTGTCCAGAATATTTACCCTCGAATTTTACCTTCTGGGATGGATTTTCAGATGATTCGAATCCTGCACGCTTTACGAGAAAATGAAGAAAATCAAGAAAAGAAAACTTGGATTTTTTCTTTCTTGATAACCGTAAAAATATTCAGATATAAGAATTTAAAAATATTGATGGGAAACCAATTGATTTTAGCTCCCTTCAATTAGTTAAATTCTCCAAATTCAAAAATGAAAAATGAAAACAAAGGAATTTTTTTATGAGATGAAAAGGTTAGAGTTCAATAATCAGAAATGGGTTTTAGGGGTATACTGTAGCTAAAATCGTCCCACCCCCAAAATGGTTCAGAAAAGCCTTTTTATATTATTTTTTTTCAAAAACCCTAATACCGACGGCCGTCGGCTAAATCCCTTTTCCTGTTGGAAACGGGATTCAACCGACGGGCGCTGGAAACCTACAGACATGCGTCTGTGTGAGGACACGTGTCTGTTTCTCGTCTCACCGATGCCCCGTCCCTCATAGCGAGAGACGAGACTCCGAAGCGAGCGACAGGTTACCCATGACAGACGGTTTGGCTGCCGATGGAGGAAGAAACTTCTTTTCAAGCCCAAAAACCCCCAATTTTCTTTTTCTTATCACTGCAAAATTTCTCGTGAATCTAGAGGACCAAAGTCTCCGAATCTCATTCGCTCATTCAAAAATAGACATCGATCTCTTCATCGGGTAATCTCCGATCTGGACTGCTTCGGGACACGGTGCTTACAGATTTTGGGGAAACTAGCGCACAAGTGCCTAGATGAGCCAAAATTCAGAGAAGGGAAGAAGACAAAAGGAAGAATAGCGTACTTGAAGCGATCCTTACCTTCCGCATTCCCTACCGAGTAGACCTCATCTCTGCTTGCTCAACGAAGAGTGAATTTGAGATATAGGCGTCCCTACCGGTCTCGTCTCGACCCGTAAAGTGTCGGCGAGATGTAATGTTCTTTAGCTACGACCTCGGTGTGAAGAGCAGTGTTCTCTAACTGCGACTTCGATTGTGAAGTTCCCCTGCTGACCCCCATCCGATCTGCAGGGTGCATAGTACTCTATGACTATCCCGTGAACTATGAGATGTAGTACTCTCTGACTGCAATCTCGGTGTGGTGAAGTTCCCTTGCTAACCCCCATCCGATCTGCAAGGTGCGTAGTACTCTCTGACTATCGCGTGAACTGTGAGATGCTCCCTTGCTAACCCCCATTCCATCCGCAAGGCGTGTAGTACTCTCTGACTACAACATGAGCTATGAGATGCAGCACCTCTGACTACAAACTCGAGGTGAAGTTCCCTTGCT
Source organism: Excoecaria cochinchinensis (assembly GCA_947683425.1). Classification (NCBI taxonomy): domain Eukaryota; kingdom Viridiplantae; phylum Streptophyta; class Magnoliopsida; order Malpighiales; family Euphorbiaceae; genus Excoecaria; species Excoecaria cochinchinensis. Next base: position 5,121,555 of record CANTUQ010000038.1, read on the forward strand.
AACCCCCATCCGATCTATAAGGTACGTAGTACTCTTTGACTATCGCGTGAACTGTGGGGACGCTCCCTTGCTAACCCCCATTTGATACGCAAGGTGTGTAGTACTCTCTGACTACGATATGAGCTATGAGATGTAGCACTCTCTGACTAGAATCTCGAGGTGAAGTTCCCTTGCTAACCCCCATCCGATCTGCAAGGTGCGCAGTACTCTCTGACTATCGCGTGAACTATGGCGACGCTCCCTTGCTAACCCCCATTCGATCCTCAAGGCGTGTAGTACTCTCTAACTACGACATGAGCTGTGAGATGCAGCATTCTTTGACTACAATCTCGAGGTGAAGTTCCCTTGCTAATCCCCATCTGATCTGCAAGGTGCATAGTATTCTTTGACTACCGCGTGAACTATGAGATGTGGCTCTCTCTGACAACAATCTCGAGGTAAAATTCCCTTGCTAACCCCCATCCGATCTGCAAGGTACGTAGTACTCTCTGACTACCGCGTGAACTGTGAGACGCTCCCTTGCTAACCTCCATTCGATCCGCAAGGCGTGTAGTACTCTCTAACTACGACATGAGCTGTGAGATGTAGCACTCTCTGACTACAATCTCGGTTTTGAGGTGCGGTACTTTCCGACCACAGTCTCTGTTTGTTGGCATTTCCTTGCTAACTCCTGTCCGATCTGCAAGGTGTATGCCCGGTTGAGTATGATTTTGAAGGACATAATGCTTGATCTGTCCATTTTTCAATGTGATTGATGTCCGTCCTTGGGCCGGTGTTAAGCAATGCTCCTGTGTGGCAAAGAATTTTTGTTAATTCTTACATGAGTTATCCCTATTTGATGGGTTCATAAATGATTTTGTATTATCATTTATTGTTTATTGTCATTTTCTGTGCATCATTTTTTCATCATTTTGATTATATAGTCATTTAGCTTTAATGAAAATAAAGAGAGGGCATTCAGTTTTCTTTAACGTAAATAAAGCACAAATAAAAATATAAAAATGTAAGAACATGTAAATCTGATAGTAAATGTTTTTCAATAAAACTCATTTTGTACAACGTACATACAACTATGATAATAAATTAAATACAAAAAAAATGTCATCCAAACTCCCTGAATGACTATAATGGCGCTGTAGACACCGGGTCCCGAGTCCGGCATAGTGATTTTTGATCCTTGATTATCCCCTCTGAAAAAAAAATAAATAAAAAATATATATATATAAATAAAAAATAAAAAATATAAAAAATATAAAAAAATATATATATAAATATGTGTGTGTGAAATTAGGTAATTAGTTAGTTGATCTTGTTAGTTAATTAAGTGGTTAATATTATTGTGTTAATTAAAATGCATGTAAAATTAAAGTTGAAGTGTGTAATTAATTAGATAAAATATATATATGTATGATAATTTAAATGGATTAATTAGTGTAATGTTTAATTAATAGAGAGTTTAATTAATATGTATGTTTAGTTAATTAATGTGTGTGTTATTTGAATTAAGTTAAATTAATTTAAGGAAAAGGAGGGAAATAATTGAGTGGAGGAAATGACCATTGTGCCCATTAGCCCTAATTTTAGGGTATAAAGGGAAAAGAATGAGCAAAGAGCAGGGGGGCTCTCTCGGCTGGACAAAAAAATTGAAAGAAAAAATAAAGAAAGAGAGAGTAGGGGATTCGGCTGGAACAAAAAAAGAAAAGAAACAGAAAATAGAAGGAGCCGAAGAACAAGAGAGAGAGCAAGCAAGAAGGAGAGTGCAAGGCATAGAAAATAGAAAGGAAATATAAAAGAGAGAGCAAGTGAGTGAAACCAAGATCAAAGAAATAAAAGAAGAAGTAAGGGAAATTAAAAGCAAAGAAGAAACAAGGGCCAAAACGCAGACCAGGGGACGCCGGAGAGAGAAGAGAAAGAAGAAAAAGGGGAGGAGGAGGCGTTGCCTCCGCCGGCCAGCCGCGGCCGCCGATCGTCGCACGCGCCACACCAGCAGACTCCCCACAGCCGGACGATTCAGGCGACGCCCACCGCTCCTCCATCGGACTCCGGCAGACGGCGCGTGGAGGAGATCGGCGAGGAGAAGCCCGCAACGCTCAGACGCGATTTTCGGCCAGTCCCGACAACATTCCGGCGCGTGACCACCTCCGCGGCCTTCCTGGTGCGCTGATCTATCGTCCGGTGGGGGAGGTGTCGACCACCTCCCATCCGGTGAGTCTCCGGCGAGGTAAATCCCCTCTCCCTATTTTAAATTATTATTATTATTATTATTATTATTATTATTATTATTATTATATATTTATTTAATTTCTGATTTATTAATATTATTATTATTATTATATTTAATTATTTAATTTCTGATTTATTTATTATTATTATTATTATTATTATTATTATATATTTATTTAATTTCTGTTTTAATTAATATTAATTATTATTATTATTATTATTATTATTATTATTATTATTATTATTATTATTATTATTATTTATTTTCTGTTTTTATATTTGTTGTTATTATTATTATTATTATTATTATTATTATTATTTGTTATTATTATATATTTATGCATTTTATGTCTATTATTATTAATATTATTATACTTATTTATTATTAATTATTATTCTGTGTTCATCTTATTACTATTATTATTTTATTATTGTTATTATTATTATTATTATTATTATTATTATTATTATATGTTTATTATTATTATTATTATTATTATTATTATTATTATTATTATTATTATTATTATTATTATTATTATTATTATTATTATTATTATTATTATTATTATTATTATTATTATGTTTTTACCATTATTAGTATTACATGTTTATTTTATGTTTGTTGATGTCATATTGTTATTATTATTATTATTATTATTATTATTATTATTATTATTATTATTATTATTGTGGTTAGTTATTATTATTTTAATGTCATTATTATTATTATTAGGATTGTGTTAATATTATTACTATGTTTATTATTGTTGATGTTATTATTTTATTGCTTTAATTAATATTGTCATGGTCATTATTATTATATTACTTTACAGCATTATTATTATTATTATTATTATTATTATTATTATATTATATCATTGCTATTAATATCATTATTTATTTTATATTATTATTATTATTTTACCTATCTATTATTGTCATTGTATGTTTATTTATTATTTATTATTATCATTATTATCATTTTATGGTATTATTATTATTAGCATCATTATTTTTATTGTTATTGATCATTATAATTGCCATTTGCATTTTTATATTCATTAATTCTCTATTTATTTAATTAATTAATTAATTAATTAATTTATTTATTTATCACTTAATTTAATTTAATCCATTATTAACCTTTATTATTTTTCTCAATTTACTTTATTCAACTATTTATTTGCTTATTTATTTATTCAATTATTTATTTATTCATTGTTAACCAATATTAATTTTATGTCATGATTGTAACCACGAGCGGCACACGGCTCGTCCAAGGAGCACGGTCGAGGTGAGTAGATTAGGGTTTATTTATTATTATGAAATATGTAATTATTATTTTGTTTTATTTTATTCGCTTGCGGTCTGTAATAACAAATGATTTTTCGACCGCATTAAAAAGAATCACCACACAAATGTTTTCTACAAAATGAAATTTGTCAATAAAACTGGACCAATGTCCACGTTTTCATTCCAAAACCAAAAGATTTAAATTGATTCAAGAATTTTATACTTTTTATAAAACAAGTAGTTGGGAACCAATGTTTTCACCTAAATAAATAGCCCGGTTTATGTATGTATTCTTATTATTATATCTTCCTTTTATGATTTTATATTTTATTTCTGGATAACTGTAAGTATATTTTATTTATCGCTTTATTTGTTATTTTATTATTTTTTACTTGTTTGAATGCGCTTTAATTTATGGCATAACTCGTGTGAGAAGAGAGATAAAATAATTGATCCCAAAAACCCTTTTACATAATATTAACCAAAGGTATGAATAAGAGTGAGGTCCCGAACTCTCTCTGGTTTTGGCCCCATAAGGTTAGATTTATTTCCCGATGTTCTATCGGGTGGCGACTCCGTGATCCTGCCTTATGATAACCCAATAGACGCTCTCGTAAGTTGATTGCCAACAATGGGTTTGGATATATTTTTGTCCATTGCGAAGCGATCAGCTTTCACGAGTTTTAATGAACCTCCATCCGGTCTCGGGTCCTAAAAGCGGATTTCCGAGGGCCATCCGGATCGCGAGTGGGCTTCGGGCGCGTCACAGTGGCGACTCCACTGGGGATATCATGAGATTTTGCTCCGAAAGTACCTTTGGTTAATCTAATGTAAATGGATTTAGGATCAAGAAATTTTATCTCTTTTCGAAAAATTGCATTGCATCATGCTAGAGCCTTATAATTATGTTAGTTTGGTCCCTCTATCATCCCCGGTGCGTTCCTGAAGCACGACCTCATTTTCACTCAATTTGGGGAAGTGTTAAGGATAATCACCAGCCCAAGCCTCGTACCTCAATGGTATATCAAATGGTGACCCGATCGGTCGTTATGCTCGTGATGAGATAGACCCGTCGTGCAGGGACCATGCTTGGGTAGCCTTAAAGCAACACCACCTTGGCAAAAGCTCATATAATGGCAATAGATACTTCCCCTAGGTAGTATGTACCTTAATACAGTGCTTGCTACATGGGTCATCGTGTATTAAACAACATCAAACAAATTAAGCGGTCTTCTATGAAAAGCTTTAAAGCTCCGATAACCTCACCTTAATTTTGCTGAAGTGACCAAATATACAATGGCCGAAAATCATACGTGTGCGCATCTTGAGAGACGTCATGCTCTAACATGCTCCTTGGTCCCCCGCTGACCCACGGATTAAGCCCACCTAGGAAGAAACCAATTGACCTCGTGTGTGGGGGCAATAAGGTTCGAAGGATTTACTGCTTGCATGTGGTTATTATTGATGTATTGTATATTCATGTCATTCATACACATAACTTTCTTATCATTTCCCATATATATACATATTTTTCTGTGCATAAAATTATTACATGTACATATAATCGTGTGCATAGTTTTTCACGAATTTCAATGTATCATTCATACACAAATAAATTTTTTTTGTATCTCCTCCTTATGTATACATCATTTTCTGTGCATAAAATCATTATATGTACCTATTACTATGTACCTATTACTCTGTGTATAGTTTCTTCAAATGTCTCATGTATAATAATTCTTTCCATACAATAATAGAACATGTGCACTTTGTATATAAAATTTCTTGTATCATAATTTGTGAATATAAATATAACACGTTTGTCATGCATGCACATAATAATGCTTGTCGCAATACATACATATTAACATTCTTTATGACATCAATTGTGCGCCATTATCTGTATATACAGCATACATCATCGGATGTACATATTAACATGCATTATAGCAAGTATAAACATATTGTCCCCATGACAAAAAAAAAAAGAAAATCAAATCAAAAAAAAAAATGCATTCACCATGTGTCATAGCATGTACATATCTGTATGCCCACATTACACATGTACATTAACATTGCGCCCTGGAACATACATATACTGTTGCATGTCATAGTGTGCACACATTAGCATACTTCATTAGACTAGACATCAAACACAGAAAATACCTTGCATTTTTCACATTGTATACCATATCATGAACATGTACTATCATACATGAATTATGTCATGTACATATAACTTCTCCATCATGCATGTTAGTCATTGTATATACCAATGCATGTCTTGAATGCTCATACCATGTAAATACGCATACTTTGTGAACGCTATTTGTTTCTTGCGACCACTTTCATTATATATCTCGTGCTGCACACATACTCCACTTACAGTACATAGTCATTCGTATATTGAGTCCCAAGTTATGTGCATAATTTGTATATATTTTGCATTCTTATCTATGTGAGTTTTGCCATTCCTCGCGACTCATTAGTGCACGTTATCTTGCTAGATCACCTTCATCTTAAGTCGCATACGTATTTTTGTCATGTCTAAATCAGGCCATGTGTACATGTATCATATATCTTGAATATTCATTCTCATGTTATACCATATTTTGTACTTATGCCATCGTTGTATGTTGTTTGCATGTACACTGTAAATTTATGTATGCATCATGCATTGTTCCCACATTCACACTCACTTATAATTTTTCGTAATATTTTACACACACACATCTTTGTACATATTTCATGTATGCATTTTTATACAATATGTTTTTACACATGTTTTGCACATATAGTTCCTTACATGCATTACTGGTATGCATGACACCATTGCATGCATCTTTCCCTGTACATGATTTTTAACGCATAGCTTGCACATATTTTATGAAAAAAAAAATCTTCTTTGTTGACTTGCATGATTTTTGTACATATACATTTTGATAGAGTTAAAAATTTTTGTGTTAAGTGGTACCCTAAAACGCTGACATGTTTGCACCTCATTAAGGTACCTCTGATTCAAGGTTTGACTCCGCCTAAGTAGTTCTCAATTATGAATGGATTTGATCTTAACTCTAGAAATCCGAGTTTCATTCCACTTTGAATTAAGTAAGGAGTACATATGTTTGGTCTTTAAGAGCTAGATCACATGAAAATATTTGACTATACCACGTAATGTCTAAATTTCGAGCACTTTTGGCCCGTTTTGAAAATAAACTGAAAAAAAAGAAAAAAACTAGTTGCAATTAGGGGATTGGATGAAAACTCACTAAGAGCACTAGAACCTTTCCGATTACCCATCAAAGCGACTCCTGGATAAGGCTGAATCTAGAAAATGATTAAGGCACCTTTTCTTTGTATAGCTCTCTAAATGACCATTTCCTACCCTTATTTTACAATCACTTGATAACCCCTTGAGCCTTTATTTTGGTATGCTAAATGCGTGCCAGTTTTGTTGTTACACACATTAAAACTACCTTTCGCCTAAAATGATTTTGGCTTCCCCTTTAGAAGAATGGTCGCTCTAGTAAAAATGGATGCACATTACGATATTCTCTTGAGCTATCAAAAATTTGCCCCGATGAAAATGGGTCTACATTTCGAGAAGAGAATCTCAGTCATCGATAATGTTGTGGGTTGAAATCACCCTGATAAGAATGGGTCTGCACGTCGAGATGGGAATTTTGATCATTGATAATTTTTTGAGCTATCAATAATCACCCTGATAAGAATGGGTTTACCCCTTGGGAAACGAAATTTTCAACCATCGATAATTTTTGGTCTACACTTCTGGAAAGGGGTTGGAATTATCGATAAACTTTTTGTGTAGTTAGAGACATGAGCTTGCGAAACCGAAAAAAAAAAAGAAAGCAAAGAAGAAAAAAGAAAAAAAAAAGAAGAAATATGGTAGGGTCCAAGATAGTACCCCTTGACGAGTTCGGTGGTTATCTTTTTAACTAGATTTTTATGTTGAGCTTGATAATTCAGAGCATTATCGAATCCAAATTCAAGAGTATCTACATAGTATACAATTGGGATTGGGAATGGTCATTCCATCATCCAAATGAACGTTGCAGCCGTTTTTCTCTAGCGACCTGATCCTCCTTTGATAGCCAATTACCTAAGCCTAACGTTACAACCAAAGTAAGACCTATTGATTCTTGGTTTGGCCTTATCTAACTAGCGGAGATGACCTTATAGTAAGGTTTGGTACGTAGGAAGAGGCGTATGGTGTCTCTTGAGCTTCAAGCGAGAAGCCACGAGTGCATTTTCATTCGAGTTGAGTCTTGTCCTCGACATTGCATCTAGAATTTGCTTTCAAATGATGAAAAACTCTGTTTTGGCCTTTGCACATACACACAGAGACTGCATGGTATGCCTCGTATTCACATGCTGATTCAGTAAACATCGATACTTACATGTTTACTTTCTTGCACTTCATTGGGAATGACTCCCGAATTCTTTTGATGAGATTGAATCAGTTGAGAATGTGGTTCATTCGCTCAAAGGCAGTTAGAAACTCGAGTTTGAGGTACCTAATAGGTTGCACTCATTTTATAATCTTGGGGTATTTCTTATCACTACCCATGAAAATGATACTTTGCGTACACTCTCAGCAATATTCTTTGTATATACGCTTTTTGCAAATGTTTTTACACATAATTGTAGCAAATATTCTCAATAAATAGTTTTACATGTACAATTCTTGGTGCATGTCCTTTGGCATAAGAGCTTTAGCGAATACATTTCATAAGTGCTTTTGACGCATGTGGCTCTTTATGGGCATATCCTTTGCCAACATCTTGCATCCACATTTTTCGCATGCAGTACATACATGTATATAATTTTTTCTACACGTGTTTCATATACATAGTCGTAAGTGCACACATCGCACACACCCAATTCCCTACATAGCTTTCATGTATATAACATATCCCACCTATCTTTGCATATGATTCTTTTCATCTATGCATATGAGCGACTCTTTATCCTTGTCACATGCATGAACATTTGCATATATGTTGCATACATAATCCCTTTGTATATATTTCTCATGTTGAACCTTTGCATGTTTTTCCCTTTTATGATCATCTGAAAACATGTTAGAATGACGATTCCATGATCTTCCACATGAATGCAAGCCATCGACATATATGTATTTCAGGATCATAGTCCTTTGCATATCATTTCATAAATGCATATCCTTTCACATATCCCATGCATACATGGTGCTCGACACTCCTCTCAAAGTCCCCTGAGTGGGCAAGATTTTTAAGTCCTCCGAGGGGGCGAGACAAAATCTAAAAGTCCTTTGAGAAGGCACAATCTCAAAGTCCTCGAAGCAAAGATCTCAAAGTCCTCTGAGCAGGAAAGCAAGCCTATTCATGCATGCCATACCGAGGGCAAGCAGGTGATCCAAATGATGGGTCCAGCTCAACGTTGTCAGACACTACCTAGAAAAGCAAGCCTATCCACGTGGTGCCGGGGGGCAATTAGTGAGCATCAAAGCCTCTCGATCAAAAGTCTCCCAGTGAGCATCAAAGCCTCTCGATCAAAACCTCCCAGTAAGCATCAAAGTCTCCCAGTGAGCGTCAACTGACAATGACCCCAACAGGCAGGTGCCGTTACAGGTACGTGTTTCTTTTATAATTTACCCTACAAATTTGCGTTTTCCTTTTTTTTGCAGAAAAAAAAGAAAGTTCAAGAAAAACATCAGCGATAGAGCAGATCACAACCTGAACTGCAGTTGGAGAACACTGCATCTCATAGATCGAGATTGTAGCCAAAGCATGCTGCATCTCACCAATCGAAGCTGTGGTCAGAGGGCGCCGCACTTCACCAAATCGAGCTTGTAGCCAAAGCATGCTGCATCTCTCCAATCGAAGCTGTGGCCAGAGAATGCCGCACTTCACCAAATCGAGCTTGTAGCCAAAGCATGCTGCATCTCTCCAATCGAAGCTGTGGCTAGAGAATGCCGCACTTCACCAAATCGAGCTTGTAGCCAAAGCATGCTGCATCTCTCCAATCGAAGCTGTGGCCAGAGAATGCCGCACTTCACCAAATCGAGCTTGTAGCCAAAGCATGCTGCATCTCACCAATCGAAGCTGTGGCTAGAGAATGCCGCACTTCACCAAATCGAGATTGTAGCCAAAGCATGCTCATCTCACAGGCACCCCAGTCTCCTAAAAAATTATCCTTAAGTCCTTCTTTAAAGGCATTCTCAGTCTCTTCGGAGCATTATCCTTAAGTCCTTTAAAGGCAAATTCATTATCCCTAAGTCCTTCTTTAAAGGCAAATTCATTATCCTTAAGTCCTTCGTTAAAGGCATTATCCTTAAGTCCTTCTTTAAAGGCATTCTCAGTCTCTTCGGAGCATTATCCTTAAGTCCTTCTTTAAAGGCAAATTCATTATCCTTAAGTCCTTCGTTAAAGGCATTATCCTTAAGTCCTTCTTTAAAGGCATTCTCAGTCTCTTCGGAGCATTATCCTTAAGTCCTTCTTTAAAGGCAAATTCATTATCCCTAAGTCCTTCTTTAAAGGCAAATTCATTATCCTTAAGTCCTTCTTTAAAGGCATTCTCAGTCTCTTCGGAGCATTATCCTTAAGTCCTTCTTTAAAGGTAAATTCATTATCCCTAAGTCCTTCTTTAAAGGCAAATTCATTATCCTTAAGTCCTTCTTTAAAGGTAAATTCATTATCCCTAAGTCCTTCTTTAAAGGCAAATTCATTATCCTTAAGTCCTTCTTTAAAGGCATTCTCAGTCTCTTCGGAGCATTATCCTTAAGTCCTTCTTTAAAGGCAAATTCATTATCCTTAAGTCCTTCGTTAAAGGCATTATCCTTAAGTCCTTCTTTAAAGGCATTCTCAGTCTCTTCGGAGCATTATCTGTAAGTCCTTCGTTAAAGGCATTATCTGTAAGTCCTTCTTTAAAGGCATTTAGCATTATCTGTAAGTCCTTCTTTAAAGGCATTCTCAGTCTCTTCGGAGCATTATCCGTAAGTCCTTCATTAAAGGCATTCTCAGTCTCTTCGGAGCATTATCCTTAAGTCCTTCGTTAAAGGCATTATCTGTAAGTCCTTCTTTAAAGGCATTCAGCATTATCTGTAAGTCCTTCTTTAAAGGCATTCTCAGTCTCTTCGGAGCATTATCCGTAAGTCCTTCATTAAAGGCATTCTCAGTCTCTTCGGAGCATTATCCTTAAGTCCTTCATTAAAGGCATTATCTGTAAGTCCTTCTTTAAAGGCATTCAGCATTATCTATAAGTCCTTCTTTAAAGGCATTCCCAGCCTCTTTGGAGCATTATCTGTAAGTCCTTCTTTAAAGGCATTCAGCATTATCTGTAAGTCCTTCTTTAAAGGCATTCTCCGTCTCTTCGGAGCATTATCCGTAAGTCCTTCATTAAAGGCATTCTCAGTCTCTTCGGAGCATTATCCTTAAGTCCTTCGTTAAAGGCATTATCCTTAAGTCCTTCTTTAAAGGCATTCAGCATTATCTGTAAGTCCTTCTTTAAAGGCATTCTCAGTCTCTTCGGAGCATTATCTGTAAGTCCTTCTTTAAAGGCATTCTCAGTCTCTTCGGAGCATTATCTGTAAGTCCTTCTTTAAAGGCATTATCAGTCTCTTCGGAGCATTATCCTTAAGTCCTTCTTTAAAGGCGTTCTCAGTCTTTTCGAAGTATTACGTTTTAAGTCCTTGTTCAAAAGGCAATATCTCAAAATCTTGAAGTCCTCTGATGAGGTAAATTCTCGAAGTCCTCTGAGGAGGCAAATTCTCGAAAGTCCTCTGAGGAGGCAAAATCTTAAAGTCCTCTGAGGAGGCAAAATCTCAAAGTCCTCTGAGGAGGCAAAATCTCAAAACCCTCTGAGGAGGCAAATCCTGAAACCCTCTGAGGAGGTAAATCCTGAAGCCCTCTGAGGAGGCATCTCTTTATCCAACTCCCGGCAAGAAGGCAGGGTCTCCGCCACAGGTATGTAATCCCTTCTCTCTTTCTCTTTGAATTTTGGCTCACCTAGGTGTCTATGCACTATCTTCTCCAAAATTGGGGGCAACTGTAGACACCGGGTCCCGAGTCCGGCATAGTGATTTTTGATCCTTGATTATCCCCTCCGAAAAAAAAATAAATAAAAAAAAATATATATAAATAAAAAATAAAAAATATAAAAAAATATATATATAAATATGTGTGTGTGAAATTAGGTAATTAATTAGTTGATCTTGTTAGTTAATTAAGTGGTTAATATTATTGTGTTAATTAAAATGTATGTAAAATTAAAGTTGAAGTGTGTAATTAATTAGATAAAATATATATATGTATGATAATTTAAATGGATTAATTAGTGTAATGTTTAATTAATAGAGAGTTTAATTAATATGTATGTTTAGTTAATTAATGTGTGTGTTATTTGAATTAAGTTAAATTAATTTAAGGAAAAGGAGGGAAATAATTGAGTGGAGGAAATGACCATTGTGCCCATTAGCCCTAATTTTATGGTATAAAGGGAAAAGAATGAGCAAAGAGCAGGGGGGCTCTCTCGGCTGGACAAAAAAATTGAAAGAAAAAATAAAGAAAGAGAGAGTAGGGGATTCGGCTGGAACAAAAAAAGAAAAGAAACAGAAAATAGAAGGAGCCGAAGAACAAGAGAGAGAGCAAGCAAGAAGGAGAGTGCAAGGCATAGAAAATAGAAAGGAAATATAAAAGAGAGAGCAAGTGAGTGAAACCAAGATCAAAGAAATAAAAGAAGAAGTAAGGGAAATTAAAAGCAAAGAAGAAACAAGGGCCAAAACGCAGACCAGGGGACGCCGGAGAGAGAAGAGAAAGAAGAAAAATGGGAGGAGGAGGCGTTGCCTCCGCCGGCCAGCCGCGGCCACCGATCGTCGCACGCGCCACACCGGCAGACTCCCCACAGCCGGACGATTCAGGCGACGCCCACCGCTCCTCCATCGGACTCCGGCAGACGGCGCGTGGAGGAGATCGGCGAGGAGAAGCCCGCAACGCTCCGACGCGATTTCCGGCCAGTCCCGACGACATTCCGGCGCGTGACCACCTCCGCGGCCTTCCTGGTGCGCTGATCTATCGTCCGGTGGGGGAGGTGTCGACCACCTCCCATCCGGTGAGTTTCCGGCGAGGTAAATCCCGTCTCCCTATTTTAAATTATTATTATTATTATTATTATTATTATTATTATTATTATTATTATATATTTATTTAATTTCTGATTTATTAATATTATTATTATTATTATTATATTTAATTATTTAATTTCTGATTTATTTACTATTATTATTATTATTATTATTATTATTATTATTATTATATATTTATTTAATTTCTGTTTTAATTAATATTAATTATTATTATTATTATTATTATTATTATTTATTTTCTGTTTTTATATTTGTTGTTATTATTATTATTATTATTATTATTATTATTTGTTATTATTATATATTTATGCATTTTATGTCTATTATTATTAATATTATTATACTTATTTATTATTAATTATTATTCAGTGTTCATCTTATTACTATTATTATTTTATTATTATTATTATTATTATTATTATTATTATTATATGTTTATTATTATTATTATTATTATTATTATTATTATTATTATTATTATTATTATTATTATTATTATTATTATTACCATTATTAGTATTACATGTTTATTTTATGTTTGTTGATGTCATATTGTTGTTATTATTATTATTATTATTATTATTTTTATTATTATTATTATTATTATTATTATTATTATTATTATTATTATTATTATTATTGTGGTTAGTTATTATTATTTTAATGTCATTATTATTATTATTAGGATTGTGTTAATATTATTACTATGTTTATTATTGTTGATGTTATTATTTTATTGCTTTAATTAATATTGTCATGGTCATTATTATTATATTACTTTACAGCATTATTATTATTATTATTATTATATTATATCATTGCTATTAATATCATTATTTATTTTATATTATTATTATTATTTTACCTATCTATTATTGTCATTGTATGTTTATTTATTATTTATTATTATCATTATTATCATTTTATGGTATTATTATTATTAGCATCATTATTTTTATTGTTATTGATCATTATAATTGCCATTTGCATTTTTATATTCATTAATTCTCTATTTATTTATTTAATTAATTAATTAATTAATTAATTTATTTATCACTTAATTTAATTTAATCCATTATTAACCTTTATTATTTTTCTCAATTTACTTTATTCAACTATTTATTTGCTTATTTATTTATTCAATTATTTATTTATTCATTGTTAACCAATATTAATTTTATGTCATGATTGTAACCACGAGCGGCACACGGCTCGTCCAAGGAGCACGGTCGAGGTGAGTAGATTAGGGTTTATTTATTATTATGAAATATGTAATTATTATTTTGTTTTATTTTATTCGCTTGTGGTCTGTAATAACAAATGATTTTTCGACAGCATTAAAAAGAATCACCACACAAATGTTTTCTACAAAATGAAATTTGTCAATAAAACTGGACCAATGTCCACGTTTTCATTCCAAAACCAAAAGATTTAAATTGATTCAAGAATTTTATACTTTTTATAAAACAAGTAGTTGGGAACCAATGTTTTCACCTAAATAAATAGCCCGATTTATGTATGTATTCTTATTATTATATCTTCCTTTTATGATTTTATATTTTATTTCTGGATAACTGTAAGTATATTTTATTTATCGCTTTATTTGTTATTTTATTATTTTTTACTTGTTTGAATGCGCTTTAATTTATGGCATAACTCGTGTGAGAAGAGAGATAAAATAATTGATCCCAAAAACCCTTTTACATAATATTAACCAAAGGTATGAATAAGAGTGAGGTCCCGAACTCTCTCTGGTTTTGGCCCCATATGGTTAGATTTATTTCCCGATGTTCTATCGGGTGGCGACTCCGTGATCCTGCCTTATGATAACCCAATAGACGCTCTCGTAAGTTGATTGCCAACAATGGGTTTGGATATATTTTTGTCCATTGCGAAGCGATCAGCTTTCACGAGTTTTAATGAACCTCCATCCGGTCTCGGGTCCTAAAAGCGGATTTCTGAGGGCCATCCGGATCGCGAGTGGGGTTCGGGCGCGTCACAGGTGCATAATATGTGAGCTCCTCCTCGAGGTCACCATCATCATCAGACAGGTGCATCGACTGAGACTAAGGCTGAGGCTGAGACTGAGGCCGAGAGGTATAAGGTCCGACCCCAAAAGTGGAAGGCTGGCTAGAAGAACCTGCTGGGTCTGGCTGCTGAGAGCCCCATACTCTAACCATGGGCTGGAACCTAGGAGGAACTGCCACCGGCACGGATCGAGGCTGTGGTCTCTCAGAACTCTGATGTTGGAACTACACTCGAGCGTATCCGTCTAGGAAGGGATGCGTGCACACTGTCATGAAGCACAAGGTGTCCGTGATCATCCCCCCTAACTCCTTGAAGGCCCTGCTCAACTGGTGGGTCTGCTCATGAGAATCAGTCCCCATACGGTCTAACCTCTCCTTTGTGTGCTCCCTGAACCGCCTAATAGACTGTGCAAGGGGATGAACGACCCCCTCCAACCCCTGGACTCTGGACCTGAGAGAGTTAAGCGACTCATCTATCATCTCAAGAGTCACATCGATCCTCTGGGCTGCCTCGTCCTGTGACATCGTCAACTCCTGTCTCAACTACTCTTTAGGCCTCTCCTACTCCTGCGATACGTGCTCTATGAGCCTGGCCTGCTCCTGTCCCATACGCTCTATGAGTCTGGCCTATTCCTGGACCATATGATCGATGAGCCCGGCCTGCTCCTGGCCCATGCACTCAATGAGCCTAGCTTGCTCCTGAATGGTGGCCTACTGCTGGTCTAACCTCTCCTGGGTGAGCCTGTCCCTCTCTCTGACCTGCTCATGGAGGACCCTGTCCCTCTCCTCCTGTCTGCACTCAAAAGATGCAAACATAGAGAATGTGAGCTTGGAGATGTCAGGCTATGATGGCTGAGATGGAACAAGCTCAGGAATCTGCTCTGGTGGTGGAGCTATGGAGGTAGATGCCCCCTGGTCACCTCTGGTGTAAGGGTGGAACCTCTCTGATGGTCAGAGAGTGGTCCGCTGTACTCTCAGAGCTGAAGGAGGAGTGGGGCTTCGCGCCCTCGGTGCTGGAGGTGTACCAAGCAGATCATCCATGGTGAACTCCACCTCGAAGTCTGATGGGGTGCTAGGCTGCTCCTCCTCTGGCTGTGGCTATGGCTGTGGTGGTGGCCCCTCCTGATAGTCCTAATGCTGGGGAGGCTGGCCCTTTGGATACTGTGGCTGCTCGGGCTGCTGCTCTAGTTGTGGTTGCTCCTGTGCTAGTGAGGGGAGACCAAAAGCCCGTCGGGTCTCATGAATAGTGAGGAACCTGAATGCCTCGGCCTGTCCTAGTATCTGTAGCACCATCACCATCTGTACGGCGGCCGGTGCATCTACATATATGCCCTTATCTAAGGCACCCCCGAGCCTATCTGGGCCCACCCCCAATCCTAACAATAGTCTGGTAATAACCCCTCCGATAATCACCACTAGGACTTTTCCCCTGGAAACTCTCACCATGTTAGCCAAAATCTCATGGCTAACATTAAGATGCCGGCCTGCTACCATGGCCCACAGGCTCCAGATCTCTGCAGCATTGAGCGACCCGGGATTACCAGCCCGTCCAAGGTATGAACTGGAGAGCACTCTATGCAGGTATCGGAGTGCCTGTAAAATAAGCACGGTACTCTTCGTTGTATCGTGATCATACAGCACTCCAGGTAGGGCTATGGTCGCCCAATAGTCATATCTCACCGCCCGCTGAGGCACCATCACATCATCACCCTGTGGGAGTCCCATGGCCTCTGCATATCGCTGGCGCGTGATACTGAAATGGTAATTATCAAACCAAAACTGCACCACCCCGGGCTCCGTATCTGACCTCTGGAACCCTCCATACTGTAGCGTGGCTAGGACCTGCCGCACTGCCTCTGGATGTTTCGGGAAGGCCGGTGTTAGAAACTTGGTCCACCCTGCGCCAGCTAAAAGTGCATCCACCTCGTCCGCCATCCCTAAGGCCTCTAGGAATGGTCTAGAAATGAAGCGACTGGCTCTAAGCTCCACCTGAGCCAGTGCCCTATATCTCTGCCCGGTCTCAGGGCTCATCCAATCCGGGGCCTGTAGCTCGGTCTGTCCCTGTGGAACACCTCATCGAGGCAGCATCCTACAAGAGAAAAAAATTACGTAATTAATTTAATATAATGGCTGTTAGCGAGCCTAGTTTTAGGGATGAGACAATTTGGGCATCCCCTGGTCTGGCCCAAAAAGAAATAGAACAAAAATAAAAATTGGGCAGCATCCCGGCAAGATATGCCCGACTTCTTGCATAAGAAAGGCAAGAAAATATAGCAATGGGCCTCGGGCCCCAACAGCAGCATAACACTTATTACGTAAGAACACTTTACTTCTAGACATGCCACAGTATTGTAAATAAATGTCATTTTACATGAAGATTACGCTTTTTAAAGAGCATGAAGGCATTATATTCAAGGCAATGAAAATATTCATGCGGGGCTAATCAACAATCCAAGTAAAAGGAAAATGTATACTAAAGGGATATTAAAATTAATCATGCAAACAGCACCTAAAGCTACTTATTAAGCAAAATATTATGAAGGCAAATTATTTGCACTAACAGCAACATTCAATACTAAATAAGGTAAGAAAATTACACTTTACTTATTTAAGGAAAGAAAAATTAATTACTAACCAGTAGTTCGCAGGAAAAAAGAAACTCGATGAAAAAGCAGAAAATACACTCCGATGGGTGCCCGGTAATGCGAGGAATGTGAAAATATAAATAAAAAGGTGAAAAGATGTGAAAAAATGGAGAAAATGAGCTAAAAACGCAATGAGGGACATTTGAAAGAGGAAAACGAAAAGACAAGAGGCGGGAAGCTGTCGGTCCGTCGGTCTGTCAATGTTTTTATAGTTTTCATGACCGACGGGCTATGCGTCTCTAGGAGCGATAGACGGTCTGCCCGTCTGCCTCTCGATATTCCACCATTAAATGCGTAATAAATGCACGTGATGAATGCAGCGATGACGCATGCATCTGCCAGGTGGACGACTACCGACGGGCGTGCCCCCTGTACTGAGTCACGGGCAGGCCGTCTGTGGAGCTTCACTATAAATTTTGTCATTTTCTTGGGCTTGTGCCCCCTCACTCACTTTAACCTTTTGCTACCTTTAATCTTTGACTCTCAAAGGATGACCTCTCCCCTTTTTCGAAGAATGTACCGTATCTTGGACGACACTCGCACTTGGGAAAACAACACCCTCACTACTCTGTCTGGATTGAAATATTTACGTAGAGCCAAAATAGACCACAACCTTCTCTTAGCCGCAACCCATTTCTGGAATCCACACTTTCACATTTTCAAGTTCACTTATCAAGAACTGTGCCCCATGCCCGAGGAGTTTGCTGCCATCGCTGGAGCATGGTATCCTCCTAATGCTCTGCCTTGCATCCCACGCTGTGGCCTGATTCAGACTCGGGATATTGCCCTATCCCTAGGTATAGCTCCTTCCAAAGCTGCTCGGTTGGTCCCACAGGATCTCACATTTTCCTTGGAGCCACTGATCGAGGCACTGGACAGATTTTCTGATGTCCCTACATATCAAGTAAGCATTGTCTTCTTATTCTGTATGATGAACCTCTTGACTGTAACTTCTGGAGACTTGGTTAGCGACCCTCACCTGTTCGGGGTCCTAGATGGCTTTCATCGCGGGTTGCCTCCCTTTCTCCTTATTCTGGCTGAAACCATTCCGGGCTTGGATTCCGTTCGCTCGAGATCCACCACTTCGTTCACTGAAAGCCCTTTATTACTCCAGGTACGTCATTATTTTAAAGGTAGTGCGTCCCTTGTGGATTTTGGCACTAGCTTCTCTTAGCGGGAAGTGCGCCCTTTCGTATTTTCACAAACCCTGTGCCTTATTTTTGCCTGAAGTAAACCCAACTTACCCCAGCGGCTCCTTTTTTTTTTTTTTAGATATGGTTGCAGGAGAAACTGAAGATGATATCAGAGCCACCTCCCCGAGTCATCACAGAATATTCACCGAGGCACTTCCTCCCGCGAAAATGACTATATCCATTCGCAACTCCTGACGAGGGTATTGCTAGATTCAGTGAGATATCCGACGAAGACATCAGCTTTATGACTGCCTGGCTTCCTCTGACTCATGCAGTCACTGACGGATCAACGGGATGCATTCCTCTATGCGGGCTTCACAGCCCGATGTGCTCGTCAACTCGGGATGACCCAGGATGTGGTAAAAGTCCCACTATCTTTTCGGGGAGGAGTTTTTTCCGCTGCTTTTGCTTCTAGCTATTATGAATTGTGGAGCCAACTTCTAGTGAAGACCATCATACCTCCATTCGGCACTCATTCTGTGGCCTCCACCAGCGAGTACAAAAGATGGGTCCTCCGTCCAGCGTCTGACAACAGGACACGAGGACTTAAGCATCTAGCCGGCGAGAGTAGCGGTAGAGCCTAGTTTAGATTATTTATGTATGCCTTTCGAGCATGATGTTCCTTTTCAAAACAGAACTCGAAAAAATTATGAAAATGAAAATAGTAATTCTTATTTCATTTCACAAAATTGTGTACATTTCCATAGAATTTCAACATACATGATCAGTATTTGATGCTAATTCGACTGTGTAGACCACATTAATTCATGAAACTAAATTTCGATAGCATCAACTCCTGTTACCAATCGGTCCTCTCGGGTTTTCTCGATTGGACATTTTCTCTCATGCCTCTAATTTTTGCACAGGATGCCTTTTTTCGGTTTTCACCCTGTCGAGGCACCAAATTTTAGCAAGGCCGCCTTTTTTCGATTTTTGACCTGCAGGGCATTTTATTCTCTTCTTTTTATTTTATAGTCTTTAGCCATGGAACCTTTTGAGTCTGTCTATGTTGACCGGTTCCTTAAATTCATTACCATCGCTATCTGACAGGATTGCAGCTCCTTTCGACAGCAGCTTCTTGAGGATAAACGGCCCTTCCCAGGTAGGTCTGAACTTTCCTCGGATATCCGGTGCACCAGGCCTCATTTGCTTAAACACCAAGTCCCCCTCCTTTATTGGATGCTTCTTCTTAACCTTCTTTCCAAAGGACCACGCAAGTCTTTTCTGATAGACCAGGTTGTGGTAGTAGGCTCTCAATCTGCTCTCGTCTAGCAGTTTCAGATGTTGTAACCTTTGCTGTGCCCATTCAACTTCAGGAATCTGTGCTTCCATGACTACCCTTAATGATTCGAGCTCTACCTTAACTGGCAGCACTGCTTCCGTCCCATATACCAGAGAGTATGGCGTAGCACCCGTAGATGTCCTAACCGTCGTCCTATAGCCCCAAAGCGCGAAAGGTAACTTCTCCGCCCAATCTTTATAAATCTGAACCATCTTGGCTAGGATCTTTTTGATGTTCTTGTTAGCGGCCTCTACTGCTCCGTTGGCCTGCGGTCGTATGGAGAAGACTTGTGATGCTCAATGCCGTATTTCTCGAGTAATTTCCTTGTTTCTCCCATGAACTGTACGCCGTTGTCAGATACTACATGATGCGGAAGGCCATATCTGCAAATCAAATTCTTGTCAATGAACTTCGCCATATCTCGTGCATCAATCTTCTTAAAAGACTTCGCCTCTACCCATTTGGTGAAGTAGTCGATGGCGACTATAATGTATCTATGCCCATTGGATGCTGTAGGACGGACCTCCCCAATAATATCTATCCCCCAGGCCGCAAACGGCCAAGGCGACGTTAAGCTATGTAGTTCTGACACAGGCAGGTGCCTTAAGTGTGCATACTGCTGGCACAGCTGGCACTGCTTCACATACTTTGAACAATCATTATCCATGGTGAGCCAGTAAAACCCTTGCCTCATGATTTTCTTGGCCAGCGTCAACCCATTCATATGAGCTCCACACACACCTGCATGAGTTTCTTCTATCACCTTACGGGCTTCCTTTTCGTCTAGGCATCTCAGCTGAATACCATTGGCCTGCCTCTTATATAACACGCCATTTATACAAATGAATTGAGTAGACAACTTGCGAATCATCCTTTGGTCTTTTTCAGTAGCCTCCTCTGAAAATGTCGTGCTTTCCAAGTATTTCATTATATCGAAATACCACGGCTTTCCATCCGCTACCTCTACTTTCATTATTAGCTTGATCTCAAAGCTAGGCCTTTTAGAACTGGAAATCAGAATTGGTTTCATAGCTACCCCTTCCAGATTGTCCCATATCGATACCAAAGTTGCAAGTGCATCAGCTAACCGATTCTCATCCCTCGGCACAAAGTGAAATGTACATGATTCGAATCGGATACTCAACTTTCATAGGTATTCGACATATGGCATAAGCCACTCTTCTTTGACAGCCCATTCCCTGCGAATTTGGTTGACCACCAAGGACGAATCTCCAAACACTTCCACGTCTTTTTCCCCCAAGGCGATCAACGCTTCTAGCCCGAAAGGGCATGCTTCGTATTCAGCCTCGTTGTTAGTGGCCCTGTACCTCAACTTCTTGGCCAACGGGAGTTTCTCGCCGTCCAGGGTTGTCAGAATGCCTCCTACACCTGCCCCCTTATTGTTAACAACCCCGTCAAAGTGTAATTGCAAACTTTGAACAGAGATTGCAGCTATATCTTCATCAGGAAAATTGAATTCGTACGAATCCCCTTGGATGGGATGATCAGCCAAGAACTCAGCTACTGCACGTACTTTGATGGTTTTTTGAGTAAGCAATAGCCACCTACCCATCTTTCCTAATAGAGATGGCGCTTCTTGTAAGTATCTTAAAGGGTTTTGCTTTGCCACTTCCTGTAGCTTATAAGAATGGAAGTAGTGCCTTAGTTTCTTGGATGCCCAGATAACCGCGAGACAGATCTTTTCCACTTCAGCATACTTGATCTAGTACTCCAAGAACTTCTTACTAAGGTAATAGAGAGCAAATTCCACTCCAAAATCATCCTCCTGAGCCATCATGGCGCCTACAGAATCGCCCTCTATGGCTAGGTACAGAATCAACGGATTATTTGGTTGCGGTGGCCTTAGCACGGGTGGATTTAACAGGTACTCCCTAATAGTATCAAAGGCCTTCTGACAATCCTCATTCCATACTACAGGTTGGTTCTTCCTGAGGAGCTTAAAGATTGGCTCGCATATTGAGGTGAGCTTCGCGATGAACCGGCTAACATACTGTAACTTGCCCAGAAAACTTCTCACATCCTTTTATTTTTGTGGTACTGGCATTTCTTTGATGGCCTTAACCTTGTCTGGGTCGATCTCAATTTCTTTCTGGCTAACCACATGCCCAAGCAACTTTCCTGACGTAACCCCAAAGATGCACTTCTTGGGGTTTAACCGCAGGTTATACTTGCTTATCCTTTGGAAGAACTTTTCCAATGCTTCAAAATGGCCTTCTCTAGTGTCTGATTTGATCATCATATCATCCACATATACCTCTACTTCCTTATGAATCAAATCACTTAGGATCTTGGTAGCCATCCTCTGATAGGTAGCTCCTGCGTTCTTTAGACCAAAAGGCATTACTCTGTAGGCATATGTCCCCTATTCTGTGATGAAAGCCATTTTGATCATGTCAATTATCCTGTTGAGAATTTGATTATAGCTCGCATATCCGTCAACGGAGCTATACATTGCACAGATAGCGGCGCTATCTATCAGCACATCTATATGAGGCAGTGGGAAATCATCCTTCGGACAAGCCTTGTTCAGATCCCGATAGTCCATGAACACCCTCACTTTTCCATTCTTTTTAGCCACAGGGACTACATTGGCAAGCCACGTAGGATACTGCACCTCCACCAGAAACTTAGCTTCAATCTGCTGACGAATCTCTTCTTTCACCTTATCTGCCCATTCCGGCTTAAGCCTTCTCAGCTTCTGTTCCACAGGTTTATGATCTGGATATGTCGGAATAACGTGTTCTGCGATGTCCCGATCAATTCCTGGCATGTCCTCGTAGGTCCAGGCAAAGACTTTTTCGTATTTTTTTAATATTCTCTCAAATTTTTCTCTTTCCTCAAGAGTTATATTTGATGCTATCAAAATTTCTTTCAAATTTTCCGAGGTTCCAAGATTAATGGAGTAGCATCAGTAGAATCAATAACAAATATGGGTGGAAAATGATCATGATCATGCATATTGAAATTATCAGAAACATCGCACAAGTAAGCAAAATCGTTCATTTCATTAATAAAATTAAAATTGTCATTTACATCATTAAAAAGTTCAGGAATGAAAAGACAATCTAAACTGGCTTCTTCCCCTTCCTCTGCTGCCAGTGGATCTGCTATCGTCGACGGGCCCACATTATCTTGACTGGTTGGGCACTCCTCAACTATCTCCTGAATGGCTTCTTCGATCTTCACTTTCCCTTTGAACTGAGCGGCCACCATCTTCTCAGTCACAACCTCTTCAGGCTCTTCCTTGTTCCAAATAACTATGTTGGTAAAGACTTCCTCATCCCAAAAGTCTTCAGCTGGCTTGATCATCCCAATACCCCAATCATAGATGTCGTTGAACATCTCAAAACTTGGCACAATCTTTCCCTTGACCCACTGTGGTTCGGGTTCTCCGGTGTATGCACATACTGCCACTGCTGGCACAAAACTCTCCCAAATGTGAGGGATCCCCTTTGTTGGCTTTACTTCTCTCTTCATTTCACCCTTGTAGCCCAGGCCCTTTCTGTCTTTTTAGCCCTTAGCAGTGATGATCTCCGGCAATCCTTGGGAATTCTTACCCAATCCGGCACTCGGAATAAACGACATCCTTTTCATCATAGCTAGCACTTGAGGGCTTCCTTCTATCTTTTCTTCATTAATCATGGTCACATGGAACCCACTAAAAGGCTGCCTTGCTATATCGAGTACTGACACCTGATTCTCTCTTGCA
Source organism: Excoecaria cochinchinensis (assembly GCA_947683425.1). Taxonomy (NCBI): domain Eukaryota; kingdom Viridiplantae; phylum Streptophyta; class Magnoliopsida; order Malpighiales; family Euphorbiaceae; genus Excoecaria; species Excoecaria cochinchinensis. Next base: position 5,145,093 of record CANTUQ010000038.1, read on the forward strand.
ACCTTGATGGTCACCACTTGCCCTTCATGTGGTATTTTGACCATCTGGTGAAGTGTAGAGGGAACACCTCCCAACTTGTGGAACCACGGTCTCCCCAACAATGCCAAAAAATTGCCAGTGATAGGTAAGACTGAAAATTCTACCTCGATCTCCACTGGCCCCATTTTGACCACCGTCTTGAAAGTCCCTGTAGCATGTCGACGAGAATTATCATAGGTTGTGATCGTCAAATTCGACTTAGCTAGCATATCTTCTGTTACTCCAAAGGCCGCCATCGCTACTTGTGGGCACACATTAATTGATGAACTATCGTCCACCATTACACAAGCCGTGTGCTTCTGGTTGATCTGGGCCCAGATATATAAAGGGCGGTTGTGGTTACGGCCTTCTGCCGGTAAATCGACATTTGTGAATACCACATTCTCCCCAGCTCCTCCTTTCACCACTTCCAGCAGCTCAATGGGCGAAATGGTTATGGCCTCAGTCGTCTCACATAAAGCTTCTACCAATCTCTGCCTATGGGAGGCGGATTGCCTCAGTAGATTCCAGATGGAAATTTGAGCTGGTGTCTTCTACAGCTGCTTCACTATCTGGTCTCCTTCCGGCTCCTCTTCTTTCTCTTTCTGACCTCCCACTGGCTCCTGAGGCCTGGTTATTTCCGGTGCTATCCTTCCACTGCGGGTCACCGCTCCTACCTCCATTTTTCTTCTTTGCTCTTCCGATTCCTCCTCTTATGAACCCCACGGGTTAGGGAACTCAAGACCTTTATCATCATTATCACTTCCACTCTCATCAGTGGACCAGCAATCGATCACTGCAGTGGGTTTCCCTTCTTCACTCACCTCATGGAGGCTCGTGACAACATTTTTTACATCATTGCTATACAATTCTCTCAAAACAACCTCCTCGGATAGGCTGGATCCAATCATGAACACAGGCGGGGGCACCTTGTTATACCCGGCTTTCTTTTGGCCTTCCCTCTTCTCGGGGTCTGTGATTTTCTTTGAGTCAATCAGGTCTTGGATTGCATGACTCAAAGCCTTGCAGTCATCAGTCACATGCCATGTGTGCTGGTGGTAAGCACAGTAGTCATTATCTCTGTGACATGGCATCCCCTGAGTCATGGCAAGTCTAGGTGATAACGGCCGCAACTTGCCTTCCTTTCTTAACATTCTCAAGACCTATGATAAAGACCTTCCCAAATTTGAGTAACATCTCAGGGTTACATCGGTAGCGGATACCTCACCTGTCCTTCTTGCACCACTGCTAGAACCTGCCGGCCTACTTGCCCCCTAACTAACGTTCCCTCTCTTAGCGTAATTATCATTATTTGCTTTCCGGGCTGGGTACTCTGCCTCTGCTTTTATGGCTATATCCTTCAAGGACTCCCAATCTCTCAATCCTTTCCTAGGTAGGATTAGCCCATGGGTCAAGAAGGAACCCGATGGACACGCATGGTACGCGGTGAAAAACCGGTAGCATAACACTCCTATACTAATGCACAAGCACATGGATAATGATCATTACATATTTAGGTAATCCAAATATATTGATATGGCCCTGCAGGGGCATGAAAGCCTTTGGTTAGGTAACCAAACAAGACATTTGGACTCATCCAATACATAAGGATCCATACAGCAAGCACGGTATTATGGTTCATATCATCTAGGGGAAGTATCTATGGCCATTACATGAGCTTTGGTCAAGGGTGGTGCTACTTTAGGTCTACCCAAGCATGGTCCCTGCCAACGGGTCTAGCTCGTCGTGAGCGTAACGATCGATTGGGTCTCCATTTTATATACCAAATGGTACGAGGCTTGGGCTGGTGATTATCCTTAAAACTTACCTACATTGAGTGAACATAGGGTTGTGCTTTAGGAATGCACCGAGGTTTAGAGAGGACCAATCTAGCGTAATCTAAGGTTGTAATGGGATGTAATGCAAATTTTGAGAGAAAGCGAATTTTATAAATCAAAACTTAATGGTAAATTTTAATCAAGGTATTTTCAAATCAAAGTCTCGAATAAGTCCCCAGCAGAGTCACCACTGTGATGTGCACCGAATCCCGATGGAGGCGCCCCTTGATCGCTCGCTTAAGGGGGATCGGGAAAGATGAGGTTCGTTGACAGCTTGTAAGGTATTTTACAAGTGCGTCTATTTTGGGCAACAAGGAGGTTTCATGGAGTCGCCACCCAATAAAACATTGGGAAAGTTCATCTCGCCTCAGTGAGCCTAAGGCGGCGCATATTTCCATTTTGGGCCAGCCGAAGGTGTCTTGGAGATAATCACCCCAATAGAACATTGGGAATGACCCTCTAACCCTACGGAGCCTAGGATTTATTTAAGTCGTTTAGACACAAGAGGTGTCTTGGAGGTCACGTTCCAATGAGTGATCAGATAGACCTCTCGCCTCGTTACATGAGTTGGGTTCAGGACTTGTCACCTATTTCTACCTTGATTAATTTTACAATTAAGTTTTGAGCTTATTAATTCACTCTCTCTCCACACGATGCAATTTAATTAAAAGCGCAATTATTCAGGTCAAAAGCATTAATAAATAAATAAAATAAAATGAAAATTCCAAAATAAATTACAATAATACTAGGAGCGGAATACAACTCCTATTTATAAAAGTGCGATGTACACATAAAACGGGGAATTCATTTATTTTGAGGACTTTGGTGCTCGCATGCATTTATTATGAAAACGATTTTTTATGTGGCATTTTCATTGGCTAAAATAGGACTTTGGTCCTTTATTTGCAAAAATCACCAAATTAATTAATATAAAACATTTATCCATTTTATTTAATACGAAATAAGACAATTTACACATACATAAAGATAAATAAATAAATAAATAAACACGAAAATAAATAAATAAATGGCAAAAGGGGTAAAGGATTAAACCAACTAGAGTCTTCCACATTTGCGCATGACAATCCCCTCTCAAGCTCAAACCATCTCAATGACCAAATATTAGAATCTCACAAAGTAATCAAACAATATTAGTATTTATAAACAAGCTAAAATAAATGTAAAAGAAGATTAAAAATCAAAAATAAATAAAAACTATTAATATTCTACTTTTTTACAGAAAATAAAAGAATTTGAAATTAGAAAAAAAGGGAAAAAATAATGAAAAGGAGTAAATAGCAAAAGGAAATAAAATAACTTAAAAAATGAAGACAGAACACAGGGACGGCCATAAAAATGTTACCGACGGGCGTCCGTTGGGGTGACCGGCGTGTAATAAGGTGTGCCGTTTACGCACCGCTGCTCAACAGAGAGACAGGCATCGGTGACCTTATTGCCCGTCGGTCACCTCTACTCCTCAAATTACAGCAAACACAAAATTTTTCACAACCAAACAATTTTCCTCAAAACAAGATCCGAAAATAAATGAAAATAATTAAAATGAATCAAACAGAACGTGTGTCGAGAATATTTACTCTCGGATTTTATCTTCTGGGATGGATTTTCAGATGATTCGAATCCCGCATGCTTCACGAGAAAAAGAACGAAAATCAAGAAAAGAAAACTTGGATTTTTTCTTTCTTGATAACCGTAAAAATATTCAGATATAAGAATTTAAAAATATTGATGGGAAACTAATTGATTTTAGCTCCCTTCAAATAGTTAAATTCTCCAAATTCAAAAATGAAAAATGAAAACAAAGGAATTTTTTTATGAGATGAAAAGGTTGGAGTTCAATAATCAGAAATGGGTTTTAAGGGTATACTGTAGTTAAAATCGTCCAACCCCCAAAATGGTTCAGAAAAGCCTTTTATATTATTTATTTTTTCAAAAACCCTAATATCGATGGCCGTCGAAAGTCTACAAACGGGCGTCGGCTAAATCCCTTTTCCTGCTGGAAATGGGATTCAACCGACGGGTGCCAGAAACCTACAGACGTTTGTCTGTGTGAGGACACGTGTCCGTCTCTCGTCTCACCGATGCCCCGTCCCTCATAGCGAGAGACGGGACTCCGAAGCGAGTGACGGATTACCCATGACAGACGGTCTGGCCGCCAATGGAGGAAGAAACTTCTTTTCAAGCCTAAAAACCCCCAATTTTCTTTTTCTCATCACTGCAAATATAAAACCCACATTTTTCGTGAATCTAGAGGACCAAAGTCTCCGAATCTCATCCTCTCATTCGAAAACGGACATCGATCTCTTCATCGGGTAATTTTTGATTTGGACTGCTTCGGGACACGGTGCTTACAAATTGTCACACCCCGATTTCTCCCTAGTAGTTTGAGCCATGTTTGCCATGTATATGTGTGCTTGTGTGAGTGCTTTGGCATACGTTAAGGGTATTTTGGGCAAAATGCATGTTTTGTGGGCTTTATTATTGTGTGGGTGCATGTATTATATTGGGATGTGAGTATTTGGGTTTTGGTAGTGTGTGCAAGTTCATATGGATGTAGTGTGTGAATTATGAGGGTTAGTCTTGCGTGCTATATCATGAGTATTTTTTGGGTGTGACTGGTCAAGTTCTACCAACCATAGAGTGACATGTGGCTAGGGATTTAGGGAGGAGGTATAAATAGAAGAGAGAGAGAAAGGGGACAGCCATTCCTATTGCTTTTCTTGTTTCCTCCTCTTCTCTTTGCTTCTTCTTCCTCTTTTCTCTTCATATGTATGCCCTAGCTTGGATCCAAGTGTTTTGTGGTGGAAATTGATCATCACCTTAGCTTTGATTGGAAAGTTATTAGTGGATTTCTTCTTCTTCTTCCTTTTCATCCCTTGTTATTGATTTTGTTAGAATGTGTTTTAATCTAGGGTTTTGTGTTTGTGTGATTGATGAGGAATTTTGGGATGAAAAAGATCTTGAATGAATTTGGAAGCAAGAAAGATCATCTAAGTGAGCTATTGGAGCAAAGGAGTTAAAGGTTTGGGAATTTGATTGATTTTGATGTACATATGTGATTTGTGCCTTTGCATGAGATTTCTGGAAATTTCATGTTTGATGAGGCTTATTATAGTGCTAATGTTATGGGTATTCAATTGATTTAAGTTATGATGCATGGATGATAATTTATTGAAGCGAATTTGAAGTTTAATGAACTTTTACTGAAATTTCTGGGTTTGTATTCTTGAGAAGCTTGATTATGTTAATGCATGATCTTGATTGTGATAATTGTTAGAAAGGTTGTGTTTATGTTGTTTATGATGCATGGAAGGTTTATTTGAAGGTAAGAAGAAGTTTGGTTTGATTTGGGTCAAAATGGGTTTGATTTTGGAAGTCTGGGTTTTTCCTGCATTTTGCTAGAAAATGGAAGTCACGATGCTGTCGCGAGTGCGGCAGAATCATGAAATCCAGTTTTCACGATAGTTTGCTCTGTTGTTTATGAGGCATCCGACTCGTGAATTGGCAGCACGACTCGTGAAGCTTTAGCATGCGCGAGTGGTGCAACAAATCACGCATCGGCAGGGGAAACTGAGAGATTCACGAGATGTGAATCACGTTCACGAGTCGTGATACCAAGTTCACGAGTCGTGAACCAAGTTCACGAGGCGTGAACCAAGTTCACGAGGCGTGAACCAAGTTCACGAGTCGTGAACAACCTTCACGAGTCGTGAAGGTTGTTCAAGACTCGTGCTAGCAAAGCATGACTCGCACGCCTTTGCCCCTTCCCTCGCGCAGGCCTTCCAGCCACTGTCGTGAGCGCAACACTGGTCGCGATTTTGACAGTGACCCCAGCCTGCCCTATTTTTCTGAAGTGCTCTATTTTCTGAAAATGGGTTTCAAATCTCCTTTTTCATGGATTTTTTCGATCGCGACAGTCTCCTCTTTGCCTAGAAACTGTTTTTGAGGAACTTCTTCTTTGCATAGTTCTTCACTTATGTTACGCATCTATGAGTGAAAATGTGAATTATTGATTTATTCCCATGCATAGTAATTATTAAAATATAAGAGTTTGAGCTACCAGGATTATGTTGTAAATGTATGTGTGTAACAAAATGTGAAATTATCCGTTACGTCTAAATGAATATGACAACTGTAAATTAATTATTGAGACTAAATGTGGACATGATATCTAATAACATAAATGTGTTTAATATGTTCATATGAGATATTTATACGTAAATGAATGCATGTGCCTAATAAAAATGAAAGAATGTTATGCGTATTGGTGGAATGTGTATGTATGTAGAAATGAGACCAATCCAATATTAATAATATTATGGAAATTTAGCCTGCGCTAGTCGAGTTGTGGATAGATAGGCATGCCTATAGAGTTCTGTTAGCTGTAGCCCTCTGTTATGTTTGGACCCTGATCAGGTCCCTGTTTAGTTCCTCGCTGTGACGCGTCCCGAACCCCGGGCTGCCCCGAACCGCCCGCTTTTAGGGCTTTCGGGGGGAGGTTCATAAAAACTTGTAAGAAATTACAAGTGCGTCCATTTTGGGCAACAAGGAGGTTTCTTGGAGTCGCCACCCAATAGAACATTGGGAAAGGTCGTCTAGCATCAGTGAGCCTAAAACAGCGCTGCTATGTCTATTATAGGCAAGCCGGAGGTGTCTTGGAGGCTTCCACCCTAATGATAGGATGGTCCTCTAGCCTCATGCTTGGGCAAACCAGAGGTGTCTTGGAGCCATCCACCCTAATAGAACATTAGGATGGCTCTCTCGCCTCGTGACGCCTAGGACTATGCAATTTTGAGCCTTTTATGGGACACAAGAGGTGTCTTGGAGGTCCCATCCCAACAGAACATTGAGATGGTCCTCTCGCCTCGTTGAGCCCAAAGACCACAGAAGGTTCGGGACTTCCCATTTATTCATACCTTGGTTAAATTTATAGTTAAGTTTTGAACTTTTTATTTCATCCCGTTTCTCACTCAATTTAATGCATTCAAATTAAAGCGCAAATCATCCATTTAGGGAAAGCGGTAAATAAAGAATAATTAAAATAAAGTGTACAAAAAATAGATTACAATAAAACTAGGGGCAGAATACAACTCCCATTGTAAATTGCCAGCTATTCATACATAAATTGGGATATGTGTTAGGAGTGAGGACATTGGTCCTCGTATGCATATTTATTACAAAATAATTTTGAGATGTCGATTTTTATTTGTTAGAAAAATTGGACATTGGTCCTCATTTTACAAAAACCCCAATTTAATTAATAAAAATATTTAACCATTTTTATTAGCAAGATAACATAAAAAGGGAATTATTCCCAATAACGATATAATTTAAAGTAAAAAAAGATAAAGCCTAGAAATGAACCCGGGAGAAGACCCTTAGGTCTTTGCAGTAGCTTCTACATCGAATGGCTCCAAATCCACCAAACAAGTCAAAAATAAAAAATCAAAAAAAATAAAGGACGTGTTAGTCTAAAATTAAAGAACCAAAATAAATATGAAATTAAATGATAAGGAGAAAAACGGAAGAAATTGCATAAGAAAACCATTAGAAAACAAAAGGAAAAAGAAAAGGAGTCAAATGGGGAAAGGAGGCCCAGGGACAGCCCAAATCGTGTGACCGACGGGCGTCCCTGGGCATGACAGACGGGTGTAAGGGCAACCCTCGATGGCCTATCGCTCGCTTGAACGACGGCTGTCGGTGGTCCTTATGCCCGTCAGTCGCCTCTGTTCCCAAAAAGAAACACAAAACTAAAATTTCCTTTTTGTTTTAATTTGAATAAAACTGGATTTTTATGCAAGAAATCACCAGAAATAATCAAATTCAAAATAAAAGATCCAAAATTTTTACCCTCGGATTTTTACCTTGTGAAGGTGAATGTTGCAAGATTTTGACTCCTCGAGTTCTACAAGGATCGAATTGTGATCACGCGATCTGGAGAGATTTTTGGTTGCAAAAATCTTACTTTAAAACGTAAGCCAAGAAGAGAAAATTATTTTTCTTGCTTGGAATTTTGATAGTAATGAATATTTGAATTAGCTAGATTGACGAAAACGAATGGATTTCATTTCCTCTGATTAGCGTAATTCGAGAATAAAATAAAGAGAAGAAATTTTAAGAAAATAATTCTTTTTTGTAAAAGACAAAAAATGAAATCTCTGTGGAAAATTGCTAAGCTTTTTCCTTAAAAAATTTTCCTAATCAAAAGTTTTCTAATCGAGAATTTTTAAGCAAATTTTCCAACCCCTAAAACTGAATTCCCTTCTCCTATTTATAGATTTAGGAAGAAATTTCAAATAAATTTAAATTTTAAATTTAGATTTTTAAGAGGATTTTTCGAAATCAAAGATTTTTAAAAGATATTTGGAATAATCCAATCATTTTTAAAAATATTTGAAAGGATTTTTCAGGTTTAAAAGATATTTTGGATATTTTGTAAAATCCTCCAAAATCTTACCCAAAATTTGGCGGTTAAGGCTGCCAAATCACCGACCGACAGGCTTCGGTGGATGACCAACGGCTGTCGATGGAAAGGAAAACAGCGGTCATTTGACCGGCGAGCCTTACACGTGGCACAACAACCACTCGCGAGGCGTCGCTCAATAGAGCGACGGGCACCGCTTGGGTCGAGCGACGGGTACTGTTCAAGAAATCGATAGGCACCCCACCGAGCGACGGCTGGCACTCGACGTGAGAGACGGGCCCATTGCACGAGCGACGGGCTGTACCACCACAGATGGGCTGCTCGTCTGTGGACCAAAATTCCAATTTTTAAGGTTTTGACTCTCCGAAATCTCCTGTTTCACCTAAAAAACTTTCGATCCTTATAAAAATGGAGAATGAACACCCACAACTTTCATCACTTATGCGAAACCAACGTTAGCTTCTTCATTAGGTAACTCTGATCTGGACTGCCTTAGGACCCGGTGTCTACAGTTGCCCCCAATTTTGGGGAAACTAGTGCACTAGTGCCTAGATGAGCCAAAATTCAGAGGAGAAAGGAAAGAGATGCGTACCTGAGGCAGCCCTTACCTTTTTGTCGTGTGGAATGTTGCAACTTGTTGCCGTTGAGCTCAACTATGACTCGTTTGCAATCTCTGATCAGTTTGTACGACGTCTGTAAGATGCCGTGTTCTCTAACCACAATCCCGTTGTGATTTGTTCTGTTGCGTGTGCCCCGCTGTCCTCATCTCGGCATGCACGCTAGCTGATCTATCTCGCTGGCCGCATCTCGGCCTGCACGGTGTCTGTGGGATGCAGTGTTCTCTAACTACAACCTCTGTTTACGATCTGTTCTATCGCGTGTGCCCCGATGTTCTCATCTCAGCTTGCACGGTAGCAGGTCTGTCCTGATGGCCTCATCTCGGCTTGCACGGTTTCTGTGAGATGCAGTGCCCTCTAACCACAACCCTATTGCGATCTAATCTATAGCGTGTGCCCCGCTGTCCTCCTCTCGGCATGCACGGTGGCTGATCTATCCCCCTGCCCTCATCTCGGCTTGCACGATGTCTGTGGGATGCAGTGTTCTCTAACTACAACCTCTGTTTGCGATCTATTCTATCACATGTACCCCGCTGTCCTCATCTCATCTGGCACGGTGGCTGATCTATCCCGCTGGCTTTATCTTAGCTTGCACGATTTCTGTGGGATGTGGTGCCCTCTAACCACAACCCTGTTGTGATCTGTTCTATCGCATGTGCCCCGCTGTCCTCATTCTGGCATGCACGATAGCTAATTTGTCCCGCTGGCCTCATCTCGGCTTGTACGATGTCTGTGGGATGCTGTATTCTCTAACAGCAACCTTGTTGCAATCTGTTCTACCGCGTGTGCCCCGCTGTCCTCATCTCAGCATGCACGGTGGCTGATCTATCCCGCTGGCCTTATCTTGGCTTGCACGGTGTTATATGCAGTGTTATCTAACCACAATCCCGTTGCGACCTGCTCTATTACTGTGTCCCACTGGCCTCATCTCGGCTTGCACGGTGTGAGATGCAGTGTTATCTAACCACAATCCCATTGCGATTTGTTCTATCGCTGTGTCCCGTTGGCCTCATCTCGGCTTGCGCTGTGTGAGATGTAGTGTTATCTAACCACAGTCCCGTTGCGATCTGTTCTATCGCTGTGTCCTGCTGGCCTCATCTCGGCTTGCACTGTGTGAGATGCAGTGTTATCTAACCACAGTCCCATTGCGATCTGTTCTATCGCTGTGTCCTGCTGGCCTCATCTCGGTTTGCACGGTGTGATATCCAGTGTTATCTAAACACAGTCCCTTTGCGACCTGCTCTATCGCTGTGTCCCGTTGGCCTCATCTCGGTTTGCATGGTGGCGGGTCTGTCCCGCTGGCCTCATCTCAGCTTGCACGGTGGCAGGTCTGTCCCGCTGGCCTTATCTCGGCTTGCACAGTTTTTGTGGGATGTAGTCCCCTCTAACCACAACCTTGTTGGGATCTGTTCTATTGCGTGTGCCCTGCTGTCCTCATTTCGGCATGCACGGTGGCTAATTTGTCCCATTGGCCTCATCTCGGCTTGCACGGTGTCTGTGGGATGCGGTATTCTCTAACGGCAACCCTGTTGCGATCTGTTCTATCGCGTGTGCCCCGCTGTCCTCATCTCGGCATTGCACGGTGGCTGATCTATCCCACTGGCCTCATCTCGGCTTGCACGGTGTGAGTTGTAGTGTTATCTAACCACAATCCCGTTGTGACCTGCTCTATCGTTGTGTCCCACTGGTGTCATATCAGCTTGCACGGTGTGAGATGCAATGTTATCTAACCACAGTCCCATTGCAATTTGTTCTATCGCTGTGTCCCGCTGGCCTCATCTCGGCTTGCACGGTGTGAGATGCAGTGTTATCTAACCACAATCCCTTTGTCAGATGCAGTGTTCTCTAACTGCAATCTCGCTACAATCTGTTCTACCGCATGTGCTCTGCTGGCCTCGTCTCAGCTCGTGCAGTATCCTTACCAACCTCCATTTGATTTGCAAGGCATTAGACTGAATATTCTGTTTTATTTGCCTCTTTCGGGCATTCACAGCATAACCTCGGTAACCGCTAACCAATCCGTGTAACATCTTATCTACTAACCATCATCCGGTCAGTGTAATATCTGTAACCACCTTTCGGTCAGTACAATATCTGATCTGCTAACCACCATCTGGCTAGTACAATCTCTGATTTGCTAACCACCGTCCGGGTAGTACAACATTTGATCTGCTAATCCCCATTTGGCTAGTGCCATATCTGATCCGATAACCACCATCCGGCTAGTACAATATTTGATCTGCTAACCCTCATTCGGCTAGTGCAATATCTGCTTTGCTAACCCCCATACGGCTAGTGCAGTATCTAATCTGCTAACCCCATCCGGGTAGTGCAATATCTGATCCGCTAACCCCCATCCAGCTAGTACAATATCTGATCTGCTAACTCCCATCTAGCTAGTATAGTGTTTGACTATCGACCATCCTTAGGTCGGTATGGTGACTCGCTCATCATTGTTTTTACTAGCACTTATCATGAACCTTTTTTTTCTATAATAAAGGGCAAAGCAAATATGCAGTGTATATAAAAGAGATACTTACCCGTGGCAGTACATACCTATTGGGGCCGATGTTTAACGGGTGCCCCCCTGAAGGACGGTTGGTTTTTCCCTAAATATCGATTCCTCTATCATCTCCAACGTAGCCTTCTTGTTGAAAAGACTTGCATACTTCTCAAGAGGGTGAGAGAATTTGATGTTGAACCTCCAAAGAGGAAAATAGATTTGAGCCTCCTCAGAGGAAAATTAGATTGGAGGTTTTGTTGCTTGCCTTGTTTTTGTTTTTATTTGTTTTTTTTTTCTTTCTTGTAAGTTTTTGGGATTCTTACATTTTGGATATATTTGAATTTTTACAGTATATTAGATTTTCAAGGCCTTGAAAATATCTTCTTCTATTTGTTTTGTGTTGTTTTGTTTTTGTTTTTGAGAATTTGTATTCTTTGTACATTTGAATTTGGATTTTGTACACTTATTGTGTGATGTGTGCAAGCATATATCTTATGATAAAGAAACTTACTTGGTGGCTCCCAGCATGGCATGCATGAGCAGGCTTGCTCTTTTAAATGTCTTCTTGGGAGCAGGTCCGTGAGATTTTATTCTCGTGAGGACTTTATCTTGATCTGACTGTTTGGCACGGATGAGTGCTAATGTAGAGCTGAAACTATACCTCGGCCCACTTTTGCATCTGATTGTCTTCAACTAAAGTATGAGTGGGCTTCTCAAAAGATCTTATTTTCTATAGATTTGTGTGATTCCAGATCACCCTTAGCATGATGTGCCCGAAAAGGCTTGTTCTTCTGGGCATTCCACCTTTGCACATATTCACCTGATTTTATGCTGGATATAGTGGCCGAAAAAATTGAGTTGAACCCATCCTTACTCATGAGGTCTATACGGACCTTTTCCTCTGAGTCATGTACACAACAACATATACAAAAGATTGTGTGTGTGTATGGAACTATGTGGGGGAAATATATGCATAAAGCTATATACACGAGACACGAGCAAAGGACTAATGTACAAGAATTATGTATGCATATCTATACGTGTAAAAGACTGAATGCATGTGACATGCATGTGATATGCAAAAATGAATTAACCACATCCCAGGTGGTTAAGGGATTCGTTGTAACACCCCAGTACCCCTCGAAAGGAATATCGAGATGTCACACACAACACAAACATTCAAGCAAGAGCTAAAGCGGAAGCACTCATGAATAACCATATAAACTTGCATAACTGAACTTATAAAGTATACATATAATAAGTCATTACATTACATATCAGAATTACATGCCTTACAATATATTACAAAACGTACAAGTAAAAACTGGACTATACAACTTATCCCTATACTAGTACAAAAACAAGACTTCAACTCCTAGTGGCCAGCAGATGCGCGACTCCAAAACCAAACCAATCCTGCAAACCTACACGGAAACAAACATCCGTGCTAAGCGATAATGCTTAGTGGGGATTTACAAAAACAAAGGGCTGCACAAGCATGCATAACAGTATATACATATCATGCTAAGGCATAAATGCAATGTCAATTACAAAATTATAACATGTACAATTCAATCTTATCAAACCTAACATGCTCAAAGCATCATAACATTCTTATTTACATAACATATAACGGAATCTTAACAATATAAAGTGCACTTGACGAACATAACTGAGCCAAAAGCATTATATGAAATACTCAAAACAATCATTCTATCATCAAAAACATAAGCTCGATTATCACAAAAGCAAACAAGAAGCCTGAACTCTCGTGGACTGTGGATACGGGTACAAAAGATACTGATGAAATTCAGTATCTAAAACAAAATACATAAGTCTGGAAACATTCGAATACCCGAAGGTAACAAAAGAGACTGAAGTCTCTAGACAAAAGATCATAACAGTCTATAAAGTAGCTACGCAAAACCCTTTTATAAGCATGCTTATATATCCACTAACTTGACACTTCAGGCTCGCTAACACTCTAATTACTACAACACATATTCACATATCCAATCACAATCACATCTCACTCAATTCATGTACATGCTAAACAATCCAATAAATATACTAGCAAATAATACCTATGATCTATAACATGCATGCCCAAACATATTCATATACTCATCTCATAATGTTAAACATGAATTGGATAAGTTATAGGAACTTGTAGAGAAGTTCGGGTGCATTTTGGGAAGGATAAACACACAAAAATACTCAAACTAGAGGGTGGTAAAGGTGGGAAATGATTCATGCCAACAATGGGATCAAAATGTGAAGGAAAGTCCATCAAATAACTAGTTCTGTTGCGCTCGCGACCCCTATCGCGCTCGCGACAGTAGGCTCCAACAGGTGCCCATCAGGACTACTTTTCACCTCAAACTTGTACTGCATAAAACAACATCTAAACCTAATTTTTAGGCAAAATGTCCTTCTCAACAATTATTTTATAGGATGTTAAGTTTCTAATGGGACATGTTATAGGTCATTTGGACGTATAAAACATAAGATATGAGCTAAACAAACTATACTATTCCAATGGACCCGCCAGAATAGAGATGCTTATTTTATGTCCATTTTTGGGACACTTAGAGCTAGAATTAGATCATAGTAATTTCTGGTACTTACATAGATATGGAAGTCATGGTTCCAATGGAATAATAATCACTTAATTCCAAGTTGTAAAACTCCATTTATCACAAAAACATGACACGGAGGTCTGATACAATCTAGGCAGAGTTTTCCCCTACAACTAGGGTTCATACATGATCACTATATTATACACATGGGAATTCAACTAACACTTCAACACACATCCATTTTACATTTCAATTATATCAAATATCAATTAAACACATTAACATGCATTAATTGACACAACATCACAATTCACTACACATGCAAAAATCAAAGGGCACACGATCCCTACCTCTTGAAGTGTAGTCGAAACACCCAATCTCAAATCTTGTGCTTGCCATTTTCCTTTCTTCTAGCCTCAGCTTCTTGCAATACCCAAATCAAAAACAAACTCTTAATCCATTTACTCAACCAACAAACCACAAGAAGGGGGGTAGAAACAGAAACACAAATCCAATACACTTACCTCTTAGTTCACACGGTAACCTCTTCAAACCAACAAATTATAGCAATAACATAACTTGAAGAATCACAAATCAGAATGAAGAAAGGAAGAAGAGAGAAAAAACTATGAGACAATGAGAGTGAGTAAAGTAGAAATCTGATTGTTAGTGGAATGAGACAGATTTTCCCACTAACTTCAACATTTGTTAAATGTGGCTGCCTAAGTGGCAAGCTCACAGCAAGACACATGTCAAAAATCTGCCACATGTTCCACTAAATCAAAATTTCCCACTTACTCCTTATCTCAATTCCCTATTAGTCCTTCCACTCAACTTCTTTTCTAACATCTAATTTACCTCTTCAATTAGGTCCTTAAATACTCTTAATCTTATTCTTGGTTCAATTCCTTGTACCCTTACTATGCAATTACACCATAAATCCTACTAGGGTGTAATTCGAGTTGTTACATTCTTTGAGGGTACTGCTTGGCAGCTCACATTGTCTGATGCTCCCAAGGATCTAGAAAAGCATTGTCTTGGCTTTACAGACTCTGACCCATAATTTTTTTAAAGAGAACTGTCTCGTGCGCATCTTTTCCCCCCAGTCAATGAGCATTTTGCCCCCAGGACTCTGAATCAAGTTTTGCATTATGCACTACCTGCCAAAAGGGATGTTATTCAAAATAATGTCGCCTTATCGTTCCAGGCTTCAAAAGTCATTATTTTAAAGGTAGTGCGTCCCTTGTGGACTTTCACACTAGCTTTTCTTAGCGGAAAATGCGTCCCTGTAAGCACCGTATCCCGAGGCGGTCCAGATCAGAGATTAGCCGATGAAGATATCAATGCCCGAGTCCGAATGAATGGTTGAGATTCAGAGATTTTGGCCCTCTAGATTCACGAGAAATGTGGTTTTTTTATTCATGGCAATGAGAAAAAGAAAATTGGGAGCTTTGGGGTAAAAAAGGGAATTTTCCTCCACCGGCAGCCAACCCGTCGCTCCCTAGGAGCCCATCTCTCGTTATGAGAGACAGCCCATTGGAGAGACGAGGGACGGACACGTGCCCTTGCACAGATGCCCGTCTGTGAGCCTTCGACACCCGTCGGTGGAATCCTGTTTCCTATTGGAAAAGGGATTTAACAGACGCTCATCGGTGGGCTTAGACGCCCGTCGGTTAAATCCTGTTTCCAACAGGAAATAGGATTTAACCGACGCCCGTCTGTAGGAGTCCGATGGCCATCGGTCATTCAAAAAAATTACTATAAAAAGCTTTTCTTCACCTATTTTGGGGGTTGGATGAATTTCGCTATTTTTCTACCTAAAAAGCCCATTTTCTAGCACCCTTTTCATCTCTCAAAATTTCTCTTTTCACTTTATTTGATTTGGTGAATCAAATTAATTCAAAGAAGCTAAAATCGATTAGTTTCCATTAAATTTGATTCCAATAGTTGACCATTTTTGTTAAAATCAAGAAGAAAAAAAGATCTAAATTTCATTTTCTTGGTTTTCACCCATTTCTCAAGAAACGTGTGGGGTTCAAATCTTCAAAAAATCCATCCTTAAAGGTAAATCTGAGGGTAATTATTCTGGGCATATATTTAATTTAGCTTATTTTTATTATTTGCATTTTATTTTTGAATTTTGAGGTGGAAAATTACTTTGTTTGAGAAAAAGTTGATTTTTTGCTGTCCTTTTGAGGAACAGTGGTGATCGACGGGCGACAAGGCCACCGACGCCCGTCTCGTGGTTGAGCGATGGTGCGTAAATGACGCCGTTATTGCCCGCCGGTCACTATTGTTGTGCCCATCTCTCAGTTGGGCGATAGTATGTAGCCCGTTAAAATGAATGAATTCCCCCATTTATGTATGTATTGCACTTCTACAAATGGGAGTTGTATTCCGCTCCTAGTGTCATTGTACTTTATTTTTTATGTAGCTATTCTCATTTTATTTTATTAATTTATTTATTAATGCCTTAACATGAATACTTGCGTCTTTAATTGCATTGTGTGGAGAGAGAGCGAACTAATAAACTCAAAATTTAATTGTAAAATTAATCAAGGTAGAAATAGATGAGAAGTCCCAAACCCATCTCTAGTCTTTGGGCTCAACAAGGTGAGAGGTCTATCCGATCACTCATTTGAACGAGACCTCCAAGACGCCTATTGTGTCAAACGACTTAATAAATCCTAGGCTCCATAGGGTTAGAGGGTCATTCCCAATGTTCTATTGGGGTGATTGCCTCCAAGACCCCTTTGGCTTGCCCAAAATGGAAATATGCGCCGTCTTAGGGTCACTGAGGTGAGACAAACTTTCCCAATGTTCTATTGGGTGGCAATTCTATGAAACCTCCTTGTTGCCCAAAATAGACGCACTTGTAAATACCTTACAAGTTGACAACGAACCTCACTTGCCCGATCGCCCTCAAGCGGGCGGTCAAGGGGCGCCCATGGGGTTCGGCGCGCATTACAGTGGCGACTCCACTGGGGACTTGTTCGAGACTTTGATTTGAAAATACCTTAATTAAAATTTACGATTAAATTTTAGTTTATGAATTCGCTTTCTCTCAAATTTGCATTACATCGCATTAGAGCCTTAGATTATGCTAGATTGGTCCTTTTAAAAACCTCGGTATATTCCCGAAGCACAACCCTATGTTCACTTAATGTAGGGAAGTGTTAAGGATAATCACCAGCCCAAGCCTCGTACCATTTGGTATATAAAATGGAGACCCAATTGGTCGTTACGCTCGTGATGAGCTAGACCCGTTGGCAGGGACCACGCTTGGGTAGACCCAAAGTAACACCACCCTTGACTAAAGCTCATGTAATGGCCATAGATACTTCCCCTAGGTGATATGAACCGTAATACCGTGCCTGCTGTATGGATCCTTATATATTGGGTGAGTCTAAATGTTTTGTTTAGTTACCTAGCTAAAGGTTTTCATGCCCTGGTAGGGCCATGTCAATATATTTGGATTACCTAAATACATAATGATCATTATCCATGCGCTTGTGCATTAGTATAGGAGTGTTATACTGCCGATTTTTTGCCGCGCACCATGCGTGTCCATCGGGTTCCCTGTTAACCCATGGGCTAATCCTGCCTAGGAAAGAGATTATAACCGCGTATGTGGGAGTAATAAGGGCAGAAGGACCTATCTGGTTGCATGTGATTTGTGGGTGTTGCATATCACGATCATGCATTTCATTTGCATATATGCATCATTCTAACTCTTTGTCTCTACAACCATCATAGATCTGCCTAGGTGGACGAGAGGACCTGCAGGACGATTGATCAAAAATCCTGTGTCTAAACTGCCAGAAAGGGAGAATTTCTCAGAGACCCATTTAGAGACCGGCTGTACTATTTCAAAGATGGCTAACTCACCAAGGGGAAATAACGCCACTAAGGCCTTGATTGCAGAAGAGGTTGGTAGAAGATTTGAGGAGTTTGAGGGCCGAATGATGAATATGTTGGCTGCAATGACCCAGCGTGCTGCTCCACAGAACCCGCCTCCTCCTCCCATAAGACAAAATGAACGGGAGGAGGATAGAGAAGAGAGGCAGGAAGAGATCTAGCCACCACCAGTAGATTTGAGGTCAGTGGCATCAGGGGTATAGAGAAGAAGACAAGTTCAGAGGTTAAAAGATGTCCGTGTGGATGAAGATTATGAGGAGACTATTGTATAAGAAAGGGGAAAAGCGCCCCAGTCAGAGGAGACCATGTGGAAGAAAATGGAGGAGAAATTTGAGGTGATGGCCCGAATGTTGAGTAGGGGCCAAGGGATGAATCCCGAGGATAAGGAATTGGAAGGAGAGGATCCGATCCCATACATCTTCAAAATGCCAGACATTCCTAAGTTTGATGGCACCTCCGACCCAACTGCCCATGTGAAGCAATATTCGTTGATCATGAAAGGGACCACCTTGACGAAGAGGCAGAAGGTGGAATACTTTTGCTTATGTCTGACTGGCCCGGCTATAGATTGGTACCATGGTCTTGACCGCAGAACCAAAGAAGACTAGGATTTGCTGACGGAAGAGTTCTTGAGGCAATATGATTGTAATACAAGGATGGAGGTGACCCTCAAAGATCTAGAGTTGCTGCAACAAAAGGCTGGTGAATCTTTCCATGAGCACTTAACCCGCTGGAGGAACAGAGTGATGGAAATGAGAAGGAAACCAGAGACTCAGGATCAGATTAGATTGTTCATCAAGGACGCAAGCCCCTATCTGAGGGAGGGGTTGAAGATGAAAGGATTAAAAGACTGGGAGTCCTTGAAGGATATAGCCATCGAAGCGGAGGGAGAGTACCTAGCCCGAAGAGCGAACAATGATAGCTATGCCAAGAGGGGGAACGGTAGCCAGGGGGCAAGTAGGCCGGTGGGTCCCAGCGGTAGCACCAGAAGAACGGTTGAGGTGTCTCCTGCTGACGCAACCACGAGACATTTTTCAAACTTGGGGAGGTCCTTATCTTGGGTTCTGAGAAGGTTGATGAAGGGAGGGAAGCTACAACCATTACCTCCTAGACCTGCCATAACTCAGGGGATGCCAGGTCACAGAGATAATGAGTAATGTGCTTACCACCAGCACACAGGGCAAGTGACTGATGACTACAAGGGATTGAGGCATGCAATTCAAGACCTGATTGATTCGAAGCAGATTACAGACCCCGAGAAGAGGGAAGGCCAGAAGAAGGCTGGGTATAACAAGGTACCCCCACCCGTGTTCATGATTGGATCCAGTTTATCCGAAGAGTTTGTCTTGAGTGAATTGTACGGCGATGATGTAAACATTTCTATCACGAGCCTCTATGAGGTAAGTGAAAAAGGGATGCCCGCTGCAGTGATCGATTGCTAGTCCACTAGTGAGAGTGGAAGTGATGATGATAAAGCTGTCGAGTTTCCTGACTCGTGGGGTTTAGAGGAGGAGGAAGCAGAAGAGTAGAAAGGAAAAATTAAGGTAGGAGCGGTGACCCACAGTGGGAGAGTAGTGCCGGAAGTGGCAGCACCTCAGGAGCCAGTAGAAGTTCAGAAAGAGAAAGGGAAGGAGCCAGAAGGAGATTAGGTAGTCAAACAGTTGCAGAAGACACCGGCCCAGATTTCCATTTGGGATTTACTAAGGCAGTCCCCCTCCCATAGGCAAAGACTGGTAGAGGCTCTATGCACGACGACTGTGGCTATGACGATTTCGCCCACCGAGCTACTGGAAGTGGTGAAAGGAGGGGCTAGAGCGAGTGTAGTGTTCATGAATGCTGATTTACCCGCGAAAGGCCGTAACCACAATCGCCCCTTATACATTAGGGCTCAAATCAATCAGAAGCATACTTCTTATGTGATGGTGGATGATGGGTCGTCAATTAATGTATGCCCTCAAGTAGCCATGGCAGCCTTTGGAGTGACGGAGGACATGCTAGCCAAGTCAAATTTGATGATCATAGCCTATAACAATTCTCGTCGGCATGCTTCAAGGACTTTCAAGGCGTTGGTCAAGACAGGGCCAGTGGAGACTGAGGTAGAATTCGTAGTCCTGCCCATTCCTGCCAATTTTTTAGCATTGCTGGGGAGACCGTGGTTCCACAAGTTGGGAGGTGTTCCCTCTACTCTCCACCAGATGGTCAAGATACCACATGAAGGACAAGTGGTGACCATCAAGGCTGTAAGAGAGAATCAAGTGTCAATACTCGAGATAGCGAGGCAGCCTTTCAGTGGATTCCACGTGGCCATGATCAATGAGGAAGGGACAATAGAAGGAAGCCCACAACTGCTAGCTATGATGAAGAGGATGTCGTTCCTTCGGGGTGCTGGATTGGGTAAGAACTCCCAAGGGATGCCAGAGGCCATTGCCACTAAAGGTCAGAAGGATAGAAAGGGCCTGGGCTATAAAGGAGGAGTGCAGAGAGGAGTGAAGCCAGCAAAGGGGATTCCCCACCTTTGGGAAAATTTTGTGCCTGCAATAGCACTTTGCGCTTACACCGGGGAGGCCGAGCCTCAGTTAGTCGATGGAAGGATTGTGTCAGGATTTGAGGTATTCAGCGATGTTTATGATTGGAACATCGGGGTGATCAAGCTAGCTGATGACTTTTGGGATTAAGAGGTCTTGACCAACAGAGCTATCTGGGATAGGGAAGAGCCTGAGGAAGTGGTGACCGAAGCTATGGTGGCCACTCATGTCAAAGGGAAGACAAAGATAGAAGAGGTTGCCCAAGAGGTGGATGAGGAGCCTCCGATCAACCCGAATGATGCAGGGCCGTCGACAGTGGTAGATCTAGTGGGAGAAGGGGAAAGAACCGGTTTAGACTGTATTTTCATTCCTGAACTTTTTTATGATGTAAATGACAATTATAATTTTCTTAATGAAATGAATGATTTTGCTTACTTGTGTGATGTTTATGATAATTTCAACATGCATGATCATGATCACATTCCATCCATATTTGATATTGATTCTATTGATGCTACTCCATTTAATCTTGGAACCTCGGAAAATCTGAAAGAAATTTTGATAGCATCAAATATAACTCCTGAGGAAAGAGAAAAATTTGAGAGAATATTAAAAAAATACGAAATAGTCTTTGCTTGGACCTATGAGGACATGCCGGGGATCGATCGGAACATCGCGGAGCACGCTATTCAAACTTATCTAGACCACAAGCCGGTGAAACAGAAGCTGAGAAGACTTAGGCCGGAATAGGCAGATAAGGTGAAAGAAGAGATTCGGCAATAGATTGAAGCTAAGTTTCTGGTGGAGGTGCAATATCCCACGTGGCTAGCCAATGTAGTCCCTGTGGCCAAAAAGAACGGAAAAGTGAGGGTATTCGTGGACTATCGGGATCTGAACAAGGCCTGTCCGAAGGATGATTTCCCACTGCCCCATATAGATGTGTTAATAGACAGCACCGCCAATTGTGCAATGTATAGCTTTGGGGACGGTTATGCGGGCTACAATCAGATACTCGATAAGATAATTGATCGGATCAAAATGGCTTTTATCACGGAGTGGGGGACATATGCTTACAGGGTGATGCCTTTTGGTTTGAAGAATGCAGGAGCTACCTACCAAAGGATGGCAACAAAGATTTTAAGTGAATTGATCCATAAAGAAGTGGAGGTATACGTAGATGGCATGATGGTTAAGTCAGCCACTAGAGAGGGCCATTTCAAAGCATTGGAGAAGTTCTTCACCAGGATAGATAAATACAACCTGCGGCTAAATCCCAAGAAATGTATCTTCGGAGTAACTTTAGGAAAGCTCTTGGGAGATGTGGTCAGCCAAAGAGGGATCGAAATCGACCCGGACAAGGTGAAAGCCATCAGGGAAATGCCAGTGCCGCAAAAGGAAAAGGATGGGAGAAGTTTCCTGGGACATGTGGTCAGCAATTTTCAAGCTACTTAGAAAGAATCGGCCTGTGGTATGGAACGAGGACTGCCAAAAGGCCTTCGACAGTATCAGAGAGTATTTGTTGAACCCAGCAGTATTGAGGCCACCACAACCAGTCAAACCGCTCATTTTGTATTTGGCAGTGGAAGATGGCTCTGTAGGTGCTATGATGGCTTAGGAAGATGAGTTCGGAGTGGAATTCGCAGTCTATTATCTTAGCAAGAAGTTTCTCGCTTACGAGGTGAAATATGCAGAAGTAGAAAAGATCTGCCTCGCCGTAATTTAGGCATCCAAGAAGCTGAGACACTATTTCCATTCGTACAAAGTACAAGCAGTAGCGAAGCAGAACCCCCTGAGGTATTTGCAAGAAGCACCGTCTTTGCTTGGGAAAATGGGAAGGTGGTTGCTGTTGCTACAAGAATTTGATATTGAGTATATCACTCAGAAGACTATTAAGGGGCGGGTAGTAGCTGAGTTTCTGGCTGATCATCCCATCCAGGGCGATTCACTTGAGTTCAATTTTCCTGATGAAAATATAGCGGCGATCTCTGTTCAAGGTTGGCAACTGCACTTTGACGGGGCTGTTAATAATAAGGGGGCAGGAGTGTAAGCACCGTGTCCCGGAGCGGTCCGGATCAGAGGTTACCCTATGATAAAATCAGTGTCCAAGCCTGTATAAAGGGCTGGATTTGGAGGTTTTAGTCCCACCTTCC
Source organism: Excoecaria cochinchinensis (assembly GCA_947683425.1). Taxonomy (NCBI): domain Eukaryota; kingdom Viridiplantae; phylum Streptophyta; class Magnoliopsida; order Malpighiales; family Euphorbiaceae; genus Excoecaria; species Excoecaria cochinchinensis. The sequence goes on from CANTUQ010000038.1 coordinate 5,167,683, forward strand.
ACGAAAAATGAGGCTTTTTATCATTCCTGGGCAGAGGGGGGAGAAAACGGGGATTTCCGAGTCAAAAAGGCCTTTTGTCCTCCACAGACGGCCAGCCCGTATGTGAAGTCGGCCCGTCACTTCGAGTCACCGACGGCTGGTGGTATTTTCCGATGCCCGTCGGAAAGTCACCGCACCTGTCAGAACGTCGCCTGGTTTCCCGGAGCACGCAACCCTTCCGACGCCCGTCGGTGGATGTGGCAGGGCCGTCGGACGAATCCTTGTGTCAGAAAGATTCTTCCGACGCTCGCCCCTATACACCGACGCCCGTCGGTCGTGTCTGGCTTATAAAAGATCCGAATTTTCAATAGAAAAAGGTTGGAAAAATTTTCAAAGGGGGAAACTCTGCCCAATTTCAACCAAATTTTCTTTCTCTTCCAACAAAACACACTTACAAAGGAAATCTATTTGATCAAGGATCAAATCAATCAAAAAGGAACTAAAAATAATTAGTTTCCTTTAGATATTGATTTTAAAATCAATCTTTTGGGGGGTTGAAGAAGAAATAGGCCATTTTTCTTTCTTTGATCCTTCATCTTTTGCTTCTCGTGGAACGCGTGGGGTTCTAATCAACACAAGAATCTCACCCAAAGCGATTATCTGAGGGTAAATATTCCGGATTCCTTCTCCTTATCATTTCATATTTATTCCTTATTTCGTGGGATTTATCAATATTTGCCATTATTTACCTTTATTTTGACTCTCTTTATCTCCTTTTGGGATAAAACCCATTTTTTTTTTGGGGAGAGTTTACTCTTCTGTTTTTTTGGAGACAGTGGTGACCGACGGGTCATCTTTATCACCGACGCCCGTCGGTCACCCCACTTACAGATGCCTCTCCTTGAGTGACAGACGGACATGTCGGCTACCTTAACCAACGCCCGTCGGTCATCTAAGGAAGGCTGTCTGTGGGTTCTACCTCCATCCTTTTAAACCGTTTTTTATCTTTTTCAAATCCTTTCGGTTTCCTACATGTTAATTTTATGTATATTAACATCTCTCAACTTTCCTATGAGTGTATATATGATTTCTCTTGGACTGCCACAAACTTGAGCGGCTATCTACCATATTCGGAGGATTCCGTCCGGTTTAGTTTCCTAACCCTCTCGATTATTTCCTTCATTTTGTTATTCATTGATTATTTCATGTATATGGATATATTCTTCTCATATCTCGTTAATGTATAAATATAATCTAACGATTTTATACTTAAATAAAAATGAGGTTTTGTACAAAAGCAAAAAGGGCCAAAGCCCTATTTTTATCCAATAAAATCATCATAAACAAAAATCTCCAATTTTAATAATGATGCATGTGAGGACCAAAGTCCTCAAAATAAGCAATGCCCCGATTTATGCATGATTCGCACATTTATGAAAGGGAGTTGTATTCCACTCCTTGTATTATTGTAATTTATCGCTTTCATTATCTATCTGATCATTTATCGCTTTCAAAATGTGAATAAATGCGCCTTTTAATCAATTGCATAGTGTGGAGAGAGAGCGAATTAATGATATTAAGATTTGATCATAAAATAAAATGAGGTAGAAATAGATGAGAAATCCCGGACCCAGCTCTGGTCTTTGGGCTCAAGAGGTTAGAGGTTATCCTCCAAAATACTTCTTGGGTCACGAGGCTTTAGCGCTAATCCTAGGCTCTTTAGGGTGAGAAGTTCACCTTCCATGATCCCTCTGGCTGGCCCAAAATGGATACCAAGCGCAGTCTTAGGCTCTCCGAGGCAAGAGTAACTTTCCCAATGTTCTATTGGGTGGCGACTCCATGAAACCTCCTTATTGCCCAACATAGACGCACTTGCAATTTATTTGCAAGATGTCAACGGACCCACAAGTGCCCCGATCGCCCACGTGCGGGCGGTCGAACGGGCGGCCGCGGGGATCCAGCGCGCGTCACAGTGGCGACTCCACTGGGGACGTTTATGGTTCAAGATTTCGATTTGAAAATATCTCGTTTAACATTTATGATTAAAATTTAATTCACAAATTTGCTTTCTCTCAAAAATTGCATTCGCATATCATTAGAGCCTTAGAATATGCTAGTTTGGTCCCTCTTTTAGCCCCGGTGCGTTCCCGAAGCACGACCTCATTTTCACTCAATTTGGGGAAGTGTTAAGGATAATCACCAGCCCAAGCCACGTACCTCAATGGTATATCAAAATGACGACCCGATCGGTCGCTATGCTCGTGATGGGCTAGACCTGTCGGCAGGGATCATGCTTGGGTAGCCTTAAAGAAACATCTCCCTTGTCCAAAGCTCATGTAATGGTCGTAGCTATTTTCCACAGGTGAAATGAACCTTAATTCCATGCTTGCTGTATGGGTCCTCATGTATTGGGTGAGTCCACATGTATCGCTTGGTAACCTAGCCAAAGGCTATCATGCCCCGGTAGGGCCATGTCGAAATTTATGGAACGTTCAAATACGTGACGATCATTATCCATCCGCTTGTACATTAGCATAGGAGTGTTATGCTGCCGGTTTTTCGCCGTGCACCATGCGTGTCCATTGGGTCCCTCGTTGACCCTTGGGCTAATCCCACCTAGGAAAGAGACTGCACGACCACGTGTGTGGGAGAAATAAGGGCGGAAGGACCTACTTGCTTGCTTGTGCTCTGTAAGTGTTGCATATCACGACCATGCATTATACCTGCATTTCATGCATCATACCTAACATTTTGTCCCTGCAGCCATCATAGATCTGCCCAGGTGGACTAGATCACCAACCGGACGACTGATCCGAGTTCCTGCTCCCGAGCTGTCAGATAGAGAGGGTCTATAAGAAATCTTACCAGAAATCAGTGGTACAGCATCTCAGATGGCAAACTCGCCTAGGGGGGAAGACGCCACCAGGGCCATGATTGCGGAAGAAGTGGGCCGCTGTTTTGAGGAATTCGAGGGTAGGATGATGAATATGTTGACCGCCTTGGCACAGCAGAATGCTCCGCAGAATACCCCACAAAATCCTCCTCCCCCTCCTCCAGTTAGACAGAATGAGCCAGAGGAAGAAAGGGTTCAAAGACGAGAAGAGCCCGTTAGGCCGCCACCAGTAGAGTTGAGATCAGTGGCCTCGGGAGAGCAGAGAAGAAGGCCTGTGCTGATAATTGATGATGATATCGAAGATGATAGGATGAGCCTCGCATCTGAAAGGGGGAAAGCACCTCAGACCGATGACTTCATATTAAAGAAAATGGAAGAGAGGTTTGAAGCTATGGCTCGTATGTTGAGCACGGGTCAAGGGATGAACCCGGAAGATAAGGAATTGGAGGGCGAGGACTCGATCCCTTACAACTTTAAAATGCCAGATGTGCCGAAGTTTGACGGTACTTCTGATCCAACTGCTCACGTGAAACAGTATTCTATGGTCATGAAGGGGACCACGTTGTCTAAGAAGCAGAAGGTAGAATACTTTTGTCTGAGTCTGACCTCTCATGCCATCGACTGGTATCATGGCCTTGACCGCCGCACTAAAGAAGATTGGGATCTGCTCATTGAGGAGTTTTTGAAGCAGTATGACTGCAATACCAGAATGGAGGTGACTCTAAAAGATCTTGAACTGCTCCAGCAGAAAGCCGGAGAATCTTTCCATGATTATCTCACCCGATGGAGGAACCGTGTAATGGAGATGCGGAGGAAGCCTGACACCCAGGATCAGATTTGTTTGTTCATCAAGAATGCAAGCCCGTACTTGAAAGATGGGTTGAAGATGAAGGGGTTGGAGGACTGGGAGTCTCTCAAGGATATAGCCATCGAGGTAGAAGGAGAGTTCTTGGCTAGGAAGGCTAACAATGATAATTTTGCCAAAAAGGCTAACCCCGGTCAAGGAACCAGTAGGCTGGCGGGTCCCAGTAACAGTACCGGAAGAACAGGCAAGGTGTCTGCTACTGAGGTAACCACCCAGAGGAAGTTTTTGAACTTGGGGAGACCATTATCTTGGGTTTTGAGAAGGTTAATGAAGGAGGGAAAATTGCAGCCCTTAGCTCCTAGGCCTGCTTTGACGCAGGGGAAGCCTGGGCACAAAGACAATAAATTCTGCGCGTTTCACCAGCACTCAGGCCATATCACAGACAAGTGCAAAGCGCTGCGGCACTCTATACAAGACTTGATTGATAGCAAGCAGATTTTTGACCCTAAAAAGAGGGAAACTAAGAAGAAGCCCGGCTATAATACCGTACCGCTACCCGTGTTTATGATCGGATCTAGCTTGCCAGAATGGTACGTGCTACAAGATCTATATGGGAGCGAGAATTTTGCTGCTGATTGTTCAGAGATTAGAGAGGAGAGAGCAGTCGTGGCTACCCTTGATTGCTGGTCTAGCAGTGAGAGCGGCGGAGAAGCCGAGGAGGATGGAGAGATGAACCTTGACTTGTGGGGGTCTGATGAAGACAGAGAAGAAATAGGGGCTGTAACGAGAAGCAGAAGGGTGGTCCCCGAGATTACAAGGCTACCTGAGCCGGTGCAGGCGCCAGCAGAAAAAGAGCCAGAGGAGAATAAGATTGTCAAACAATTGAAGAAGACTGCGGCTCAAATATCCATCTGGGATCTTTTGAGACAATCCCCCTCTCATAGGCAGAAGGTAGTAGAGGCTTTGGTTGAGGCCACGGTCGCCACCACGATCTCCCCATCGGAACTGTTGGGCCTAATTAAGGGAGGATCCGAGGAGAGATTGGTCTTTTCTGACGCCGACCTACCGGTCGAAGGCCACAATCATAACAGACCCCTATACATCAAAGCGCAGATTAACGACAAGCACACTGCTTGCGTTATGGTAGATGATGGGTCTTCTATCAATGTGTGCCCCCTAATAGCTCTGTAGGCTTTTGGTTTGAATGAGGATATGCTCAGTGGGTCGGATTTGACTATCACAGCCTACGATAATTCGAGGAGGCAAGCCTCGGGAACCTTTAAGACCTTGGTCAAGACTGGACCTATTGAAGTGGAGGTAGAATTTGTAGTGTTGCCCATCCCCGCTAACTTCTCAGCTCTCCTTGGGAGACCCTAGTTTCACAAGTTAGGTGGAGTGCCATCCACACTACATCAGATGATAAAGTTCCTACACGAAGGGGAGGTGGTGACTATCAAGGCAGCCAGAGAGAACCAGGTCTCAGCGCTTGAAATAGCTAATCAGCCATTTAGTGGCTTCCATGTATCCATGATACGAGAAGAGCATGGGTCAGTGGATAACCCAGCCGTGGTTAATATGTTGAAGAAGATGCACTATCTCCCCGGCGCTGGTTTGGGCAGAAACTCTCAGGGGTTGCAAACAGCGGTCACCACTCGAGGGCAGAAGAACCGGAAAGGTCTAGGGTATAGAGGTGGCTTCAGCAAGAAGAAGGAGACAGACAAGATCCCTCACATTTCAGAGAGCTTCATACCAGCATCCTCAGTTTGTGCTTACACTGGCGAAGACGAGCCGCAATGGGTAGAGGGGAGGATTGTCCCTGGCTTCGAGATCTTTAATGATGTATTCGACTGGAGAGTCGGGTTTATCAAGACTGCTAAAGACTTCTGGGATGAGGAGGTCATGACTCAGGGTATCACTTGGGATAGATGCGAGCCTGAAGAGGTTGTTACTGAAAAGATGGTAGCTGCCAAGCTGAAAGGGAAACAAAAGATAGCAGAATCAAAGCTGAAAATGGGAGATTTGAGGATTTCTTCCGACATGCCTGGAGGGCCTCTGCTGAGTCTGGAAGCCAGTGATCAAGCTGCAACGGCGTCAACCTCGGGAGTGGCAGAAGAAGACTCTAGCTTAGACTATCTTTTTATTCCAGAACTCTTTTATGATGTAAACGACAATTATAATATTATTAATAAGGCAAACAATTTATCTTACTTGTGCGATGTTTTTACCGATTTCAACATGCATGAACATGATCATATTCCATCAATTTTTGACATTGATTCCACTAATACAACGCCTTTTAATCTTGGAACCTCGAAAAATCCGAAAGAAATTCTAATAGCATCAAATATAACTCCTGAGGAGAGGAAAAATTTTGAGAGAATAATAAGAAAACATGAAAAAGTCTTTGCCTGGACCTATGAGGACATGCCGGGAATTGACCGAGATGTGGCAGAACATGCTATCCCAACTTATCCAGATTACAAGCCTGTGAAACAGAAGTTGAGAAGGCTCAGACCAGAATGGGCTGACAAGGTCAAGGAGGAAATTCGACAGCAGATTGAAGCCAAGTTCCTTGTTGAGGTGCAGTATCCTACATGGTTGGCAAATGTGGTCCCTATAGCAAAGAAGAACGGAAAGGTCAGGGTGTGTGTGGATTATCAAGATCTGAACAAAGCTTGCCCTAAAGATGATTTTCCACTACCCCATATCGATGTATTGATAGACAGTGCCGCCAATTGCGCGATGTACAACTTTGGAGATGGTTATGTGGGCTACAATCAGATCTTGAACAAAATAGCTGATCGGGTTAAAACCGCTTTCATCACAGAGTGGGGGACCTATGCCTACCGGGTCATGCCTTTCGGCCTAAAGAACGCAGGGGCCACATACCAGAGAATGGCGACCAAGATCTTAAGTGACCTGATCCATAAAGAAGTGGAAGTGTATGTCGATGACATGATGGTCAAGTCAGCCACCCGGGAGGGACACTTTGAAGCTCTAGAGAAGTTCTTCACCAGGATTGATAAGTATAATCTGCGACTTAACCCCAAGAAGTGCATTTTCGGAGTGACTTCAGGAAAACTATTGGGACATATCATTAGTCAGACGGGAATAGAAATTGACCCGGACAAGGTGAAGGCCATCAGAGAGATGCCCGTGCCGCAAAAGGAGAAGGATGTAAGGAGTTTCCTGGGCAAGCTGCAGTACGTCAGCCGATTCATTGCCAAGCTCACTTCGATATGCGAGCTTGTTTTTAAGCTGCTTAGAAAGAATCAACCTGTGGTCTGAAACGAAGAATGCCAGAAAGCCTTTGACAGCATCAGGGGATACCTGTTGAATCCGCCAGTGCTAAGGCCTCCGCAACCGATCAAACCGCTTATCCTGTATTTGGCAGTAGAAGACAGTTCAGTGGGCGCCATGATGGCTCAAGAGGATGAATTTGGGGTGGAGTTTGCAATTTATTACCTCAGCAAGAAGTTCCTAGCTTATGAGATAAAATATGCTGAAGTAGAAAAGATCTGTCTCGCAGTAATTTGGGCGTCAAAGAAACTGAGACATTATTTCCACTCGTACAGGGTTCAAGCAGTGGCCAAGCAGAATCCGTTAAGATATTTGCAGGAAGCGCCGTCTTTGCTTGGAAATATGGGGAGGTGGCTGCTCTTGCTACAGGAGTTTGATGTGCAATACATCACCCGCAAGACTATTAAGGGGCGGGCCGTAGCCGAATATCTTGCTGAGCATCCTATTCAAGGAGATACTCCCGAGTTTACCTTTCTTGATGAGAGCATAGCCGCAATTTCTATTCAGGGATGGCAGTTGCACTTCGACGGGGCGGTAAATAACAGAGGAGCCGAAGTTGGGATCATCTTGACGACCCCAGATAATGGGAAACTTCCCCTTTCTAAGAAGCTGAGGTACAAAGCAACCAACAATGAAGCCGAATACGAAGCGTGCACCTTCGGATTGGAAGCTTTAGCGACATTGGGGGCAAAGAATATAGAAGTCTTCGGTGACTCATCCTTGGTGATTAACCAGATCCGAGGTGAGTGGGCAGTAAAAGAAGAACGGCTGATGCCCTACGTTGAATATTTGAAAGAGATGTGTGGGCAGTTCGAGGCTTGCACTTTCCACTTTGTGCCGAGAGATGAAAACTGTCTGGCTGATGCGTTGGCAACCTTAGTGTCAATGTGGGATAACCCCGAAGGAGTGGCTATGAAGCCAGTGCTGATTTCGAGTTCTGATAAGCCCAGTTTTGAAACCAAGCCTGTGATGGAAGTAGAAGTGGCGGATGGGAAACCATGGTACTTCGACATCATGAACTACTTGGAAAATAATAAATTTCCAGAAGAAGCTACTGAGAAAGACCAGAGGATGATCCGAAAGCTATCCACTCAGTTCATATCCTTGGAAGGGGCGTTGTACAAAAGATGGTTGGACGGGATTCACCTCAGGTGCCTGAATGAAAAGGAAGCCCGCAAGATGATGGAGGAAACCCATGTAGGTGTCTGTGGGGCCCACATGAACGGTTTGACCTTGGCTAAGAAGATCATGAGGCAAGGCTTTTATTAGCTTATGATAGACAACGACTGCTCAAAATATGTTAAGCAATGGCGGTTGTGCCAGCAGTACGTAGACTTGAGACACCTGCCAGTATCAGAGCTGCATAACCTGACGTCACCTTGGCCTTTCGCTGCTTGGGGGATAGATATCATTAGAGAGATTTGCCCTACGGCATCCAATGGACACAGATACATCATAGTCGCAATTGATTATTTTACCAAATGGGTAGAGGCAGAATCCTTCAAAAAAATTGACGCGAGGGACATGGCCAAGTTCATAGAGAGGAATCTAATTTGCAGATATGGCCTCCCTCATCACATAGTGTCTGACAATGGAGTGCAGTTGATGGGAGAAACTAGGAAGCTCCTCGAGAAGTATGGTATCGAGCATCATAAATCCTCTCCCTACCGACCATAGGTGAATGGAGCAGTAGAAGCCGCTAATAAGAATATGAAGAAGATCCTGTCCAAGATGGTCGAAACCTACAAAGACTGGGCTGAAAAATTACCCTTTGCTCTATGGGGATATAGAACGACGGTAAGGACGTCTACAGGTGCTACACCATTTTCCCTGGTATATGAAACGGAAGCAGTATTGCCAGTTGAGATAGAGCTCAAATCACTGAGGGTGGTCATGGAAGCCCAAATCCCAGAGGCCGAATGGGCGCAACAAAGGCTACAGCACTTGAATTTACTGGATGAGAGTAGGCTGAAAGCTTATTATCATAATCAGATTTACCAAAAGAGATTAGCAAGAACTTTCGGAAAGAAGGTGAGAAAGCATCCGCTGAACGAAGGGGACTTGGTGTTCAAGCAGATGAGGCCAGGCATACCAGATATTAGAGGAAAATTCAGACCGACCTGGGAAGGGCCGTATATCCTTAAGAAACTGCTGTCCAAAGGAGCTGCAATCTTGTCGGATAGTGACGGGAACGAATTCAAAGAGCCGATCAATGTCGACAGACTCAAAAGGTTCCACGGCTAAAGACAAAAATAAAAAGAAGAGAATAAAATGCCCTGCAGGTCGAAAATCGAAAAAAGGCGGCTGTGCTAAAATTGGGCGCCTCGACAGGGTGAAAACCGAAAAAAGGCATCCTGTGCAAAAATTAGAGGCATGAGAGAAAATGTCCGATCGTGAAAACCCGAGAGGGCCGATTGGTAACAGGAGTTGATGCTGTTAAAATTTTATTCCTTGTATTGACAGCGCGTAAGCAGCTGAGTAAATGCCAAAACTGATCATGTATGCTGAAATTATATGAAAATATGCACAAATTGGTGAAATAGAATGAATATTATTCTTTTCATTTTTGTCATTTCCTAGTTCTGCGTTAAAAAGAAATGTAGCACCAAAAAGAAATACATATATAGGCTAAGCTAAGTCCTGCTGCTGCTCTCGCCGACCAGATGCTTGAGCCCTCGAGTCCTGTTATCAGATGCTGGACTAAGGATCCACTTCTTATACTCACTAGTCAAAGACACAGAATGATTGCCGAACCTCGGGATAACAGTCTTCACTAGTAGTTTTCCCCACAGCTCATGATACCGAGAAGCAAATGAAGCCGAGAGAGCTCCTCCTTGGAAGGATAAGGGAACCCTCACTACATCCTGGGTCATCCCGAGCTGACGTGTACATCGAGAGGTGATGCAGAAGGTGGCTTGACGGAGTCCACAGAGGGGAACACATCCCGATGGCTCATCAATGACCACATGAGACAGCGGGAGCCAGGCAGACGTAAAGCTGATGTCGTCATCTGACAACTCGCTAAATCTGGTAATTCCTTCACCAGTGGTGGCACACCCATGAAGTCGTCGACGCGGCAGAAGGTGGCTCGGCGAGTACTGTGGAGTAACTCGAGGGGGTGGCTCAGACAGCATCTTCAGTTTCTCTTGCAGCCAGATCTATATGAAAAAAAAAAAGAAAAAAGAAAGAAAAAAAAGAAAAAAAAAGAAAAAGAAAGAAGAGAAGAAAAAGAAAAAAAGAAAAAGCTGCTGGAGTAAGTAGGGTTTACTTCAGGTAAAAATAAGGCACAGGGTTGTGTGAAAATCCGAAAGGACGCACCTCCCGCTAAGAAAAGCTAGTGTGAAAATCCTTAAGGGACGCACTACCTTTAAAAATAATGACGTACCTGGAGCAATAAGGGGCTGCCGGTGAAGGTTGTAGTGGATCCAGAACTCACAGCATTCAAGCCCAGAATGGTTTCAGCCAGAATGAGTGGTAGGGGTGATAATCCCAGATGAAAGTCGCCCAAGACTCCGAACAGGCGAGAGTCACCTGTCAAGCCCCCTGGAACAACAGTAAGGAAGTTCACCATGCAAAATAAGAATGTGATGCTTACCCGATAGGTGGGGATGTCGATAAACTGGCCCAGAGCCTCGATTAGTGGCCCCAGGGAAAAGGAAGAGCCCGGAGGAATCAACCGGACGGCCTCAGAAGAAGGTATGCCCAGGGCCATGGCTATGTCCCGGGCCTGGAATAGGCCGTAGTGGGGGACGCAGGGCAGAGCGCTAGGAGGGAACCAAGCTCCGAGAATGGCAGCTAATTCTTCAGGCATAGGGCATAGTTCCTAATAAATGAACCGAAAAACGTGAAACCGGGGGTTCCAGAAGTGGGTCGCCGCCAGGAGGAGGTTCTGGTCGACTTTCACCCGGCACAGGTATTTCAGCCCGGACAGAGAGGAAAGGGCGCCCTCTTCCCAAGTGTATTTGTCATCTAAGATACGGTGCATCCTTTGGGCTAGAGGGGAAGACATTTTGAGAAATATGAAAGGTTCAAGATGTTGGAAAATGAAGAGACTCAAGAAGAGCAAAAATTTTGTAGGATTTTATAGGGAAGTGTCACCGACGGCCTACCCATCTCTCCACAGAGACGGCCTACCCACCTGTGCAAAGGGACGGCCTGCCCGCCTCTCCTAAGAGACGGCCTGCCCGTCGGTATAGATCCACCTGGCAGACTCATACGTCAGCATTGCATTCATCACGCGCATTAAATCGCATTTATTGCATGACAGACGGCCAGCCCATCGGTCGCTTCTACAGACGCCCAGCCCGTCGGTCACGAAATTCTATGTAAGGACGAGTGACAGACGGTGCAAACGCTGCTGTCCCTTTCTTCTTCCTCTCCCAAACCGTTTTTTAGCCTTTTTTTAGTGTCTTTTCAAGCATTCTTCATCTTTCTTCGCGATTTCTTCATAATTTCGCATCATTTACTCACCGGACGCTTTGGTGTTTATATTTTCTTCAGTTACTACACTTCTCGCGACTACAAGTAAGTAAATAATTACTTTTTTTTCTTGAATTTTATTTAATTTATTAATTCATTTCTTCTTCTTTCAACTTTAAAAATGTTTAGAAAATTCCAAATGCCTTGGGAATTTAGGGAGAATGCTGCCCATTTTTTTTATTATCATTATCATTATTCTAGTGCAATTAAACCTGAATTTTTGCATGATCACATAGAAATAGAATTTTTCTATGACTTTGGTGCTTTAGAAATAGACAATCTTTAGCGCACTATTCTATATATATATTGCTTGTGAGGCCTGAGGCCATTGTGTTGTGTTGTTGGGGACACACTCTTGCCGGGGTGCGTCCCATTTACATGCGTATATTATTATTGAGGCCTGAGGCCTATGTTGTTGCCTTTTCATGCAGGACGTCGGGCATACCCCTGCCGGGGTGCTGCCCATTTTTTTTCATGCAGGAGCCTCTGGGTTAACCACCTACCACCATGGCCCATTTTTTTTCCACCCGGGCATGGAGCCTCTGGGCCATGGTGGTAGGCCAGCGTCTCAACATTAGCCACGAGATCTTGGCCAACTTGACCAGAGTCGGCAGAGGATTGACGCCGGTGGTGATAGTAGGAGTTATCACCCGGTTACTTTTGAGGTTGGTGGTTAACCCTGAGAGGTTGAGAGGACCCTTACCGGAGGGGATCCATGTAGACGCCACAGCGGCAGTATAGATGGGGATGATCTCCCCGATTTCGGGCCAGGCAGAGGCCTACAAGGTGCTGACCATTCATGAGACCTGGCAGATGTTCTCACTCCCACCCTTGGGTGCAGATCCGAAGCACCCGGAGGAGCAGCCTCAGCCTGAGCCATAGCCAGAGCCCCAGCCTCAGCCTAAGCCTCAACCAGAGCATCAGCCTCCTCAGCCTCCTCAACCACAGACTGTGCCACCGCCACAGCAGTAGGAGCAGCCCAGGACTCCCTCGGACTTTGACTTCGAGTTCACGATGGACGACCTCTTCGCCGCTTCATCGGCATCCAGAGCGCCGACTCCAACCCTATCACCGAGCGCCGGGGTACAGAGGTCTATCCACGGGCCCTCTGAGAGATACCACCCGTACTCCCGAGGCGACCCCGGGGCATCCACCTCCTCGGCACCACCGCTAGAGCCAGCACCGCAGCAGCCTGCGCAGCCTGATTTCTCTCAGCTCCTCACGTCCATGTTTACAGCCTTAGAGCGGCGGCAAGATGAAAGGGATAGGGCTATTCACGAGAGGTTGGATCGCCAGCAGGCTGCCATTCAGGAGAAGTCCTAGTCGGTGGAGCGCTTAGCCCGAGAGCAGGCCGGCTACATTGAGCATACGACTCGAGAGCAGGCTCGGGCCTTGGATGTTTTCAGGGATGAGCAGGCTCAGGCCTTAGGGGCCTTCAGAGGTGAGCAGTTGAGGCTGATCGAGCAGATCGCTTAGGGCCAGAGGAAATTGAGGCAACAGCTTGCTCATGATTTGAGGACGTCACAGGACCAGGCGTCTCAGAGGGTTGACATGACCCTGCAGATGATTGATGAGTCGCTCGGCTCTCTGAGATCCCGCGTCCAGGCGATAGAGGGGATCCTCCCACCTCTGTCTCAGACCATGAGAGAGTTCAGAGAGCAGACGGAGCAGAGCCTAGAGTAGAGGAGAAAGGCCGCCAGCGAGCAGACCATTCAGTTGAGCCAAGCCTTTAAGAAATTAGGAGACAAGGTTTCTGAGACCTTAGGGTTTATGAGCACCTGTACCCAGCCCTTCTTGGATGGCTACGCTCAGAACCGGTTCAGGCGGGCCCATGATCACGAGGCAGGACCCTCCACGGCCCAGCCAGCTCCACCTCTACCTCCGCCAGGGACCGTGCACATATCAGATGACGAGGATCCCGATGAACCCTCCGACTACACACCTCTCTGACCTTCAGGGAGTTATTTTTGTATCTGTTGTACATTTTCATTTTGTATATGCACTGTACAAAAATGATGTTTCTAGTGAAAACTTTTGTTTCATTATTGCATGATCATTCGATTGTTAATTGTTTCATCACATCACAGAAAGTGTATGTTCTCATATTTAGTTATATGTCAATGAAAATGACAATATAAAAAAAACGAAAAAAAAATGATGAATGACAACTCAAATAAGAAAAAATGAAAAATAAAACATGGCATAGCAAATAAAACAAAATCGCGCCATTAATAAACAGGTTAAAAGATGACCGCTCAAACATGAACTAATAAGACCTTTTTATCGCACAGGTACAAAGAGTACCGCTTTACCTCAGATCGAAGTTGTGGTCAAAGCATACCGCACTTCACCAGATCGAGACTGTAGCCAAAGCATGTTGCATCTCACGGATCGAAGTTCTGGTCAAAGCATACCGCACTTCACCAGATCGAGACTGTAGCCAAAGCATGCTGCATCTCACAGATCGAAGTTGTGGTCAAAGCATACCGCACTTCACCAGATCGAGACTGTAGCCAAAGCATGCTGCATCTCACAGATCGAAGTTGTGGTCAAAGCATACCGCACTTCACCAGATCGAGACTGTAGCCAAAGCATGCTGCATCTCACATATCGAAGTTGTGGTCAAAGCATACCGCACTTCACCAGATCGAGACTGTAGCCAAAGCATGCTGCATCTCACAGATCAAAGTTGTGGTCAAAGCATACCGCACTTCACCAGATCGAGACTGTAGCCAAAGCATGCTGTATCTCACAGATCGAAGTTGTGGTCAAAGCATACCGCACTTCACCAGATCGAGACTATAGCCAAAGCATGCTGCATCTCACAGATCGAAGTTGTGGTCAAAGCATACCGCACTTCACCAGATCGCGACTGTAGCCAAAGCATGCTGCATCTCACAGATCAAAGTTGTGGTCAAAGCATACCGCACTTCACCAGATCGAGACTGTAGCCAAAGCATGCTGCATCTCACAGATCGAAGTTGTGGTCAAAGCGTACCGCACTTCACCAGATCGAGACTGTAGCCAAAGCATGTTGCATCTCATAGATCGAAGTTGTGGTCAAAGCCTACCGCACTTCACCAGATCGAGACTGTAGCCTAAGCATGTTGCATCTCACAGATCGAAGTTGTGGTCAAAGCATACCGCACTTCACCAGATCGAGACTATAGCCAAAGCATGTTGCATCTCACAGATCGAAGTTGTGGTCAAAGCATACCGCACTTCACCAGATCGAGACTGTAGCCAAAGCATGCTGCATCTCACAAATCGGAGCTGTGGTCAAAGCATACCGCACTTTACCAGATCGAGACTGTAGCCAAAGCATGCTGCGTCCCCCCGAACCCATCTCTGGTATTTGGGCTCAACGAGGAGAGAGGTCTATCCGATCACTCATTGGAATGAGACCTCCAAGACACCTCTTGTGTCAAACGACTTAATAAATCCTAGGCTCCATAGGGTTAGAGGGTCATTCCCAATGTTTTATTGTGGTGATTGCCTCCAAGACCCCTTTGGCTTGCCCAAAATGGAAATATGCGCCGTCTTAGGCTCACTGAGGCGAGACGAACTTTCCCAATGTTCTATTGGGTGGCGACTCCATGAAACCTCCTTGTTGTCCAAAATAGACGCACTTGTAAATACCTTACAAGTTGTCAACAAACCTCACTTGCCCAATCGTCGTAAAGCAGCCGGTCAAGGGGCGCCCAAGGGGTTCAACGCGCGTCACAGTCCCTTTGGGGATTTTCACATAAGCCTGTACCTAATTTTTGGGGTTAATTTCTTCGGTTGGCACTCAATTTTGTGGCTTGTAATGATTTGGTCACTAAACTTTAATTTGTAACAAAAAAATAATTCATCTATTATTTTGTAACGAAAAAATCATAATAACCAAAAATTGCATTCGCCGGCAACCGGCGCGTGATCGGTATGGCAAAGCCCAATGACACGTCAAAAATTTTATCACGTCAGATTAGAGTTAATTTCTGTGGTGGTCACTAAACTTTGTGCCTTGTAACGATATAGTCACTAAACTTTGTGTATTGTAACGATATAGTCACTAAACTTCAACTTTGTGCCATGCATATCATGTGCCGGTTACCGGCGAGCACTATTTCCGATCATTGTGATTTTTTCGTTACAAAATAATAGATGGATTTTTTTTGTTACAAATTAAAGTTTAGTAACCAAATCATTACAAGCGAAAAGTTGAGTGACCATCAAAGAAATTAACCCTAATTTTTGCCTGGAATAGACCCAACCCATTCCAGCGGCTTTTACTCATTTTTTTGTAAGACAAACTGCCTATTTCCAGGTTTTCACCCTGCCCTTTGGCCTAACTTTTGCTTAGAGAGCCAGTCACGGTTTTCATCTCTAACGGCCTCATTTTTTTTCTTTTTCCTCTCGAGACTCTCCTGCCTTTTAGGTATGGCTGCAAGAAAAGTCGAAGCCACTATCAAAGCCCCTTCCTAGGGTAATCAGTAGTTATTCTTTAAGACATTTTCTCTTTAGGCATCGATTGCATTCCATGGCCTCCCTTGATGAATGTGTTGCTAGATTGGGTGAGGTAGCGGATAAGGATCGGGTTCTTTAGGGCTTCATGAGGTTACCTTTTACATTACCACCCGTTGTACTTGATAATTCAGAGGGATTAACGATATGGTGAGGCATTCCAATCTTTCCAAGGTGGACCTTTAGCTTTGGCTTTTACCTCCATACATCATGGCCTCTAGGCAAGCTACCGGTGAAGATTATTATACCATCCATTCAGGATTATTCTTTTACTCCCACTAATGCATTCAAGAGGCAGGTGATTAGTCTCGCAGTTGATAATAAAACTGATTGACTTAAACATCCGGACGGTGAGAGCAGTAGTAGATTGTATTCATTTAGATTTCATGCATCCAACAATGAATAATGTTTCTCTTTTTATAAACGAACTAGAAAATAATGAACACATGTATTTGCAGAGATTGTGTACATTTCTGTATGATTTCTCTATACATGATCATTATCTAACATCGATTCAAAATGAAAATTTACATCTAATCTCATAGTAGATCTTGTAAGCATCAAACTCCTGTCTCCAATCAGCCCTCTCGGGTTTTCTTGATTGGATATTCTCTCTCAAGCCTCTAATTTTTGCCTAGGGTGCCTTTTTTCGGTTTTCACCCTGACGAGGCACCCATTTTTAGCAAGGCCGCCTTTTTTCGATTTTTGACCAGGGCTTTTATTCTCTTCTTTTGATTTTTAGTCTTTAGCCATGGAACTTCTTGGGTCTATCGATGTTGGCTAATTCTTTGAAGTCATCTTCATCGCTGTCTATCGAAAATGTTGTTCCCTTGGACCATAACTTCTCAAGAACAAATGGGCCTTCTTATACTGGTTTGAATTTGCCTTACTCATCCGAAATATTCGGACTCACTTGCTTAAAGATTAAATCTCCCTCTTTCAATGGTGCTTTCTTTCTTACAGGACGATCGAGCAGAGTGTCTTCTGATAGACCTGACTGTGGTAATAATCCCATAACCAGTCCTTGTCTGACGTGTTTGATTGCTGCTGCCATTGCTGCACCCTGTCGGCTTTCAAAATCTGGGCTTCCATGACTGTCCTTAAAGTTTTGTGCTCCACTTTGACCGGCCATGCTGTTTCTGCCCCCTATATCGAGGAATAAAAGGTGACTCTTGTACAGGTTCTGATAGTGGTTCTCTAGCCTCGAAGTGCAAAAGTCCATTTCTCTGCCCAATCCTTGAAGTTTTGAACCATCTTGACCCAGATCTCCTTGTTAGCATCCTTTCTTGCCCCATTGGTTTAAGGGAAATATAGGAAAGACTTGTGGTCTTTAATGTCATACCCCCGTAGCAACTTCCTAGCCTTAGCTATAAATCGTCCTTCTGCTCTTGAACCCTGTGTGGTGTGGGAGACCATATCGATATATTGGATTTCCTTTGATGAACTTGTCCATTGGAGGCCATAGGACAATCTCCCTATGATGTCTATTCCTATGCTCGAGCAACCCGTGTCCATTGTAAGTCAATATAACCCTTTTGGTCCGTCCTAGAAGTCAAGAAAAATGGCAAAGTATAGGCATGTGTAGGTCAACGGGATTTGAACAAAACTTGCCCCCCATTATGATTTTCCAATCTACATATTGATTCTTTTCTTTATCTCTTTTTTTTTTTCTTTTGTTGCTTTTTTTTCGAGGATAAGCTTTGTTCTAATCCTGATAGTTTACACATACACGCACTCCTCCTCTTTTCAATTTGGGACAATATTGACCAACTAAGTCTGGCGTTGAACTTCGAGTAGAAATTTTAGCTTCATCTCTGCCTGTGGATTCCTCCTTTTAATCTTATCTGCCCCTTTCGCCTTCAATCTTTCAAGTTTCTGCGTGATTAGTCCATGATCGGGGTATGTTGGAATGGTGTGCTCGATGATTCGGCAATCAACTCTTAGCGTGCCTTCATAAGTCTAAGCAAAGACTTTTTTACATTTTCTTGAATTTCTCTCAAGTTTTAATCTCTCCTCGGGAGTTATAACAAATGCTAACAAGATTTTCTTTGGGTTCTCCAAAGTTTTGAGATTAAATAGAGTAGCATCAATTGAATCAATGTCAAATATGAATGAGTCATGATCATGATTATGCATAGAGAAATCATAATAGATATAACACAAGTAAGCAAAAAATGTTCGTTTTATTAATGAAACTAGAATGTCATTATTAAATAGTTCAAAAATAAAAAGAACATTCTAAATAGCTAATCATTTTCTATTCTTGCCAACACAGATGTTACAGCCGATGGTCCATTATCATCCTTAAGAACCGTCCTGCCTATCCACTTAGGCACTTAATCCATCTTACTCTTTCCCTCTCGCTTTTCTGGGTCGAAGATCAGCTGGGAGTCAATCAGATCTTGAATAGCATGTCTCAAGGTCTTGCAATCGTCTATGGTATGCCCGGTGTGCTAGTGGAAGGCGCAATACTGATCCCCTTTATGATCAAGCTACCCCTGGCTTCTAGCGAGCCTAGCCGGCAATGGCTATAACATCCCCTCCTTTATCAGCCTCTTAAGGACCCAAGACAATGATCTGCCCAAATTAGAAAAATGCCTTTGCTTCACCTCCATGGTTGGCACTTCTATAATCTTTTCCTTTTTTGGGTCTGGCATCAGTTCTTGAATGCAATCTCTCAAAGGACGATAGTAGTCTATTCTATGCCCTGAATACTGGTGATACATACAGTACCAATCTGCTCTATGTCTAGGGTGTCCTTGACATGGGGCAGGCTCGGTCGGCAAGGGTTGTAACTTCCCTTTCTTGACGAGAAGGGTGAAGTGCCAAGATAATGGCCTACCCGAGACAGTGAGGTGGGATCGAGCTGCTCTAGTGGTTGAGACTTCTGTAACCTTAACATTTGCCTCACTGATATTATGGCTTCCTGAGCTTTCACCTTTTAGAATATGCGTGATTGCTGGGTCCCCATCCTCTTCAGGCATAAAACTATATTCTAGAGTAGGCTTCCTATTTCCTCCTTCCTCACCTAGTAAGTCAAGTGGCCCTTTGCCTCTAGCTTAAAAAGAAAATGGAGGTACTGCAGCCGTCGTTGTATGAGCTTTCTTAACCATGGCCGGCTCGACTTGGTTATAAGTTATTGCCACAAGTTGAGATTGGAGAACAAGTGCCATGGCATCCATTCTTTCTTTGACCATGGCCAGCATCCTTTTCTCCAGCTCTTCAAACCTTCTATCCATCTCCTGGGCAATTAGGGCGCGAGTCTCTTCGTTCTGTTGTGAAGGGCCAGCCATTTTTAATACCTTCAGACTCTCTGGTAAGGACGCTAAATCTTTGTCAGCCCACGTGAACTTTGATTGCTCTTTAGACAATTATTGGAATCCCTAAACCACCCAAGTAAATGGTCTACAGTGGCTGAAAAGCAAGGAGTTAGAATGATGCATGAATAATATGTAATGCATGATCGTGCTTTGTAAGTGGTCCTCGACGGCTGAAAGAGACTACAGTGGTACACATTAAAATGTAAAAACTATACACAGGTTGATATGTACATGTAAGAATTATATGCAAAGAATAAGATGTACACATAAGGAAAAAATAATTTTTTTTTGTGCATGAACGACATGAATATGCAATGCATCATCCACAACCACATGCAAGCAGATAGATCCTTCCAACCTTATCTCTCCTACACACGAGGTTATGCGGTCTCTTTCCTAGGTGGGATTGGCCCATGGGTTAGTAGGGAACCCGATGGATGCGTATCGTGCACGGCAAAAAACCGGCAGCATAACCTCTCTTAACTAATGCACAGGCGCATGGATTTTGACCATTGTATATTTAGTCAGTCCAAATAAATTAACATGCGCCTATCGGGCCATGAAAGCCTTTGATTAGGTGACCAGTCAAATTATCTAGGTTTGTCTAATATATAATGATCCGTACAGCAAGCATAGTATTATGGTTCATACCACCTAGGGGAAGTATCTATTGCCATTATATGAGCTTTAGCCAAGGTGATGATACTTTAGGTCTACCCAAGTATGGTCCCTGCCAACGGGTCTAGCTCATCACGAGCGTAATGACCGGTCGGGTCTCCATTTGATATATCAAAAGGTACGAGGCTTGGGCTGGTGATTATCCCTAACAGTTCCCTACATTGAGTGAACGTAAGGTCGTGCTTTGGGAATGCACCGGGGTTACTGAGGGACCAAACTAGCATATATCTAAGGTTCTAATGAGATGCAATGCAGTTTCAAAAAAAGACGAAAATTTTAAATTAAAAATCCATGTAAATTTTAACCAAGGTACTTTCGAAGCGATGTCTCAAAGTAAGTCCCCAGTGGAGTCGCCATTGTGACACGTGAGATATGGCCTTGGGGTCGCATCTCACCAAGGTGAGATGCAGCCACGCGGGGGAGACCGCACCTTGCGCTGCCCTGTCCTTTTTGTACTGACAAAATATATTTTTTATACCGTAAAAAAGGGAGTTTTTTTGACTTTTTGAGGATTTTGCGGGAGATGAAAAAAATTAAAAGGCGATTAGGTCTTCATTTTCACGGGGGCAGCTTCCACAACAAAAAAAAAAAAGGAAAGAAACTTCTTCCTTGAGAGAAAAAGGGCTGACGAGAGAGCGAGAAAAAAAAACATATCTTCAATTCTTCTTCTTCTCCAAAGATTTATGTTCTTAGATTTGACTGGAGCAAAGAAAATTAATTTCTTTTGCTTGGTCACTCTATCAAAATTATTCTCTTGAGTTTTTGTGCTAAAAACTTAGATTTTCCTAAATATTTTTGGTGTTTCACCACCACAAATTCGACAAGGGGACGCATTGAGACATCCTATTTGCGATCTATAAACTCTGAGGGTAAACATTCTTGTACCCATTTTTACCGTTTTATTTCATTTTGTTTGTTTGTTGTTGTTGTTGTTGTTATTATTGTTATTATTATTATTATTATTATTATTATTATTATTATTATTATTATTATTATTATTATTATTATTATTATTATTATTATTATTATTATTATCATCGTGTTACCACTATTATTATTATTATTATTATTATTATTATTATTATTATTATTATTATTATTATTATTATTATTATTATTATTATTATTATTATTATTATTATTATTGTGTTTTACTGTTGTCTTTTTCTCTTTATCATTATTGTTATTTTATTATTATTATTATTATTATTATTATTATTATTATTATTATTATTATTATTATTATTATTATTATTATTATTATCATCATCATCATTTTATTGTTGTTATTGTCATTACTTCGTCATCGTTCTTATTATTATTCTTAGGTTTTTGCATGACTTATTTTTAATTTCTTTTGCATGTGAATTATTTGTATATTGAATTAATATGTATTATATTTATCTTGTCTTTATATTTATTTGTTTGATTTTGGAATTGTCACAAACATTTTTAATGTCATTTTTTGTTTGGGATTTAAATGTGATTTGTCTTGTGTGAGCGTTCCCGTGACAACACGAAGGGGTCACGACGCGTAGGAGACTACGTTGTTTGGGTGAAATCTCTTCTGGTCCCCCCCCCCTTTGGTGTTTGTGTTTGTTTGCAAAAAAAATATTATATATAATGCACATGTAAGATAAAAAGGCACAAAAATATTTTTAGAACCTAATTGGGATTTTATTAATAAATTGGGACCAATGTCCCTCATTTTAGCCAAGGAATGAAAAATGTTACGAATAAAACGAAGAGTTAAAGTTTTCCAAAAATGGGATCACTCATCCCGGTTTTCAAACCAACAATCGAACAACTCTTCGATCTCTCTTTAAGCGAGCATAAAGGAACCAATGTTCCTAACCCAAATGAATGCCCCGATTTATGTATGTCATTTTTATGTTCGACTTTGTTTATTTGTTTTAAATTTATGTTCATATTTTCGGGCCCTTGTAATTAATTATTTTGGGGCAATTTTATTTGACTTTCATTTGGGATTGTATTCTATCCTAATTTCCACTTCGATTTTAATTCCTTCATTCAGGATTGTATTATGTGCCGGTTTCTCTTGTAATTGTGTGCTTGGCATGTTCACTGCTTTTCTTTACCTCTTTATTTTACTGCTTTCTTTATAGTTTTCGTTTATTGCTTTCTCGATGCTTGCGATGCGCTCTTAAATTAAATGCATTAATCGCATGAGAGGAGAGATAGGATTTTATTAAAAAAAAACTCATTTATAACTAACCAAGACAAAAATAAGAGTGAAGTTCCGAACACCATCTCTGGTTTAGACCGTAGAGGTTAGATGACCTTTCCCAATTTCTCGTAAATTGGGTGGCAACTCCAAAATACCTCAAAGGTGCCTAAAGGTGTCATGATATTAGATGAACTCCCTAATGTTCTATTGGGTAGGGATTCCAAGATGTCTCATGGCACCCAAGATCAAAAAAGACACGAACAAATCCCTCGAGCCTTAAAAGCGGGTCTCATTACGAGGGCCTTCGCTAGCTTCGGCGCGCATCACAGTGGCGACTCCACTGGGGACTTTGTGGCTTTGCTCCGAAAGTGTCTTGGTTAAAATATATAATTGAGTTTTTAAAACTTAAAATTCCATCTCTCTTCGAAAATTGCATTGCATCATTTTAGAGCCTTAGAATTACGCTAGTTTGGTCCTTTATTTTACCCCGGTGCGTTCCCAAAGCATGACCCTACTTTTACTCATTGTAGGGAAGTGTTAAGGATAATCACCAGCCTAAGCCTAGTACCTTTTGGTATATCAAATGGAGACCCAATTGGTCGCTATGCTCGTGATGAGCTAGACTCGTTGGCAGGGACCATGCTTGGATAACCCTAAAGTATCATCACCTTGACCCAAGCTCATGTAATGGCAAATAGAAACTTCCACTAAGTGACATGCTCCTTAATACGATGCTTGTGATGTGGGCCGTTGTATTAAACAAAATCAAGCAAATTAAGTGGTCCTTTATCAAAGGCTTTCATGCCTCGATAGGCCCATCGTAATGAGATTGAAGTGTTCAAATATGTAATGGCCAAAACTCATACGAATACGCATTAGATAAGAGATGTTATGCTGCCGCTTTTGCATCGAGCACTATGCGTGTTCATAGGGTTCCCTATTGACCCATGAACTAAGCCCGCCTAGGGAAGAGACTGTACTACCTCGTACGTGGGAACGATAAGGTTGGAAGGACCTATCTGCTTACGTGTGGTTGTCTATGTTGCATCGACACAACCATGTATCTTTTAATGCCATTCATGCATCATGCTAACCAATTGAGTTTTTCAGCCATCATAGATTCATTCGGGTGGTCTAGGAATTCCAGTGGAAGACTGATTAGAAGTCCATTGGTTGAGCTGCCTGGGTTAGAGGCTATACTGGGTTGAGATTGGGATAGAAATTCGGACTCTTCTTCTGTCACACCCTATTTGCCCCCTGGAAGTTTGAGCCATGTTTGTGCATGTGCATTGTGTGTGCTTGGCTTGTGAAAAGGGTATTTTAGGCAAATTACATATTTTGGGGTTTTGCTAGTGTGTGAGTACATATTTGGTATTAGGGTGTGAATTAATTGGGGTTGCATTTGGGTGTGTTGCTCACATGTTTATAGGATGTGAGTGAGTGAGTTGTGTTTGTGTGTTGTGCTCACACATTTGTAGGGTGTTATAAGTTGGGGGAGTCTTGTGTGTGCTTGATGTGTTCTTGTAGGGTGTGAGTTATTAAGACCCACCAATAGTAGTGTGCCATGTGGAAAGGGGAAGGTGTATTATTGAGGAAAGAGAAAGAGAAGAGCGGAAATCTGCTCTCTCATTCCTGTTCTCCCCTTCTTTTCTCTTTTGCTTTCCCTTCTACTTCCTCTTCCTCTTCCTCACCTTGGCTCACTCCTTTTGGGTTGGATTATTGGTGGATCTTGATAATTCTAAGAGGTTTATTGGTAAGTTTTGCTGCATTTTGTTCTTGTTCTTGTTCTTTCTTCTTCATCTTCATCTTTTCCACGTTTTTGGGCTAGGGTTTAATTTAGAGTTTGTTGCTTGTTTCCCTTGTTGGGTCGTGGTTTCGTTAAGCCTCCTTGTGATCCCAAAGGGAAGGAGAAAGAGTCGGGAAGTGGCACTAAGTGATTAGGGGCTAAGGAGATTTAGGTTTGGGAGTTTTTGTGATTTATGCATTTTTGTGATTTTTGCTCTTTGTATGAATTTCTGGAAAAATATGGTGTTCTTGATGTTCATAGTAGTTTATATGGTATGGGTTTTGATTTAGATGGGTTAAGGAACCTTGAAGGTGAACTATTGAACCCAAATGTGCATTTGATTGAGATGTTGAATGAATAGTGCTGAGATTTAAATTGTGTAAATTGATGTTGTTATTAGCATGATTTAATTGGAATTCTTGGTATAAATTTTGTGTTTTATAAATTTAATGATGTGTGGGTTACTGGAGATGAGGTAAGTTGATATTTGATTTGAGATTAGAGGTTTGGGTGTTGTGGAGGTGAATTTTCTGCAGATTTCCCATGTAAGAGCTGGAAATCACGACTCTGTCACGAGCGCGACATTGTCGCAACCTCGCGACAGACCTCGATGAAAGCAGCTCTCACACACGTCCGAACTCCCTGCCGAGTGGAGCAGTAGAGTTTCTGTCGTGAGCGCGATAGAGCGCTCGACTGCCGAGCTATTTTTGGCAATCCTCTATCGCGAGTGCACTCTCGAGCGCGAACGTGATAGATGGCCTGGCAGCTCACTGTCGTGAGCACGACACTTGTCGTGAGCGCAACAGTGAGTTGTATTTGTTTCCCCCATGAGATCGCGAAGATTGCCGTGGTCGTGACCTGGGGCAAGTTCGCCTCTGTCACGAGCGGAACAGTTGTCGCGAACGCGATAATGACCACTTCATGCCCTGTTTTTCCGATTTTGCCTTCTCTTCTTAAATGAATTTCAAATGGTTTCTTCATGAATTTTTACCTCTGTATGCTATATTATATGCTTATTTATATGTGCAATGTTATGAATCCTTCATGATAAATGATATGCAATGATTTGGAATCTGAATTGTATTACATGACCTGTAAGAGTCAGTCTAGTGGATAGTTAGGCATGCCTAATAGAGTCTTTTAGTTGTAGCCTCAGTTCCGTTTGGACCCCAATCAGGTCCCCGTCTGGTCCCTCATCAACCCTTATGAATTTTGGATCTTGTTAAGGTCCCTCCGAAAAAAACTTTGTTTTGAATGTGATAAAATAAATGTTTTTCGATTCGTACTCGTAAGGTACTGTCTGTATTCAATTCGTACCCATAAGGTACTGTCTGTATACTCGTTATCCACTATTGTGAGTTAGCAGGTGCTCTGTTTGTTTTGTTCTACTTTGATATGATTACAAGAATATGATATTCGAATGCGCATAATGATAAGTATGAGAATCAGTTAATACGTATATGAATGTGGATATGAGCTTCTGAATGTATGTCTTTATTATGAAAGCATGATTATATATCTGACATGATTATCTGCATATGTCATATCGTATGTGTTATGCTTTGACGACCATTGTGAATGGCCGTCCACTCTTTTGTTGTGTGTTTCCCCATGAAGCGTTATCACTTAGCACGGTGTTTTATCCGTGCAGGTGCAGAAGGCGCTGTGTTTTGGGAGAGTCGCCGCCAGTCAAGCAAACACAGAAGGAATTACTGTTAGGCTTATTTTTGTAGTATTTTATGATGATTATTTTTGTAATAGAACTCTCATCGTATCAGTAATTTTGAAAGCTTTCGCTCTATTTATTTTGGATGTGTAATTCTTTTTCTTGGGCAATTGATCAGAATATTATTGTAATGATTTTGTTATATTAATGCATGATCAGTTTTGCTCTCAAAGTTTTTATTTTTACTGTATTTATATATGTTATTGTGGATGAATGTATGTTTTTGTATCGATCTATTGGTACGATACCCCTGCTCCTACAGCATCTCACTCCTATCCGGATGGGTTTGCCTACGTATCGGTAGGGGGTGTTACAGTTTTGGTATCAGGGCCTGGTTTAGGTGTTTCTGGGTGTTTTATTGTCGATGTTGTGTATAGATGCGTATATGTCTAGGACTGTGTTGGCTGATGCGATTGTCTTCTTATTTATTTTAGATGGATTCTAGTTTTGTTCGAGGGTCACTTGAGGAGTTAGCTAAATGCGTGAATCCCCAAGCTGTTGATCCTTCAATTTCTGTGTCGGCTCAACCAGCTAGGGTACAGCCCGAGGCCACAGCCATGCCCTTCGAGGCGATGCTTAAGCTATCGCAGGACATGGCTCGAGTCTTGGAGAGAGTGACTGCCCCTAGAGCCCCTACTGAGAGTATGAGAAGAGCTGGTGCTGAAGACTTTTATGAAACGGGTTTGGATGAGTCAGATTTGGCTGAGAAATGGATCGATAGGGTGAAGCGTGCTTTGAGGGAGGTTTGGTACCCTCCTGACCAGCAAGAAGAGTGTGCAGTGGCTTTACTGCAAGGATCAGCATATGAATGGTGGGTGTTGGTTTGTAGGCATCCTCAGTTGCCTGATCCGGTTACGTGGGATTTCTTTCAAAGAGAGTTCATGAACAAATATGTGACTCAGACATATAAGGATGCAAGATGGGCTCAGTTCTTAAGTTTGAAACAGCGGGTGATGTCTGTGTTTGAGTTTGAGAAGGAGTTTAATCGATTGGCTAAGTATGCACCGGAAGGTATTTTGACAGAGGAGTTAAGGTGTAGGCATTTTGAGGCCGGTTTGAATGAGTCGCTACGGGCGATGTTGATTTCTTTGCTGGGTACTCCGGGAGTGGGGTATTATCAGATTGTGCAAGCTCCTATTAGGGCTGAGAGGTTAGAATCTATTTTAAGAGAGAGGGCTCAGAGGAGGAACCCCTCTCGTGGAGATTCATCTTCTTCGTCCTCGGGTAAAAGATCAAGGAACCCGCAAGATGAATCATTTGCAGGCCCAGCTACTAGAGGTAGAAGACAGGGTTCAACAGCGACGTCTGGTTCTAGTAGAGGCAGTGCTGGTGGTAGGACCGAGTCGATGCTTGTGTGCTCTCATTGCAGTAAGCCTCATCGGGATGAGTGTAGGTGGCTCACTGGTGGGTATTTCAGATGTGGGAGCACTAAACACTTTTTGGCCAACTGTCCAAGGTTGAATGAGGATGCGGGTGCTCAGAGAGAGACCAGCAGAGTTGGTTCGAATGCCACACAAGCTGCCCGTGGTAGAGGCAGAGGTAGAGGTCGAGGCGGTCGACCTAGAGAGGGAGCTGCATCTGAGTCAATTGAGCATCCGTTACCTGTTCCAGCCAGGGCTTATACTGTGAGAGCCAGGGAGGAGCAAGATGCGCTTGATGTGATTGCTGGTAAGTTCTTACTCCATGACACGGAATTTTATGCTCTAATTGACCCTAGTTCCACACACTCATATTTATGCACTAATAAGTTAAGTGATAA
Source organism: Excoecaria cochinchinensis (assembly GCA_947683425.1). Classification (NCBI taxonomy): domain Eukaryota; kingdom Viridiplantae; phylum Streptophyta; class Magnoliopsida; order Malpighiales; family Euphorbiaceae; genus Excoecaria; species Excoecaria cochinchinensis. The sequence continues at coordinate 5,195,102 of CANTUQ010000038.1, forward strand.
GTTGCATGATGTAGACCAGTTAGATTATGAGATATGTGTGACCAGTCATTTAGGGCATAGTGTCAATGTGAGTAGAGTGTATAGGAATTATCCCTTGTTGGTTGAGGGAGTTGTGTTTCCAGCGGATTTGATTGAGTTTCCTTTCAAAGAGTTTGATATGATTTTGGGTATGGAGTGGTTAGGTAAGCATCGGGCAGTGGTTGACTGTCATAGGAAAACAGTTGCGCTTCTGTATAGAGATCAGTTGTCTGTATTTGTTAAAGGTTTGGGTGCTAGTTCTTTCAATGATGTGATTTCCGCAATGCAAGCTAAGAGATTCATTAGGAAGGGTTATGAGGCTTTTCTAGCAGTGGTGCTGGATTCTAAGCGGGATCAAGTTAGGATTGTGGATATCCCGGTTGTCCGAGAGTTTGGAGATGTTTTTCCGAGTGAGTTACCTGGTTTGCCTCCAGAGAGGGAGGTGGAGTTATCCATAGAGATAATGCCGGGTACTACTCCCATATCGAAAGCACCTTATCGGATGGTTCCTGTAGAGTTGAGAGAACTCAAAACTCAGCTATAAGAGCTATTGGATAAGGGGTTTATTCGACCCAACATATCTCCATGGGGCGCTCCAGTTTTGTTTGTTAAGAAGCAGGATGGTTCTATGAGAATGTGTATCGATTATAGGCAAATTAACAAGGTCACAGTGAAGAATAAGTATCCATTACCTAGGGTCGAGGATTTGTTTGATCAGCTCCGAGGTAAGGATGTCTTTTCGAAGATTGATCTCCGATCGGGTCATTATCAGTTGCGATTTCAAGATGCTGATGTGGTTAAGACTGCATTTCGGACTAGGTATGGCCACTATAAGTTTTTTAGTGATGCCGTTTGGTTTGACCAATACACCTGCGGCATTCATGGATTTGATGAACTGAATGTTCAAGCCGTATCTTGATCGATTTGTAGTGGTGTTCATAGATGATATCTTGGTTTATTCCAAGGATGAGAGTGAGCATGAGGAACATCTTCGGTTGGTTCTGCAAGTGTTGAGAGAGCATCGGTTGTTTGCCAAGCTTAGTAAGTGTGATTTTTGGCTTTGGGAAGTGTCATTCTTAGGTCATATTGTGTCGGCTAAGGGTATTCAAGTTGATCCAGCTAAGATTGAGGCAATTATTAATCGGAAAGTGCCTAGGAATGTTCCAGAAGTGAGGAGTTTTCTTGGTTTGGCGGGTTACTACCGACGGTTTGTGAAGCGTTTCTCATTTATTGTTGCTCCAATGACGAGATTATTGAGGAAAGGAGTTAAGTTTGAGTGGTCGGATAAATGTCAGGCTTGTTTTGAGCAATTGAAGAAGTTGCTAGTGGAAGCTCCTATACTTACTCAACCCATCTCAGGTAAGGAATTTGTAATGTATAGTGACGCTTCGGGTGTCGATCTTGGTTGTGTTTTGTTGCAAGAAGGCAAAGTTGTGGCTTATTCCTCCTGTCAGTTAAAGCCACATGAGAGGAACTATCCAACGCACGATTTGGAGTTAGTGGCTGTGATCTTTACTTTAAAAATTTGGCGGCATTATTTATTTAGGGGAGAAGTGTAGGATCTTTACAGATCATAAGAGTTTGAAGTATCTCCTCACGCAGAAGGAGTTAAACATGAGACAGCACCAATGGCTAGAGTTTTTCAAGGACTACGACTGCATATTGGATTACCACCCAGGTAAGGCCAATGTTGTGGCGGTTGCTTTGAGTAGGAAGTCAGTTTCGGCTTTATTTCTGAGACGGTTCAGATGGAAATTTGATTCAGATGGGGCTTTGGTTGCTCTATTGAAAGTGAAGCCCACTTTGAGACAGAGGATTGTAGATGCTCAGGAAGAAGATGAGAGGTTACAACGGGTTGTGCAAGAGGTTTGTAACAACCCAATTTGGCCCTAGTAGAATTTCGAAATTTTTGTTCGAAAATTCAAGAGTTTGTATGTATAAGAGAGTGTAATTGAAGGAGTTTTCGAGTTGATTAAGGTTATAAGTTTTGCTAGAAGAAAATTGTTTTGAGAAGATGAATGAGAGGCTTGTGTTTGGGTTTTATCGCGAGCACGACAGTGTCGCGGGCGCGACAGAATGCTTCCCGTGAAGCCTAATTGATTTGGATTATTTGATGTATATTGGAAACATGGCGGCATAGGAGATTGACAAGTGGCATCGTAGGGAATTGACACATGGCTACAAGAGAGAGTGACATGTGGCATGGGACTTTTTGGATTAAGATGGATTAATTGAGAGTGGTTGGCCTTTAATGAGGTAAGTGGGCAATTATGGAAGTCTTTGACTTTGGATGAGCATTGACCGGCCACTCTCTAAGCAGTTCTTCTTTCAATTTTCTATTTTGGCCTTTTCTCTTCTTTATTCTTTTGCTTTTCTTTGGTTTTTCTGTTCTCTTCCTCTCTTCATCTTTTGTTGCTTTTCTTCTTCATTTGTATTTGCTCCTTAAGAGAATCTCTTGGATTGGTTTGAAGAGAGTGTAGAAGGGGCTTGATTAGGTCTCTTCAAGAAGGTAAGTTGGATTTATTTTTCGATCTGACCTCCTTTTTCTTTCTGTTCTTGATTTAAAGTGAAAAGAGGGTTAACCTAAGTGTTTTGGTCTGGTTTTGTATGAGAGTTATGGACAAGGGAAAGGAGAAGCTTGAAATCAATTAGAGAGAAGCGGTTAAGCCACCTAAGGTAGGGATCGCGTGCGATCTTTATTTCGTTCATTTTGATTGCTTGCAGTGTTTTATGGTGTATGTATATGGATATGTTGTGATTATATGTGTGTTAGATGGTCTACATACAACTTTCATGTGTAAAGTATGTTTGTGGGTGAATTCTGTTCAGATTGTCATCAGACCTCTGTGTATTATATTTATGATAAGTAGAGTTATAAGGCCTTAATTGAGTTGATTCAAATTGCATCTGAAACTTAAGATCCGTAGCTAAAAATATCTAAGAGGGTACTGGATCTAATTCTGGCTCTAAGTATCCCAAAAAGTATTTATAACATATGTGACCCTGTTCTGGCGGGTTCACTAGTATAGTATAGATTGTTTGAATCATATCTGGAGGTATAGATGTCTAAAAGACCTGAAATTTGTACCATTTGAAAGATAACATCCTAGTTAACAATTCTTGTGAAGACCAATTTGCCTAACAATGTGTTCTAGATGGTGGTTTTGGCGATGTAAGTTTAGGGTAAAAAGCAGTCTCATGAGGCACCAGAGGCGAGCTTCTGTCGTGAGCGCGACATAGGTCACGACCTCGTGACAGAACAACCCATATTAAGACTTTTCTTCTTCATTTTGAGCCCATGGTTAGCATGGGTCAACCCCTTACCCTTCCCCTTAACTTATTATACATGATTAAGATTATTAAATGATTATAAAGTGGGTATCTATGAGAAAATACATTTGAGTATGTTTAAGATTTGTAATTTAACTAATAAAGTAACAATGTACAATTGTGTGAAAGATAGCAAATGGCATCATAAAAATGCGTGAACTTATAAGTGCATGTATATGATGATGTGATATAAGAGTTTATACGTGGAATTTAAATGTTACATGCTTTTAGTTGTTGAACATGATTAATAAAGACTGTATATGAATTAAATGCCTCTGAAGTTGATGAGTGCACTTGAATTATAGTTGATGAGTTGTTATTGAGCCTGATTACCATTATAATGGATAGATAAGCATGCTTATAAAGGGCTAGAGTGCAGCTGTTAGAGTTGGCCTTAATTGTGCCCAGAGCTCAGAATACCTCGTGTATTTCATATAGTTTGAGTTAATTCTCCACATGTAAGATACTGTAAACAGTATCCAGAGTTACCTGTATCCACCATGAAGGGAATTCAGGCTTATTAATGTTGTGTAGTGAACTTGAGACGATTAAAAGTATTGCTCTGAATAAATGTCATAGCACATGAGAGTAATGTTTAAATACATGAAAGATCTATATACAAGTACATGATTACATGTATGTGAACACATGGTGATTGCTATATTTGATTACATGCCCTGTACAAGTGTGTGAAAGTTATATGTATGAGATATTTGATTGTGTTATATGAAAGGTGTGATTTAAGTGTGACTTCGGAAAGAAGTCCTTTGTATTATTTTCATCCCCACTAAGCATTATCGCTAAGCACGGATGTTTGTTTCCATGTAGGTTATAGGTTTGGATCAGAGAACGTGCATCTGCAGGTCAAGGGCCACTAGGAAGTTTTGCTATATCTTTTTTGTATAAGTTAGAGATAGAGTTGGTGATGTTTTGAGTAACATCATTATGTAATCAAAGTAAAAGAATCACATGTAAATGTATATGTAAAGTTAAATGGAAACAGATTGTAATCCGAACATGTAAAAAGATAAATAGGTATGTGTGACGCGCGCCGGATCCCGAGCGCCGCCCTTTCGGACCGCCCGCACGTGGGCGATCGGGGCATTTGCGGGTCCGTTGACATCTTGCGATAAATCGCAAGTGCGTCTATGTTGGGCAACAAGGAGGTATCATGGAGTCGCCACCCAATAGAACATTGGGAAAGTTACTCTCGCCTCGGAGAGCCTAAGACTGCGCTTGGTATCCATTTTGGGCCAGCCAGAGGGGTCTTGGAAGGTAAACCTCTCGCCCTAAGGAGCCTAGGATTAGCGCTAAAGTCTCGTGGCACAAAAAGGTGTCTTGGAGGGTAGACCTCTAGCCTTTTTGAGCCCAAAGACCAGAGCTGGGTCCGGGATTTCTCATCTATTTCTACCTCGATTATTTTATGATCAAATTTTAATACCATTGATTCGCTCTCTCTCCACACGATGCAATTAATTGAAAGGCGCATTTATTCACATTTTGAAAGCGATAAATGAGCAAAATAAATATCGAAAGCGATAAATTACAATAATACAAGGAGCAGAATACAACTCCCTCTTGTAAATGTGCGAAGCATACATAAAACGGGTTATTCATTTAATAGTGAGAACATTGGTCCTCGCATGCATATTTATTATGAAACAATTTTGATGTGATGATTTATTTGGGTATGAAAAACTAGGACATTGGTCCCATTTTTATTTAGAAAAAATGTCAAGTTAATTAATAAAAATGTTTTTGTGATTTTCTTTTTAGCAAGCCTAAATAAAGAATTTTACAAGAAAGTTATATGGCAAAATTAAATAAAATATTACAAATAAAGAAAATAAATATATGAACCAAATGAGCCTTTTTGGACCTCCCGATGTGCTCGCAAAAATGCCCAAGCGAAAAAAATGAGTTTAGACATAAAAAAAATACAAATAAAATAATGTTAGTGATTAAATCAATTCAATCAATTAAATATACAACATAATGAATAAAAGATTAAAATAAAATAAGGTGATATGAAAAAAATGATAATGGAATAAAAAATATTAACAAACCAAAATAAAATGAGAAACATGGATTATATGTGATAAATGATTAAATGATGTGATGAAAATAAAATAAAACATGTTAATTAATTAGTACATGAAAATATACATATGATGAAAATAATGATGATATGTGAAAAATAATAAATGAATAAATAAACAAATGATAATAAAATCATGTAACAATGATAAAAATTAGTAAACAAAGGAATGATGAAAATAATAATGATATATAACAAGGTTAATTGATGTGTTCATAGTTAATACAAACTATTTACATGGCAAAAATGATTAATTTAAATTAATTATTTATTCGCATATTAAAAATAATGAGGAATCAAAATAAATTATTTACATGTTAGGAATTAAAAAAACAATATTCACATGAATAAAAATCAAATCATATATAAACAATTAAATGGAACGAATATAAGATCAATACAACAAATGAATAGATGAAAACAATAAATAAATCAATAAAAACAATAAAATATACATGAATAAATTAAATAAAAATAAAATAAAATAGGAATGGAGCCAAGAATATTTACCCTCAGAGTATTGGATTTGATGAAGGAAAAGTGATGATTTTCCGGAAAATTGCTTGAAAGAATAATCAATAAAATTAATTCTCTTTGTTTATGAAGAAAAACAAAGGAATTGATTTGTATGCTTAAAATTAAAAAGAAATTGATGTCAAAATGATGATTAATTTCTTGTGTTTATGGAGCAAAAACAAAGAAATTAATTGGAATAATTAACAATTGAAAATTAATCTTTCAATTTCAATTAAACCTTATTAATTAAAAAGAGAAAATCTGAAATTTTGAAGAAAAAAAATCAAAGAGGAATTCTGGAAAATTAGGTCGCAAAAATGTGGAGGCTCCCCCTTTTTTGATTTCATCCTAAACTATTTAAAAGATAGGAAATGTTGCCCTAATTTAATTAAGGAAAACAAACCTAATTTTATTCAAATTCCTTTATTTTTGGGGATAAAATCAAGTTTTATTAATTAATAATCTATAAAAAATATTTTGGAATTTTATTTGAAGTCAAAAACCCTTAATTTTGGGATAAAAACGGATTTTTGGGTGAAAAAATGGAAAATAGGGTAACAGACCCTATACCGACGGCCAGGATGCCCGTCGCTATAGAGTGGCGGGCGTCGGAGCGGCAGCCAGGCGAGAATCGCGCGCGATCCGCGCACGAGCGCTCCGTGCGGCGCTCAGCGTGCGCGATGCTGCGCGCGCCTTTAGCGGCGCGAAGCATCGGCGACGCTGAGCGTCGCCTTTGCGCTCGCTGCGTGATGGGCGCCTGCGCGCTGCCGCGCCCGACACTCGCGGTCCGAAATTTTTTTTTTTTTTTTTTCTATTTTTTTTAAATTTTAAATTGACTAAAAAACCATAATTTTAAGCCCCCATTTAAAAAAATTAATTTTTTAAATATTTTTTTATTATTTTCTAATTTTTCACTCTAAAATGCAAATATGACGAGAAAATCATCACCTTTAACCTTTTAAGCCTGTGAAGGCAATTATCATCATTGGGTAACTTCGATCTAGGCTGACTCAGGACTCGGTGTCTACAGTTGCCCCCAGTTTAGGGGAATCTAGTACACTAGTGTCTAGGTGAGCCTAAACTCAAAGAAGAAAAGGAAAGAGACGCGTACCTGAGGCGTCGATCTTCCTGCTTGATGGAATTGTAATGATAGCTGTTGCTGTCTTTTGGTTGTAGCTGGTAATGCTGTGGTCGTGCCAACCTCTTGTGGGTTGTGCCGCCATCGTGCTAACTGCTGTGAATTTTGGTAGTGCCGTGGTCGTGCTAACCTCTTGTGGGTAGTGCCGCCATCGTGCTAACCTCTGTGAATTGGTAGTGCCGTGGTCGTGCTAACCTCTTGTGGGTAGTGCCGCCATCGCGCTAACCGCTGTGAATTGGTAGTGCCGTGGTCGTGCTAACCTCTTGTGGGTAGTGCCGCCATCGTGCTAACCGCTGTGAATTGGTAGTGCCGTGGTCGTGCTAACCTCTTGTGGGTTGTGCCGCCATCGTGCTAACCGCTGTGAATTGGTAGTGCCGTGGTCGTGCTAACCTCTTGTGGGTTGTGCCGCCATCGTGCTAACCGCTGTGAATTGGTAGTGCCGTGGTCGTGCTAACCTCTTGTGGGTTGTGCCGCCATCGTGCTAACCGCTGTGAATTTTGGTAGTGCCGTGGTCGTGCCAACCTCTTGTGGGTTGTGCCGCCATCGTGCTAGGCGCTGTGAATTTTGGTAGTGCCGTGGTCGTGCTAACCTCTTGTGGGTAGTGCCGCCATCGTGCTAACCGCTGTGAATTGGTAGTGCCGTGGTCGTGCTAACCTCTTGTGGGTTGTGCCGCCATCGTGCTAACCGCTGTGAATTTTGGTAGTGCCGTGGTCGTGCCAACCTCTTGTGGGTTGTGCCGCCATCGTGCTAACCGCTGTGAATTTTGGAACTGTACTCCTTTAGATGTTTGGACTGGTGTCATCACTCGGCTTTTGTTGGTGTTCCCCGCCGATTTCTCCTGCAAGATTATATGCATAGGAATATACAAGAAATTACGTGTGCATGATATGGAATGCAAATGCTTGCAACAATGTATAGACCGTGCCCTAGGTGGTCCATGATTCGCTGAGGTTGTAGCCTTCCTGCTCTACAATGCCCCCTGAAACCTGAGGATCGTCGGCAAGTTTTCTGAAAGAGACGTCCGGTATATATCCTTGCCCCCCCTGGTCAATGATCATTTACCCGGGATTCTGTTTCATGTTCTGTGTTGTATGTTACCTGATTGAAAGAAGATCATCTGAAGTAACGCCGCCTTATCGCTCCAGGCATTGAACGTCATTGTTTTAAAGGTAGTGCGTCCCTTGTGGATTTTCACACTAGCTTTTCTTTGCGGGAAATGCGTCCCTTATGGGATTTTCACATAACCCTTTGCCTAACTTTTGCCTGGAATGGACCCAACCCAATCCAGCGGCTTTTGTTTATTTTATATTTATTTTTTTTTGTAGGGCAGACTGCCTATTTCCAGGTTTTCACCCTGCCTTTTGGCCTAACTTTTGCTTAGAGAGCCAGTTACGGTTTTCATCTCTAACGGCCTTCTTTGATTTGCTGCTCCCTGAGAAGTCTTCGATTTGTTGTTCCTTGAGAAGTCTTTGATTTGCTGCTCCCTGAGAAGTCTTTGATTTGCTGCTTCCTGAGAAGTCTTTGATTTGCTGCTCCTTGAGAAGTCTTTTGTTGATTGCCCCCTGAGAGGTCATCGGATGGTGCTTGGATTGATGATTAAGCTGGTATGTGGATTGATGATTTGATCGATGTCTGGATTAATGATTGAATTGAGGCTTGGATATATGTTTTGATCGATGTCATCACTCGGCTTTGGCCGGTGTCCGCATCAAGCCTTTCTTTCTGCAAAATAAGGAAACTAAACTATGCAAAAATTGTGAGCATGCAAGTGAAATGCATGAGTAATGCAGGAATGCAGGATAAAAATTCATCTATGTGAACTTGAAGATGATAGCCGTGCTAGCTGCAATTTGCGATATAATTGATGCCTTTTGAGCTGCTTTTGAATTTCATGCCCTTTGGGATTGTGAGATTCTCATCCTGTACCTGTAGTCATTATTTGAAGGTAGTGCGTCCCTTGTGGATTTTCACACTAGCTTTTCTTAGTGGGAGATGCGTCCTTTGTGGATTTTCACATAACCCTGTGCCTTATTATTATTATTATTATTTTTTTGCCTGGAATGGACCCAACCCAATCCAGCGGCTTTTCTCTTTCTTATTTTTTTTTGAAGGACAGACTGCCTGTTTTCAGGTTTTCACCCTATCCTTTTGCCTAATTTTTGCTTAGAGCGCCAGTTACGGTTTTCACTCTAACGGCTTTTTTTTTTTTTTTTTTTTTTTTTTTTTTTACGACTTGAAAAATTAGAACTATTGTCAAGGCTTCCTCAGTATCTTGTCTTCGGCTTTCACTCCTGAGTACCACAACCCCTGGACATAATTGCTTTCCCAAAATTGTCATATTGTGGGTCAGAGACTACATCCTTGCTTCCATAAGTGCCTGCGAAAACAAAAATGATACATAACCTTCCGGTAGATAATAAAACTCAACGGCTTAAGCACCTGGTCGGCGAGAGTAGAAGCAAAGTATAGCCAGTTAGATTTTATACACTCAATAATGAATGACATCTTTCTTTTTATAAAAGAACTAGGAAATGATGAGTTAAAACTACTTCTGCTTTATGCATTTGCAAAGATTGTGTGCATTTTGGTATGATTTCTCCGTACATGATCACCATATAACATAGATTCAAAATGCAAAATTACGTTTAATCTCAGAATGGATCTTGAAAGCATCAGACTCCTGTTTCCAATCAGCCCTCTCGGGTTTTCCTGATTGGATATTTTCTCTCGAGCCTCTAATTTTTGACCAGAGTGCCTTTTTTCGGTTTTCACCCTGACGAGGCGCCCAATTTTAGCAAGGCCGCCTTTTTCCGGTTTTCGACCCGCGGGGCATTTATTCTCTTCTTTTGATTTTTAGTCTTTACCATGGACCTTCTCGGGTTTGTTGAGGCTGACTGCTTCATCGAACTTGCTTCCTTTACTGTCTGCCGAAACGCTACTGCCTGGGATAATGACTTTTCAAGAACAAACAAGTATTCGTTTGCTAGCCTGAATTTACTTCGTTCATCCGGAATACTTGGTCTTATTTTCCTGAATACCAAATCTCACTATTTCCAGTAGGTGCTTTCTGACTTTCTTCCCGAATAATTAAGTAAATTATTTCCTGATCGATATGATTGCAATAGTAATCCCATAACCTATTTTGGTCTGATGTGCTTAGCTGCTGCAAAACTGTTTCTATGACTGTCCCGGTATTGTCTGATGTGTTTAGCCGCTGTAGCATCGTTCCCATGATTGCCCTTTAAGATTTAAGTGCTTCGACATGTATTGCTTTTACCTCATGCCTCGAGGAATAAAGTGTGATACGTGTAAAGATTTTTGATTGCAAGCCCCTGCATGGGTCTCCTTCATAATCTTCTTGGCCTTTTCCTATCTAGCATCTCAACTGCATGTCATTAGCTTTCCTCTCGTACTGCACATCCTTTACATGAATTAACTGGGTGGATAACTTGTGAATCAGTCTTCTGGTTCCTTTCAGTAGCCAAATAGAGTGACAAGGTGCAGGTATGTGTATACCCGCGAGATTTGGATAAAGCTTGGCTGCAAATTTTTCCTTCTTTTAGCAAGCTTTGCTCAAATCCTGAAGTTTACACATACACGCACTTTTCTTTTTAACCATCGGGATGCCATTGGCTAACCTAGTTCGGCGTTGTGTTTCAAAAAAAAGAAATTAGGTCTTGTTTCTACTTGCAGATCTCTCCTTTCAACCATTTCTACCCACTTGGGCTTGAGTCTTCTGAGCTTCTGTGGCACCTGTCCATGATTTTGGCATAGCATGCTTAGTGGCTTCATAATCATCTTCTACCATGTCTTCACTGGTCCAGGCAAAGACTTTTTTATTTCATTTTTTTTAATTCTCTCAAGTTTCAATCTCTCTTCAAGAGTCATAACAGATGCTGTCAAGATTTTCTTTGGGTTCTCCCAAGTTTCGGGATTAAACGGAATAGCATTAATTGAATAAATGTCACACATTGATTATGCACAATGAAATCACAAGAAACATCACACAAATAAACAAAAACACAAAAGCATTCCTTTTATTTCATAAAAGTAGAGTTAAAACATCATCATTAGATAGTTCAAAAATAAATAGAGCATTTAAATAGCTAACATATTTTCTTTCTCGCCAACATGGATGTTGTAGCCGACAGTCTATCACCCCCGGGAACCATTCTCTTGCCCCATCCTTTCCTCATCAATGAGACCTTGAATAAGCTTTTTTAGAATTCGGCATCTATCAGTCTTATGCCCAGTATGCTGATGGTGGGCACAATACAAATTCGATCGGTGACTAGGGAATCCTTGGCTCTTGGCGGGTCTTGCAGGTTTCGGTTATAGTTTCCCTTTATCGATGAAATAGAAAAGGAGCTCAGATAAAGGCTTTTCACAAATGGTATAAGAGCCTTGAGTAGTTCCTATGTTCGGAACCTTAGTAGTCCCAACACCCCCCACGCTGTTATCGTCGAGACTTGAGCTTTCCTGATTATTACCCTCAATGACGTTGCCCCCTCCTTCAAGGGCGACCGGTTGCTTGCCAATAACAAGGTCCTGTACATGAAACTTTGGGGTTTGGCTATCACTCCTCAGATATCTAGCGTGTCGACGACATTTCCTATGCCCTCGATTTCTGGCTGGGTTAGCTAACCATGAGCGCAGGTCCCCATCCCCTACTTGAGGAAAAGATTCGTCCATGCTGAGATGACCTTTCTGAATTGTTCTAACCGTTGATGCTTCCTTTATCCCTTGAGTGCCGGCACAGATGTCACACCTATCCGGTTGACTCCCATTCTTTAAGTCCATAGAGACTTTCTCCCGGGCGGCCAGGGTAATTGCAAGTTTAGACTTTGAAATTTCTTCTTCGAGGACATCCATCCTTCTCTTTAGGCCCCGTGTCACTGCTAGAAGGCCATTCTCTGAAACATGCCCTTTGCCTTTTCGCTCGGGTGACATAGCAACGGGTGACTCTCCTCCAGGTCCATTTGGTGGTAGGTGCACTTCCTTAGGCGAATTATACTCTTCTTGCAATTCGGTAAAAGCAGCAGACTGTTGTCCAGTAGGTGGCACCACAATTAAATTCTCCATAATAGCCATGGTCTGAGTTTTACGGTTTTTAACCCCTCGTTCTATCTCCTTTACTGCACCATCCTCTCCCTTGGGTACTTCATTCATGATAGTCCATGGAATTATGGGTTCATCCTCTTCCTCTCCCATGATATCACCCTTCACATCAAGGGTCTTCTTGTGCTCAAAAAGTGTCGTTGCTCTGAGCTCAAAATCTGGCTGTTGTGCTGTAGTGAATGCTATAGGAGTCTCTTCCTTGACAGGTGATTCAAATGGTTTAACAGAAGGGGCTGTAGGCAGTTGCTTGGAATTTGATGCTACTTGAGAGGCGATATTTTCCATCATGGTTAACATCTTCCTTTCAAAATCGCCGAGCCTCTTATTTAGGTCCTGTATTGTCAACGCACCAGTCTCTTGTGGTAATTCTGCCATTGATAATTTTAGAGAGGACTCACGGGATGAGAGTAGCTCAGAATCCCCGTCAGACACAAATTCTAGCAACTGAAAGAGCAAATTTGTCCTTACTAGCCGACTGTCGGAACCTCTAGTCCACTTAGATGAATCTATAATGGCTAAAAAAAATTAGATTGTTAGGATGATGCATGAATGACATATACAATGCATGATAGTGAGCTATGCAACATTTACAATCACATGCAAGCAAGTAAAGCCTTCCAACCTTATTACTCCCACACACGAGGTAATGCGGTCTCTTTCCTAGGTGGGCTTGATCCATGGGTTAGCGGGGAACCCAATGGATGCGTATGGTGCTCGGTGGAAAACCGGCATCATAACATCTCTTATCTAATGTGCAAGCACATGGGTTATGATCATTATGTATTTAGGCAGCCCGAATAAGTTGACATGGGCCTATCGGGGCATGAAAGCCTTTGATTAGGTGACCAATCAGATTATTTGGGTTTGTCCAATACAAAATGATCCATATAGCAAGCAAGGTATTACGGTTCATATCACCTAAGGGAAGTATCTATTGCCATTACATGAGCTTTGGTCAAAGGGTGGTGTTACTTTAGGGCTACCCAAGCATGATCCCTGCCGACGGGTCTAGCTCATCACGAGCGTAACGACCGATCGGGTCACCATTTTGATATACCATTAAGGTACGTGGCTTGGGCTGGTGATTATCCTTAACACTTTCCCAAATTGAGTGAAAATGAGGAGGTGCTTCAGGAACGCACCGGGGCTAAAAGAGGGACCAAACTAGCGTATTCTAAGGCTCTAATGATATGCAAATGCAAATTTGAGAGAAGGTGGATTTATGAATTAAATTTTAATCATAAATGTTAAAAGAGGTATTTTCGAATCGAAATCTCGAACCATAAACGTCCCCAGTGGAGTCGCCACTGTGACGCGCGCCGGATCCCGAGCGCCGCCCTTTCGGACCGCCCGCACGTGGGCGATCGGGGCATTTGCGGGTCCATTGACATCTTGCGATAAATCGCAAGTGCGTCTATGTTGGGCAACAAGGAGGTATCATGGAGTCGCCACCCAATAGAACATTGGGAAAGTTATTCTCGCCTCGGAGAGCCTAAGACTGCGCTTGGTATCCATTTTGGGCCAGCCAGAGGGGTCTTGGAAGGTAAACCTCTCGCCCTAAGGAGCCTAGGATTAGCGCTAAAGTCTCGTGGCACAAAAAGGTGTCTTGGAGGGTAGACCTCTAGCCTTTTTGAGCCCAAAGACCAGAGCTGGGTCCGGGATTTCTCATCTATTTCTACCTCGATTATTTTATGGTCAAATTTTAATACCATTGATTCGCTCTCTCTCCACACGATGCAATTAATTGAAAGGCGCATTTATTCACATTTTGAAAGCGGTAAATGAGCAAAATAAATATCGAAAGCGATAAATTATAATAATACAAGGAGCAGAATACAACTCCCTCTTGTAAATGTGCGAAGCATACATAAAACGGGTTATTCATTTAATAGTGAGAACATTGGTCCTCGCATGCATATTTATTATGAAACAATTTTGATGTGATGATTTATTTGGGTATGAAAAACTAGGACATTGGTCCCATTTTTATTTAGAAAAAATGTCAAGTTAATTAATAAAAATGTTTTTGTGATTTTCTTTTTAGCGAGCCTAAATAAAGAATTTTACAAGAAAGTTATATGGCAAAATTAAATAAAATATTACAAATAAAGAAAATAAATATATGAACCAAATGAGCCTTTTTGGACCTCCCGATGTGCTCGCAAAAATGGCCAAGCGAAAAAAATGAGTTTAGACATAAAAAAAATACAAATAAAATAATGTTAGTGATTAAATCAATTCAATCAATTAAATATACAACATAATGAATAAAAGATTAAAATAAAATAAGGTGATATGAAAAAAATGATAATGGAATAAAAAATATTAACAAACCAAAATAAAATGAGAAACATGGATTATATGTGATAAATGATTAAATGATGTGATGAAAATAAAATAAAACATGTTAATTAATTAGTACATGAAAATATACATATGATGAAAATAATGATGATATGTGAAAAATAATGAATGAATAAATAAACAAATGATAATAAAATCATGTAACAATGGTAAAAATTAGTAAACAAAGGAATGATGAAAATAATAATGATATATAACAAGGTTAATTGATGTGTTCATAGTTAATACAAACTATTTACATGGCAAAAATGATTAATTTAAATTAATTATTTATTCGCATATTAAAAATAATGAGGAATCAAAATAAATTATTTACATGTTAGGAATTAAAAAAACAATATTCACATGAATAAAAATCAAATCATATATAAACAATTAAATGGAACGAATATAAGATCAATACAACAAATGAATAGATGAAAATAATAAATAAATCAATAAAAATAATAAAATATACATGAATAAATTAAATAAAAATAAAATAAAATAGGAATGGAGCCAAGAATATTTACCCTCAGAGTATTGGATTTGATGAAGGAAAAGTGATGATTTTCCGGAAAATTGC
Organism: Excoecaria cochinchinensis; assembly: GCA_947683425.1. Lineage (NCBI taxonomy): Eukaryota > Viridiplantae > Streptophyta > Magnoliopsida > Malpighiales > Euphorbiaceae > Excoecaria > Excoecaria cochinchinensis. Next base: position 5,210,249 of record CANTUQ010000038.1, read on the forward strand.
TTGAAAGAATAATCAATAAAATTAATTCTCTTTGTTTATGAAGAAAAACAAAGGAATTGATTTGCATGCTTAAAATTAAAAAGAAATTGATGTCAAAATAATGATTAATTTCTTGTGTTTATGGAGCAAAAACAAAGAAATTAATTGGAATAATTAACAATTGAAAATTAATCTTTCAATTTCAATTAAACCTTATTAATTAAAAAGAGAAAATCTGAAATTTTGAAGAAAAAAAATCAAAGAGGAATTCTGGAAAATTAGGTCTCAAAAATGTGGAGGCTCCCCCTTTTTTGATTTCATCCTAAACTATTTAAAAGATAGGAAATATTGCCCTAATTTAATTAAGGAAAACAAACCTAATTTTATTCAAATTCCTTTATTTTTGGGGATAAAATCAAGTTTTATTAATTAATAATCTATAAAAAATATTTTGGAATTTTATTTGAAGTCAAAAACCCTTAATTTTGGGATAAAAACGGATTTTTGGGTGAAAAAATCGGAAAAAAGGCTGAAAAAATGGAAAATAGTGTAACAGACCTTATACCGACGGCCAGGATGCCCGTCGCTATAGAGTGGCGGGCATCGGAGCGGCAGCCAGGAGAGAATCGCGCGCGATCCGCGCGCTGGCGCTCGCGCACGAGCGCTCCGTGCGGCGCTCAGCGTGCGCGATGCTGCGCGCGCCTTTAGCGGCGCGAAGCATCGGCGACGCTGAGCGTCGCCTTTGCGCTCGCTGCGTGATGGGCGCCTGCCCACTGGGCGCCAGCGCGCCTGCGCGCTGCCGCGCCCGACACTCGTGGTCCGAAATTTTTTTTTTTATTTTTTATTTTTTTTTCTATTTTTTTTAAATTTTAAATTGACTAAAAAAACCATAATTTTAAGCCCCCATTTTTCAAAATTAATTTTTTAAATATTTTTTTATTATTTTCTAATTTTTCACTCTAAAATGCAAATTTGACGAGAAAATCATCACCTTTAACCTTTTAAGCCTGTGAAGGCAATTATCATCATTGGGTAACTTCGATCTAGGCTGACTCAGGACTCGGTGTCTACAGTATGTATATACGTAGTTAATATGAATTGCATGTTGGGCCCTAGTGTAGTATTATTTTGTTATTCTTAAATGAATGTGTGTAATGCTATCGTTTCTGCTACTGTATGTAGATATATATGTATACGTATGTGTCCGCGTGGTGCCCCGATATCCTTCCAGGGGGTATGGGGGTGTTACAAGGTTAGTTCTGGTAAGCAATAAGAGTTCTCAATTTTAGACGGGGTGCTGATGTATAGAAACTGTTTATGTGTGCCCGAGCATGATGAGTTAAGGAAGCAGCTTTTGAGTGAGGCACACTCTACGGTTTTCACTATGCATCCCGGTAGCGAGAAGATGTATCGGGAAATGAAACAGTTCTATTGGTGGTCTGGCATAAAGAGAGATATTGTGGATTTTGTGTCTAAGTGCTTCACATGTCAGCAGGTAAAGGCTGAGCATCAAGTTCCTTCGGGATTGCTCACACCTTTATCCATTCCCGAGTGGAAGTGGGATGATATCGCCATGGACTTTGTATCTGGTTTGCCTTTGACTCGGATGAAGCATGACTCAGTATGGGTAATAGTGGATTGGCTTACGAAGTCAACTCATTTTCTGCCAGTTAGAGTGGATTATCCGATGGATAAGTTAGCCAGTATTTATGTGGATGAGGTAGTCAGATTGCCTGCAGTGTCGTTGTCCATAGTATCCGATCGGGACCCAATGTTTACGTCTATGTTTTGAAAGGAACTATAGAGGGCTTTGGGTACTAAGTTGAATTTCAGTACGGCATTTCATCCGCAGACAGATGGATAGTCAGAGAGGGTTATACAGATTTTAGAGGATATGTTGCGGGCTTGTGCATTGGTTTTTTCGGGTAGTTGGGGCAGATATGTGCAATTGATGGAGTTTGCCTACAACAACAGTTGTCAGTCGAGCATTGGTATGTCACCATATGAAGCTTTGTATGGTCGACAGTGTAGGACTCCGGTTTGTTGGACTGAGTTATCAGAGCGTGCGATTATTGGGCCAAAGTTGGTAAGAGAAACTGAGGAAAAGATCATAGTTGTGCAGCGAAATTTAAAGGCGGCTAAGGATCGGCGAAAGTCTTATGCTAACCTGAAGAGAAAGGATATTCAGTTTGAGGTCGGGGACAAAGTTTTTCTTCAGGTTTCTCCTTGGAGAAAAGTGCTACGGATTGGTAAGAAGGGTAAGCTTAGTCCTCGGTTTATTGGACCGTATGAAGTGTTAGCTAAGGTTGGTCCGGTAGCCTATAGGTTGGCTTTACCGATAGAGTTGGCAAAGTTGCACGATGTTTTCCATGTTTTGATGCTTTGTCGGTACAGATTGGATCCTTCACATGTATTGTCGGTTCAAGATGTACAAGTACAGCCAGACTTTTCTTATGATGAGGAACCGAAAGCTATTCTAGCTCAGGAAGTGAGACAGTTGAGGAGTAAGCAAGTCCCCTTGGTCAAAGTATTATGGAATCACCACGGAGTCGAAGAAGCTACTTGGGAACCAGAGGCGACCTTGAGGGCTCAGTATCCGCATTTATTCAGTTCAAGTGAGAATTTCGAGGATGAAATTCTTGTTAGTAGGGGAGAGTTGTCACACCCCATTTGCCCCTAGAAGTTTGAGCCATGTTCGTGCATGTGCATTATGTGTGCTTGGTTTACGATAAGGGTATTTTGGGTAAATTACATGTTTTGGGGTTTTGCTAGTGTGTGAGTGCATATCTGATATTAGGGTGTGAATTAATTAGGGTTGCATTTGGGTGTATTGCCCACATGTTTGTAGGATGTGAGTGAGTGAGTTGTGTTAGTGTGTTGTCCTCACACATTTGTAGGGTGTTATAAGTTGGGAGAGTCTTGTGTCTGTTTGATGTGTGCTTGTAGGGTGTGAGTTATTAAGACCCACCAATAGTAGTGTGCCATGTGGAAAGGGGAAGGTGTGTTATTGAGGAAAGAAAAAGAGAAGAGCAGAAATCTGCTCTCTCATTCCCGTTCTCCCCTTCTCTTCTCTTTTGCTTTCCCTTCTACTTCCTCTTCCTCTTCCTCACCTTGGCTCACTCCTTTTGGGTTGGATTATTGGTGGATCTTGATAATTCTAAGAGGTTTATTGGTAAGTTTTACTGCATTTTGTTCTTGTTCTTGTTCTTTCTTCTTCATCTTCATCTTTTCCACGTTTTTGGGCTAGGGTTTAATTTAGAGTTTGTTGCTTGTTTCCCTTGTCGGGTTGTGGTTTAGTTGTGCCTCCTCGTGATCCCAAAGGGAAGGAGAAGGCATCAGGAAGTGGCACTAAGTGATTAGGACCTAAGGAGATTCAGGTTTGGGAGTTTTTGTGATTTATGCATTTTTGTGATTTTTGCTCTTTGTATGAATTTCTGGAAAAATATGGTGTTATTGATGTTCATAGCAGTTTATATGGTATGGGTTTTGATTTAAATGGGTTAAGGTACCTTGAATGTGAGCTATTGAACCCAAATCTGCATTTGATTGAGATGATGAATGAATAGTGCTGAGATTTAAATTGTGTAAATTGATGTTGTTATTGGCATGATTTAATTGGAATTCTTGGTACAAATGCTGTGTTTTATATTGTTAATGATGTGTGGGTTGCTACAGATGAGGTAAGTTGATGTTTGATTTGAGATTAGAGGTTTGGGTGTTGTGGAAGTGAATTTTCTGCAGATTTCCCGTGTAAGAGCTAGAAATCACGACTCTATCGCGAGCACAACATTGTCGCAACCTTGTGATAGAGCTCGGTGAAAGTAGTTCTCGTACGCGTCCGAGCTCCTTGCCGAGTGGAGCAGCAGAGCTTCTGTCGCGAGCGCGACTGAGCGCTCGACTGCCGAGCTGTTTTGGGCAATCCTCCGTCGCGTGCGTGCTCTCAAGCGCGAGCACGACGAATCGGGCTGGCAGCTCACTGTCGCAAGCGACGTACTTATCGCAAGCGCGATTATGAGTTGTATTCGTTTCCCCTGCGAGATCGCGAAGATTGCCGTGGTCGCGACCTGGGGCAAGTTTGCCTCTGTCGTGAGCCCGACAGTGACCTCTTCATGCCCTATTTTTTCGATTTTGCCTTCTCTTTTTAAATGAATTTCAAATGGTTTCTTCATGAAATTTTACCTCTGTATGCTATATTATATGCTTATTTATATGTGCAATATTATAAATCCTTCATGATAAATGATATGCTATGATTTGGAATTTGAATTGTATTACATGACCTGCAAGAGTCAGTCTAGTGGATAGTTAGGCAGGCCTAATAGAGTCTTTTAGCTGCAGCCTCAGTTCCTTATGAATTTTTGATCTTGTTAAGGTCCCTTCGAAAAAAAATTATTTTAATTGTGATAAAATAAATGGTTTTTGATTCGTACCTGTAAGGTACTATCTGTATTCGATTCGTACCCATAAGGTACTGTCTGTATACTCGTTATCCACTATTGTGAGTCAGCAGGTGCTCTGTTTGTTTTGTTCTGCTTTGATATGATTACAAGAATATGATATTCGAATGCGCATAATGATAAGTATGAGAATCAGTTAATACGTATATGAATGTGGGTATGAGCTTCTGAATGTATGTCTTTATTATGCAAGCATGATTATATATCTGACATGATTATCCGCATATGTCATATCGTATGTGTTATGCTTTGACGACCATTGTGAATGGCCATCCACTCTTTTGTTGTGTGTTTCCCCGCAAAGCGTTATCACTTAGCACGGTGTTTTATCCGTGCAGGTGCAGAAGGTGCTGTGTTTTTGGAGAGTCGCTGCCAGTCAAGCCAACACAAAAGGGATTAGTGTTAGGGCTTATTTTTGTAGTATTTTATGATGATTCTTTTTGTAATAGAACTCTCATTGTATCAGTAATTTTGTAAGCTTTCACTCTGTTTATTTTGGATGTGTAATTCTTTTGCTTGGGCAATCGATCAGGATATTATTGTAATGATTTTTTTATATTAATGCATGATCGGTTTTGCTCTCAAAGTTTTTATTTTCGTTGTATTTATATATGTTATTGTGGATGAATGTATGTTTTTGTATCGATTTGTTGATGCGACACCCCTGCTCCTACGGCATCTCACTCCTATCCGGATGGGTTCGCCGACGTATGGGTAGGGGGTGTTACATCTTCGGAACAATCCTCTGGGTCAGTAATGGCAGATTTACAGCGAGAAACGGGTGCTTTGACAACGCAAGATTTGGATAAGAGATTTGAGTACTTTGAAAGGAAGATGCTAGCCATGATGGGGAACCTTGTCGTTCAGATGGCACTAAATGCTAGACAACCGTCTGTGGCTCTGGCTGTGGAGCTAGCTGAAATGCCTGTTATGGGGGAAACTCCCATAGCAACTGCTACTGTGCAACAACCAGTTGGTGAGCTTAGAGTGGCGATGCCAGTTGAACAGAGAAGGGCGAGGGTTTCAGATCCGAGGGATGACTTCATAGAGGAAGAAGAGGATGAGCCGGTAATCCCTCAAGCCGAGAGGTGCAGAGTCCCCAAGGTAGAAGATGACATGGTGAAAAAGATGGAAGAAAAGATTGAGGCTATCACACGTCTACTGTCGGCCGGGAAAGTGGTCATCCACGAAGACATAGATTTGGGTGAGAAAGAGCTGCTACCCCAGAGGTCCAAGATGCCAGATTTGCCAAAATTCTACAGTACTTTGGACCCTTCGAAACACATCAAGCAGTATGCCTTAATCTTGAAGGGCATGGGGCTTACAAAGAAACAAAAGGTGGAGTACTTATGCCTTAGTCTGACGAGGCTGACAGTCGATTGGTACCACGGGTTAGATAGGAGATCAAAGGAAGACTGGGATATACTAATGGGGGAGTTTATAAGGCAATACGACTGTAACACCAGAATGGAAGTGACGCTGAAAGACCTTGAGCTGCTACAGTAGAAGTCCGGTGAGTCCTTCCATGACTACCTTACTCGATTGAGGAATCGAGTTATGGAGATAAAGAGGAAACCCGACAGGTCGGATCAGATTAGGCTATTCATTAGGAATGTGAGCCCGTACTTGAGGGAAGGGCTTAAGGATTGGGAATCCTTGAAAGATATAGCCATAAAAGCCGAAGCAGAGTACTTGGCAAAGAAGGCCAGTAATGATAATTTCACTCAGAGGAACTATAGGCCTCAAGGAGGAAGTAAGTTGAGAGGTGCTGGAAGTAGCAGTAATCGAGTGGGCAAGATAGTGGAAGTTTCAGCCACTAATGTGAGCCTTAGATAGAACTCAAATTTGGGAAGTCAGCCGTTGCCAGCCAAGCCGGCTAAGACTCATGGCCAGCCAAATCATAGAGGCGATCAGTATTGTGCTTTTCACCAGCACACCGTCTATCTCACTGACTACTGCAGAACTTTAAGGGACCGAGTCCAAGACCTTATCGACAGTAAACAGATTTTTGACCCCGAGAAGAGGGAAAAGAAAAAGAAAACTAGGTATAATGCCATTCCTCCGCCCATTTTTATGATAGGTTCTAGTCTGCCGGAGTGGTATGTGCTAAGAGATCTTTATGGCAATGACCATGTGGTTGTTATCCGTCCCGAGCAAGGGGGTAGTGAAGAGAAACCTCAAGTTGGCATGATAGAATGTTGGGATTTGACCAGTGAAAGCGAGGTTGAAGAAGTTGACGAGCTAGAGGACGTGTGGAACTCTGGGGGTGAAGAGGAGGTATAAGAGGTGCAGGCTATGACTCAAAGTGGTAGGATAATTCCAAAGGTAAAGAGGCCTCAAGAACTAGCGCCTATACTTGCAGGAAAGGAGCCCGAGGAGGACGGGTTAATGAAACAGTTGAAGAAAACAGCGGCTCAGATATCCATTTGGGATTTGCTGAGGCAATTTTCATCACATAGGCAGAAGTTAGTAGAAGCCTTATGTGAGTTCACTGTTGCCACCACTATATCACCATCTGAGTTACTAGGTTTAGTTAAAGGAAGCTCAAGAGAAAATTTTGTTTATTCTGATGCAGATTTACCACGTGAGGGCCGCAAACACAATCGCCCATTATACATTAAGGCACAGATCAATGGCAAGCACATTGCCTGCGTGATGGTTGATGACGGCTCTTCTACAAATGTATGCCCTTTGGTTGCGCTTCTGGCTTTTGGTTTGAATGAAAACATGTTGAGCAGATCTAACCTGATCATCACTGCCTATGATAATTCAAGGAGGCAAGCTGCTGGGACTTTTAAGGCACAAGTGAGAACTGGGCCAGTTAAGACATAAACTGAATATGTCGTCCTGCCTATCCCAGCCAACTTCGCAGTGCTACTAGGGAGACCCTGGTTTCATCAGCTGGGAGGGGTTCTGTTTACCCTCCACCAAATGATTAAGATCCCCCATAAGGGCCAGGTCGTGACAGTCAAGGCAGCTAGCGATAATCAAGTGTCGGTCCTCAGGATATCCAATTAGCCCTTCAATGCATTCCATGTGGCAATGGTAAATGAAGAGGGTGGTTTAGTAGAGAGTCCTCAGGTTGTCAACATGATGAAGAGAATGTACTTCCTCCCGAGGGCCGGTTTGGGCAAAAATTCACAAGGGCCTCAGGCGCCTATCACCACAAGGGGGAAAAAAGATAGAAGGGGTTTGGGTTATACCACTTAAGCCAAGAATTATGAACTTGGGAAGAAGCCTGCAAAGATCCCGCACATTTTAGAGAGCTTTATGCCAGTTACATCACCGTGCGTCTATTATGGAGAAGTTGAGCCACAGTGGATTGGCGGCAAGATCACCCCAGGTTTCGAGATCTTCAATGACGTTTATGGCTGGTTCGACGGAATGGTCAAATCAGTAGAAGATTTCTAGGATGAGGAGATCCTCAACCAAAGATTGTCTTGGGATTGAGAAGTTCCTGAAGAGATCGTCATTGATAGTCTGCTTGCCACCTGGGTGAAAGGCAAAGAAAAAGTAGAAGTTGAGGTGGCAGTACCAAAATTGGAGAACCTAAGATCGCAAACAACCAAGACGGTGGACCATCGACTTCAGCACTGGCATCAGTGGAAGATGTTAATGATAGCTTTTCTGATGTACTCTTTGTCCTTGAACTATTTGACAATTATGCTTGTAATTCTGAGTTTGTTAATAAGATGAATGACTTTGCTTACTTGTGCGATGTTTCTCATGATTTCATTGTGCATGATCACGAACATGAATCATTCATATTTGACATTAACTCAACTAATATTGCCTCATTTAATCTCGGGACTTTGGAAAACCCAAAGGAAATCTTGATAGCATCAGATGTAACTCCTGAAGAGAGGTTAAAATTTGAGAGAATTTTAAAAAAATATGAAAAAGTCTTTGCCTGGACCTACGAAGACATGCCGGGAATTGATCAAGAAGTTGCTGAGCATGCCATTCCAACCTATCCAAAATGCAAGCCAATGAAACAGAAGCTCAGAAGGCTAAGACCAGAGTGGGTAGAAAAGGTAAAAGAGGAGGTGCATAAGCAGATTAAAGCCAAGTTCCTAGTAGAGGTTCAGTACCAAACATAGTTAGCTAATGTTGTTCCCGTAGCCAAAAAGGACGGAAAGGTTCTAGTATGTGTCGATTATCGGGACTTGAATAAAGCCTGCCCAAAAGATGACTTTCCTTTGCCCCATATTGATGTACTAGTAGATAGTACGGCTTCTTGTATGATGTACAGTTTTGTCGATGGGTATGTAGGGTACAATCAAATCCTCAATAAGATTGTGGATCGAATTAAGACAACCTTCAACACTGAGTGGGGTATGTTCGCTTATAGGGTCATGCCTTTTGGATTAAAGAATGCCGGAGAAAGATACCAAAGAATGGCTACTAAGATCCTTAATGACTTGATCCACAAGGAGGTGGAAGTATATGTCGATGATATGATGATCAAGTTGGTCACTCGAGAGGGGCATTTCGAGGCTTTAGAGAAGTTCTTTCAAAGGATTGATAAGTATAACCTTCGCCTCAACCCTAAGAAATGCATTTTCGGATTTACCTTGGGTAAGCTGTTAGGCCACGTGGTGAGTCAGAGGGAAATTGAAGTGGACCCCGACAAGGTCAGGGCAATTAGAGAGATGCTAACACCTTGGAAGGAAAAAGAAGTTAGGAGTTTTTTAAGCAAACTACAGTACATCAGCAGGTTTATTTCCAAGCTTGCTTCGGTATGTGAACCAATTTTCAAGCTCCTCAGAAAGAATCAGCCAGTTCGGTGGAATGATGACTGCCAAAAAACTTTTGATGTTATCAAGGATTACCTTCTACACCCTCCAGTTCTGCGGCCACCATAGCCAGTCAAGCAATTAATCCTTTACCTATCAATAGAGGAAAATTCTGTAGGTGCTATGATGGCCCAAGAATATGAATTCGGGGTTGAATTTGCGGTTTACTACCTCAGTAAGAAATTCCTTCCTTGTGAAGCCAAGCATGTTGAAGTGGAAAAGATCTGTTTAACAGTATTCTGGGCTTCAAAGAAACTAACACACTACTTCCATTCTTACAAGGTGCAGGCGGTCGCCAAACAAAACCCTCTTCGATACCTTCAGGAGGCACCCTCTTTGCTAGGAAAAATGGGGAGAAGGCTGATATTGCTACAAGAATTTGATGTGGAGTACATCACCGAAAAGACCATCAAGGGTTGGGCAGTCGCAGAATTTTTAGCCGACCATCCGATCCAAGGTAACCAATTCAAATATGAATTCCCAGATGAAGATGTGGGGGCCATTATAGTGCAAAAGTGGTAGATGTACTTTAACGGGGCAGTGAATAACAAAGGAGCTGGAGCGGGAGTAATTTTGGTAACCCTAGTGGGTGAGAAGCTCTCCTTTGCCAAGAAGTTGAGTTATAGAGCCACAAATAACGAAGCTTAGTATGAGGCCTGCATCTTCGGAATGGAAGCGCTCTCAACCGAGGGGGCAAAAGTGGTAGAGGTCATCGAAGGCTCATCCTTCGTAATCCATCAGGTCAGAGGTGAATGGTCCATCAAGGAAGAGCGACTATTACCCTACATAAGGTGTTTGAAGGAATTAAGTGGTCAGTTTGAAATTTGCACTTTTAACGATGTGCCCCGAGATGAGAACCAATTAGAGGATACCCTAGCCACTCTGGTGTCTATGTGGGATAACCCAGAAAGGATAGCCATAAAGCCTATACTCATTTCTAGTTCAGACAAGCCATACTTTGAAACTGAGCAAGTTAGGGATGTTGAGGCTACTGACGAAAAGCCATGGTACTACGATGTCCAAAATTATTTAGAAAAGTCAGTTTTCCCAAAAGAGGCCACTGAAAAGGACCAAAGGATGATTTGCAAACTGTCCACTTTGTTCATCAGTGTAGATGGTGTGCTGTACAAGAGGCAAGCTGATGATATACAACTAAGGTGCTTAGATGAAAAGGAAGCCAAGAGGGTTATGGAGGAGACCTATGCAGGGGTCTGTGGAGAAATACATCCGACAGCCTCTAACGGCCATAGACTTATCGTAGTCGCTATTGATTACTTCACTAAGTGGGTAGAGGTTGAATCCTTCAAGAAGCTGGGTGCCTGAGAAATTGCCAGATTTATTGAACGACATCTGATTTGTAGGTATGGGCTCTTGCATCACATCGTGTCGGATAATGGGGTACAGTTCCAAGCTGAGACCAAGCAGATGCTCAAGAGGTATGCCATCCAACAACATAAATCCTCCCCTTACCGATCGTAGGTTAACGGGGCGATCGAGGCAGCCAATAAGAATGTCAAGAGGATACTGGCTAAGATGGTGCAAACCTATAAAGATTGGGCCGAGAAACTGCCATTTGCACTGTGGGGCTACCGGACCACTACCAGAACTTCTACGGGAGCTACACCTTTCTCCTTAGTTTATGGGACAGAGGTAGTTCTACCAATAGAAATCGAACTCCAATTCTTGTGGGTGGTAATGAAAGACAAGCTACCAGAAGCAGAATGGGCTCAGCAGCAGCTGCTACAGTTGAATCTGTTGGAGGAAGATAGGATGCGGGCATTCTACCACAACTAGGTTTACCAAAAGAGACTGGCTCGATCATTTAGGAAAAAAGTCAAGAAACACCCCCTGAAGGAAGCGGATTTAGTCTTTAAGCAGACAAGGCCAGGGGTTCCAAACTTTCGAGGCAAGTTTAGACCGATTTGAGAGGGCCCCAAGGCAGCATCTCACCGAGGTGAGATGCGCCCTTGTGGGGGAGACCGCACTTTGCACACCCCTATCCTTTTTTTTACCAACAAAATATATTTTTGGGACAGTAAAAAAGGCAATTTTTTTTGACTTTTTGAGGATTTTGCGGGAGATGAAAAAAATTAAAAGGGGACTGGGTCTTCATTTTCACGGGGCTACTTCCACAACAAATATAAAAGGAAAGAAATTTCTTCCTTGAGAGAAAAAGGGCAGATGAGAGAGCAAGAAAAAAAAATATCTTCAAAAGTTTTTAGGAATTTAATTCTTCTTCTTCTCCAAAGATTTCTATTCTTGGATTTGACTGGAGCAAAGAAAATTAATTTCTTTAGCTTGGTCACTCTATCAAAATTATTTTCTTGAGTTTTTGTGCTAAAAACTTAGATTTTCTTAAATATTTTTGGTGTTTAACCACCACAAATTCGACAAGGGGATGGATGGAGACATCCTATTTCCGATCTATAAACTCTAAGAGTAAACATTCTTGTACTCATTTTTACCGTTTTATTTCATTTTGTTTGTTTTTGTTGTTGTTATTACTATTATTATTATTATTATTATTATTATTATTATTATTATTATTATTATTATTATTATTATTATTGTTGTTGTTGTTGTTGTTGTTGTCTTTTTCTCTTTATCATTATTGTTATTTTTTTATTATTATTATTATTATTATTATTATTATTATTATTATTATTGTTGTTATTGTCATTACTTCGTCATCGTTCTTATTATTATCCTTAGGCTTTTGCATGACTTATTTTTAATTTCTTTTGCATGTGAATTATTTGTATATTGAATTAATATGTATTATATTTATCTTGTCTTTATATTTATTTGTTTGATTTTGGAATTGTCACTAACATTTTTAATTTCATTTTTTGTTTGGGATTTAAATGTGATTTGCCTTGTGTGAGCGTTCCCGTGACAACACGAAGGGGTCACGACGCGTAGGAAAATACGTTGTTTGGGTGAGATCTCTCTTGGTCCCCCTCCCTTTGGTGTTTGTGTTTGTTTGCAAATAAAATATTATATTTCATGCACATGTAAGATAAAAAGGCACAAAAATATTTTTATAACCTAATTGGGATTTTATTAATAAATTGGGACCAATGTCCCTCATTTTAGCCAAGGAATGAAAAATATCACGAATAAAACGAAGAGTTAAAGTTTTACAAAAATGGGATCACTCATCCCGGTTTTCAAACCAACAACCAAACAACTCTTCGATCCTTTTTTAAGCGAGCGTGAGGGAACCAATGTTCCTAACCCAAATGAATGCCCCGATTTATGTATGTTATTTTTATATTTGACTTTGTTTATTTGTTTTAAATTTATATTCATATTTTCGGGCCCTTATAATTAACTATTTTTGGGCAATTTTATTTGACTTTCATTTGGGATTGTATTCTGTCCCAATTTTCACTTTGATTTTAATTCCTTCATTTGGGATTGTATTATGTCTCGGTTTCTCTTGTAATTGTGTGCTTGGTATGTTTACTGCTTTTCTTTACCACTTTATTTTATTGCTTTCTTTATATTTTTCGTTTATTGCTTTCTCGATGCAAGCGATGCGCTCTTAAATTAAATGCATTAATCGGGTGAGAGGAGAGATAGGATTTTATTAAAAAAAAAACTCATTTATAACTAACCAAGACATAAATAAGAGTGAAGTTCCGAACACCATCTCTGGTTTAGACCGTAGAGGTTAGATGACATTTCCCAATTTCTCGTAAATTGGGTGGCGACTCCAAAATACCTCAAAGGTACCTAAAGGTGTTATGAGGCTAGATGAACTCCCCAATGTTCTATTGGGTAGGGATTCTACGATGTCTCATGGCACGCAAGATCAAAAAAGATGCGAACCAATCCCTCAAGCCCTAAAAGCGGGTCTCATTACGAGGGCCTTTGCTAGGTTCGGCGAGTGTCACAGTCGCACTCGCGACAGAGGCATAACCTATGCTAAGCCGCACTCGCGACAAGCTCTACACTTGAGAGAGGTAGCTGGCAGGCCTCTGTCGCGCTCGTGACAAAGGTCATGCTCGTGACAGAAGGTGATAGACCCTCTTTGCGCTCGTGCTCATAGGTGTGCTCGGGATGAGAATAACCCGGCAGGAGCTCAGCTTACCGAGCTCTCTCTCGCGCTCGCGACTTAGATCGTGCTCGCGATAGTGAATGCCTCAGCTGGAGCTCAACTAACTCGCTCTCTTTCGCGCTCGAGACAGAGTCAAAAATCTCAATCTGATATCGATCTCTTGTAGCTCTTCTCACAACCCACCCTCTCCAAAATCAAATAATAATGCAAAGAACTACAATTCACTCAATAATTACTTTTAGAACATGATCCTAATCATGTTGCCAACATTTTGCACTTAAAAGAAGGAATCAAAATGGCATAAATGCATAATATATGCAATAAAGCATCAAGCCCTGAAATTGCGCTAAAATCACACACATCCAATAATTAACTTTCATATACTAACATGCTTCTAACTATTCACATCAATGTCAAAACCCAAGTCAAAACATGCATAAAAACATACTTCACAACTCAATTTTCCAGCAATTCAAAGTTCAACACAAAACATAACAATGGAACATAGACTCCCAAACCTCAAAATGCAGCACAACCCACTCTTCTCTTCAAGGTCCAACCTTCTTCTTGCCTTTATCCTTCCTCTTGACCACGGATTCTTGTACAAATCAAACCAAACCAAGCACACTTAACCCAAACAAGCAAAACGGGAAGAAGAAGAAAATAAGCCCATCCAACTTACCTCTTCAAACCAAACACATAACTCTTCAAAAACCAGCTCAAAACCCTACGAGATCTACCCAAGAATAAGGTGAAGGGGCAAGAAATGAGAACAAGAAGAAGAAGAAAGAGGAGGTCATGCAGGAAAAAGTGAACGGGAAAGAAGAAATCTGATTTTCCCTCTCTCTTCCCTTCTTTCTTTTCTTCTTATCGTTAAATGCTCCCCAACTACAATTCTTAAGTGTCACTCTCCTATTGGCCAAACTTATCAAATCCTTGGCAAATGTCTCTTTAAACCTTTGGTCAAATACCACTTACTCACTTAAATAAATTCTTTCTCTTGTTAACTTTATTTCCATTCAATTATACCCTTTCTCAACCCACAAGTCATGCTATTAATTACTCTTGTACCCTTAATTACACAATTACCATTGTAAAATCCTTTTAGGGTCCACTTTGGGTTGTTACAAAAAATGTTCAAATGTGCTTATCAGGCATGAACTGGACGACTGCTGTGAGTGGTAATCAATGTCATGTTAATTTCCTGCTAAGATATATGCTTAACAAGGGTGTTTCATCCATGTAGGTACCGAAGCTAGAGTGAACGTCAAGAACATCTCGCAATCTCCAAGGCCAGCACATAAGTAGAAGTTCATGCATGTAGATCCTGCATTTTGATACAAGTATTGTAAATGTAATTCTTTTGTTATAAATGTAGTGGCCCAAATACCAGTCTAGAAGTGTACAGTGAATGTCTACAGTGTCTTTAGTGTGATATCAGTGTAGACTGATGTCATAAGTATGATTATGTGGAATAATATTGAGTGTAAAGTGTGTTTGTGGTATAGAAATTCCAGGGTGGTTAACCTTAGGGTAGCCATACAGCCGACCCGGCATCCGTCGGCCGAAAAATTCTAATTTGGTGAAAATGATCTGTGGGTCGTCAGGAATCTAGTGGTGAAATCTAGAGTGAAAACGGAGTTAAATTGGCCTCCGAAAGTCATTATGAAGTTGGCATCCGGTTTGGTTCAAATTGAATCGGGGTTTGACCAAGGTTTGACTGAGCATTTAAAAATAGTTATTGACTTTTAATGGGTTGTAGTGGGAAGTATAAAGGCATAAAATAATTTCCTGTAAGTTTTGACAGCATTAGTAATGGACTTTACGGTAGAACAAAAAGTGGTTGAATCGGACCGGTTTAAGTGAACAGATTTCCAAATTGACTCCGATTGAGTTAAAATTTTGCAGGGAGGCTATATTTGATGTTTTAAGAACAATGGAAGTGGTTGGGAGTGAAAATAAGTTGAGGAACTCGTAGATGGCTTAAAACAGTGAGAAATTACTGAAAAACTGAAATTTTGGTTCAAACCGGTTGGACCGATTCGGTTCAATTTTAGCCTATATAAGGAAGTGAAGAGGCTGGATTTCTCCAAATTTCTCCAGCCTCCACTGCCCTCCCTTCTCTCCCTCTTGGCCGAATATAACTTCATGGTTTCTTCTCTAGTTTTCTTCATCTTTCTTCTAATTTCTTCCCAAATCTTACCCTCCCTAGCAAATTTCAATTTCTCTATAGCATGGTGATGGTGATTTGAGTCCATTTAGTGGGCTAGAAGTGGGAAAAGTCAATGGACAAAGGTTATGTCTTAAAAATGAGGTATGTGATTTAGAGTTCTATAATTTGATTTAAAGGTTCCTAAGGGGGTTTTCAAGTGTGTAGAGTGTATTTATGAAGTTATTTTGTAAAAAAGAAGCATGGATTGGATGTTATGGTGTAGTTTGAATTCGGACACTTTAGGAAATTCTAAGGGAAAGGATGTTTCAAAGGAGTAAGGCTATGGAAAGGAAGCCTACGGAGTGGAGAGCAAGAATCTTAAGGTGAGTGGATACAATATCCTTCTTTTTCCATTAATTATGTATGTGTTTTAGGTTATGTCTAAAACAACATATATACATATAACATACAATGCAATGATTAATCATGTATAAGATATATCATGTTACTAGCAAAATAATGATGAGTTCAACTTAACAATTTTTATGAATTATGTATGTACATATTCTATATTCAAGTATTAAATAGACACAATTCATCCATATTATTTCATCACATTAGTGCATGCATTTCGCATTGAACTCACAACCAGCTTATTCATATTTCACATTGTTCACACATTACTCTTATTAATTTAGTCTTGCCTGCAACTCAAAGATGCAGATAACGGGTATCGCATTGGTACCCTAAGGGTACAATAATCACATTGGTATCCGTGGATACCTCACATTCGCATTGGTACCCTAAGGTACAGAAATAACAACATTATCAATAATTTGGCATTGAGGAATCCAGTAAGGATCCAAATCACATTGTGATTCCAGAGGAATCGGACGCATTTGGCTATAGCACTTAGACCCTATAGGCATGCCTATCTATCCACTACTTGACTCGCAGGCTATGTTATCATTCTAGTTTCCATATTATCCCATTTCAAACGTATATATATATAGCAATAATATGGCTCACTTCACAATTATTTCACAAGCATAACACAATAATTAATCTCATACACATGTTCTCTTAACATATAAATATGAATTAATTGGTCAATTAAAGTTCTCAAGAAGTCTTTTAAAACATTTAAAAGTGTTGCACTCGCGACAGAACATCACCTATGCCTTTGTCGCGCTCACTATAGAATCTTACATTGTGATGCCCCTATGCCCCTCGGGAGGAACATCGGGATGCCATAATGGAACACGCGAAAGGCACAAGCTAAACATTGAAGCGGAAGCATACATACAATAGCGGAAGCGAAAGCAACTCAGAAGTAACAAATATAAACTATACTTGCATTTCAAAACTTATAAAGTATACATGTATCAAATTACAAGACTTACAGAACGTTAACAAAATGCTATACAAAAGTCCTATAAAAAAGGAATAGCACAACTAATACAAAAGGATCACTTCAAGACAACCCTAGTGGCCAGTAGATGGGGACTCTCGCTTCGAACAGAACCTGCAAACCTACACGGAAACAAACATCCGTGCTAAGTGATAACACTTAGTAGGGATGAACAGAAGCAAAGGACTTCCGAAGAAGTCACAACAAAACATAACACATGCATAGCAGTAACAGATGCTCGAATCAAGATTCAGAAGCTCATCATATACGTAGCAAGCAGGAAAGTACAATACTCATGTCAAAGCAGATTTAGAAGTAATAACAATTGCTAGCACTCAGGAGTATCAGAACATATAATTGCTAATATCAGGAGTATACAGAACACTAACAACCTTTATATTGCATGTCTCAACCTAGGTTACCAAACTCAGCTTTACATATAACCTCACATTCAAATGAACAATTAGCCTGAGTTACAAAGATGGTGGATACGGGTAATAGAATACTGGCGAGTAGTATCAGAAGACCAAAGTCTAAAAGCTTAATTACAGAGACCGAAGTCTAGATTTCAGAAGACCGAAGTCTAAAACTTTAACCCATACGGGTTGACAGGAGCAGCTGCAAAACTCTAGCCCTTAATAAGCATGCTTATCTATACACTACCATGACCGATAAGGCTGACAGATAACTTAAGTAACCAAACTTCTACTCATGTACTCAAGCACGATCAACTTTAATTAATTCATGTGCAAGTCAAATAATTCATCATACTAAAACATAGCTATAAGCACATATCAATCCTCATAGAATGATGTTAAACAAGGTTAAAATGATGCTCAAACTCATGCGTAATATTTACAAATGAAAATAAATCATAGAGCAAAAATAGGGTATCTCACGGTCACAACCACTTTGGTTGTCACCGTGACATACCAAAGATGCAAAACAGAAAGCAACATAGGGTACCTCACGGTCACAACCACTTGGTTGTCACTGTGACATACCTCACAATATCCGGGCAGTAAGCAATCAAGGGTATCTCACGGTCACAGCCACTTTGGTTTTCACCGTGACATACCAAAGATGCAAAATAGAAAGTAAACTTAGGGTATCTCACGGTCACAACCATTTTGGTTGTCACCGTGACATACCACAGAATACTCGGACAGAAGCTCTTCTTGCATGCCTCATGGTCACAACCACTTAAGTTGTCACCGTGACCTATGCAAAAATGCCAAAACAGAATTGCATCCAGTTGTTGCACAACTCAACTCAAAAGCCATAATTGACCAACATACTTCCAAACAATGCACATGCATATATCAAAGACTTGCCAAACAATATGCCAATAACATTTTAAGGCTCTAAATCAATCTCTAACATATAATCATATACCAATTTCAAGCAAGAACATGAATAACCAATCATGAACACATGCCTTTTAAAAGCACAACAATCATGCTCAATAATCATACTCTAAACAGGTCCAAGATTATCAAAATTCAAACTAACAGTACAAGCATATACACAATCCTATCTCTTAACACAACATGCATCACATAAACTCAATTCAATAACACATGCAGAATCTATAGGGCACACGATCCCAACCTCTTGAAGTAGCGGAACACTTCCAAAATCAGACTTTATCCTTGCCCTTTTCAATCCTTCTTCTATCTTCATCTTCTTGCAATACCCAAATAAACACAATCCCTTAATCCAAGATCTCAAACAACAACCACAAAGAAAAGGAGTAAAAGCTAAAATCCAAACCAATTACACTTACCTCTCAAGCTTAATCCTTGATTAAACTCTTCAATCAATCCAAGATGCAGAAATTAACCTACAAACCAAACAAATCTCAAAGAAAGAAGAGATGAAGGGCAGAAAACATGAGGAAGAGGAATAAGAGGGAGAAGGAAGCTGCATACAAAACCCAAGGGATAGAAAAATCCACTAACAACCCTTATATTGCATGTCTCAACCTAGGTGGCATCACCACAACAAGCCACTTGGCCTACCAAACCACTTGTCCCACTAACATGCAAACTTCCACTTTAGTCCATGGCAATTCTCTCTCTAATCCCTCTAAGTCCCTCAAAACCACTTCTTCCTTCACTCAACTAACATTCAATTCAATTACATCCTCAATAACACTTAAACTTGCACAAATACAGGAATTTACACTACCAATTCTATTAGGGTGCAAATTGGGTCATTACACACATCTCACACTTCATCATTTAATTTATACACATTACTTGTACATTTAATTAAGAACACACACTCACCTGATTTGCCACACTATTGGTCTCCATATAAATAAAAATTCATAAGTTTAAAATATTAAATCACATTTATCATTATCATAATATATAATTACTCATATGTCCACATGATCCAACATAATATCATTAAATATATTGCATAATAATACATTCTAGTAACATCTATATCAATTCACGCATCATATAATAGTGCTAGGAAAATGCTTCAATCACACATTCATTGAACATATAGTCATGCTCTCACACATCTCATTCACTCCAATCATACCCATAGTTTCCTCATATACAATCCAACCTCATTACACACCTACATATGGTTCATCTTCTCATTAAGCAAACTCATTCCACTTGCTAACATTCACATGTGTATAACTTAATTTCAACTCATAATTATGCATACTTGTTCATACTATACATGCTCATATAGATTAAGGCATCATAATCCTCAAATGTCATTTAACTTGACTAAATTCTATTTCATATAATTATACATTATTAGTTCATTAGTTTACTACTAATCTTAATCATATTTATGTGTATTTTCCCAAATAACTAATCTTATAATCATTTGATAATCCTAAACATGCATTGGATAGACCCCGAAATGTTTCGGTGTAATACAGGTTCAATTCTTAAAGAAAAACACATAAAAATATACAAATTAGTTGAGGGTAAAGCTGGGGAATTGATTCATGCCAACCATGGGCTCCAAAATGAGAAGAAAATCCTTCATATAACTTGTTTTATTGTGCTCACGACCTCTATCATGCTTGCTATAGTAGCTTCCATCAGGTGTCCTACGAGACTGCTTTTCACCTCAAACTTATATCGCTTAAACCAATGTTTAAACCTAATTTTTAGGCAAACTTCCTTCTTAAAAAATGTTTCCTAGGATTTTAAGTTTCCAATGGGATAAGCTTCAGGTCATTTGAACATCTACAACGTCAGATATGACCTAAACAACCTATACTGTTCTGATGAACTCGCCAGAATAGGGATAGCTATGTTTGGACAACTTTTTGAGATACTTAGAACTAGAATTAGCTCAACCATATTTCAGACATATTTAGGTGTATATCTTAAGTTTTAGATCCATTTTGAAGCAACCCAATAGGAGCATTAAAAATCGATCTATGGGCAAAAAAGTCACTAAAGGTCAAGAGAGACCTACACAAAAACTTACCCTACAGGTACTTTTTTGCATTTCATACACATGGCTTCTAAACCAACTTTAATGACATTTTTAACCAACATGCTCCTTTAATAATTTATTCATATATATGTTAACTTGTATAAGGCACACTTCTCATCTCAATTTGATTAAAACACAAGGAGTTATGGCCCAAGGAACATAACATGCTCCAAAAGGCCCTCCTACAGAAAATTAACCACACTATAAGCCACTTTTAATGACCCTAAAGGTCTCAATATCAAAGTTACGTTTACCACACTTTAAGACATGAATATGGCAATATCAACCCATTAAACCCCTTTTCTCACTATACTTTGTGAACTCACATAATTATATTGACAATACCAATAGGTCTAAATGAAGCTTACTAACTAGCTAAACACTTCCTAACTAGCTCATTTAACACAATTTTCACAACAAACTCAATCTTCACATCCTTAACTCAAATATGAAAAACATGCCAATAGCCATTCCTCAACAAATTCATTCATTTACAAATTCACAATTCACCCGAAATTAGGGTTCAAAAGACTCATAGAAATCATCATACTTCAATGCATTCCTTTCTTCAATTCAAATATCTCATAGCATAACACAAATAGTCTTAACACGCAGTCAATTAATTTACACATACAAAGCATATTTAGTTACCAAACCTTAATTTCCTTAGCTCCACTTAAGCTCACTTGACACCTTGATCATCATTCCTCCTCCTTCTATTTGCTTGCTCATAGCCACCATCACATGCATAGTTAAAT
This sequence comes from Excoecaria cochinchinensis, assembly GCA_947683425.1. Lineage (NCBI taxonomy): Eukaryota > Viridiplantae > Streptophyta > Magnoliopsida > Malpighiales > Euphorbiaceae > Excoecaria > Excoecaria cochinchinensis. Next base: position 5,231,345 of record CANTUQ010000038.1, read on the forward strand.
TCTAGAATTGAAAACAAGGGGATTAATTCCCATTTCAAAATAGAAATAAAGAAGGAGTAGATGAGGAGGATGAAGAACAACCCAATTAAACACTTACCTTCCTAACTCAAAAACTTCACTCTACAAATCACTCACTTGATCACCCAACAGAAATTATGGAATCAGAATTTAAAGGTGATGGATCACATAAGAAAGAAGAAGAAGAAGAAGGACAGAAACTTTGAAAGGAAGCAGTTGAAGATCACATGCAAAAAATGAAGTTTTCTCTCTCCTTCAAAGCTTATATTGCATATAGGAAATAAAGCAGCTCATGCCACTTGGAATCCACTAACTCTTCCCCCAATGCATGCCAATCCACCTCTTTCTCCTCTAATGCATGCCAATCCACCTCTATCTCCTCCAATGCATGCAAATGCTGAAGTGGCAAAGCCAAAGGAAGACACCTGGATTCCACTATCTCTTCCCTAATCCTCATTATTAAAAATCTAAATTTAATTAACACTAATTAACCTCCATTAACTTTAATCATGCACATTTACCAATTAGTCACTTAAACTTATTTTATTTATTCAGTTGGGTCCTCAAATGCACCATAAATCCAACTTTTATAAGATTTTTGCTAGAGTATTTTATCGCGCTCGCAACAGTCCCCTCATTCAGACCACTTATTCCATGACTTATCCAAGCCTCCACAAAAATTCTTCGCTAAGCCAAGCACTTGTTCTAATGTGCCCACTCTTATTAATACACATCCTCATACATATCCAAACACCACAATCCTACTAGGGTATAAATTGGGCTGTTACAGTATAAAATCCGACATGTAGGCCGAATGGAAATTTATGGAAAGAATAATGTATATATGGCTTGTATGGCTTGTAAATGATGGATATAATGTGTATAACTTGTGTAATATATGATAGATTAATTATAAGATTGAAAAATAAACATGGTAAAATATTATAGGCTTGGCCGAATGAGTAATTAAAGGATATAATGAGGTATGTTGTGTAATAAGGCATATAATATATAACATGTAATCTAAATGATTGAGTGGTTAAATGAAATTAAAGTGGACTTTATGAGAAATTAATATCCTGGCCGAATTGAATAATGGGTATGTAATATATGATTAGTGGTAAATGTGGCACATAAATAATGTTTATGATGGATTTTTATGGTGTGATTTGATATCTAATGACATATAATGGTATGAAATGAATGAACAGTGATAAGTGAGTGTGTATGAAAAATTTTAAGTGAATATGAGATGTTGATCGAAATATGTATGTTGATATAATGTGATTTTTATATAAATTATGATGAGATATTACCCTTAGTGATCTGGTAGTAAATCTAGCTCAGGATATAAATGGCTAGCCATAGGGACATCAGTGTATGCCGCAGTAGCAAGTTATAGCGACTTGCAATTATAGACCAATGACGGTCTATTCATAAGTACAAGTGTAGTGTAAAGTGTAAGTGTACTGCCATCGGAGTGTAATTTGACCCCCTAGTGGTCACTCTCACACTACCGAAGTGTAATTTGGCCCCTTAGTGGCCACTTTGGTAAGTTAGGGCTATGGAGCTCAGTCCCGTATATCCAGTCTATTGATATTTACCGGGTGTATACTAGGGGCATAATATAAATTAAGTGATAAAATTATTAAAAATAGTAATAAAAGTGAAAATGACTGGAAATGGGACTACAATGGCGTAAATGAAAAGTTTAGGGGTAAAATAGTAAATTTACATTAAGATGGTAAAAAGTGGTAAAGTTAGGTAAAAAGTGTAATTGTAACACCCTTAATCTATACGCACACTACGATTCCAACATTACTGCACAGTTACTTGATCGTCTTAAAACTACTTTTAAGATTATTGCGAAATTCAGGTAAAATTTTTTTTTCCTCATTATGCCTAACAGCCATAACTATTTAAATTTACTATTCATTCAATCAAATTAAAAAATATGCCACTTAATTCTACTGAAATTTCGACATAATTTCCCCCATAATATTGCCTATCCCCCTGTAAACAGAAAGTCCTTACACTTCAAATAATCACATACATACTCATTCACCCTGCTTCAATTCAAACTCCAACACAAGTTTGCCCATCCTCCAATCTTGGTCCAATCTCACACACACCATAAATTATAATATACTTATAACATCCACTTTCAATACTCAATTCAAATATGCAAAATACAAAGATACAATATTAATACATCAAAACTATCAGCTATAAATAATTGTTTGATACAAAATCTTCGATACAATAGTATCGTAATTATCTATGTAGTGTACATGCCAACAAGAAACAAGATCCAAATTATCAATTCCCAGAAGTATCATGCTTATCACTTCCTTGTCATGCTTTCTATCCATCATTACTCCTTTGGAACAGTGCTGATACTCTCTTGATTACTATCTTAACCTGCGCGAGGTAAACCACGCGCTAAGCTTTACGCTTAGTTGCGACTACCAAATTTACTTATCCAAAGCATAAAATATTAAATATACACATACAACTTAAACATACATACATTAACATTTTTGTATTAAGGTAGCGAATTACTATCCCTTTCCATATATAACGTTTCATAATTTATATATATCAATTATCACTTAAGCATAAATTATTTATTTAGCTGCAAGTTAAATATAACTTCTTTGTAAAGTAAAACAACATATATGCAATACATTCAATATTTTCTCAAAAAGCTGAGACTTTATAAAACGTTTATAATCAAATTTCCAACTTCATAACTGAGATCTCATTGCATTTTGCTCATATGTAAAACACGTTTGTCATGCATCACTATACTAATTCCATGGATTAATAAACAGTCAATATGCTTATAACATAGCAAAATAGCCCTGGTCGGATTATGCATGCTAAGTCGGGATCGGAAGGGTATTTCAGTAAATTGTGTTTGAGAATTTAGAGTGTTAAGGACCTAATTGAAAAGATAATTAAGTTGGTAAAGAAAGAAATGTGTAAGTGAGTGAAGTGTAATTTGTTTAAGGACTAAAGAGCATTTAGACAAGATATTTATTAAGGCAATGTTTGGGTATGACTCTAGTATTGTGCCATGGTTTGAAATGCTAAGTGGAGTTTGAGGTCCAATAGGATGTTGCCAAGTGGACTGTTAGGTGGGCAGTGAATGGGGAAAAGAAGAAAAGAAAGTGGAAGAGAGAGGGAACACAGATTGCATTCCCGTCCCCCTCCTCTCACGTTCTTCTTCTTCTTCTCTTCTCCCTTCCTTTGCTTTTCCTTTCATTTTCCTTGGCTTGGAGTTGTATTTGGCTTGGATTGTGCTTTGCTTTGAAGAGGTGAGTTGGGTTAAGGTTTTTACGTTCTGCTCTGCTTCCTTCTTCTCCTGGTTTTGGTTTTGATTGAGTTAGGGTTTGAAGAATAATTGTGGGTTTTGTTTGTGCAAGCTTGGGACTGTAAGAAGAAGCAAAGTAAAGGCAAGGCAAGGATTGAGGAGTGAAGCTGGAAGCTGTGTTTTTAGAACGTGATTTTGAGGTTTGGGAGCTTTGCTTACTGCATGTGAAGTTTTGTGTGTTTTTGCCCTATTTCTCACTAGGCATGTAAATGGGTTTGCATTGTTTAATTTTCGGAATTTGGTATGTTTTGGAATGTGTAATGCATGATTTATGTGTGTGGATGTGTTAGCAATGCATGATATGAATTGAATTGAAATTTATGAGTTTGGGTTTGAACTTACTGTAATTGTTTTTAGGGTTCATATTCTTAATTGGATTAACTATGTTATGCATGGTTTTGATTGTTGAATTAAGTTGCAATTATCTTGTTTATGCTGTTTGGGACATCAATTGAAAGGTAAGATGAGTTCTGGAGGTGTTTGAATTAGATTGGAAATAGATTTTATCGAGTTCTTGGAATTTCTGGAAAAGGATGGAAATCTGCAGGGTTGCGATTTCGGGAAAGAAGAAGAGGGCAAGAGAAGTAGCTCACGTTACGTGAGCAAGGCTCACGACGTGAGCAGATTGCTCACGTTACGTGAGCAATGCTCACGACGTGAGCAATGCTCACGCTACGTGAGCAGATTGCTCACGTTACGTGAGCAATGCTCACGTTACGTGAGCAATGCTCACGACGTGAGCAGATTGCTCACAAGGCATGAGCATAACCCTCACGTTCTGTTTTGCTTCTGTTTTTCCTTCCCAAGTGTCCAGTTTTTATAAAATGGTTTTCAAAAGCTTTTCAGGATATTTTTCCTCTACTGTGCTTTATATTATCTTGATGACATGACTGATTATTCCAATTTATTTGGTATTAATAATATGTTATCTAAGATAAGTTATATGTAGTATTTTGGAATCAGTTTCGGATTATAGTAATCCTGTTGTATGATTGTGGGATTTTAACAGTATGGTTTGGACTTTAATATGCTTATTATTGTAATATGTATTTCACGTCATATTCTGAATGCGAAGGAATTATGAATAATGACTTTCCGATTGTTTAAGTCCCAAACATGCTCTGTCTTAATGTGAATTATGCTATGCATATTTTAGTCTGTTTCTTCTTTAAGGATAATTTACTATGCTTAAGTTTATGCTGTAACTTTCCTCGATTATGATGATGCGTCCTTGGTCTTTAGCATAATATGATTCAACATGTGTTCCTGTTATGCTTTAGAAAGATGAATAGTGCTGATGTTATCAATTGAGTTATTGCATGCTCCAGTACTTGACTTGTATGAAGTATGATTGGCATCCTGCTATGCCAGACTTATTGAATATTATGGCTGATGTCGGAATACATTGTTATGCTTTAGCCTGGGAACTCAATGTGTTAGGTTAGATGTAATTTGGACTATGCATGATTTATATTTAGTTATCGTCACCTGATGCATGATTAGGTTTTGTATTGATAATGTTTGGCATGTTAGTGCTTTTATACCTGATTCTTGGCATGCTTTAGAACATTGTCTAATGTTAAAGTGTATGGACTGTAATATGTTTTGCAATGCGAATGGTATGATATATGACTGACTCTATGAGCATATTTATATATCTATTGTATTCTGGTTTATGCATGATGTATATATATTTGTATATATATATTTATGCGTTGTGCGATTCGAAATGTGTAATGATTTATGCATGACCTGCGAGAGTCAGTATAGTGGATAGTTAGGCATGCCTAATAGAGTCTTTCAGTAGCTGCAGCGCCCTTTGAATGTATTGGACCCTGATCAGGTCCCCCGTATGGTTCCTCGCGAACCCCCCTCAGTGCGGATCCTCGTGGTCCTTTTTAATGTATTTGGATCGGGTTAAGATCCCCCATCAGTAAAATGCTTTTGTGACAAAATAAAGTGGTTTTCGATTTGTACCCGTAAGGTACTAATCAGTTCAGTACACTCGTTATCCACTATTGTGAGTCAGCAGGTGCTTTACTGTTTTATGTTACTTTGAAATGACTATCAGAATGTGATATCCGTTTGATTATGATAAAGATCTCAGGAATCAGTTTATGTGTATATGAATGTGATCATGGGCTTCTGAATGTATGTCTGTTTTAAATAAGCATGACTTTATATTTAACATGATTATTCGTACTCGTCATGTGATTTGTTATAAGTTTCTGAATGCTTTGATTATGATGCGACTAGAGTATTTATGTATGTGACTTAAACATGTTTTGTTAATATATTAGCTTGTGAACCGAAGCAGCTGTGATGGTAAGTATGTGATGATTACTGTACTCTCTGCATGATGATGATATGAATGTAATACTAAGTGGTTATGCCTTCAGTCTCCGTTATCAGAATGTTTCTGCATGATGCTTAATATATTAGAGTTGCGCAGCGGTATTGTGATGCTTTAAACGTTATCTTCTGGATATTTGACTGGTGTTTGTGTTAACATGTTTAGGTATGTTAATTAACTGGCATGCTTAACATGATGGTTTGATTGTCAGTTCATGCATGGGTACTTTGTTATGTCTATTGCATGTGTATAGCTCTTGTGACTCCGCACGGTAAGATGTTGTTATTTGATACCCATGTAGGTTTATGCATGAGTTATAGTATGTAATTCGGCATGATGATATTTGTACCTTATATTGTATTATGTCTGTTTTGGTATATCCTGGACATGGGTTTATGGTCTGTTTGTGAGTTATCGATTGAATGCCTTTATTGTGCAGCCTGATTATTGATATGCTATGAATATTCGCATTTGCCATTTGAATGTGTTTTGCCTTGACGACCATTGTGAATGGCCGTCCATATTCTTGTGTGTTCTCCCCACTAAGCGTTATCGCTTAGCACGGATTTCCTTTCCGTGCAGGTGGCAGGTTTGGTTCTGATCGAGTCGCGCTTCTGCAAGGTCGGCCACGTAGGAGTTAGAAGTTCTGTATTTTGTTCAGCTTCTATATTCCAGCTTTTGTAATTCGGTGGTATTATATATGTAATTATTATGTTTCGTTCTTGAGTGTTCTTTTGGGAATGTAATAGTTAGTATGTCCTTATGTTTAGTTATTCCTTCGTTTTATTATTTCACTGATGCTTCCGTTGAATGGTCATATGTATGCCTTTGTGTATGCTTTTGTTTAGTGCCTGCGTGTGCGTGAGTTATTGCATGTTCAGCCTGTACCGCAAGGTAAGTCAAGGTAAGTTTTTAATTAAACCGTATTTTCGTATGTATGTTATGTATGAATGTATGCTTCCGCATTGTGCATGTGTATATCTGTATATGTGAGCGTCCTGTAGCGCGTCCGTCGGTGTCCTTCCAACGGGGACGGCGATGGGGGTGTTACAGTTAGTGGTATCAGAGCCCAGGTTTGATGGTTCTGGGTGTGTTGTTTGTTGTGTGTTGAGTCTTTGCATGAGAGTCGGTTTTGTGTCGTGGCCTATTGCAGATGCGTCTTGTTTTGTGTCATGTCTAGATGGAGTCTGATCCTAGTGAGAATGTGGGCGAGACAACAGAAAGTGTGAACTGAGTTAATGCTGATCAGGATGTTTCCGAGCATTCTCCAGTGGAAGATTCTGGTCGTGTTTCTGATGATAGGGCTTTAGTACAAGGATTGATTCGGATTTTGGATAGATTGACTGCTCCTCGTGCTTCTCAAGAAGTTATGCGGCATGTTCCTCTGAAGAGAAAAGGATCGGTTAGTGAAGTGTCAGCAGGGAAGAGGGTTCGAGAAACTTCAGTGTATCAACAATGTCAGAAGCAACATGGGAATAAGTGTAAGAAGTGGATACCGTCAGTATGTCAGCACTGTCAGAAGCGACATCGTGGTCCATGTCGAAAGCTTTCAGGTGCTTGTTTCAGGTGTGGCAGTATGGAACACCGGATTGCCGCTTGTCCTAAGAAGAGGAGTGAGAGTCTAGATGGGCAAGCTAGAAAGGATGTGGAGGATTTGCTCAGATCTTCTCGAGTGTCTTCAGAGTTTGTAGCATCTAGCAAGGATTCGAAGGAGACCGCAGGTTCTTCTGGTAAGTTACTTTGTAAGCTTTTGTCTAAGTAAGTTTTGTTTGTTTGGGTTGTGTGGATGTAAGTGTTTCGCTGTGAATTTCGAGGACGAAATTCTTTTAGGAGGGAAGAGTTGTCACACCCCAAAATAGCCCTGGTCGGATTATGCATGCTAAGTCGGGATCGGAAGGGTATTTCAGTAAATTGTGTTTGAGAATTTAGAGTGTTAAGGACCTAATTGAAAAGATAATTAAGTTGGTAAAGAAAGAAATGTGTAAGTGAGTGAAGTGTAATTTGTTTAAGGACTAAAGAGCATTTAGACAAGATATTTATTAAGGCAATGTTTGGGTATGACTCTAGTATTGTGCCATGGTTTGAAATGCTAAGTGGAGTTTGAGGTCCAATAGGATGTTGCCAAGTGGACTGTTAGGTGGGCAGTGAATGGGGAAAAGAAGAAAAGAAAGTGGAAGAGAGAGGGAACACAGATTGCATTCCCGTCCCCCTCCTCTCACGTTCTTCTTCTTCTTCTCTTCTCCCTTCCTTTGCTTTTCCTTTCATTTTCCTTGGCTTGGAGTTGTATTTGGCTTGGATTGTGCTTTGCTTTGAAGAGGTGAGTTGGGTTAAGGTTTTTACGTTCTGCTCTGCTTCCTTCTTCTCCTGGTTTTGGTTTTGATTGAGTTAGGGTTTGAAGAATAATTGTGGGTTTTGTTTGTGCAAGCTTGGGACTGTAAGAAGAAGCAAAGTAAAGGCAAGGCAAGGATTGAGGAGTGAAGCTGGAAGCTGTGTTTTTAGAACGTGATTTTGAGGTTTGGGAGCTTTGCTTACTGCATGTGAAGTTTTGTGTGTTTTTGCCCTATTTCTCACTAGGCATGTAAATGGGTTTGCATTGTTTAATTTCCGGAATTTGGTATGTTTTGGAATGTGTAATGCATGATTTATGTGTGTGGATGTGTTAGCAATGCATGATATGAATTGAATTGAAATTTTTGAGTTTGGGTTTGAACTTACTGTAATTGTTTTTAGGGTTCATATTCTTAATTGGATTAACTATGTTATGCATGGTTTTGATTGTTGAATTAAGTTGCAATTATCTTGTTTATGCTGTTTGGGACATCAATCGAAAGGTAAGATGAGTTCTGGAGGTGTTTGAATTAGATTGGAAATAGATTTTATCGAGTTCTTGGAATTTCTGGAAAAGGATGGAAATCTGCAGGGTTGCGATTTCGGGAAAGAAGAAGAGGGCAAGAGAAGTAGCTCACGTTACGTGAGCAATGCTCACGCTACGTGAGCAGATTGCTCACGTTACGTGAGCAATGCTCACGACGTGAGCAGATTGCTCACGAGGCGTGAGCATAACCCTCACGTTCTGTTTTGCTTCTGTTTTTCCTTCCCAAGTGTCCAGTTTTTATAAAATGGTTTTCAAAAGCTTTTCAGGATATTTTTCCTCTACTGTGTTTTATATTATCTTGATGACATGACTGATTATTCCAATTTATTTGGTATTAATAATATGTTATCTAAGATAAGTTATATGTAGTATTTTGGAATCAGTTTCGGATTATAGTAATCCTGTTGTATGATTGTGGGATTTTAACAGTATGGTTTGGACTTTAATATGCTTATTATTGTAATATGTATTTCACGTCATATTCTGAATGCGAAGGAATTATGAATAATGACTTTCCGATTGTTTAAGTCCCAAACATGCTCTGTCTTAATGTGAATTATGCTATGCATATTTTAGTCTGTTTCTTCTTTAAGGATAATTTACTATGCTTAAGTTTATGCTGTAACTTTCCTCGATTATGATGATGCGTCCTTGGTCTTTAGCATAATATGATTCAACATGTGTTCCTGTTATGCTTTAGAAAGATGAATAGTGCTGATGTTATCAATTGAGTTATTGCATGCTCCAGTACTTGACTTGTATGAAGTATGATTGGCATCCTGCTATGCCAGACTTATTGAATATTATGGCTGATGTCGGAATACATTGTTATGCTTTAGCTGGGAACTCAATGTGTTAGGTTAGATGTAATTTGGACTATGCATGATTTATATTTAGTTATCGTCACCTGATGCATGATTAGGTTTTGTATTGATAATGTTTGGCATGTTAGTGCTTTTATACCTGATTCTTGGCATGCTTTAGAACATTGTCTAATGTTAAAGTGTATGGACTGTAATATGTTTTGCAATGCGAATGGTATGATATATGACTGACTCTATGAGCATATTTATATATCTTTTGTATTCTGGTTTATGCATGATGTATATATATTTGTATATATATATTTATGCGTTGTGCGATTCGAAATGTGTAATGATTTATGCATGACCTGCGAGAGTCAGTCTAGTGGATAGTTAGGCATGCCTAATAGAGTCTTTCAGTAGCTGCAGCGCCCTTTGAACGTATTGGACCCTGATCAGGTCCCCCGTATGGTTCCTCGCGAACCCCCCTCAGTGCGGATCCTCGTGGTCCTTTTTAATGTATTTGGATCGGGTTAAGATCCCCCATCAGTAAAATGCTTTTGTGACAAAATAAAGTGGTTTTCGATTTGTACCCGTAAGGTACTAATCAGTTCAGTACACTCGTTATCCACTATTGTGAGTCAGCAGGTGCTTTACTGTTTTATGTTACTTTGAAATGACTATCAGAATGTGATATCCGTTTGATTATGATAAAGATCTCAGGAATCAGTTTGTGTATATGAATGTGATCATGGGCTTCTGAATGTATGTCTGTTTTAAATAAGCATGACTTTATATTTAACATGATTATTCGTACTCGTCATGTGATTTGTTATAAGTTTCTGAATGCTTTGATTATGATGCGACTAGAGTATTTATGTATGTGACTTAAACATGTTTTGTTAATATATTAGCTTGTGAACCGAAGCAGCTGTGATGGTAAGTATGTGATGATTACTGTACTCTCTGCATGATGATGATATGAATGTAATACTAAGTGGTTATGCCTTCAGTCTCCGTTATCAGAATGTTTCTGCATGATGCTTAATATATTAGAGTTGCGCAGCGGTATTGTGATGCTTTAAACGTTATCTTCTGGATATTTGACTGGTGTTTGTGTTAACATGTTTAGGTATGTTAATTAACTGGCATGCTTAACATGATGGTTTGATTGTCAGTTCATGCATGGGTACTTTGTTATGTCTATTGCATGTGTATAGCTCTTGTGACTCCGCACGGTAAGATGTTGTTATTTGATACCCATGTAGGTTTATGCATGAGTTATAGTATGTAATTCGGCATGATGATATTTGTACCTTATATTGTATTATGTCTGTTTTGGTATATCCTGGACATGGGTTTATGGTCTGTTTGTGAGTTATCGATTGAATGCCTTTATTGTGCAGCCTGATTATTGATATGCTATGAATATTCGCATTTGCCATTTGAATGTGTTTTGCCTTGACGACCATTGTGAATGGCCGTCCATATTCTTGTGTGTTCTCCCCACTAAGCGTTATCGCTTAGCACGGATTTCCTTTCCGTGCAGGTGGCAGGTTTGGTTCTGATCGAGTCGCGCTTCTGCAAGGTCGGCCACGTAGGAGTTAGAAGTTCTGTATTTTGTTCAGCTTCTATATTCCAGCTTTTGTAATTCGGTGGTATTATATATGTAATTATTATGTTTCGTTCTTGAGTGTTCTTTTGGGAATGTAATAGTTAGTATGTCCTTATGTTTAGTTATTCCTTCGTTTTATTATTTCACTGATGCTTCCGTTGAATGGTCATATGTATGCCTTTGTGTATGCTTTTGTTTAGTGCCTGCGTGTGCGTGAGTTATTGCATGTTCAGCCTGTACCGCAAGGTAAGTCAAGGTAAGTTTTTAATTAAACCGTATTTTCGTATGTATGTTATGTATGAATGTATGCTTCCGCATTGTGCATGTGTATATCTGTATATGTGAGCGTCCTGTAGCGCGTCCGTCGGTGTCCTTCCAACGGGGACGGCGATGGGGGTGTTACAGTTAGTGGTATCAGAGCCCAGGTTTGATGGTTCTGGGTGTGTTGTTTGTTGTGTGTTGAGTCTTTGCATGAGAGTCGGTTTTGTGTCGTGGCCTATTGCAGATGCGTCTTGTTTTGTGTCATGTCTAGATGGAGTCTGATCCTAGTGAGAATGTGGGCGAGACAACAGAAAGTGTGAACTGAGTTAATGCTGATCAGGATGTTTCCGAGCATTCTCCAGTGGAAGATTCTGGTCGTGTTTCTGATGATAGGGCTTTAGTACAAGGATTGATTCGGATTTTGGATAGATTGACTGCTCCTCGTGCTTCTCAAGAAGTTATGCGGCATGTTCCTCTGAAGAGAAAAGGATCGGTTAGTGAAGTGTCAGCAGGGAAGAGGGTTCGAGAAACTTCAGTGTATCAACAATGTCAGAAGCAACATGGGAATAAGTGTAAGAAGTGGATACCGTCAGTATGTCAGCACTGTCAGAAGCGACATCGTGGTCCATGTCGAAAGCTTTCAGGTGCTTGTTTCAGGTGTGGCAGTATGGAACACCGGATTGCCGCTTGTCCTAAGAAGAGGAGTGAGAGTCTAGATGGGCAAGCTAGAAAGGATGTGGAGGATTTGCTCAGATCTTCTCGAGTGTCTTCAGAGTTTGTAGCATCTAGCAAGGATTCGAAGGAGACCGCAGGTTCTTCTGGTAAGTTACTTTGTAAGCTTTTGTCTAAGTAAGTTTTGTTTGTTTGGGTTGTGTGGATGTAAGTGTTTCGCTGTGAATTTCGAGGACGAAATTCTTTTAGGAGGGAAGAGTTGTCACACCCCAAAATAGCCCTGGTCGGATTATGCATGCTAAGTCGGGATCGGAAGGGTATTTCAGTAAATTGTGTTTGAGAATTTAGAGTGTTAAGGACCTATTCTGATCGAGTCGCGCTTCTGCAAGGTCGGCCACGTAGGAGTAAGAAGTTCTATATTTTGTTCAGCTTCTGTATTCCAGCTTTTGTAATTCGGTGGTATTGTATATGTAATTATTATGTTTCGTTCTTGAGTTTTCTTTTGGGAATGTAATAGTTAGTATGTCCTTATGTTTAGTTATTCCTTCGTTTTATTATTTCACTGATGCTTCCGTTGAATGGTCATATGTATGCCTTTGTGTATGCTTTTGTTTAGTGCCTGCGTGTGCGTGAGTTATTGCATGTTCAGCCTGTACCGCAAGGTAAGTCAAGGTAAGTTTTTAATTAAACCATATTTTCGTATGTATGTTATGTATGAATGTATGCTTCCGCATTGTGCATGTGTATATCTGTATATGTGAGCGTCGTGTAGCGCGTCCGTCGGTGTCCTTCCAACGGGGACGGCGATGGGGGTGTTACAAGTGGTTTTTGCTTCAATAAGATTTGGGAGCTATTTGAGTTATTTTATCCAAGCTTTTCAATTAATTTGCATGTATGCTTTGATTTGTTTAAATTCTGGAAAATAGATGATGAGTTGGAATGAATGTTTATTGTATGGGTTTTTAATTGTGAGGAAAGGATATGCATGATTATAGAATTAATAAATTGATTGTGAGAATTGGTTGAATGTACTGTCAAGTTTGTGATTTTCTACATTTTGAGGTTTCAATACGTGAATAGATTATATGATTGGAAGTAATTGTTGAAACCTTGTGTTTTATATTGGTTAAGATGTTTGGGAAGTTCTATTTTGAGGTAAGATTGGATTCAAGTTTGGTTTGAGTGAAAATGGTTTTGATTTGGATGTTTGGATTTTTCCTGTGTTTTGCTGAGAACTGAAGATCACGACGCTGTCGCGAGTACGACAAAGACGTGAAATCCAGCTCTCGCGTGTTGAGGGCAAGTTCACAGATCGTGAACTGTGAAGAGAAGTGAGCAGTGCTCACGAGTGAGCAAAGCTCACGGCGTGAGCTTAGCTCACGTGGCGTGAGCAAGGCTCACGGCGTGAGCAAAGCTCACGCAACGTGAGAATTGCTCACGACGTGAGTGAAGCTCACGTGGCGTGAGGGATGCTCATGAGGCGTGAGCGAAGCTCACGCGACGTGAGCAAAGCTCACGCGACGTGAGCATCTTGGGCAGTGCTCACGCGTCGTGAGCAACCTTCACGTCGCGTGAAGGTTGCTCAGGACCCGTGTCCCCCGCGTTCTGTCGCGAGCGCGACAAAGTCGTGATCGCGACAGAACCTCCATTTTGCCCTGTTTTTCTCTTCTGTGCTCTGTGTTCCGAAAATGAATTTTAAATGTTTTTGTCATGGTTTTTCTTTCCCGTATGCTATGTGAACTTGGTTATATGCCTATTATTATACGGATTATGCTTAATAAATTAGACGATATAATTTGAAACATAACTTGGATTATTTTCTGAAGTGAGAGTAATGAAATGATAATATGTTCACACTTGCTTATGATAAGAGTAGTAAGAGGGATTCCCGGTAATCTAATATCTGATTTAAGTTGTGTAATTTGGTTTATGAATACTAACTAATGTAAATTATAACGCATGCTGTATTTTGATATACAATTAGTCTTCGAATAATTAATATCATGTGTAAAATTTTACGTTATTTTTGGTTGAATGCTATGGGGTTATGGATGTGATATTTAATGATTATGGTGATCTGTATTACATGTCGTGTTTTGAAAATGAAGAAATTATAAAAGTTAAGTTCATAATTAGTTACTCCCGAATAGGTTATATTAAAATATAAAATATGTCATGCCTATCTTTAGTCAGATCCTGCTCTTAGGATAACATGCTGTGCTTAGATGTATATTGTATAATTTCCTGATTAGGATTATGCGCTGTGAATTATTGGCATATTATAATTCTATCTTTAATTCTGATATGTTGTAGAATCTTGGATGTGTTAAAATGTGTTGGTTGAGTTATATTACACGCTTTATAATATGAATAGTATGGGGTATGATTGATATTATGTACTTATGTATTTGGATATTAGACTCTAGATCATGCATAATGACAGGTATATATATATATATGCAGTGTAAATAGACACATGATTTACATGATACATGTGAGTAGTGTGAACTTATTGATATGTCTATTTATACGCAGTATTGTGTATGATGAACTTTGTCGTGTGACTTGAACATGATTGGTATTAAGCATGGCTGATATTATGAATTTCTTTATATGTCTACTATACTCTGGATTAAGTATGATGATATTTATATATTGTCTGATGTGACACATGATTTAAATGATGCATGACCTGCGAGAGTCAGTTTAGTGGATAGTTAGGCATGCCTAATAGAGTCTTTGTAGCTGCAGCGCCCTTTGAACGACCCTGATCAGGTCCCACGACTGGTTCCTCGCGAACCCTTTGATATGAAATGTTTTTGGAATGTGGAAAAAGATGATGTTACTTTTCGACTTGTACCTATATGGTACATTATATTATATGTTCCCTCTGAGGTTTACCCGGTCAGAGATCGGGCTATATGTTCCCTCATGAGGTCTCCCCCTCAGTACTCGTTATCCACTATTATGAGTCAGCAGGTACTTTGATGGTTTGTTTTATTCTGTTTTGAAATAGCCATCAGAATGTGATATCTGAATGAGCAAGAATCAGTTTATGTGTATATGAATATGACTACGGGCTTCAGAAGGTAAATCTGTATTTAGTAAACATGACTTTTCAGTTAATATGATTATCCGTACTTGGCATGTGATTTGTTATTAGTTTCTGAATGCTTTGAAATGATTCGATTGATGTATTTATGTATATGAGTTAAGCATGGTTTTATTGTGTATAAGCATGTGAATCAGATTGGTTGTGAGGGTAAGTATATAAGATGTAATCTTACTTTCTGCATGGTTTTGATATGAATGTGAAGTGATGTGATTATGCCTTCCGTCTCCGTTATGGGAGTGTTTACAGCATGATATGCTATGTATTAAAGTTGTGCAGCAGAAGTGTCGTGTTTTGGGTTATGACTGTTTTGGCCCATTCCTGATATATATATATATGATTATGTGTGTGAGTTTCCGAATGAATGCCTTTATTATGCAAGTCTGTTTAGATATGTGTTTTGAATATCCGCAATTGTCATTTGAACGTATTTTGCCTTGGCGACCATTGTGAATGGCCGTCCATACTCCTGTGTGTTTTCCCCACTAAGCGTTTATCGCTTAGCACGGATTTCCTTTCCGTGCAAGTGGCAGGTGGGTTCTGTTCGAGTCGCGCTTCTGCAGGGTCGGCCACATAGGAGTTAGAAGTTTCGGATTTTGTTCATCTTCTGTATCTCAGCTTTTGTATTTCTGTAGTATTGTTTATGTAATTAATTATGTATTTATTTTGAGTTTTCTTTTGGGAATGTAATAGTTAGTATGTCTTTATGTTAGGTTATTCCTTTATTTTATTTAGTTCGCTTATGCTTCTGTTGAATGGTCGTATTTATGCTTCTGTGCATGCTTCTGCTTAGTGCCTGCGCATATGTGAGTTATTGCATGATTAGTTTGCGACCGCAAGTCAAGGTAAGTTTTTAATTAACCCGTATTTTCGTACGTGTGTTATGTATGTTTGTATACTTCCGCATTGTGCTTATGCTTATCTGTGTAATTGAGCGTCGGGTAGCACGTCCATCGGCGTCCTTCCAACGGGGATGTGGCGATGGGGGTGTTACATTTAGTGGTATCAGAGCACAAGATTCTGGTTGCCTTATTTGTTTGAGTATTGGGTCTTTGTATGTTACTTGTTATGTGTCGAGTCTTTGTTTAAGAGTCAGTTTTGTGTCGTGGCCTAATGCAGATGTGTCTTGTCCTGTGTATGATGTGTTTAGATGGAGTCTGATCCTAGTGATAATGTGGTCGAGACGCCGGAAAGTGTGAATCCAGTTGCTATTGATCAAAGTGTTTCGGAACGTTCTTTGGCTAGGGATTCTGGTTCTGTTTTCGATAATAGGGCGCTAGTGCGAGGATTGATTTGGATTTTGGATGGGTTGTCTATCCCTCACGTTCCTCAGGATTTTGTTTGGAAAATATCTTAGAAAAAGGAACGTTTTGAACAGTGAAGTATCAGCAGGAAAAAGGATCCGAGAAGCTCCAATATGCTAATATTGTCAGAAGTAACATTGGGGTCTTTGTCGGAAACTCACTGGAACTTGTTTTCATTGTGGCAGTAGAGAACATCAGCTTGCCGATTATCTGAAATCAAGTGAAAATCTAGCTCGGTAAGCTAGGAAGAATATGGAGGATTTGCTTAATGCCACTCGTGGGTCAGCAGGGTTTGTTGAGCATCGTAGTGTGATGACTGAACCTACAGAGCCTTCCAGTAAGTTTATATTAAAATATTTGAACAAATTTTTCTTTTAATATTTCGAGATGGATGAGTATTTGGATTCTATAGGGTTTTGGTAGTACCCTATATACCTGTCGGCTATCTCCGGAAAAGTGTTTGAATAAAGAGCATATTGAATCATGGGGATGGGACAAAGTGCATCATTATCGCATCAATTGCATTTTCTCTGCATTATTTTGCATACATGGATCATCGCATACTCAATGCATCATCATCTTTTGACCATACATGATAAGCATTTGCATAAGTGTTGTGATAGAGAGGAAGCTGACATGGTATACGTGTACTATTTGTTATTAAGGATTTAAGAGTACCGCAATGGTAATAAGTGTAAGCAAGTAAATGATGTGGGAATGAAGTGTATGAGTCTTATGGTGTTTCGAAGTGTAGTTTGGGGTTTCTTACCGGTGTAAGTGAATTTCGAGGACAAAATTCTTTTAGGAGGGAAGATTTGTAACACCCCAAAACAGGCCTAGTCGGAATGCGCATGTTAAGTTAGGACATATGAGGGTATTTTGGTAATTAGTGTTTACGAAATTGGGTGTAGTAAGGACTTAATTGAAGGAATTAAATTAATAAAATGGTAAATGAGGAGATTATCTAGTGTGTATGTATGTGTATGGTGTGTGTATAAATGTAGTCAAAGATATTTTGTGTGAGCCAATTAAAGGATGCTAAGTGGGCTAGTAATGTGAGGACATTTGGGCCTATGGGAAGTAAACAAGTGGAGTAAGCAATTAAGAGGAGATAAGATTAAGGAAAGAGAGAGAGAGTGAGAAGGTAGATTACGTTTTGCTCTTCTCCTCCTCCTTCTTCTTTCTTTTCTTTTCCTTGGATCGTGTTCTTCTCGGTGGCTAGGCATGGGTTGATGTCTTGGTGGAGCTTAAGAGTCTTTTATGGAGGTATGTGTATGGTTTTGGGTGCTAGGGTTTCCTAAGAGAGATTATGTTTCCCTTCTTCTCCTTGTTTTATTTGAGTTAGGGTTTTTGGGTTAAGAGTAATTCTTGGGTTTTTGATTTGTGTAAGCTTTGGCTAACAAGAGGAAGTATAAGGGCAAGAAAAGGTTTGAGGATCAAGCTTGAAGAAGAGTGGTTTTTGCTTCAATAAGGTTTGGGAGCTATTTGAGTTATTTTATCCAAGCTTTTCAATTAATTTGCATGTATGCTTTGATTTGTTTAAATTCTGGAAAATAGATGATGAGTTGGAATGAATGTTTATTGTATGGGTTTTTAATTGTGAGGAAAGGATATGCATGATTATAGAATTAATAAATTGATTGTGAGAATTGGTTGAATGTACTGTCAAGTTTGTGATTTTCTACATTTTGAGGTTTCAATACGTGAATAGATTATATGATTGGAAGTAATTGCTGAAACCTTGTGTTTTATATTGGTTAAGATGTTTGGGAAGTTCTATTTTGAGGTAAGATTGGATTCAAGTTTGGTTTGAGTGAAAATGGTTTTGATTTGGATGTTTGGATTTTTCCTGTGTTTTGCTGAGAACTGAAGATCACGACGTTGTCGCGAGCGCGACAATGTCGCGAGTACGACAGAGACGTGAAATCCAGCTCTCGCGTGTTGAGGGCAAGTTCACAGATCGTGAACTGTGAAGAGAAGTGAGCAGTGCTCACGAGTGAGCAAAGCTCACGGCGTGAGCTTAGCTCACGTGGCGTGAGCAAGGTTCACGGCGTGAGCAAGGCTCACGGCGTGAGCAAAGTTCACGCAACGTGAGAATTGCTCACGACGTGAGTGAAGCTCACGTGGCGTGAGGGATGCTCATGAGGCGTGAGCGAAGCTCACGCGACGTGAGCATCTTGGGCAGTGCTCACGCGTCGTGAGCAACCTTCACGTCGCGTGAAGGTTGCTCAGGACCCGTGTCCCGCGCGTTCTGTCGCGAGCGCGACAAAGTCGCGATCGCGACAGAACCTCCATTTTGCCCTGTTTTTCTCTTCTGTGCTCTGTGTTCCGAAAATGAATTTTAAATGTTTTTGTCATGGTTTTTCTTTCCCGTATGCTATGTGAACTTGGTTATATGCCTATTATTATACGGATTATGCTTTATAAATTAGACGATATAATTTGAAACATAACTTGGATTATTTTCTGAAGTGAGAGTAATGAAATGATAATATGTTCACACTTGCTTATGATAAGAGTAGTAAGAGGGATTCCCGGTAATCTAATATCTGATTTAAGTTGTGTAATTTGGTTTATGAATACTAACTAATGTAAATTATAACGCATGCTGTATTTTGATATACAATTAGTCTTCGAATAATTAATATCATGTGTACAATTTTACGTTATTTTTGGTTGAATGCTATGGGGTTATGGATGTGATATTTAATGATTATGGTGATCTGTATTACATGTCGTGTTTTGAAAATGAAGAAATTATAAAAGTTAAGTTCATAATTAGTTACTCCCGAATAGGTTATATTAAAATATAAAATATGTCATGCCTATCTTTAGTCAGATCCTGCTCTTAGGATAACATGCTGTGCTTAGATGTATATTGTATAATTTCCTGATTAGGATTATGCGCTGTGAATTATTGGCATATTATAATTCTATCTTTAATTCTGATATGTTGTAGAATCTTGGATGTGTTAAAATGTGTTGGTTGAGTTATATTACACGCTTTATAATATGAATAGTATGGGGTATGATTGATATTATGTACTTATGTATTTGGGTATTAGACTCTAGATCATGCATAATGACATGTATATATATATATATGCAGTGTAAATAGACACATGATTTACATGATACATGTGAGTAGTGTGAACTTATTGATATGTCTATTTATACGCAGTATTGTGTATGATGAACTTTGTCGTGTGACTTGAACATGATTTGTATTAAGCATGGCTGATATTATGAATTTCTTTATATGTCTACTATACTCTGGATTAAGTATGATGATATTTATATATTGTCTGATGTGACACATGATTTAAATGATGCATGACCTGCGAGAGTCAGTTTAGTGGATAGTTAGGCATGCCTAATAGAGTCTTTGTAGCTGCAGCGCCCTTTGAACGATTTGGACCCTGATCAGGTCCCACGACTGGTTCCTCGCGAACCCTTTGATATGAAATGTTTTTGGAATGTGGAAAAAGATGATGTTGCTTTTCGACTTGTACCTGTATGGTACATTATATTATATGTTCCCTCTGAGGTTTACCCGGTCAGAGATCGGGCTATATGTTCCCTCATGAGGTCTCCCCCTCAGTACTCGTTATCCACTATTATGAGTCAGCAGGTACTTTGATGGTTTGTTTTATTCTGTTTTGAAATAGCCATCAGAATGTGATATCTGAATGAGCAAGAATCAGTTTATGTGTATATGAATATGACTACGGGCTTCAGAAGGTAAATCTGTATTTAGTAAACATGACTTTTCAGTTAATATGATTATCCGTACTTGGCATGTGATTTGTTATTAGTTTCTGAATGCTTTGAAATGATTCGATTGATGTATTTATGTATATGAGTTAAGCATGGTTTTATTGTGTATAAGCATGTGAATCAGATTGGTTGTGAGGGTAAGTATATAAGATGTAATCTTACTTTCTGCATGGTTTTGATATGAATGTGAAGTGATGTGATTATGCCTTCCGTCTCCGTTATGGGAGTGTTTACAGCATGATATGCTATGTATTAGAGTTGTGCAGCAGAAGTGTCGTGTTTTGGGTTATGACTGTTTTGGCCCATTCCTGATATATATATATATGATTATGTGTGTGAGTTTCCGAATGAATGCCTTTATTATGCAAGTCTGTTTAGATATGTGTTTTGAATATCCGCAATTGTCATTTGAACGTATTTTGCCTTGGCGACCATTGTGAATGGCCGTCCATACTCTTGTGTGTTTTCCCCACTAAGCGTTTATCGCTTAGCACGGATTTCCTTTCCGTGCAGGTGGCAGGTGGGTTCTGTTCGAGTCGCGCTTCTGCAGGGTCGGCCACATAGGAGTTAGAAGTTTCGGATTTTGTTCATCTTCTGTATCTCAGCTTTTGTATTTCTGTAGTATTGTTTATGTAATTAATTATGTATTTATTTTGAGTTTTCTTTTGGGAATGTAATAGTTAGTATGTCTTTATGTTAGGTTATTCCTTTATTTTATTTAGTTCTCTTATGCTTCTGTTGAATGGTCGTATTTATGCTTCTGTGCATGCTTCTGCTTAGTGCCTGCGCATATGTGAGTTATTGCATGATTAGTTTGCGACCGCAAGTCAAGGTAAGTTTTTAATTAACCCGTATTTTCGTATGTGTGTTATGTATGTTTGTATACTTCCGCATTGTGCTTATGCTTATCTGTGTAATTGAGCGTCGGGTAGCACGTCCATCGGCGTCCTTCCAACGGGGATGTGGCGATGGGGGTGTTACAAATATAACATACGTTGGTGTCATAGTTCATACACTAATATATTAAAAATCCTACATGCATTGAATAGTTATTCATCTAACTTCAATACATCATAATCCATATTAAATTTTCACTTTCCTAAGCCGAATACCATTTATCCTAAGTTAATATTAAACATATTACAGGAATTACAGGAACTCTATATTTGCTTGATTATGTTCAACACATAAGCACCATCCCATTCAAAATTTCATAGAAGAAATTGTAGCGTATAGAACTACTAATTAAAAGGAAACCTATAAGTAATATTTCCAAACCATCTCCTTCAACAACAAGAAGCCAAGATACTCACTAATGGCACATGAATATCAAAACCAGTAAAGAAAAACTTTGCCAACTGTACCATAACATAAGCATAAAATTCACTTTCCTCTATTTATTTTCAATAATCATGTCACTTTTAAATAAATAATTTGAAATCTTACACTCCAGAAGTCCTCAATCAAAAATACAATAAGACAGAAGTCCTCAATCAAAAATACAATAAGACATGGAAACCAACATTCATTAACAAACTTCTGATAGCTAAAATTTAGCAGTCATTCTCCATTTTCATGCCTAGCGTGTGTGTGTGTATATATATATATACAATCATTTTATTTATGCATTCCATCTACATCATGCTACATAAATTTCATATTATAAATCTGTCTTCTATAATACAACATTATTATATCTAAATCATGATCTTGAACTAGAAAGGCCACTTTAAATCCCTCAGATTAAACGTATTAACTAATTGCACAGCATCCACTTTCAAAAATTCCTAATTACCCATCAATAGATTAACATATTCTACATAAAAATTTATCAATAGCCAACAAAACTCAGTTATTATACTAGTCATAACACGACACAACATAACAAACAAATCAATTTAACTAACATAATCTCATATACTATAATTTTATTGAACCAGTCTCTGACAATTTAATTTATGTAGAAATTACTAGGAAAAGTAAACTTGGTAGCCACTTACCTATTTTCTGCATATTTTGATCTCTTCCCCATCACCGGAGACTCGCCGGAGCTCCACCGGAGACACCGAAACCACCAGGAGGGAGCTTGAAGCGTCGGGGTTGCTTTTCTGATGATCACATGCCTATCCGTCTCGCCATCTAGTCGGAATCATCGCCGGCAGCTTTGGTTCTCTTCTCCTGCGATCTGCTCATCCCCTGCGATTGAGGAAGATCCACAGCCACCAGAAGGTTCGTCTGTCCGCCATGAGTCCTCCGGTGCCACTCGTGTCATCATTCTCCACTAGAGCAGGCCGAAAAACGCCGGAGAAGCTCACGGTTCTTCCTCCCGTTCTCCTAGAATGACGACATCGTGATGGGAAAAGATGCCGTGATTGGTAACGGCGAGGAGCCTGGTTGCTCGCCATCGACCGTCGCCAGCCGCTCGCCCCTTCCACGTCTCTCTCTCTCTTTCTCTCTCTCTCTCTCTCTCTTTCTTTCGGTCTCTACATTTTTCCTTTCCCGTTTCCCCGTTTGTGCCTCTCCTCTTTCCATTTTCTTCTCATAGTCCCACTAATTCTAGCTTAATCTCAATTGTCTAGACAATTCTAGACCTAATAAAATTGTCACATGTTTTAATTATTTTATTTGTATATCTACTTCTATTTTATTTTTCTTTTTTTTAACATTTTCGTATCCATTTACATGAAAACATACATTTTATATATATATATATATATACTTATATCAAAAATTATTTGAATAATTCAATTGTACAACTTTAAGGAAAATTCCACCTCTTATGTGCCAAAATTAATCTTCCATGAATTTTTAGCGTGTCAAATTATTAATAGAAACACTGAAAATTTTGGGGCGTTACAATTCTCCCTCCCTTAGAAGAAATTTCGTCCTCGAAATTTATCTAAACTTGTATAAAAATCACAATTCATCCTTTCAATCAACTTGCATTCCCAATGCAAGTTTGCAAACAATTTAATTTGTATTCTTCCATCTTATAAAAGCCATTATCTCTTTGTTAATGATAATGCTTCATGTGTAATTTGTGGAGATAGAAGAAAGGAAAATCCGTTAAATAAAGTGACCATATGCATAATTCTCCCCTTTTTCTTTGCAGCACCTGAAAATATTTAAAATTAATAACTTATAACCCCACTTCAATAAGAACCGAGATATAGTGTTCCAAACTCCTTTAGGAGCAGGTGCTACATTCTCATATTAGAAGTAGGGTGGCCCAAAAGCAGCTTCTGGAAGTGTTCTATGAGTTACAACCTCTGAATCAGTGGGGACTCCAAATCCAATCGTTGGATTTGGGAGGCGTAGCATCTCATCATGTCCAGGCAGCAGCTTCTTTTCCAACCTCATTTGCTTTCTCCTTTCCCACTTATCATATTCATAAAAACTCCTCTTTTTGTGTTTAGGGTAATCAGCATCAGACTGCTTGTTCCTTGGCTGTTGAAAAGAAGGAAGATAAAACAAAGCATCTGAGTTCTGAAAAAAAACTTTCTAGAAAGGAAGCATCAGCTGCCTTCGCCATTTGAGCAGCACATATGAAATCTATAAGCTTTACAATTGTGGCATGTGGTCCACATCTTTCTAGAGCTATCGATGCCTCGTCCTCAGAGTACCCCATCTTCACCAGAAACAGCAAAACGCTCCCTTTGTCATCAAACTCAGATTTAACAATTTTCCTCATTTTCAGAACTCTCTATGTCAGAAAAATCATTGGGAAAGCTCCCATCATAATCTGAAGACCAGTAATCAGAATCAACATGCAGCTCCTCTTTGTGTGATTTTTCAATCACCCAGTATGCGAGGAGTCTAAAATTGAACCTGTATCTCCTTCCTCGATTTCCTGAATTACTTTGGATACCGTTTCCACATCAAACCCCATTCCAACAAAATGATCAATTTACTTGGAGCTAGAAGAGCTAGCAGATGATCTTGTCGAACATCTAAGAAGTGTTTCAAGTGTTAGAACTGCACTTTCTTCTTCTAGACTTTAAGTGCTAATCAGTCCCAAGTCGTATCATACTTAAGCCAATAGCATATCCATTTCTAAAATCATACCATTTCTTCATTTTCCATCTTTGGCATGTACACTCTACTCAAAAATCATTTGCATACACGTTCTATTACTTGCTTTCCTTAATCATTACTTGACTCTTTATTACCCCCAATCTACTACTATCCTTCTATAGGCACATTTATCTCACTACTATACACTTACTATACATATTATGTCAGTTTCCTTTCAATTGGGGCATATACATGAAACCTAGTGTCTATTTTTAAGGATCACACGATGATAATGCAATGAATGTATGATGTTTCATGTATGCAGTGTTATGCGAATGCACATTTCATATGATGACAATGCATATTTACCCATCCCATGCAGAGAATGTTCAATGATTGCCCCGCTATCAAGCATAACTGACAAGTACCAAAAGTATCACCACTCGTTCACCTGCGATCAAAATTGTATTTTTCTACACCCAGAAACGCCTAAACCTTTGCTCTGATACCAATAAAATGTAACACCCTTAATCCATACGCACACTACGATTCCAACGTTACTGCACAGTTACTTGATTGTCTTAAAACTACTCTTAAGATTTTTGCGAAATTAAGGTAAATTTTTTTTCCTCATTATGCCCAACTGCCATAACTATTTAAATTTACTATTCATTCAATCAAATTAAAAAATATGCCACTTAATTCTACCGAAATTTCGGCATAATTTTCCCCATAATATTGCCTATCCCCCTGTAAACAGAAAGTCCTTACACTTCAAATAATCACATACATACTCATTCACCCTGCTTCAATTCAAACTCCAACACAAGTTTGCCCATCCTCCAATCTAGGTCCAATCTCATACACACCATAAATTATAATACACTTATAACATCCACTTTCAATACTCAATTCAAATATGCAAAATACAAAGATACAATATTAATACATCAAAACTATCAGCTATAAATAATTGTTTGATACAAAATCTTCGATACAATAGTATCCTATTTATCTTTGTAGCGTACATGCCAATAAGAAACAAGATCCAAATTATCAATTCCCAGAAGTATCATGCTTATCACTTCCTTGTCATGCTTTCTATCCAGCATTACTCCTTTGGAACAGTGCTGATACTCTCTTGATTACTATCTTAACCTGCGCGAGGGTAAACCACGCGCTAAGCTTTACGCTTAGTGGTGACTACCATATTTACTTATCCAAAGCATAAAATATTAAATATACACATACAATTAAACATACATACATTAACATTTTTGTATTAAGGTAGCGAATTACTATCTCTTTCCATATGTCACGTTTCATAATTTATATATATCAATTATCACTTAAGCATAAATTATTTATTTAGCTGCAAGTTAAATATAACTGCTTTGTAAAGTAAAACAACATATATGCAATACATTCAATATTTTCTCAAAAAGCTGAGACTTTATAAAACATTTATAATCAAGTTTCCAACTTTATAACTGAGATCTCATTGCATTTTGCTCATATGTAAAACACGTTTGTCATGCATCACTATACTAATTCCATGGATTAATAAACAGCCCATATGCTTATAACATAGCAATTAATGTCATTCCTATGTTAACAATTATTTTAGCTTTCACCTAATCCAATAATATCCACTACCATATATACATGTATGTAGTACACATTGATAAATATAAAGTTCATATAAATACATAAAACCACTTCATCATATCACTAATTTCATAAAATCTTTTACCAATACCATTTATTTAATTAAAATTTTTATCATAAAACTAACATCTATTTCATAATTTAAGATATTAATATGCATTGTTAACTTTTTAGCTAAGTATATATATATATATATATATATATATATATATATATATATATATATATATATATATTAAACTTTAAATTTTACCCTTACCTATTAGTTAACATCTCCTTATTAGTTTTACTATGTTATCCTTCAACTTACTTCCATCATTAAGTTACTTTATGGTTTCTTAAGCCACATTTACTAACATACTTACCTTCTAACTTCTTGGGTCATACATTTAATTTAGATTACCAAATTTATTATTTAGATTTACTAATTTACCTCACTCTATTTGTTCATCATTTAATTCCTTGATTCACACATTTATTTTTACATTCACCAATTCACTTTTAATTTACTATTTTTCCCCCAGTACTAATCCGGTAGAAATATTAGAACCGGATACACGGGACCAATACACTATAGAGTGATTTCTAAGAATCACTTGCACATTTACAATACACTTCACTTTGCACTTTAACACTTTATCACTTTTGCAGTGAACAATACACTTTAAACATTTAATCACTAAGGTAGACCATCACGAATCTACCAAAACAAAGCAAGTCGCCATGACTTGCACCGCGATATGGACATCCCTATGGCTAGCCAACTATATCCTGAACTAGACTTTACCACCAGACTAATAAGGGCAAAATCCTTGAATGTTATTTCAGTAAATCAAAACTTTAATCTTTACATAAAATAAGATCAGTATACATTTTAATCAAAAATACCACACAATAACCCCTGTATCACTTGTTATCATTTTCTCATACAACTCTATTTACTTACCACATTGCACTAATTTAGCTTCACAACATGCCATTAATCAAATATATATATTTATATATACACAATGAAAATGCCTTAACAATCATATTACACCTCATATGTACAAGTACGCATTCAGCAACCACTTTTCTTTCCATTCCCATACACTTTCATTTTACTTTATCAAATTAAGTTTATTTTATACTAAACCAATTATACATTATTGTTTATATAGGTATTCCCTATATTTATACCATTTAGTTTCCTTACTTCCTGCTTATATCCATTCATCATCTAATGTGAATTTTACGACTATTTATTAACCCACATCACCTTCCTTAAACCTTGCTACTTGTTTCCTTTATTTGAGCATTATGGTATCGTCTTTCCTTGCCTTAGTTCACACTATTACACCCATTGCATAAATCAAAAATTCACATATTTAATTCACATACTTTTATATTATTCTTTATACGTGTTATCATGACATTAAATTAAATTGAACCTAAACTTGCTATTTACATCCTTAGGGCCTAAATACTGATACTATTCCTAAATTTTCATTTCTAACTTCTTCATCCATTGGTCCTTGAGTATAATTTAGCAAAACAAACTTTTATGTACATATTTTTATTTTGTATCTATTTCTTTTACTCAAACTTGTTCTATTTACTTATTCACCCTAGATTCATTTCTTCGACCTTATTCTTTTAATATAACATACGTTGGTGTCATAGTTCATACACTAATATATTAAAAATCCTACATGCATTGAATAGTTATTCATCTAACTTCAATACATCATAATCCATATTAAATTTTCACTTTCCTAAGCCGAATACCATTTATCCTAAGCTAATATTAAACATATTACAGGAATTACAGGAACTCTATCTTTGCTTAATTATGTTCAACACATAAGCACCATCCCATTCAAAATTTCATAGAAGAAATTGTAGCGTATAGAACTACTAATTAAAAGGAAACCTATAAGTAATATTTCCAAAACATCTCCTTCAACAACAAGAAGCCAAGATACTCACTAATGGCACATGAATATCAAAACCAGTAAAGAAAAACTTTGCCAACTATACCATAACATAAGCATAAAATTCACTTTCCTTTATTTATTTTCAATAATCATGTCACTTTTAAATAAATAATTTGAAATCTTACACTCCAGAAGTCCTCAATCAAAAATACAATAAGACATGGAAACCAACATTCATTAACAAACTTCTGATAGCTAAAATTTAGCAGTCATTCTCCATTTTCATGCCTAGTGTGTGTGTGCGTGTATATATATATATACAGTCATTTTATTTATGCATTCCCTCTACATTATGCTACATAAATTTCATATTATAAATCTGTCTTCTATAATACAACATTATTATATCTAAATCATGATCTTAAACTAGAAAGGCCACTTTAAATCCCTCAAATTAAATGTATTAACTAATTGCACAGCATCCACTTTCAAAAATTCCTATTTACCCATCAATAGATTAACATATTATACATAAAAATTTATCAATAGCCAACAAAACTCAGTTATTATACTAGTCATAACACAACACAACATAACAAACAAATCAATTTAACTAACATAATCTCATTTACTATAATTTTATTGAACCAGTCTCTGACAATTTAATTTATGTAGAAATTACAAGGAAAAGTAAACTTGGTAGCTACTTACCTATTTTCTGCATATTTTGATCTCTTCACCGCCACCGGAGACTCGCCGGAGCTCCACCAGAGACACCGAAACCACCAGGAGGGAGCTTGAAGCGCCGGGGTTGCTTTTCTGATGATCACGTGCCTATCTGTCATGCCATCTAGCCAGAATCATCGCTGGCAGCTTCGGATCTCTTCTCCTCCGATTTGCTCATCCCCTGCGATTGAGGAAGATCCATGGCCACCCACCGGAAGGTTCGTCTGTCCGCCGTGAGTCCTCCGGTGCCACTCGCGTCGTCATTCTCCGCTGGAGCAGGCCGAAAAATGCCGGAGAAGCTCACGGTTCTTCCTCCTGTTCTCCTGGAATAACGACGTCGCGATGGGAAAAGATGTCGTGGTCGGCAATGGCGAGGAGCCTGGTTGCTCGCCGTCAACTGTCGCCAGCCGCTCGCCCCTTCCACCGTCTCTCTCTCTTTCTCTCTCTCTCTCTCTCTCTCTTTCGGTCTCTCCGTTTTTCTTTTCCCGTTTCCCCGTTTGTGCCTCTCCTCTTTCCATTTTCTTCTCATAATCCCACTAATTCTAGCTTAATCTCATTTGTCTAGACAATTCTAGACCTAATAAAATTGTCACATATTTTAACTATTTTATTTGTATATCTACTTCTATTTTATTTTTCTTTTTTTTCTTAACATTTTCTTATCTATTTACATGAAAACATACATTATATATTGTGACGCGCCCGTACCCCACTCGCGATCCGGATGGCCCTCGAAAATCCGCTTTTAGGACCCGAGACCGGATGGAGGTTCATTAAAACTCGTGAAAGCTGATCGCTTCGCAATGGACAAAAATATATCCAAACCCATTGTTGGCAATCAACTTACGAGAGCGTCTATTGGGTTATCATAAGGCAGGATCACGGAGTCGCCACCCGATAGAACATCGGGAAATAAATCTAACCTTATGAGGCCCAAAACCAGAGAGGGTTCGGGACCTCACTCTTATTCATACCTTTGGTTAATATTATGTAAAAGGGTTTTTGGGATCAATTATTTTATCTCTCTTCTCACACGAGTTATGCCATAAATTAAAGCGCATTCAAACAAGTAAAAAATAATAAAATAACAAATAAAGCGATAAATAAAATATATTTACAGTTATCCAGAAATAAATATAAAATCATAAAAGGAAGATATAATAATAAGAATACATACATAAACCGGGCTATTTATTTAGGTGGAAACATTGGTTCCCAACTACTTGTTTTATAAAAAATATAAAATTCTTGAATCAATTTAAATCTTTTGGCTTTGGAATGAAAACGTGGACATTGGTCCAGTTTTATTAACAAATTTCATTTTGGTAGAAAATATTTGTGTTGTGGTTCTTTTTAAGCGCGGTCAAAAATCTTTTATTATTACAAACCACAAGCGAATAAAGAGAATAAAATAATTACATATTTTTCAAATAATAAATGATAAATAAATCCTAATTTACCTACCTCAATCGTAACCCTTGGACGAGTCATACCGCTCACGGTGACAACCGTAAAAGGAAACAATGTTAATCAATAATAAATGAATAAATAATTGAATAAAATAAATTGAAGGAGATAATTAAAATTAATAATTGATTAAATTAAATGATAAATAAAATGATAAGTAAATAATAAATTAAATAGGTGAAATAATGGAATAAATTGATAGTTAATTAATGGATATGCAATATAAATGATAATTATAATAATGAAATAATAAAATACTATTGACAATAATTATATCAATGATGATGAAAAATAACAATAATAAAATGTAAAATGATGTAAATAATAATATGAACCAAGTAATAATGATGATACTAATATATTGACAATAACAATAATCATAAAATGCATTAAACATAAAATGATAATATTAAGAATAATAAGTAATATAATATTAATATAACAATAATCATAATATCAACAATATAATATTCACACAACAATAACAATAATATAATCTCAATATTAATAATAATCAATAATAATATATAATACTAAATAAATGTAATGATAATAGTAAATATTAATTAATAATAAACATAAATAAATAACAATAATAATATAATACCACAATAATAATAATATTAAATAATGATAATCATATTAACAACAATTATAACAATAATCAATAATTATAATAATAATAAAATATAAAATTAAATAATAATAATCACAAATCAATTAAATAATAATATACATAAAATTAACAGAAATTAGATAATACCAATAATATTAATGATAATAATAATAATAATAATGATATGAATAATAATAATAACAATAATAAATAAATATATTATTAATAATAATATTACTATAACACAAAAAATTAAATAAATAATAAAAACAGAATATTAAATAAATAATAATAATAATAATAATAATAATAATAATAATAATAAAAAGGTAAACTAATTAATTAAATAATAATAATAATAATACTAAAAATAGAACAACACTAATAATAAATAAACAAATAAACAAATAATAACAATAATTATAATAATAATAATAATAAAACAGAAAATCAAATAATAATAATAATAATAATAATAATAATAATAAAAATAATTAAAACAGAATATTAGTAAATAATAATAATAATAATAATAATAAAAATAATAAATAAAATAGGGGAAAGGAGACTTACCTCGCCGGAGCCGCTGTCAGAGGGGGGTGGCCGACACCACCTATGCCGGAAGATAGATCGGCGCCAGAGGATCTCGCCGGAGCTGGTCACGCGCCGGGATGTCGTCGGAGTTGGCCGAAAATCGCGTCGGAGCGTTGCGGGCTTCTCCTCGCCGATCTCCTCCACGCGCCGTCTGCCGGAGTCCGATGGAGGAACGGCTGCCGTCGTCTGAAGCGTCTGGATGTGGGGAGTGCGCCAGTGTGGCGCGTGCCGCCGTGTACGGCGGTGATCGGCCGGCGGAGCCACTGCCCCCTCCTTCCTTTTTTTCTTCTTTTTCTTCTTCTCTCCGGCGCCGGCGTTTTGGTCTGTTCCCGTTGGCTGGTCATTCTCCTCTCTTCTCTTTTATTCTTTGATTTTCTTTGCTTTATCTTATTTCTTTGGTCTCTCTTCCCATTTCCTTTTGAATTGTTTTCTTTGGCCTTTGATCTGTGCTCTCCTCTCTCTTTAATTTTTTCCTTTTTTTGTTCTTCAGCCGAGAGCCTGCTCTCTCTTCTTCTCTTTTTTTTCTTTCAATTTTTTTGCCCAGCCGAGAGAGCCCCCTTGCTCTTTGCTCATTTTTTTCCCTTTATACCCTAAAATTAGGGCTAATGGGCACAATGGTCATTTCCTCCACTCAATTATTTCCCTCCTTTTCCTTAAATTAATTTAACTTAATTCAAATAGCACACACATTAATTAATTAAACATACATATTAATTAAACATTACACTAATTAATCCATTTAAATTATCATACATATATTTA
Source organism: Excoecaria cochinchinensis (assembly GCA_947683425.1). Classification (NCBI taxonomy): domain Eukaryota; kingdom Viridiplantae; phylum Streptophyta; class Magnoliopsida; order Malpighiales; family Euphorbiaceae; genus Excoecaria; species Excoecaria cochinchinensis. The sequence goes on from CANTUQ010000038.1 coordinate 5,263,274, forward strand.
TTTTATCTAATTAATTACACACTTTAACTTTAATTTTACATGCATTTTAATTAACACGATAATATTAACCACTTAATTAACTAACAACATCAACTAATTAATTACCTAATTTCACACACACATATTTATATTTATATTTTTTATTTTTTATTTTATTTTTTATTTAATTTTTTTTTCCAGAGGGGATAATCAAGGATCAAAAATCACCATTTTCATTTTATGCCGGACTCGAGACCCAGTGTCTACAGTTGCCCCCAATTTTGGAGAAGCTAGTGCATAGACACCTAGGTGAGCCAAAATTCAAAGAGAAAGAGAGAAGGGATTACATACCTGTGGCGGAGACCCTGCCTTCTTGCCGGGAGTTGGATAAAGAGATGCCTCCTCAGAGGGCTTCAGGATTTACCTCCTCGGAGGGTTTCGGGATTTCGGGATTTACCTTCTCAGAGGACTTTGAGAATTTGCCTCCTCAGAGGACCTTGAGATTTGAGATATTGCCTTTAAAGAAGGACTTAAGGATAATGCTCCGAAGAGACTGAGAATGCCTTTAAAGAAGGACTTAAGGATAATGTTCCGAAGAGACTGAGAATGTCTTTAAAGAAGGACTTAAAGAGAATGCCTTTAAAGAAGGACTTAAGGATAATGCTCCGAAGAGACTGATAATGCTCCGAAGAGACTGAGAATGCCTTTAACGAAGGACTTAAGGATAATGCTCCGAAGAGACTGAGAATGCCTTTAACGAAGGACTTACAGATAATGCTCCGAAGAGACTGAGAATGCCTTTAAAGAAGGACTTACAGATAATGCTCCGAAGAGGCTGGGAATACCTTTAAAGAAGGACTTACAGATAATGCTAAATGCCTTTAAAGAAGGACTTACAGATAATGCTCCGAAGAGGCTGGGAATGCCTTTAAAGAAGGACTTACATATAATGCTCCGAAGAGACTGAGAATGCCTTTAAAGAAGGACTTAAGGATAATGCCTTTAACGAAGGACTTAAGGATAATGCTCCGAAGAGACTGAGAATGCCTTTAACGAAGGACTTACGGATAATGCTCCGAAGAGACTGAGAATGCCTTTAAAGAAGGACTTAAGGATAATGAATTTGCCTTTAAAGAAGGACTTAGGGATAATGAATTTGCCTTTAAAGAAGGACTTAAGGATAATGCTCCGAAGAGACTGAGAATGCCTTTAAAGAAGGACTTAAGGATAATGAATTTGCCTTTAAAGAAGGACTTAGGGATAATGAATTTGCCTTTAAAGAAGGACTTAAGGATAATGCTTCGAAGAGACTGAGAATGCCTTTAAAGAAGGACTTAAGGATTGTAACGACCGGGCCCGTACAGAACATGTTAACTCAACTCCCCGGAACACATCCCGTCGGGAGTAGGACAGAACTGGGTCCCAGCCATTACTCACAGAACTTCACACTCCCCTTGTGCATTTTTGCCTTCCGTGGGATTCGAACCAAGGACCTGGGGATAAGTCCTTTAATTCTTAGAATCCCACTACCATTAGGCTAGTAGCCTAATGGTAGTGGGATTCTAAGAATTAAAGGACTTATCCCCAGGTCCTTGGTTCGAATCCCACGGAAGGCAAAAATGCACAAGGGGAGTGTGAAGTTCTGTGAGTAATGGCTGGGACCCAGTTCTGTCCTCCTCCCGACGGGATGTGTTCCGGGGAGTTGAGTTAACATGTTCTGTACGGGCCCGGTCGTTACAAGGATAATGAATTTGCCTTTAAAGAAGGACTTAGGGATAATGAATTTGCCTTTAAAGAAGGACTTAAGGATAATGCTCCGAAGAGACTGAGAATGCCTTTAAAGAAGGACTTAAGGATAATGAATTTGCCTTTAAAGAAGGACTTAGGGATAATGAATTTGCCTTTAAAGAAGGACTTAAGGATAATGAATTTGCCTTTAAATAAGGACTTAAGGATAAATTTTTGAGGAGACTGGGGTGCCTGTGAGATGAGTATGGTTTGGCTACAATCTCGATTTGGTGAAGTGCGGCATTCTCTAGCCACAGCTTCGATTGGTGAGATGCAGCATGCTTTGGCTACAAGCTCGATTTGGTGAAGTGCGGCATTCTCTGGCCACAGCTTCGATTGGAGAGATGCAGCATGCTTTAGCTATTTGGTGAAGTGCGGCATTCTCTGGCCACAGCTTCGATTGGTGAGATGCAGCATGCTTTGGCTACAAGCTCGATTTGGTGAAGTGCGGCATTCTCTGGCCACAGCTTCGATTGGAGAGATGCAGCATGCTTTGGCTACAAGCTCAATTTGGTGAAGTGCGGCATTCTCTGGCCACAACTTCGATTGGAGAGATGCAGCATGCTTTGGCTACAAGCTCGATTTGGTGAAGTGAGGCACTCTCTGACCACAGCTTCGATTGGTGAGATGCAGCATGCTTTGGCTACAATCTCGATCTATGAGATGCAGTGTTCTCCAACTGCAATCCAGGTTGCGATCTGCTCTATCGCTGATGTTTTTCTTGAACTTTCTATTTTTTTCTGCAAAAAAAGGAAAACGCAAATTTGTAGGGTAAATTATAAAAGAAACACGTACCTGTAACGGCACCTGCCTGTTGGGGTCATTGTCAGTTGACGCTCACTGGGAGACTTTGATGCTTACTGGGAGGTTTTGATCGAGATGCTTTGATGCTCACTAATTGCCCCCCGGCACCGCGTGGATAGGCTTGCTTTTCTAGGTAGTGTCTGACACCCATCATTTGGATCACCTGCTTGCCCCCGGTATGGCATGCATGAATAGGCTTGCTTTCCTGCTCAGAGGACTTTGAGATCTTTGCTTCCTCAGAGGTCTTTGAGATTGTGCCTTCTCAAAGGACTTTTAGATTTTGTCTCGCCCCCTCGGAGGACTTAAAAATCTTGCCCACTCAGGGGACTTTGAGAGGAGTGTCGAGCACCATGTATGCATGGGATATGTGAAAGGATATGCATTTATGAAATGATATGCAAAGGACTATGATCCTGAAATACATATATGTCGATGGCTTGCATTCATGTGGAAGATCATGGAATCGTCATTCTAACATGTTTTCAGATGATCATAAAAGGGAAAAACATGCAAAGGTTCAACATGAGAAATATATACAAAGGGATTATGTATGCAACATATATGCAAATGTTCATGCATGTGACAAGGATAAAGAGTCACTCATATGCATAGATGAAAAGAATCATATGCAAAGATAGGTGGGATATGTTATATACATGAAAGCTATGTAGGGAATTGGGTGTGTACGATGTGTGCACTTACGACTATGTATATGAAACACGTGTAGAAAAAAAATTATATACATGTATGTACTGCATGCAAAAAATGTGGATGCAACCATAAAGAGCCATGTGCGTCAAAAGCACTTATGAAATATATTGGCTAAAACTCTTATGACAAAAGACATGCACCAAGAATTGTACATGTAAAACTGTTTATTGAGAATATTTGCTACAATTATGTGTAAAAACATTTGCAAAAAGCATATTTACAAATAATATTGCTGAGAGTGTACGCAAAGTATCATTTTCATGGGTAGTGATAAGAAATACCCCAAGATTGTAAAATGAGTGCAACCTATCAGGTACCTCAAACTCAAGTTTCTAACTGCCTTTGAGCATACTGAATGAACCACATTCTCAGCTGATTCAATCTTTGCAAAAGAATTCGGGAGTCATTCCCAATGAAGTGTAAGAAAGTAAACACGTAAGTATTGATGTTTACTAAATCAGCATGTGAATACGAGACATACCATGCGATCTCTGTGTGTATGTGCAAAGGCCAAAACAGAATTTTTCATTTTTTTTTAAAAAGCAAATTCTAGATGCAATATCGAGGACAAGACTCAACTCGAATGCAAATGCACTCGTGGCTTCCCGCTTGAAGCTCAAGAGACACCATACGCCTCTTCCTACGTACCAAACCTTACTAGAAGGTCATCTCCGCTAGTTAGATAAGGCCAAACCAAGAATCAATAGGTCTTACTTTGGTTGTAACGTTAGGCTTAGGTAATTGGCTATCAACGGAGGATCAGGTCGCTAGAGAAAAACGGCCGCAGCGTTCATTCGATGGATGGAAGGACCATTCCCAATCACAATTGTATACTATCTAGATACTCTTGAATTTGAATTTGGTAACACTTGATCTTATCAAGCTTAGCATAAAAATTTAGTTAAAAAGATAACCACCGAACTCGTCAAGGGGTACTATCTTGGACCCTACCATATTTCTTCTTTTTTTTTTCTTTTTTCTTCTTTGCTTTCTTTTTTTTTTCGGTTTCGCAAGCTCATGTCTCTAACTACACAAAAAGTTTATCGATGATTCAAACCCCTTTCCAGAAGTGTAGACCAAAAATTATCGATGATTGAAAATTTCGTTTCCCAAGGGGTAAACCCATCCTTATCAGGGTGATTATTAATAGCTCAAAAAAATTGTTAATGATCAAAATTCCCTTCTCGACGTGCAGACCCATTCTTATCAGGGTGATTTTAACCCACAACATTATCGATGACTGAGATTCTCTTCTCGAAATGTAGACCAATTTTCATCGGGCCAAATTTTTGATAGCTCAAGAGAATATCGTAATGTGCATCCATCTTTACTAGAGCGGCCATTCTTCTAAAGGGGAAGCCAAAATCATTTTAGGCGAAAGGTAGTTTTAATGTGTGTAACAACAAAACTGGCATGCATTTAGCATACCAAAATAAAGGCTCAAGGGGTTATCAAGCGATTGTAAAATAAGGGTAGGAAATGGTCATTTAGAGAGCTATACAAAGAAAAGGTGCCTAAATCATTTTCTAGATTCAGCCCTATCCAGGAGTCGCTTTGACGGGTAATCGGAAAGGTTCTAGTGCTCTTAGTGAGTTTTCATCCAATCCCCTAATTGCAACTAGTTTTTTTTTCAGTTTATTTTCAAAACGGGCCAAAAGTGCTCGAAATTTAGACATTACGTGGTATAGTCAAATATTTTCATGTGATCTAGCTCTTAAAGACCAAACATATGTACTCCTTACTTAATTCAAAGTGGAATGAAACTCGGATTTCTAGAGTTAAGATCAAATCCATTCATAATTGAGAACTATTTAGGCAGAGTCAAACCTTGAATCAGAGGTACCTTAATGAGGTGCAAACATGTCAGCGTTTTAGGATACAGCTTAACACAAAAATATTTTTATTCTATCAAAAATGTAAATGCACAAAAATCGTTTAAGCAAATAGAGAATTTTTCTTTCTTTTTTTTTAAAAATATGCACAAACTATGCGTTAAGAATCATGTATATGGAATGGCATATGCAATAGCATCATGTATATTAGCAATGCATGTAAGGAACGGTATGTGCAAAACATGTGTAAAAACACTTGTATAAAAATGCGTACATAAGATATGTGCAAAGGTGTGTGCGTGTAAAACACCTACGAAAAAATATGAGTGTAAACACAGCATAATAAATGACGTGCATGCATAAGTTTGCAGTGTACATGTAAGCAATATACAATGAAGGTAAAGGTGCAAGATATGACACAACATGAGAATGAATGTTCATAATACAGGGTGTATGTGCACATGGTGTGGTTTATACATGATAGAGATATGTATGTAAGATGAAGATGTGATGTAGGATGAAGATGATCTGGCACGAAAATGTGCGCCAATGAGTTGCGAGGAGTGGCAGAACTCACATATATAGAAGTGCAAAACATATACAAATAATGCACATGAGGTGGGACACAACATGAGAATGATTGTGTACAGTGAGTTTCTATGGTGTGCGATACAAGATATGGGATGAAAGTGGTCGCAAGAAACAAATAGCGTTCACAAAGTATGCGTATTTACATGGTATGAGCATGCAAGACATGCATTGATATATACAATGACTAACATGCGTGATAAAAAAAATTATATGTACATTCGATGATGTATGCTGTATATACAGATAATGGTGCATGATGTATGTTATGGATGCCATAATGTTAGTGTGAGTTGTGACAAGCACTGCTATGTATGTATATGCAAGATAAATACATGTTACATTCATATTCACAAATCATGATACAAGAAATTTTATATACAGAGTGCACAGCTTCTATTATTGTATGGAAAGAATTATTATACATAAGACATGTGAAGAAACTATATACAGAGTAACAGGTACATATAATAATTTTATGCACATAAAATGATGTATACATAAGGAGGAGATACAAAAAATTTATTTGTGTATGAATGATACATTGAAATTCATGAAAAACTATACACAAGATGATATTTACATGTAATAATTTTATGCACAGGAAAAGATGTATATATATGGGAAATGATAAAGAAGTTATGTGTATGAATGACATGAATATACAATACATCAATAATAACCACATGCAAGCAGTAAATCCTTCCAACCTTATTGCCCCCACACACGAGGTCAATTGGTTTCTTCCTAGGTGGGCTTAATCCGTGGGTCAACGGGGGACCCAAGGAGCGTGTTAGAGCATGACGTCTCTCAAGATGCGCACACGTATGATTTTCGGCCATTGTATATTTGGACACTTCAACCAAATTAAGGTGAGGTTATCGAAGCTTTAAAGCTTTTCATAGAAGACCACTTAATTTGTTTGATGTTGTTTAATACACGATAACCCACGTAGCAAGCACTGTATTAAGGTACATACCACCTAGGGGAAGTATCTATTGCCATTATATGAGCTTTGGTCAAGGTGGTGTTGCTTTAAGGCTACCCAAGCATGGTCCCTGCACGACGGGTCTATCTCATCACGAGCATAACGACCGATCGGGTCACCATTTGATCTACCATTGAGGTACGAGGCTTGGGCTGGTGATTATCCTTAACACTTCCCCAAATTGAGTGAAAATGAGGTCGTGCTTCAGGAACGCACCGGGGCTGATAGAGGGACCAAATTAACATAATTCTAAGGCTCTAGCATGATGCAATGCAATTTTTCGAAAAGAGATAAAATTTCTTGATCCTAAACCCATTTACATTAGATTAATCAAAGGTACTTTCGGAGCAAAATCTCATGATATCCCCAGCGGAGTCGCCACTGTGACGCGCCCGAACCCCACTCGCGATCCGGATGGCCCTCGGAAATCCGCTTTTAGGACCCGAGACCGGATGGAGGTTCATTAAAACTCGTGAAAGCTGATCGCTTCGCAATGGAAAAAAATATATCCAAACCCATTGTTGGCAATCAACTTACGAGAGCGTCTATTGGGTTATCATAAGGCAGGATCACGGAGTCGCCACCCGATAGAACATCGGGAAATAAATCTAACCTTATGAGGCCCAAAACTAGAGAGGGTTCGGGACCTCACTCTTATTCATACCTTTGGTTAATATTATGTAAAAGGGTTTTTGGGATCAATTATTTTATCTCTCTTCTCACCCGAGTTATGCCATAAATTAAAGCGCATTCAAACAAGTAAAAAATAATAAAATAACAAATAAAGCGATAAATAAAATATATTTACAGTTATCCAGAAATAAATATAAAATCATAAAAGGAAGATATAATAATAAGAATACATACATAAACCGAGCTATTTATTTAGGTGGAAACATTGGTTCCCAACTACTTGTTTTATAAAAAATATAAAATTCTTGAATCAGTTTAAATCTTTTGGCTTTGGAATGAAAACGTGGACATTGGTCCAGTTTTATTAACAAATTTCATTTTGGTAGAAAATATTTGTGTTGTGGTTCTTTTTAAGCGCGATCAAAAATCTTTTATTATTACAAACCACAAGCGAATAAAGAGAATAAAATAATTACATATTTTTCAAATAATAAATGATAAATAAATCCTAATTTACCTACCTCAATCGTAACCCTTGGACGAGTCATACCGCTCGCGGTGACAACCGTAAAAGGAAATAATGTTAATCAATAATAAATGAATAAATAATTCACTACAAGAATTTTGTAAAATAGCAAGGGAAAAATAGCAAGGGAATTTTTTCTGTTGCTAAATAGCAACGGAATTGAAATTTCCGTTGCTGTTTAGCAACGGAAATTTTTTTCCCTTGCTATTTTCTGTCATGTTTCTCAACTGTAGCAACGGAAATTATTTTCGATATTTTCGGTCGCTAAAAGACGAGGGAAAGTTTGGCGCGTAAATTTAGCAACGGCTATTAGCAACGGAATTGAAACCCGTTGCAAAAAATGGCGCGAAAAAAATGCGGGAACAGAAAATAGCAACGGAATAAATTTTCCGTTGCTAAATATGTGGGTTAAAAAAATTGTGTCATAAAATAGCAAGGGAAACATATTCCGTTGCTAAATAGCAACGGAATCAAGTTTCCGTTGCTATTTTACTAAATTTTTTTTATTATTTTCATTTTAATTTGGACCTCAAATAGCAACGGAATTATGTTTCGTTGCTAGTTAGCAACGGAATTATATTCCGTTGCTATTTTATATGATAGGAAAAAATAGATCCTAAACTAGCAACGGAATATGAATTCCGTTGCTAGGTTTCTAAATATTTATTATGATATTCATTTGAATTTTATTTTAATTGGGACTGAAAATAGCAAGGGATACACTATTCCGTTGCTATTTAGCAAGGGAAAATTGATTCCGTTGCTATTTTCGGTTCCTATATTTGCAACGGAATTATTTTCCGTTGCAAGGTACATGAAATAGCAACGGAAAAAATTCCGTTGCTATATTGCAACGGAAATTTGTTTCCGTTGCTATAAATGTCACGGGAAGGGAGTCCAAAGTCGGGTCCTAAATTGCAACGGAAATGAATTCCGTTGCAAGGAACAAAAATAGCAACGGAAAATTTTTTCCGTTGCTGCGTTGCTAGATTTTATAAAAAGATCGGGCCAGTTTTTACCCTCTTCTTCTCTTTCCAAACCTACCCGAAAAGCTAACCTAAAATCGCTGCATCCAATCTCCGATCTCCCACTCGTTTGCGCCGCCTCCCTCGTCGCCGATCGGTCCCTAATCGCCGCTCGCTCCAACCCGCCGTAGCAGGTCAAGTGTCGCCGGTGTTGCTGCCTTTAGAGCCGTCTCCCTCGCTGAAAACATCGATCGCATTTCGTCGCCCCTCGCGTCTCGTCTCTCATCGCCGTCGCCGCTCGCAACCGCACCGCCGTTCACCCGACCCCGACGTAGCAAGGCAAGTCTCGCCACTGCTGCTGCATCTACATCCGTCTCCCTCGCGTGCTTTCAGAATGCTGTGGTCACTCGTCGCGTCTCTACTCTGATCGCCGTCGCCACTCGTCCTCATCGCCGTTGCCACTCGCCCTCCAGTCACCAGCAACCACGTTTAAGGTTAGTTTTATTCCCTAATTGCTTCAAAATTATACTGTTTAAGGTTAATGTGTATATGGTTTATTGATTGTGATTTCATTGTCTGATTATGGTTCTTGAATTCCAAGTTCCTGTCTTCGTGAACAACTCATTTCCATTCATTAGTGATGTTTTTGCTTGATATGGTGTGCATGCTGGAGGGTTGGGCAGGAGACCACTACAATTTCTTAATTTACAGAATACTGATTACAGAATGCTAGGATTTTTTAGAACATGTAGAGCATCAATCCAGTGATAGATTGAAATATGCAGATTTGAGCATGCTGCAAACAGAAACTGCTATTGGAAAATCTTAATCTTCTTCGAATTCACATTTCATTTTGCACCTTCAGTCGTTGTTCTTCTTGTTAAATGTTTGCTTTTAGTAAAGAGCAGAGTTTGTAATTTACAAATCTTTAATCTTGGTAAAACTCTGCCCCTTGTATATCGTAAATTCATCCCAAATATTGCCGCCACCAAGGAATATACAGACAAACACACTGTTCCTGAACATAGGAATAGTTCTAGCTGCCACATGAAATTGCAAAAGCAATGAGGATAACAAAAATCAGTGCTGTGCCGATGAAAGTGTTCCCGGCAAAAGTATATTTGCCTTTCTCCAATACCAAAGTAAAACTTATTTCTAACCATATAGAAGAATTAATTAAGACAGAATAAATAAGATTAGCTGAATCTCATATCTTGTCCATATAGAGATTTTGAGTTCAATTCTCAGTGAATTTTGAAATTGTATAATAAAAAAATCATCTTCAAATAAGCTTTTCAACTATAGAAACCATTAGATGGTTGCATATATAAAGCAATTCAAGTAATTTACATCAAAGGCTGTACCTGAATAAGTTGATTCCGATGATTATCAAGCTGCAAAAAGAGGAAGCTGAAAAATCTGACTTCTTTTGGTAAATTCAATTCACTGCAGTAGCAACAAAGAGGAGGAGTGTGCTGTGTTGAGTTTATTATTTTGTAGTTAAATTTCTCCTTATATTGGACCAATTCCTTTTTTGCAATCTGAAGGTAATTTGTTTGAGATGTCCTTTTAATTTAATATTTTTTGCGTTATTGCCAAGTACACTATCTTTATATATGATAATTAGTTGGCACTGTATATTAGATGATTAAAATAGCCAAATATTTCCTTTCTAATATACATGTATTTGTATACATGTTTACGTTGATAGACAATTTGCGTTTATTTAATCCATAAATCTAATTATGAAAATAATTTGTTCGAATAACAGTTTCGCAAGCATGAGTAATGTTGATAGATCTTGGATGTATAGGCATTTAATGCCAGATGGATTCTTTAACTCCATTAAAGAATCGGGTTGAAGATTTGGAGACAGATCGTGCTCCGCAGTCAGATCGGTCTCCTTCACCTCCACATCCACCTATTTAGTATTTTTAATGTCATTTGTATTGAATTTATATTTGTTTGTAACAGTTTTACTAGTTCTTTTTACTTTACAATGATATTATACTGAATTTAATTTTGTGATATATTTTTGGATTTTTATTTTATAATATTATAATATATTTTCAGGATTTTAATTATTGTGTATTACAATTTTTATATGAGATTATAAGCATACATTATTAATATATACAGGATTTCAATTATATAAATTTTACAAATAATAATTTTTTTCACTCGTAAATAGCAAGGGAAAGGTTTTTCCGTTGCTATTTTTAGCAACGGAATTTGATTTCCGTTGCTAAAAATAGCAACGGAAACACATTTCCCTTGCTATTTTTAGCAACGGAATAAATTTCCGTTGCTAATTGCACTATATTTATTTACAAATATAATTCCTATACTGTTGTAAATAGCAACGGAAACCTATTCCCTTACTACAGAAATTATATTTATTATAAAATACGGAAAATACAGCAAGGGGAAATGATTTCCGTTGCTAAAAATAGCAAGGAAAATCGGTTTCCCTTGCTAAATATAGCAACGGAATCCAATTTCCCTTGCTGAAATAGCAAGGAAAAACTAATTCCGTTGCTACAGAAATAATATTTATGTAAATGACGGAAACACAGCAAGTAAAAATAGCAAGGGAAATCGGTTTCCCTTGCTAAATATAGCAACGGAATTGAAATTCCGTTGCTGAAATAGCAAGGGAAAACAAATTCCGTTGCTATTTTTAGCAACGAAAAAAAAATTCCCTTGCTATTTTTAGCAACGGAAACCGATTTCCCTTGCTATTTTTAGCAACGGAAAAAATTTCCGTTGCTAAATTTAGCGTCAGCCGAAATTGCAATGGAATGTTCCGTTGCTAATTTCCGTTGCTAATTTTTATTAGCAACGGAAATTTATCAAATTCCGTTGCTATTTCTTAATTTTCTTGTAGTGATTGAATAAAATAAATTGAAGGAGATAATTAAAATTAATAATTGATTAAATTAAATGATAAATAAAATGATAAGTAAATAATAAATTAAATAGATGAAATAATGGAATAAATTGATAGTTAATTAATGGATATGCAATATAAATGATAATTATAATAATGAAATAATAAAATACTATTGACAATAATTATATCAATGATGATGAAAAATAACAATAATAAAATGTAAAATGATGTAAATAATAATATGAACCAAGTAATAATGATGATACTAATATATTGACAATAACAATAATCATAAAATGCATTAAACATAAAATGATAATATTAAGAATAATAAGTAATATAATATTAATATAACAATAATCATAATATCAACAATATAATATTCACACAACAATAACAATAATATAATCTCAATATTAATAATAATCAATAATAATATATAATACTAAATAAATGTAATGATAATAGTAAATATTAATTAATAATAAACATAAATAAATAACAATAATAATATAATACCACAATAATAATAATAATATTAAATAATGATAATCATATTAACAACAATTATAACAATAATCAATAATTATAATAATAATAAAATATAAAATTAAATAAAAATAATCACAAATCAATTAAATAATAATATACATAAAATTAACAGAAATTAGATAATACCAATAATATTAATGATAATAATAATAATAATGATATGAATAATAATAATAACAATAATAAATAAATATATTAATAATAATAATAATAATAATATTACTATAACACAAAAAATTAAATAAATAATAAAAACAGAATATTAAATAAATAATAATAATAATAATAATAATAATAATAATAATAATAATAATAATAATAAAAAGGTAAACTAATTAATTAAATAATAATAATAATACTAAAAATAGAACAACACTAATAATAAATAAACAAATAAACAAATAATAACAATAATTATAATAATAATAAAACAGAAAATCAAATAATAATAATAATAATAATAATAATAATAATAATAATAAAAATAATAAAAATAATTAAAACAGAATATTAGTAAATAATAATAATAATAATAATAATAATAATAATAATAATAATAATAATAATAATAAATAAAATAGGGGAAAGGAGACTTACCTCGCCGGAGCAGCTGTCGGAGGGGGGTGGCCGACACCACCTATGCCGGAAGATAGATCGGCGCCAGAGGATCTCGCCGGAGCTGGTCACGCGCCGGGATGTCGTCGGAGTTGGCCGGAAATCGCGTCGGAGCGTTGCGGGCTTCTCCTCGCCGATCTCCTCCACGCGCCGTCTGCCAGAGTCCGATGGAGGAACGGCTGCCGTCGTCTGAAGTGTCTGGATGTGGGGAGTGCGCCAGTGTGGCGCGTGCCGCCGTGTGCGGCGGTGATCGGCCGGCGGAGCAACCGCCCCCTCCTTCCCTTTTTTCTTCTTTTTCTTCTTCTCTCCGGCGCCGGCGTTTTGGTCTGTTCCCGTTGGCTGGTCATTCTCCTCTCTTCTCTTTTATTCTTTGATTTTCTTTGCTTTACCTTATTTCTTTGGTCTCTCTTCCCATTTCCTTTTGAATTGTTTTCTTTGGCCTTTGATCTGTGCTCTCCTCTCTCTTTAATTTTTTCCTTTTTTTGTTCTTCAGCCGAGAGCCTGCTCTCTCTTCTTCTCTTTTTTTCTTTCAATTTTTTTGTCCAGCCGAGAGAGCCCCCTTGCTCTTTGATCATTCTTTTCCCTTTATACCCTAAAATTAGGGCTAATGGGCACAATGGTCATTTCCTCCACTCAATTATTTCCCTCCTTTTCCTTAAATTAATTTAACTTAATTCAAATAACACACACATTAATTAATTAAACATACATATTAATTAAACTCTCTATTAATTAAACATTACACTAATTAATCCATTTAAATTATCATACATATATTTATTTTATCTAATTAATTACACACTTTAACTTTAATTTTACATGCATTTTAATTAACACGATAATATTAACCACTTAATTAACTAACAACATCAACTAATTAATTACCTAATTTCACACACACATATTTATATTTATATTTTTTAATTTTTATTTTATTTTTTATTTATTTTTTTTTCCAGAGGGGATAATCAAGGATCAAAAATCACCATTTTCGTTTTATGCCGGACTCGAGACCCGGTGTCTACATATATATATATATACTTATATCTAAAATTATTTGAATAATTCAATTATACAACTTTAAGGAAAATTCCACCTCTTATGTGCCAAAATTAACCTTCTATGAATTTTTAGCGTGTCAAGTTATTAATAGAAACATTGAAAATTTTGGGGCGTTACAATTCTCCCTCCTTTAGAAGAAATTTTGTCCTCGAAATTTATCTAAACTTGTACAAAAATCACGATTCATCCTTTCAATCAACTTGCATTCCCAATGCAAGTTTGCAAACAATTTAATTTGTATTCTTCCATCTTATAAAAGCCATTATCTCTTTGTTAATGATAATGCTTCATTTGTAATTTGTGGAGATAGAAGAAAGGAAAATCCGTTAAATAAAGTGACCATATGCATAATTCTCCCCTTTTTCTTTGCAGCACCTGAAAATATTTAAAATTAATAACTTATAACCCCACTTCAATAAGAACCGAGATATCGTGTTCCAAACTCCTTTAGGAGAAGGTGCTACATTCTCATATTAGAAGTAGGGTCACCCAAAAGCAGCTTCTGGAAGTGTTCTATGAGTTACAACCTCTGAATCAGTGGTGACTCCAAATCCAATCATTTGATTTGGGAGGCGTAGCATCTCATCATGTCCAGGCAGCAGCTTCTTTTCCAACCTCATTTGTTTTCTCCTTTCCCACTTATCATATTCATAAAAACTCCTCTTTTTGTGTTTAGGGTAATCAACATCAGACTGCTTGTTCCTTGGCTGTTGAAAAGAAGGAAGATAAAACAAAGCATCTGAGTTCTGAAAAAAAACTTTCTAGAAAGGAAGCATCAGCTGCCTTCGCCATTTGAGCAGCACATATGAAATCTATAAGCTTTACAATTGTGGCATGTGGTCCACATCTTTCTAGAGCTATCAATGCCTCGTCCTCAGAGTACCCCATCTTCACCAGAAATAGCAAAACGCTCCCTTCGTCATCAAACTCAGATTTAACAATTTTCCTCATTTTCAGAACTCTCTATGTCAGAAAAATCATTGGGAAAGCTCCCATCATAATCTGAAGACCAGTAATCAAAATCAACATACAGCTCCTCTTTATGTGATTTTTCAATCACCCAGTATGCGAGGAGTCTAAAATTGAATCTGTATCTCCTTCCCCGATTTCCTGAATTACTTTGGATACCGTTTCCACATCAAACCCCATTCCAACAAAATGATCAATTTACTTGGAGCCAGAAGAGCTAGCAGATGATCTTGTCGAACATCTAAAAAGTGTTTCAAGTGTTAGAACTGCACTTTCTTCTTCTTAACTTTAAGTGTTAATCAGTCCCAAGTTGTATCATACTTAAGCCAATAACATATCCATTTCTAAAATCATACCATTCCTTCATTTTCCATCTTTGGCATGTACACTCTACTCAAAAATCATTTGCATACACGTTCTATTACTTGCTTTCCTTAATCATTACTTGACTCTTTATTACCCCCAATCTACTACTATCCTTCTATAAGCACATTTATCTCACTACTATACACTTACTATACATATCATGTCAGTTTCCTTTCAATTGGGGCATATACATGTAACCTAGTGTCTATTATGAAGGATGACACGATGATAATGCAATGAATGTATGATGTTTCATGTATGCAGTGTTATGCGAATGCACATTTCATATGATGACAATGCATATTTACCCATCTAATGCAGAGAATGTTCAATTATTGCCCCGCTATCAAGGATAACTGACAAGTACCTAAAGTATCACCACTCATTCACCTGCGATCAAAATTCTATTTTTCTACACCCAGAAACGCCTAAACCTTTGCTCTGATACCAATAAAATGTAACACCCTTAATCTATACGCACACTACGATTCCAACGTTACTGCACAGTTACTTGATTATCTTAAAACTACTCTTAAGATTATTGCGAAATTCAGGTAAATTTTTTTTCCTCATTATGCCCAACTGCCATAACTATTTAAATTTACTATTCATTCAATCAAATTCAAAAATATGCCACTTAATTCTACCGAAATTTCGGCATAATTTCCCCTATAATATTGCCTATCCCCCTGTAAACAGAAAGTCCTTATACTTAAAATAATCACATACATACTCATTCACCCTGCTTCAATTCAAACTCTAATAAAAGTTTGCCCATCCTCCAATCTAGGTCCAATCTCACACACAGCATAAATTATAATATACTTATAACATCCACTTTCAATACTCAGTTCAAATTTCCAAAATACAAAGATATAATATTAATACATCAAAACTATCAGCTATAAATCATTGTTTGATACAAAATCTTCGATACAATAGTATCCTAATTATCTATGTAGTGTACATGCCAACAAGAAACAAGATCCAAATATTTTTGATCATTTTTATTTTCATGTTCCTTGGAATAAAATTCCAACACTTACATAATATTTCACTCTAATATTGTGAATCATCAAACAAAGAAATCAATCATCACTTTTCCTTCATCAAATCCAATATTCTGAGGGTAAATATTCTTGGCTCCATTTCAATTTCTATTTTATTTAATTTATTCATGTATATTGTATTGTTTTTATTGATCTATTTATTGTTTTAATCTATTCATTTGTTGTATTGATTTTATATTTGTTCCATTTAATTGTTTATACATGATATGATTTTTATTCACATAAATATTGATTGTTTATTAATTTTTAACATGTAATTAATTTATTTCACTTTAATTCATCATTATTTTTAACATGTAATTAATAAATTCATTTTAATTGATCTTTTTGCCATGTAAATGGTTTATATCATTTGTGAACATATTTAATTAATCATATTGTTTAGTTAATTGTTTTCATCATTCTTTAATTGTTTTAATCTATTATTCTTTTCTTTATCATTTTATATATTCTTTGATTCGTTTATCTTCATCATTTTTCATCATGTTCATATTTTTACATATATTAATTAAGCAACATGTCATATTTTATTTTATTCACATCATTTAATCATTTGTCACATATAATCCATGTTTCTCATTTTATTTTGGTTTGTTAACATTTTGATTCCATTATCATTCTTTTCATATCATCTTATTTTATTTTAATTTGTTATTCATTATTTTGTATGTTTAATTGATTTAATCACTAACATTATTTTATTTGTACTTTGTTTTTATGTCTAAACTCATTTTTCGCTTGGGCGTTTTTGCGAGCACATCGGGGAGGTCCAAAAAAGGCTCGTTTGGTTTATTTATTTGCTTTATTTGTAATATTTTATTTAATTTTGCCATATAATTTTCTTGTAAAATTCTTTATTTAGGCTCGCTAAAAAGAAAATCACAAAAACGTTTCTATTAATTAACTTGACATTTTTCTAAATAAAAATGGGACCAATGTCCTAGTTTTTCATACCCAAATAAATTATCACATCAAAACTGTTTCATAATAAATATGCATGCGAGGACCAATGTTCTCACTATTAATGAATAACCCGTTTTATGCATGTATTTGACCTTTATAAATGGGAGTTGTATTCCGCTCCTAGTGTTATTGTAATTTGTTTTTAAATGCTTTATTTTGGATTTTGCTTACATTTACCGCTTTTGATATGAATGATTGCGCCTTTAATTTTAAATTGCATTGTGTGGAAAGTTGATGAAACAATGAATTTAAAACTTAATTATAATATTAATCAAGGTACGAATAAATGAGAAGTCCCAAACCCTGCTCTTGTCTTTGGGCTCAAGAGGCTAGAGGTTATCCTCCAAGACACATCTTGTGTCACGAGAATTAGACGTTAATCCTAGGCCTCATGGCCCAATATGGATAAAATGTGCAAGTCTTAGGCTCTCCGAGGCGAGAGAAACTTTCCCAATGTTCTATTGGGTGGCGACTCCATGAAACCTCCTTGTTGCCCAACATAGACGCACTTGCGATTTATCGCAAGCTATTGACGGACCCACAAATGCCCCGATCGCCCACATGCGGGCGGTCGAGCGGGCGGCCGCGGGGGATCCGACGCGCGTCACAGTGGCGACTCCACTAGGGAATAAATCTGGAATTTTTGGTGGAAGAAGAAGATGAAGATGAAGAGAAAAATCTGGTCTAAAAAAATGTGGAGGGGGGGGAGGCTCTTTTGATTTCATCATAAACTATTTATAGGATAAAATAGGTTGCCCTAATTTAATTAAGGAAAAAACCTATTTTAACCCAAAATTATTTTATTTTTAATGATAAAATCAAGTTTTATTATTTAATTACCTAAAAAAAATATTTTAGAATTTAATTTGAAGTCAAAAATCCCAAAAAAATGGGATAAAAAACGGATTTTTGGGTGAAAAAATCGAAAAAAAGGCTGAAAAAGAGGAAAAGGGTATCAGACCCTGTACCGACGGCCAGAAGCCCGTCGCCACAGAGGGACGCCGCCCGTCGCTATAGAGCGACGGGCACTCACGCGGTGAGGCGCGAAATCCGCGCGGAACTCGGGCGAGAATCGCGCGCGGTGCGGCGCGCAGCGCGCAACGCTGCGCGTCGCTCTTTAGCGGCGTGCAGCATTGGCGATGCTGCACGTCGCCAAATCGCGCCCAGCGCGCTGGGCGCCTGGGCGTCGGCGTGCTGGGCGCCTGGCGCCTGCGCGCTGCCGCGCCCGACACTCGTGGTCCGAAAAATTTTTTTTATTTTTATTATTTTTTCTATTTTTTTTAAATTTTAAATAGACTAAAAACATCATAATTTTAAGCCCCCATTTTTTAAAATTAATTTTTTTAAATCTTTTTTATTATTTTTTAATTTTTCACTCTAAAATGCAAATTTGACGAGAAAACCATCACTTTTAACCTTTTAAGCCTGTGAAGGCAATTATCATCATTGGGTAACTTCGATCTAGGCTGACTCAGGACCCGGTGTCTACAGTAGAGCTCAAATATTTAAAGACAGTCGTGGAAGCCCAGATTTTAGAGGCCGACAGGGCAAAACAGCAGCAGCAGCAGCAGTTAAACACGTCAGACCAAGACAGGTCACGGGATCACTATCACAATCAAATCTATCAAAAAGGGCTTGCCATGTCGTTAGAAAAGAAGGTCAAGAAACACTCGTTGAAGGAAGGAGATTTAGTCTTCAAACAAATGAGACCGGGTGTGTCTGATATCAGAGGGAAGTTCAGACCGATATGGAAAGGTCATTTCATCTTCAAGAAGTTGTTGTCAAAAGGAGCGGCGATTCTGTCAGATAGCGATGGCAATGACTTCAATGAACCGATCAACATCAACAGACTCAAGAAGTCCATGGCTAAAGACTAAAAATCAAAAGAAGAGAATAAAAGCCCCACGGGTTGAAAATCAAAAAAAGGCAGCCTTACTAAAAATGGGCACCTCGTCAGGGTGAAAACCGAAAAAAGGCACCCTGGGCAAAAATTAGAGGCTTGAGAGAAAATGTCCAATCAAGAAAACCCGAGAGGGTTGATTGGAGACACTAGTTTGATGCTTACAAGATATACTCTGAGATTAGATGTAATTTTGCATTTTGAATCAATGTTAGATAATGATAATGTATAGGGAAATCATATCGAAATGTACACAATCTTTGCAAATACATGTGTTCATTATTTTCTATTCATTTATAAAAAGAGAAATATCGTTCATTGCTGAATGCATGAAATATAAATGGCTACACTCTGCTACTGTTCTCACCATCTAGATGTCTAAGTCGATGAGTTCTAGTATTGATTGTGGGACTAAGCACCTACCTCTCGAATGCATTAGTGGGAGTGAAAGAACAACCCCTGATAAATGGCATAATAGTGTTCACCGACAGCTCGCCCAGAGGCCGCGATGTTTGGAGGTAAGAGTCAAAGATAAAGGTCCACCTTGGAAAGATAGGGATGCCTCACCATATTATTAATCCCTCTGAACTATCGAGCACAATAGGTGGTAATGTAAAAAGCAACCCCATGAAGCCCTAAGGAACCTGATCGTTATCTGCCACCTCACCCAATCTAGCGACACATTCAAAGGAATGTAGCCGATGCCTAAGGAGTAGATGCCTCAGTGAATAACTGCCGATTACTCTAGAAGGGTGCTCTGATAGTAGCTTTGACTTTTCTTGCAGTCATACCCTCTTAAAAAAAAAAAGATAAAAGGCCGTTAGAGTTGAAAACAGTAATTGGCTCTCTAAGCAAAAGTTAGGCCAAAGGGCAGGGTGAAAACCTGGAAACAGGCGGTCTGTCCTACAAAAAATTAATAAAAGCCACTGGAGTGGGTTGGGTCCATTCCAGGAAAAAATTAGGCACAGTGTTGTGTGAAAATCCCCAAAGGGATGCATTTCCCGCTAAGAAAAGCTAGTGTGAAAATCCACAAGGGACGCACTACCTTTAAAAAAATGACTTTTGAAGCTTGGAGCGATAAGGCGGCATTACTCTGAATAACTTCCCTTTAGGTAGGTATGCATAATGCAGAACTTGATTCAGAGTCCTGGGGGCAAAATGCTCAGTGGACGGGGGGCAAGGATGCACGCGGGTCAGTTCTCTTTGAAAGGATTGTGGGTTAGAGTCCCTAAAGCCAAGATGACACTTTTCTAGATCCTTCAGGGCATCAGACAATACGAGCAGTACCCTCAACGAATCCCTTAACTACCTAGGATGTGGTCTATCCATTCTTGCATCTCATATGCATCTCGTATGCATAGATCTTTTGCATATCCCCTTGCATAGCACTTGCATTCAATCCTTTATACGTATAGTTGTGTACACATAATTTTTGTACATTAATCCTTTGCATGTGTTTTCTGTCTGTAGTTTTGTATGTATATTTCACACACATAATTCCATACGCACACACAATCTTTTGTATACATTGCTGTGTACATAACTAAGAGGGAAAGGTCCGAATAGACCTCATGCACAAGGATGATCCAAGAGAAGGGTTCAACTAAGCATTGACGGCCACTATATCCAGCATAAAATCAAGTAAATATGTACTGGGGTGGAACAGCCAAAAGAACAAGCCTATCTGGGCACTCCATGCTAAGGGCAATCCGGAAACACACAAATCTACAGAAAAGAAGATCCCTTGAGAAGCCGGACTACCCACACATACTTTAAGCAATTAGATGAAAAAGTGGGTGAGGTATAGTTTCAGCTCCACATCGACGCTCATCCACACCGAACCATCAGATCAAGATGAAGTCCTCACGAGAATGGAATCTTGGGACCCGCTCTCAAGAAGACATTTAAAAGAACGAGCCTACTCATGCATGCCATGTCGGGAGCAACAAGGTAAGTTTCTATATCTTAAGACATACGCTCACACACATCACACAATAAGTGTACAAAATCCTAATTCAAATGTACAAAATCTCAAGCAAAAACAAATTCTCGAGCAACAACAACAACAAAGACAAACAAACCAAAACAACAAAAAAAAAAGAAGATATTTTCAAGGCCTTGAAAATTCAATATACTATAAAAATTCGAATACGTCCAAAGTGTGAAAATCTAAAAAATTTTACAAAAATCATTTTAAGGGACACCAAAGACATTAAAACTTATATGCCTATGGGGAAGCAACCAAAACTTCCAATCTAATTTCCTCCGAGGAGGCTCAAATATAATTTCCTCTCTGGAGGCTCAAATATAATTTTCTTCTGAGGAGGCTCAAATGCAATTTCCTCTCTAGATGCTCAAATATAATTTTTCTCTGAGGAGGCTCAAACCCAATTTCCTCTTTAGAGGCTAAAATATAATTTTCCTCTGAGGAGGCACAAATCCATTTTCCTCTCTGGAGGCTCAAATATAATTTTCCTCTGAGGAGGCTCAAATCCATTTTCCTCTCTGGAGCTCAAATATAATTTTCCTCTGAGGAGGCTCAAACCTATTTTCCTCTCTGGAGGCTCGAAATCAAAGTCTCTCAGTGAGCATCAAAGACTCTCAGTGAGCATTTAAGCCTCTTAGTGAGCACAGATTTTTAAAGTCTCTCTGCGAGCACAGAGCCCTCTCCAGAGGTAGGCAGGTCTTTTCAACAAGGATGCTGTGATTGAAGATGATAGAGGAAAATTTATCTGGCATGTCACAGTCGATAAGGGATCTCTAAGAGGATGATACCTGAACTTTGAAAGAAGATGATGTCTGCACTTTAGACATCTGGAAAATAACTCCATGCAATCAAGGGGAGGACGTTCATATTCCATAAATCCTTCTCCAGGGGACAACCAACTGTCCTTCAGGGTGCACCCATTTGACATCGACCCTAACTAGTATGTACTGCCATAGGTACGCATCCCTTTTATATACCCTACACGTTGGCTTTGCCTTTTTTTTTGTAGGAAAAAAAAAGAGAGGTTCGGGATAAGCGCCAGTAAAGACAACGAAGAGTGAGTCACCATGCCAAACCAAGGATGGTCAATAGTCAGGCACTGGGCCGGATGGTGGTTAGCAGATCAGATATTGTACTAGTCGGATGGTGATTAGCATATCAGTTATTGTACTAGCCGGATGGTAGTTAGCAGATCAGATATTGTACTAGTCGGATGGTGGTTAGCAGATCAGATATTGTATTAACCGGATGGTAGTTAGCAGATCAGATATTGTACTGACCGGATGGTGGTTAGTAGATCAGATATTGTACTAGCCGGACGGTGGTTAGCAGATCAAATATTGTACTAGCCGGATGGTGGTTAGCAGAGCAAATATTGTACTAGCCGGATAGTGGTTAGCAGAGCAGATATTGTGCTAGCCGGATGGTGGTTAGCAGATAAGATATTGTACTAGCCGGATGGTGGTTAGCAGAGTAGATATTGTACTAGCCAGACGGAGGTTAGCAGATTAGATATTGTACTAGCCGGACGGTGGTTAGCAGATCAGATATTGTACTGACCGAATGTTGGTTAGCAGATATTACACTAACCGGATAATGGTTAGAAGATAAGATGTTACACGGATCGGTTGGAGGTTACCAAGGTTATGTCATGCAAGCCTAGAAGCAGCTAGCAAGACAGAACGTTCAATCACATGTGATAGAATAGAATGCAAATAGATGTTGTAGTTAGAGAACACTGCATCTCACAGACACCGTGCATGCCGGGATGAGGCCAGCGGGACACCAGCGATAGAATAGATCGCAACGGGATTGTAGTTAGAGAACACTACATCTCACAGACACTGCGCAAGCTGAGAAGAGGCTAGCAGAGCATATGCGGTAGAACAGATCACAATAGAGGTTGTAGTTAGAGAACACTGCATCTCACAGACACCGTGCAAGCCGAGATGAGGATAGCGGGACACCAGCGATAGAACATATCGCAACGGAATATTGGTTGGATAACACTGCATCTCACAGACACCGTGCAAGCCGGGATGAAGCTAGCAGGACACCAGCGATAGAACAGATCGCAATAAAGATTGTAGTTAGAGAACACTGCATCTCAAAGACACCGTGCATGCCGAGACGAGGCCAGCGGGACACATGCGGTAGAACAGATTGCAACCGGATTGTAGTTGGATAACACTGCATCTCACAGACACCGTGCAAGCCGGGATGAGGCCAGCGGGACACCAGCAATAGAACATATCGCAAATAGAGGTTGTAGTTAGAGAACACTACTCTTCACACTGCACAAGCCGAGATGAGGCCAGCGGGACAAATCGCAATGGGGTTGCAGTTGGATAACACTACACCTCGCACCATGCAAGCCGAGCGGAGGCCAGCGGGATAATGCGAATGAGGCACAGTTGGATAACACTACAGCTCGACAGCGATAAGCCGCAACCTTCCACAAGGCAAAATGATAAGGGCTGCCTCAGGTACGCATCTCTTTCCTTCTTCTCTGAATTTTGACTCATCTAGGCACTAGTTCACTAGTTTTCCCAAAATTGAGGGCAACTATAAACACCTGGTCTTGAGACAGACCAGATCAGAGCTACCCAATGATGATAAGATGCCTACTCACAGGCAAAAAGGTTAAAAGTCATGATTTCCTTGTCAAATTTGCATTTTAGAATGAAAAATAAAAAATAATAAAAAAATATTTTAAAATTAAATTTGAAAATAAAGTTTATAAATTATAGTATTTTTAGATAAATATAAAAATTAAAAAAAAAATCGCGAATGTCGATCGCGGCAGCTCGCCTGCAGGATATTCAGGTTTTTTAATTTTCAGGATTTCTTTCAAAATTCGATTTTTAATCCCTTTTTTAAGGGATTTTCAGGTTTTTTTTTTTCATTTTGAAACTTAGATAAATTATATTATTAATTAATTAATTAGTTTTTCCATTAATTAATTTTATTTTCTATTTTTTCTTCATATAAATAGAAAATGATGGAAAGAGAAAGGGGATTTTTTTAGGGTTTTTTCTTAATTTTTTCTCTTCTTCTTCCTCTCAAAATTCTCTCTAACTTTTACTGAAATTTTCCCCCAACAAAATAATAGAAATAGAAAAGTTCAATTCTTTTTCTTCTTTTTTCCAATAGAATTTCTTCTAAATATATTTTAGATGGAATTTTGTTGATGGAAAATTGATTTTTGAGACAAATAAAGTGATTATTTATTTTTTAAAAATTCAATTTTCATACTTTTTGTCTTTCAATAATTTTTTCACTTACGTTTTTTCAATGATTTTTATTTGAATCCCTTTTTGATGAAAAATAGATTTTGAGACAAAGAAAATAGTTGTTTGTTCTTAAAGCCTAATTTTTCATTTGATTTTCTAAAAAATAAGTATTTTTATGAATAATTTTTTCTTGAAGAAATTTTAATTTTCTTTCAACATATTTTTCAAGCATATTCATTTCTTGGAATAAAATTTCAATTTTTATCATCTTTAATTCTAATCTTACAAATCAAAAACAAGGAAATCAATAAACTTTTTTCCCTCATTGAATCCGAACTTTGAGGGTAAACATTATGGGATTGATCTTTTATTTATTATTTTGTTTATATTTAATTGATTAAAATGTAAATTTTTGTTGCTTTCATTTATTCATTTATTTTATTGTTTGTTATTTGTTTTATTTAATATGTTTATATATTATTATTATCATTATTAATATGATTATGGTTATTATAATCATTTAATTATTATTATTATTATTATTATTATTATTATTATTATTATTATTATTATTATTATTATTATTATTTTCATCATTCTTTTATTCATAATTATTTTTTTATCATTGTTTATTCATTTATTTGTTTATTTTTGTTATTATTATTATTATTATTATTATTATTATTATTATTATTATTATTATTATTATTATTATTATTATTATTATTATTATTATCATGTTCATACTTTTATATATTAATTCATTAACATGTTTTATTTATTTCAATCATATAATTTAATTCATTTATCATTCATAATGCATTTTTCTAATTTATTTTAAATTGTTAACATTTTAGTTCATTTGTCATTTTGATGTCATCTTATTTTATTTTATTTTATGATTTATTATATATTTAACTGATTTAATTGATTTAATTACTAACATCATTTCATTTGTGTTTTATTTTTATTTCACAACTTATTTTCTTCGCTTGGGCATTTTCGCGAGCACACGGGGAGATCCAGGAGGCTCGCCTGATTTGATCGTTTATTTCATTACTTGTATTATTCGCTGTATTTGTTTCTTTATTTATTTTGTCGAATGTAATTCCTAATAAAATTGTTTATTTTAGGCACGCTAAAAAGAAAATCACAAAAATATTTCTACTAATTAACTTGGAACTCTTTTCTAATAAAAATGGGACCAATGTCCCAGTTTTTTCCATCCGAAATAAATTGTCACATAAAAATCGCTTCCGTAAATATGCATGCGAGGACCAATGTCCTCATCCTTAATGTATATCCCGTTTTATGCATGTTTTGTATTTCATTTACAACGGGGGTTGTATTCCGCCGCTAGTTTGGCTGTAATCTATTTTCATGCGCTTTGCTTTAATTATGCTTTATTTATCGCTATCCCTTGAATGGATAATTCGCGCTTTAATTTAATTGCACTGAATCGAATGAGAAGTGGGATAAAACGCTAAATTCAAAACTCAATTATGAACCTAACTAAGGTATGAATAAATGGGAAGTCTCGAACCTTCTCTGGTCTTTGGGCTCAACGAGGCAAGAGGGCCATCTCAATGTTCTATTGGGATGCCATCTCAATGTTCTATTGGGATGGGGGGCTTCCAAGACACCTCTTGTGTCCCGTAAAAAGGCTCAAACTTGCACAGTCCTAGGCGCCATGAGGCGAGAGGGCAACCCTAGTGTTCTATTAGGGTGGAGGCCTCCAAGACACCTCTAGTTTGCCCAAGCGTGAGGCGAGAGGGCCATCCTACTGTTAGGGTGGAAGCCTCCAAAAACCTTCGGCTTGCCCATAATGGACATAGCAGTGCCGTCTTAGGATCACTGAGGCTAGACGATATTTCCCAATGTTCTATTGGGTGGCGACTCCATGAAACCTCCTTATTGCCCAAAATGGACGCACTTGTAATTTGTTACAAGTTTTTATGAACCTATCTCGAAAACCCTAAAAGCGGGCGTTTCGGGGTGCCCCGAGGTTCAGCACACGTCACATCTTCCACCACCACATATAACATAAAATACAACTCAACTCAACAGTTAACACAATTAAAATCATGCATTAACAAAATCAAGCCTCTCAAGAACATAAAACCAAAAGTTTACAGCAAACATTCATCAAACTTTAAATATTGTTCAATACTTCAACATTCATGCATCATAACTCAAATCAATTGAATACCCATAACATTAACACTATAATATGCCTCATCAAACATCGAATTTCCAGAAATGACATGCAAAGGCACAAATCACAATTTCACATCAAGAACAATCGAATTTCTAAACAAATTTCCAAACCTGATATTCCTATGCTCCAAATCAATGAGCATCACTCCCACTAGCCTTCTCCTTTCTCTTAGGATCGCGAGGAGGCTCAACTAACGAAAAACACCCAACAAAATCACACAAATACAAAACCTAAATTAAAACCCAATCTAAACAAAATCAAGAACAATGGAAGAAGATGAAGAAGAAACCCACAATATATACCAATCTAAGCTCAAGGGAATGACCAATTTCCACCACCACACTTGAATCCAAGCTAGGGCACCCAAATGAAGAGAAAAGATGAAGAAGGAGGTGAAGAGAGGAAGAGGAAACGGGGAAGAAACAACAATTTGTTGTTCTCATTTCTCTCTCCTTCTCTTTATTACGTCTTTCCTAATTCCTAGCCACATGTCACTCTTTGGTTGGTGGAACTTGACCACTCAAACCCAACAAATACACATGCTACCACACATAAGGCTTACCCACATAAATCACACACTACAACCATATGCTCATGCACACACTAACACAACCCAATACACATACACCCTACTAACATAAATGCACTCACACTCTATAAAAGCCCATAAAATATGCATTTTGCCAAAAATACCCTTAACATATGCCGAAACTCTCACACATGCACACATACAAATTACAACCATGGCTCAAACTACTAGGGGGAGAACGGGGCGTTACAATATATCATTAAAATTCACATAAATTTCACATTATGCCAATATATGCATTTCGGCCAAGACATCACTTTCACTTATAATTTTGCATACACACTCACTTATCATTATTTAACCATTTTATGCCATTACATGTGATTAAACATCAAAATACACAATAGAAATCCATCATGTACAATTCGGCCAAGGTATCTCTTTTTCACTATGTTCATATTTTATTCATTTAATCACTCAAACATTCCATTTACATATTATACTCATCACAAACAAAAATTTCATGCCTTAATTACTAAAGTATATGAGTAAATCTTCCTTTATACCATTCGGCCTATCTAACCCTTGCCCATTATGTTCACTTTTCTTTCATTTAACCACTTAGTTAACTTAATCCCATGTTATACACATCATTTACTTACATAAAACACCAAAATACATTAATAGTTTCCTTAGACATCAATTCAGCCAAGGGTTCATATTCACACTAAGCTTACTTTTCTTTCTTTTAATCACTCCATTTTCTAAATATCATGTTAAACATTGCTTATACATCATTCACATTCATTAAACATCAAAATATATTAAGAATTTCTCTTAAATTCAATTCGGCCTCACTTAGGGTTTTCACTCTATGTTTCTTTAATTCATATTAAACACACATACATGCTTATGTAACCTCACTAATCATGATTATCAAGTTAGATTCAATTAAAAATGACTTTTTCACAAGTTCATACTAAAACATAACATAAAATCATGCTATTTCAATGGAAAATGAAGGATATTGTATCCACTAACCTTATTTTCTTGATCTCCACTCCTTATGCTTCCGTTCCATAACCTTTAACCCATGAAACAACTTCCTTCCTTTTGAGAACCTAAGGTGGCCGAATTCAAACAACACCATAACATCAAATACATGCTTTCATTTTACAAACTAACTACATAAAGGCACTCTACACACTTGAAAACCCCATAGGAACCAATAAACTCAATTAAAAATACTCAAATCACTTACCTCAATTTTAACCCTAAACTTTGCACACTTGATTTTCCTCACTTTCAATATTCCAAATGGACTCCAATTACCGTCTTTATGTTATAGAGGGGCTGAAGTTTTTCTAGGAGGCCAAGATTTGAGGAAAGATTGAAGAAATAATGAAGAAAAATGGAGAAGAAAGACGAAAATACCATTCGGCCTATGGAGGAGAAGAAAGATGCAGTGGCTCCTGGATTTCTCTAGAGAAATCTGGCTTCTTAACCCTTTATATAGGCTAAAATTTAATCAAACCGGTCCAACCGAAACGTTCTAACCGATTTGAACCAAAATATCGATTTTTCAGTCAATTTCCACTGTTTCAAGGCATCTATGTGTTCCTCAAATTATTTTCACTCCAAACTAATTTCATCATGCTTATAACATATAAAATATCCTCTCTATAAAATTTTAGCCCAATCGAAATCCATTTGGGGCCCGGTTACCTAAACCGATTCGGTCCAATTCAGTTCAATTTTGCCGTAAAACACCATTCTGAAGTTATCAAAAATTACTAAAAATTATTTCAAGCTTGTACACTTCCCACATAACACCCTTTAGAGCTCAAAATCATTTTCTAAAAATTCAGTAAAACTTTGGTTAAACTCTGGTTCAATTGAACCGAACTAGAGGCCAACTTCAGAATGACTTTCGGAGGCCTAATTGACTCCGTTTTCACTCCAAATTATACCACCAGACTCCTTATCATCTGTACTTTCCAATGGTATAATAAAATATTTTTCATTACTAGTTTCCCGGGAGGTCACCCATCAGGTGCTTCCCTAGCCAGAGCACATTTAACCTTTCTCTTTTATTGTCTTTTAAAACACATTCACTGATATTTTTGCACGAAATTCACACTATAAACTCTATAAATTTCACTAATCACTTCTAACCCAATTTTTGAGCCGTTACAGACTTACCGGGTACCTTACCAGTTCTTTTAATATTGATGTATAAGTACTAGTTAATTCTAACTACTAGAGAAATTATTTGACTGAAGGGTGATAATAAATTGAGCCAATTATGAAATAATTGTGACTGGCCCTCGGATTGGAGAGTGACAGTAAATACAATGTATAGAATGTGACATGATTTTGACATGATTTGAGTGAAGTAGAGGTTATGCCTAGCTAGATTGAATTATTTTGTAATAGATCTGAATCGAATTTTAAGAATGAATTGTATTACGAACTCTTGAAAACAATTGTAATAAGTTGTCCTGATAATCTAAAGGAGGAAAAGCTATATCTGACTAGATAAGACTACCTTTTCATATGTTTGAATTTAATTTTGGACATGAAATATACCATGAATACTATAGTTATTTGGATTAAGGAAGATAAATTGTTCTAAAGAGATAGTGTATAAGTCCTGTTTGGGATTTAGATTGATATGTGAATGGTTTAACATCGAGGAAATAAAGTATATTATAAGTAAAAAGGTATGCATGGAAAATTCAATGTAACAGGAATAATATAAGAATATATTATAAAAGATAGGAAGTGAAGTAAGTAACATAAAAGGATAAAACCTATTGATGTGAGCAAAGTATTTGAAATGTGTATATTCTATAGTTGTACGAATTGAGGTGTAGAAATAACTATTAATATAGTTCCCAGTATTTGGATGTATAACATTGGTGAAGTTTGAGGACAAAATTCTTTTAAGGGGCAGAGAATTGTAACGACCCAAAATACACCCTAACAGTAATAAGGCATATTTAGGATGAAATAAAATTGAATTTACTTTTTTTGGTCGCGGATTGTTAAAAAGGACGTAATAGTCATTAGTGTAAAAGTTTCGATAAGTGCGGTAAGTTATTAATTTGTTAAGTAAGGCTTATAATGTATTGAAGAATTAATGATGGGGGGCCAATGTTTAAGTTTAAACTAATTATGATGCCAATGTATAAAAGAAGGAAAAAAGAGGGATTTAAATGTTAATTTGGAAGATGGCTGTGACGCGCGCCGAACCTATCAAAGGCCCTCATCTGAATAAGCTTTCAGGACTCAAGGGATTAGTTCGCGTCTTTTTGATCTTGGGCCTCATGAGTCATCTTGGATGCCTCTTTTCGAATAGAACATTAAAAAAGAATCATCTAGACTCTCACGCCTCTAGGCACCTTTGAGGTATTTTGGAGTTCCCACCCAATTTATAAGAAATTGGAAAATGTCTCTAACCTCTATTGATTTAAACCGGAGATGGTGTTCGGAACTTCACTTTTATTAATGACTTAAATCAAGTTTATAATTAAGTTTTTAAGAAATTAAAATTCCATCTCTCATCTCACGCCATTGTGCATTGAATTTAAAGCGCATTTGCAAACATATTGAAAGCGATAAATAAAGCAGTAAGTAAATAAATAAATTACGAATGAAAATTGGGACAGAACAATCCCCCGAAAATAAATCACAAAACAAAGAAATGGTGACAGAACAATCGCCCAAAAATAAATAAAATAAGAAAGCATACATAAATAAAATTCGCCCCAAAATTAATTACAAGGGCCCAAAAAAGAATAAAAATAATTAAGAATGCATAAAAGTAATTAAAATGAATAATACATAAATCGAGACATTTATTATTTTTAGGAACATTGGTTCCTTTTTTATTAGCTTAAAAAAATAGAGAACTATTTTTAGGATATTTATTGAAAAAACTGGGATGAGTGATCCCATTTTATGAAAACTAGCTCTCTATTTAGAAGTGAGATTTTGTTGGTTAAAATAGGACATTGGTCCCTTTTATTAGGCAAAACCCCAAGTTATTAATTATTAAAAAAAACATGACTTTCTATAATATGGATAATTAATAAAAACATTTTACATACAACACATAAAAATAATATAATAATAAAAGAAAATACAAAATTTAAAATGCAAACCCTAAACTTAAGGGCCTCTAATTCTCCGATTCTCTGACCCGAGCACGAGTATAACTTGTGAAGATAAATAATTTTTGAGACAATAAAACAAAATGAATAAAATATTAGTAAAGTAAATTAAATAATTAATGAACAAATAAATTAATAGAATAAAATTATTAATCAAAACGATTAATAGATCAATCAAATAATAACCAATTAAACTAATTAAATATAAATAATTAAATAAATAAAGATAAAAAATGAAGCAAAAGGCAGTATGCAGGAAAATAAAGAAAAACGAAAGAATCAGGATAGTGCAGAAAACACAGCTGTATTTTCTTACGAAACACAGTTGTGTTTCCTTAGCAAGGCACCGGGCAGTGCAGGAACAAAGCTGTGCTTTATGCGAAACACAGCTGTGGTTTTGCTCTGTCAAGCAAAAAACTCACCATTCCACAGGAAAAATACTGATTTTAATTCAAAATACTAAAAAAATCAACAAGATCCAACTCCATAGAATGCAATAATAAAAAAGACAAATTAAATTAAATAAACAAAACACGAACAAACATTTGAATAAAAAACAGTAAAACGAAAGAATTAAATAAACTAAAAGTAAAAGGAAAGATTAAATAACGACCAGAACACAATCAGAGGAGATTAGATGAGCGAAAAAAACTAGAGATTAATAAAGCGGACCGAGACTGAAACATACAAGATAAAAATAAAGCAAATCATATTATATTTCATACATTACGCTCGGACGGTCTGACAACACAGGGGAGATGAAGAACTGAAGGGGTGAGGGATCGGACGTGCATGACTCGTGCATATATTGCACGAGTTGTGCAATGCATGCACGACTCGTTCATGCATTGCATGAGTCATGCAATGAGCGCACGACTCGTGCGCTCACTGCACGGGTCGTGTAGTCCGATCGGGAAACAGAGGGACAATCCGATGCGAAAATTGGGCAAAAAACAGAGGGACGATCCGATCAAGAAACTAATAGTATGATCCAATCGGGAGGTCACAATTTCAACAAACCAGAAACACGACTCAATCAACAAGTCACGACTCGGACGAAACAAAGACACAGACAGTATAAAAAATAGAGACGAACAGAGCACTAAGAACAGACGAACAAACATAACATCATGCGATCCAAACATGCTTATATATTTATAACAGTAATAGACATACGATCAACAGGATAATAAAATCAAACGAGAATTTGTACGATATATACAATACATACAATGAACAGAACTAACTGACTCAGCAAAAAAAAGAAAAGAAGTAAAAAGAAAGAAAGATAAAGAAAAAAAAAGAGAGATGGCTATTGTGACACGCACCGAACCCCGCGATGCCCCGAATGCATACCTTTAGGGCTTTTGGGATGAGGTTCATAAAAACTTGCAAGTGAAATTGCAAGGGCGTCTATTTCGGGCAAGAAGGAGGTTTCGTGGAGTCACCACCCAATAGAACATTGGGAAAGTTCTTCTAGCCTCAGTGAGCCTAAGACAGCGCAGCTATGTCCATCATAGGCAAGCCGGAGGTGTCTTGGGGGCCTCACCCTAACATTAGGATGGTCCTCTCGGCCTCGCACTTGGACAAACTAGAGGTGTCTTGGATGCACCACCCTAATAGAACATTAGGATGGCCCTCTCGCCTCGTGGCGCCTAGAACTGTGCAAATTAAAGCCTTTTTACGGGACACAAGAGGTGTCTTGGAAGTCCCATTCCAATGGAACATTGAAATGGTCCTCTCGCCTCGTTGAGCGCAAAAACCAGAGATGGTTCGGGACTTCTTATTTATTCATTCCTTGATTAAGTTAAAATTGAGTTTTGAATTTAAGTTTTCATCCCTTTTCTCATACGTTTTAATGCAATAATTAGAGCACAAATTGTTCATTTGAGGAAAGCAGTAAATGAAAGCATAATTAAAGTAAAGTGCATAAAAAATAAATTACAACAAAATTAGGGGCGGAATACAATCTCCATTGTAAAATAAATGTAAATCATGCATAAAGCGGGTTATTTATTTAAAGATGAGGACATTGGTCCTCGCATGCATAATTAAAAAACATAATTTTAAAGTGATAATTTATGTGGATGAAAAACTAGGACATTGGTCCCATTTTGTTAGAAAAACCCAATTTATTAATATAAATATTTTTGTGATTTTTTAATTAACGTGCATGAAAATAGACAAAATTATTACAAATTACATATTAAATAATAAAAAATAATAAAAGCAAAATAATATTAAAAATGCTAAAAATATAAGCTCCACCAAAATGGTGTCTCCAAACTTCCATGGGCTCCCACTTGGCATTGAAAAGGCTCATACATAAAAATAATTATTGAAATAAAACAACAAATGAAAGATGATGTTAGTAACGAAAAATGGATTTAAACACATAACATGTAAAAATGAATTAAAATAAATAAAACAACATGCATAACAAATTAATTAGATGGCATAATAAAAAATATAACTTAACACATGAACAATTAAACATGCATAAATAATAAAAAATAACAACAATAATAAAATTCAACATGCATGAAAATATGAAAATAATGATGATGATGACAACAATAACAAATTATAATAATAAACAAAAC
Source organism: Excoecaria cochinchinensis (assembly GCA_947683425.1). Taxonomy (NCBI): domain Eukaryota; kingdom Viridiplantae; phylum Streptophyta; class Magnoliopsida; order Malpighiales; family Euphorbiaceae; genus Excoecaria; species Excoecaria cochinchinensis. Next base: position 5,297,223 of record CANTUQ010000038.1, read on the forward strand.
TAATAAAAATAATAATGATGATAGTAATAATAATAATAATAATAATAATAATAATAATAATAATAATAATAATAATAATAATAATAATAATCACAATAATAATAACAAATAATAATAATGATGATAATATCAAAGAAAATGAACAATCCAATTAAATATGCAAGTAATGATGATGATGATGATGATGATAATAATAATAATAATAATAATAATAATAATAATAATTATTATTATTATTATTATTATTATAAAAATAATAATAATGATAATGATAATAATAGCATCAAAGAATATGAACAATCAAATTAAATATGCAAGAAATAAAAAGTAAAATAAATAATAGAACTAAAAGAATTTATATGATAGCTAACTAATTGTAAACAAAAATAAATTGAAAATTAAATTAAAAGTTGAGCCAATAATGTTTACCCTCAAATTTGATGTGATGAATGAAGTTGGATGATAAATTTCCTTACTTTGATTTAAGAAAATAAAATATATAATGAAATTTTATCCCAAGAACAAATAATTGATTTATTTGTCTTAAGGAAAAAATTGTGAAAAATAAGAAGTAAATTCCCAAGAACAAATAATTGATTTGTTTGTCTTAAGAATTAAAAAATCAGATTAGAATACTTAGGAGAATTTTTCTTGAATAAGAAAAAAAATGAGAAGAAGAAGAAGAAGAAGAAGAAGAAAAGAGAAAGTATATTTTTCTTAAGAAAAATTCCCCCTCAAAATTCTCTCTAAAAATGATTTTATAATCCCCAAAAAATTTAGATTTTTAATAAAGAAATTAAATTAATTTAACTCACATTAAATCCAAAAAACTGAATAATTTGAAGAGTTTAGAAGATAAAAGGTTTTTAGAATTAAATTATGCAAAAAAATGAGGAAAAATCCAATTTTTAGGACCAAAAATGGAAAAAAATAAAAAATGGGCGAAAATGGGGCGTCAGGGGGCGACCTGGCCTACGCACTAGGGCGCTGCGGCGGGCGGCCAGTGCTACCGTAGCCCGACATTCGCCGATATTTTTTTTTTATAAATTTTTTCCTAAAACACACTAATTTCAAAACATACCCTTTTTGTCTCAAAATAATTTTTAAAACATTTAAAATACATTTTTATTTATTTCTAATAAATCAATTTGACAAGGAATCATCACTTCCAATTTTCATTTTTTTTGCCTATAAAAAGGCACACTTAATTTCATCATTGGGTAATTCTGATCTAGGTTGACTCGGGACCCGGTGTCTATAGCTATTCAGTATTTACCCTCAGATATTGATCTTTGATCTGCAGATGAAAGGTTTATAAGTTTCCTCTTTGCTTTTGTTAAAAAGTGAAAACAGAGATTGATGAAAACTTTAAACAAGATTTTTGTTAATGAAAAATAAAAGATGAAGGATGATTGAGTCTCAAACCTTAGGAATTGGTTTCCTGGGTCAAGAGCAATCTCAGAATGCTTCAAGAACAAAAATCACTTTCTTGCTCTCCAAGCTCTTCTCTCTGTGTTTTTCTTTCTGGGTTTTTCGGTGCTTTCAAAAACCATCTCCCCTCTTCAGTGTCTTAACTTTTTCTTTTTTTATCTCACAGAATGTTAGGTTGTTTCCCACCAAATCAAACATAAACCCATGTTTTTCAAACCAAATCCCCACGAAAAACGGGAGAAGGGACGTGCTGGAGAATGGGGCGCGTGAGGTAGGTGAGATTTTCATGTCACCTATGAAATGGGCCTCAGTTGGTAAGGCTGCATCTCACCAACGTGAGATGGGCCTCACAATGTGAGGCTTCATCTCACATGGGTGAGATGGGCCTCACTCCACAGGCCCTAGAAAACCTTTCCTTTTTTCTTATTTTAAATAAAAAAATGAAAAATATATTTTTTGAGGAAATCATCACTTCTATCTATCTTTTGCCTGCAAACAGGTATCCTTTTCATCATTGGGTAACTTCGGTCTGGTCTGTCTCAGGACCCGGTGTCTACAGTTGCCCCCAGTTTTGGGGAACGTAGTGCCTGGGTGCCTAGGTGAGCCAAAACTCAAAGAAGGAAAGAAGAAGCGCGTACCTGAGGCAGCTGTCTTCCTGAACTGGGTGGTGTGCCGAGCCTGCTCCAGACTTACAAAACACGAGGGTTGCTCTTCTGAGTGCGAGGTTGTTCTTCTGAACTGCACCGAGCCTGCTCCAGGCTTACAAAGTGCGGGGATTCCATCTTCTGATGGTGATACGCCGAGTCTGCTCAAGACTTACAAAATGCGAGGCTTGCTCTCTGAGCTGCACCGAGTCTGCTCCAAACTTACAAAGTGCAGGGATTCCATCTTCTAATGGTGATGCGCCGAGTCTGCTCTAGGCTTACAAAATGCGAGGGTTGCTCTCTGAGCTGCACCGAGTCTGCGCCAGACTTACAAAGTGCGAGGATTCCATCTTCTGATGGTGATGCACCGAGTCTACTCAAGACTTACAAAATGCGACGGTTACTCTCTGAGCTGCACCGAGTCTGCTCCAGACTTACAAAGTGTGGAGATTCCATCTTTTGATGGTGATGCGCCGAGTCTGCTCCAGACTTACAAAACACGAGGGTTGCTCTCTGAGCTGCACGGAGTCTGCTCCAGACTTAGAAAGTGCGGGGTGTAAGCACCGTGTCCCGGAGCGGTCCGGATCAGAGGTTGCCCTGTGATGAAATCAGTGTCCAAGCCTGTATGGGAGGTTGGATTTAGAGGTTTTAGTCCCGCGTTCCATGAGAAGTGAGGTTTTTTATCATTCCTGGGCCGAAGGAGAGGAAAACAGAGATTTTTTCGAATTAAAGGGCTTTTTGTCCTCCACAGACGGCCAGCCCGTCTGTGAAGTCAGCCCGTCGCTCTGAGTCACCGACGGCTCTAGGTATTTTCCGACGCCCGTCGAAAAATCACCGCCCCTGTCAGAATGCCGCCTGGTTTTCCGGAGCACGCAACCCTTCCGACGCCCGTCGGTGGATGTGGCAGGGCCGTCGGACGAATCCTTATGTCAGAAGGATTCTTCCGACGCCCGCCTCTATACACCGATGCCCGTCGGTCGTGTCTGCCTATAAAAGCTCCGAATTTTCATTTGAAAAGGGTTGGAAAATTTTTCAGAAGAGGAAACTCTGCCAAAATTCAAGCACGTTTTCTCTCTCTTCCAAAAACACTTTTTTCTAAAGAACTTTATTGAATCAAGGATCAAATCAATCAAAGGAACTAAAAGCTAATTAGTTTTCTTTAGATTTTGACTCCAATATCGATTTTCTGAAGGATTGAAGGTGAAATATCTCATTTTCTCTCTCTAATCTTTCATTTTTGTTTCCCGTGGAACGCGCAAGGATCTAACCGACACCAGAATCTCACCTGAAGTGATTATCTGAGGGTAAATATTCCGGATTCTCTCTCCATTTTCATCTCATATTTAATTATTTATTTATTTATTTATTCATTATGTGAAATTTTTGAATACCCGTCATTACTTTTCTTCATTTTGACTCCCTCATCTCCTTCTTGGATAAAACTTGCTTTTTGACCTCGAAAGGCTTCTTTTTTTCCTTTCTGTTTTTCGGAGACAGAGGTGACCGACGGGTCATCTTCATGACCGACGCCCGTCGGTCACCCACCCACAGACGCCCTTTTTGAGTGACAAACGAGCATATCGAATAACCAAACTGACGCCCGTCCGTCAACCAAGAAAGGCCGTCGGTGGGTTCTGTCTCCAATTTTTTAATCATTTTTCATCTCTATCCAGTCTCTTTGATTTCTTATGTGTTAATTTTATGTATATTAACATCTCTTAACTTTCTGTGAGTGTATATTGGTCCTCCTGGATTATCCCGAGCTTGAGCGGCTATCTACCATGTTTGGAGGATCTCGTCCGGTTTAGTTTCCTAATCCTCTTGTTTCATTTCTTTTATTAATTATCTTATGTACATGGATGCACTCCTTTTATATCCCGTTGATGTATAAAAATGACTCAATGGTTTTATATTTAATAAAATGAAGGTTTACACAAAACTGGACCAATGTCCTATTTCATCCAATAAAACCATCACAATGAAAATATTCAATTTTAATAACGACGCATGCGAGGACCAAAGTCCTCAGAATAAGCAAATGCCCCGATTTATGCATGATCCGCACATTTATGAAAGGGAGTTGTATTCCGCTCCTTGTATTATTGTAATTTATTGCTTTCATTATCAAATTGATCATTTGTCAATTTCAAGATTTGAATAAATGCGCCTTTTAATCAATTGCATAGTGTGGAGAGAGAGCGAATTAGTGACATTAAAATTTGATCATAAACTAATTGAGGTAGAAATAGATGAGAAATCCCGGACCCAGCTCTGGTCTTTGGGCTCGAGAGGTTAGAGGTTATCCTCCAAAATACTTCTTGGGTCACGAGGTTTTAGCGCTAATCCTAGGCTCTTTAGGGTGAGAAGTTCACCTTCCATGATCCCTCTAGCTGGCCCAAAATGGATATCAAGCGCAGTCTTAGGCTCTCCGAGGCAAGAGAAACTTTCCCAATGTTCTATTGGGTGGCGACTCCATGATACCTCCATGTTGCCCAACATAGACGCACTTGCGATTTATTGCAAGATGCCAACGGACCCGCAAATGCCCCGGTTGCCCACGTGCGGGCGGTCGAACGGGCGGCGCATCGGGATCCGGCGCGCGTCACACGGGGATTATCTTTTGATGGTTATACGCCGAGTCTACTCTAAACTTACAAAACGTGAGGGTTGCTCTCTGAGCTGTGAAGTGGTAGTGCCGTGGTCATGCTAACCTTCCGTAGAATGGTAGTGCCGCCATCGTGCTAACCCTTTTGATATGCGAAGTGGTAATGCCATGGTCGTGCTAAACCTCCGTGGAGTGGTAGTGCCTCCATCATGCTAACCCTCCTGAGATGCAAAGTGGTAGTGCCATGGGCGTGCTAACCTTCCGTAGAATGGTAGTGCTGCCATCATGCTAACCCTCCTGAGATGTGAGGTGGTAGTGCTAACCTTCCATAGAATGGTAGTGCCGCCATCGTGCTAAACCTTCTAAGATTTGAATTGGTGCCCTCTGTGAGCCATTTGATTGATTTCCCCTTGAGAGGTCTATGGTTTATTGGCCCCTGAGTTGGTTGATTCTTGGATTGATATTTGAATTGATGTTTGGATTGATGTTTAGATTAATATCGTCACTCGCCTTCTGCCGATGTCCACATCGAATCTCCCTGTAGACACCGGGTCCCGAGTAGCCTTGATGAGGATTACCCGATGATGAAATTTAGCTACGCCGGCTTATAGGCAAAAAGATTGGAGCTCGGAAGTGATTTTCCTTGTCTTTTTGATGAGTAAAAAATGTATTTTAAATATTTTTAAAATATTTTTAAAATTATTTTGGAGAAGAAAAAGTGTGTTTTAGGTTGAGTGTATTTTATATAAAAATTTAAAATTTAAATTTTAAAAAAAAAAAACTGCCCGAAAAGCACGGCTGTGCTTCTTTGAAAGCACGACTGTGCTTTGCGTTGCACTGCGCGCGTGAAAGCACAGATGTGCTTCTTTGAAAGTACGGCTGTGCTTTTCGTGCAGCGCACAGTCGCCCCATTTCGCCCATTTTCGACCCAACTTATTTTTTAACGATTTTGGACGGTTTTGGGTGGTTTTTTTGGTAGTTTTTGAGTGCTAAAAGTGGAGAGAAAATTCAGAAAGAAAGGGGAGACGAATTAGAAAGATTTTAGAGAGAAAAAACTGAATTTTTGAGCTTTGGAGTTGAGAGAAAAAATCAATCTTACACACTTGCTTCCAAGGGTGATTTTTCAAGTTTCCAAGTTATTTTTCAAGCATTTTTCACAAGGAAAAGACAAGGAATCCAGCACTTCTACCTTCAATTCTTCAAGATTAAATTTGAGGGTAATTATTCATGGCTTAATTCCTTAATTTTCTTGTTGATTTTAATTTCTTTTGATTCCAACTAACTTTTAAAAATGTAGATCCTTTTAGTCCTCATAATTTTCTACTTATTATTTTATCTTCAATTGTTCATATAATAAGTAAACTCTTTTAAATCCTATTATATTTTCATGTCAAATTATTTTTTACACATATCAATATTTTAATTTTTACTCATAGTTGTTATTATAATTATTTATTTGATATGTTGAGCATGGTTAATTTTTTATTCTTATGCATGTTAAGTTGCATCATAATTATTTTATGCATGTTGTAGAATCTTATGCATGTTATATTTTCATTATACATATTATCTTTTATGTCATATTATTTCTTTGGGTTAATTTTTAACATCAATTTATTTGTTTTTATTTTTGGTTGCAAATTGTTATTTTATTCTTGTTTGAGCATCCATGCACGTGAAGGAGGAGATGCGGGGTTCGGTATCTTCTTTATACATTTTAATTCTCAATTTGTTTATATTTTTAATTTCCTTGTATATATTCATTAAGTAAAATGGTTTTTTATGCACGCCCAAATAAAAATCACAAAAATATTTTTACTAAATTAAACTTTGGATTTTTCATAATAAATGGGACCAATGTCCTAGTTTTCATCCCAAATAAGTCACCACATCCAAAATGTTTTCTTTAAATACACATGCTGGGACCAAAGTCCTTATAGTTAATAAATTCCCCAATTTTATATATGTTTGCACTTTGTTTAAATGGGCGTTGTATTCCGCTCCTAGTATTATTGTAACTTACTTGCTCATTTACGGCTTTCAATGTGAATATTTGTGCCTTTTAATTAAAATTGCATCGTGTGGAGAGAGAGCGAATTAATGATAATTAAAATTTGATCATAGAATAATCGAGATAGAAATAGATGAGAAATCCCGAACTCAGCTCTGGTCTTTGAGCTCAAAGAGGCGAGAGGTTTACCCTCCAAGACACCTCTTGTGTCACGAGACTTTGGCGTTAATCCTAGACTCCTTAGGGCGAGAGGTTCACCCTCCAAGACCCCTTTGGTTGGCCCAAAATGGATACTGAGCGCAGTCTTAGGCTCTCCGAGGCAAGAGAAACTTTTCCAATGTTCTATTGGGTGGCGACTCCATGAAACCTCCTTGTTGCCCAAAATAGACGCACTTGTAATTCGTTACAAGTTGCCAATGGACCCACAATTGTCCGATCGCCCTTGAGCGGGCGATTAGAGGGGCAGCCGCGGGATTCCAGCACGCGTCACAGTGGCGACTCATCTAGGGACATATGGTTTGAGACTTCAATTTGAAAATACCTCATTTAACATTTATGATTAAAATTTAATGCATAAATTTGCTTTCTCTCAAATTTGCATTACATCCAATTAGAGCTTTAGAATATGCTAGTTTGGTCCCTCTATTAGCCCCGGTGCGTTCCTGAAGCATAACCCTATTTTCACTCAATTTAGGGAAGTGTTAAGGATAATCACCAGCCCAAGCCTCATACCTCAATGGTATATTAAAATGATGACCCGATCGGTCGTTATGCTCATGATGAGCTAGACTTGTCGGTAGGGATCATGCTTGGGTAGCCCTAAAGTAACATCTCCCTTGTCCAAAGCTCATGTAATGGCAATAGATACTTTCACTAGGTGAAATGTACCGTAATACTATGCTTGCTACATGGGCCATCATATATTGGATGAAGTCAATTTAATTAAATGGTCTTCATCAAAGGCTTTCATGCCCCGGTGGGTCTATCTTAGTTAAGTTGAATTGTTTAAATACATGATGGCCAAACACCCATACGTATGTACATTAGATGAGAGCTGTTATGCTGCCGGTTTTCCACCGTGCACCATACGTGTCTATTGGGTTCTCCGTTAACCCATGGATCAAGCCCACCTAGGAAAGAGACTGCACTACCACGTGTGTGGGAGATATAAGGTTGGAAGGATCTATCTGCTTGCATGTGTTTGTCTATGTTGCATCAGCACGAGCATGCATTGCATTTTAATCATGCATCATCTTAACAATTTTCGCATTTTAGCCATCATAGATTCTCCTGGGTGGTCTAGAGGTCCCGATGGACGGTTAAGAAGGACTCCGCTTTTGGGGTTAACAGAGTTAGTGTCGGATCAGAGTTCATATTCAATCTTAGAAGGAAGTGTGGGGTTTTCTTCTGAATCATGAATTGAAGTAAGCATGGCTAATCCATCAAATGAGTCTGACGCAACCCGGGCAATAATTACTGAAGAGGTAGGAAAGAGAATGGAGGAGTTTGAAGCCCAAATGATTGCAATGATGGGCAATCTTGCCACCACCATAGCTGGGCAACAAGCTGCTGCTGCCCCTATCCGGATGCGAGCTGAACAAGAGGCTGTTAGAGAAGAGCTCCCTGCTGCAGTTAACCATATAGTCGTCGATCCACCTATTTTTGAGCAAAGAGTCCCTGCACCTATTGAGCGCAGAGAGGGCCCTAGGTCCGAAGTCGAGTTTGGGGGATATGAGCAAGAGGAGCATACAGTAATTAAAGAAAAGTTGCCAAAATTAGAGGAGGCAATGTGGAGGAAAATAGAAGAGAGATTTGAGGCCATGGCAAGAATAATGACAGTAGGGAAAGGAATGAACACAGAAGACCGAGAGTTGGATGGGGATGACCTGATTCCTCAAAACTTCAAGATGCCGAACATTCCAAAATTTGATGGCACATTTGACCCTGCCGCACACATCAAGCAATACTCGCTGGTCATGAAGGGCATGACCTTAACAAAAAAGCAGAAGATAGAGTATTTTTGCTTGAGTCTCACAGGAGCTACTATTGATTGGTATCATGGGCTTGACAGGAGGTCCAAGGAGGATTGGGACTTACTGACCGAAGAGTTTCTTAAGCAGTACGATTGCAGTACCCGGATGGAGGTCACTTTGAAAGATCTCGAGTTGCTACAATAGAAGGCTGGAGAGTCCTTCCACGAGTACCTTACTCGATGGAGGAACTGGGTTATGGAGATGAAACGCAAACCGGACACTTCTGATCAGATCCGATTATTCATTTGAAATGCCACCCCGTACTTGCAAGATGGACTAAAAATGAAGGGACTGAAGGACTGGGAATCCCTGAAGGACATTGCCATAGAAGCAGAAGGTGAATATTTAGCCAAGAGGGCAAATAATGAGTCCTATGCTAGGAAGGGATATAGCAATCAAGGGACAGCCAAGTCAGTAAGTTCAAGCAGTGGTAATAGATGTGGGAAGACAACCGAGGTGTCTGCAACAGGCATGAATCAGAGGTATTTTTCCAACTTGGGTAGGCCTTTATCATGGGTGCTGAAGAGGCTAGTAAAAGAAGGAAAACTGAGACCCCTATCACCTAGGCCGGCCAAGATCCAGGGGCAGCCAGGGCACAAGGAAAATGAATATTGTGCATTTCACCAACATACCGGGCATTTGACAGATGATTGTATAACGCTAAGACATCGGGTCAAAGATCTAATTGACAACAAGCAGATCACCGATCCTAAGAAGAGAGAAGGCAAGAAGAAGTCCAGCTATAATGCAGTGCCACCTCCAGTCTTTATGATTAGATCGAGCCTACCAAAATGGTACGTGATGCAAGATTTATATGGAAATGAGTATGTCATTGTTACTCGCCCTGCGGTGAATGAAGAAGGGATTTCTGTGGCAGCGATAGACTGTTGGTCCACTAGTGAGAGTGGAGAAGATGAAGACGATGAGAAACATGGAGAGTTCACGGATCTGTGGGATTTGGAAGAGGAAGAAAGAGTAGAAGCAGTAACAAGAAGTGGGAGGGTAGTCCCAGAAGTTGAGAAGCAACAAGTCCTAGTGCAAACACCCGCAGAGAAGGAGCAGGAAGAAAATTCAATAGTGAAGCAACTGAAAAAGACCACGGCTCATATATCTATTTGGGACCTCCTGAGACAGTCTCCCTCTCACAGACAGAAGTTAGTTGAAGCATTGAGTGTATCCACCGTAGCAACTATAATCTCTCCATCTGAGCTATTAGACCTAGTAAAAGGGGAATCTAGGGAGTAGCTGGTATTTTCTGATGCAGACCTACCAACAGAGGGTCGCAACCACAACCGACCTTTGTATATCAGGGCACAGATCAATGGCAAGCACACCGCTTGCATCATGGTTGATGACGGGTCATCAATATATGTCTGCCCTTTAGTAGCGCTTCAGGCTTTTGGGCTAGATGAAAGTATTCTAAGCAGGTCTGATTTGACCATCGCAGCCTACGACAACTCCAGGAGGCAAGCATCGAGAATTTTCAAAGCTGTAGTAAAGACGGGGCCCATTGAGATAGAAATGGATTTTGTGGTTTTGCCGATCCCAGCAAACTTTTCAGCTCTACTTGGTAGACCGTGGTTCCACAGGTTAGGGGGAGTACCATCCACCTTACACCAGATAATTAAGATACCCCATGAAGGAGAAGTAGTGACCATTAAAGCAGCAAGAGAGAACCAAGTGTCTGCCTTGGAGATCTCTAATCATCCATTCAGTGGTTTTCATGTATCGATGATCGGAGAAGAGCAAAGCGTAGAAGGTAGCCCTCAGGTGGTGAACATGCTAAAGAAGATGCACTTCCTCCCAGGGGCTGGTTTGGGAAAAGAGTCACAAGGGCTACAGGATGCTATCACTACACATGGTCAGAAAGACCGAAAGGGGTTGGGCTACAAAGGAGAGTATGGTAAGAAGAAAGTGTCAGAGAAGATTCCCCATATTTCGGAGAGCTTTGTGCCATCATCATCGGTTTCTGCTTACACCGGAGAAGAAGAGCCGCAGTGGATAGATGGGAAGATCACTCCGGGTTTTGAAATTTTCAATGATGTCTTTGATTTGGAGATCGGAGTGCTTAATGATGTAGAGAACTTTTGGGACGAGGAGATTATAACCCAATGTAGCATCTGGGACAGGGATGAACCCGAAGAGATTGTAACTGATAAGCTGTTAGCCACCAGACTCAAAGGGAAGGAGAAGATGGTAGAACTAGAGCTGAAGATTGAAGATCTCAAGATTACACCAAGTCAAGAAGCCAAAGCACAGTCGGCTACAGCATAAGCGTCGACTGAAGTTGATAGTCATTTAGATTCTCTTTTTATACCAGAACTCTTTGAGATCAATGTTAATGTTTCTGATTATGTTAATGAGATGAACAACTTTGCTTACTTGTGTGATGTTTCTGATGATTTCATTTTGCATGATCATAAGCATGATGCATTCATTTTTGATATTAATTGAACTAGCACAACTGCATTTAATCTCAGAACTTTGGAGAATCCAAAGGAAATTTTGATAGCATCAGACATAACTCCTGAAGAGAGGTTAAATTCGAGAGAATATTAAAAAAATATGAAAAAGTCTTTGCCTGGACCTATGAGGATATGCTGGGAATAGATCAAGATGTTGCCGAACATGCCATCCCAACTTACCCAGAATTTAAACCAATCAAGCAAAAGCTTCGGAGAGTTAGGCCGGAATGGGCGCAGAAGGTAAAGGAGGAGATCCATAAGCAGATTGAGGCCAAATTCTTAATAGAGGTTCAATACCTGACCTGGCTCGCTAGCGTGGTTCCTGTAGCCAAGAAAGATGGTAAGGTTCGAGTATGCATTGACTATCGAGACCTGAACAAAGCTTGCCCTAAGGATGATTTCTCCGTGCCTCATATTGATGTTCTAGTGGATAGTGCTGCTGCTTGTATGATGTACAGCTTTGTGGATGGATACACAGGTTACAATCAAATCCTTAACAAGATAGTGGATCGGATCAAGACAGCTTTCATCACCGAGTGGGGGACATACGCCTATCGGGTTATGCCTTTTGGGTTGAAAAATGCAAGAACAACTTATCAGAGGATGGCCACTAAAGTTCTCAATGACCTAATTCACAAAGAAGTGGAAGTATATGTCGACGACATGATGATTAAGTCGGCTACTAGAGAAGGTCAATTTGAGGCTTTAGAAAAGTTCTTCCAAAGGATTAGTAAGTATAATCTGCGCCTCAATCCTAAGAAATGCATCTTTAGGGTTACCTCGGGTAAGCTATTAGGCCATGTGGTAAGTGTGACGCCGGATCCCCGCGGCCGCCCGTTCGACCGCCTGCAAGTGGGCGATCGGGGCATTTGTGGGTCCGTTGATATCTTGCAAATAAATTGCAAGTGCGTCTATGTTGGGCAACAAGGAGGTTTCATGGAGTCGCCACCCAATAGAACATTGGGAAAGTTACTCTCGCCTCGGAGAGCCTAAGACTGCACTTGGTATCCATTTTGGGCCAGCCAGATGGGTCATGGAAGGTGAACTTCTCACCCTAAAGAGCCTAGGATTAGCGCTAAAGCTTCGTGACCCAAGAAGTATTTTGGAGGATAACCTCTAACCTCTTGAGCCCAAAGACCAGAGCTGGGTCCGGGATTTCTCATCTATTTCTACCTCAATTATTTTATGATCAAATCTTAATATCATTAATTCGCTCTCTCTCCACACTATGCAATTGATTAAAAGGCGCATTTATTCACATTTTGAAAGCGATAAATGATCAGATAGATAATGAAAGCGATATTTTACAATAATACAAGGAGCGGAATAAAACTCCCTTTCATAAATGTGCGAATCATGCATAAATCGGGGCATTGCTTATTTTGAGGACTTTGGTCCTCGCATACATCATTATTAAAATTGGAGATTTTTGTTTATGATGATTTTATTGGATAAAAATAGGGCTTTGGCCCCCTTTTGCATTTTATACAAACCTCATTTTTATTTAAGTATAAAATCATTAGATTATTTTTATACATTAACGAGCTATGAGAAGAGTATATCCATATACATGAAATAATCAATGAATAACAAAAATGAAGGAAATAATCGGGAGGGTTAGGAAACTAAACCGGATGGAATCCTCCGAATATGGTAGATAGCCTCTCAAGCTTGTGGTAGTCCAAGAGAAATCAATATACACTCATAGAAAAGTTGAAAGATGTTAATATACATAAAATTAACATGTAGGAAACCAAAAGGGCTTGAAAAAGATAAAAAAATGATTTAAAAGGATGGAGGCAGAATCCATAGACGACCTTCCTTAGATGACCGACGGGCGTCGGTTAAGGCAACCGACATGTCCGTCTGTCACTCAAGGAGAGGCATCTGTAGGTGGGGTGACCGACGGGCATCGGTGATAAAGATGACCCTTCGGTCACCACTGTCTCCGAAAAAACAGAAGAGAGAAAATTCTTTCCAAAGCCAAAAAAGGTTTTATCCCAAAAGGAGATAAAGAGAGTCAAAATAAAGGAAAATAATGACAGATATAGAAAAATTCCACAAAATAAGGAATAAATATGAAATGATGCGGAGAAGGAATCCAGAATATTTGCCCTCAGATAATCGCTTTGGGTGAGATTCTTGTGTTGATTAGAGCCCCACGCGTTCCACGAGAAGCAAAAGATAAAGGATCAAAAAAAGAAAAATGGGCTATTTCTTCTTCAACCCCTCAAAAGATTGATTTTGGAATCAATATCTAAAGAAAACTAATTATTTTTAGTTCCCTTTTGATTGATTTGATCCTTGGTTAAATAGATTTCCTTTGTAAATGTGTTTTGTTGGAGGAGAGAGAAAATTTGCTTGAATTTGGGCAGAGTTTCCCCCTTTGAAAATTTTTGGAACCCTTTTCAATTGAAAATCCGGAGCTTTTATAAGCCAGACACGACCAACGGGCGTCGGTGTATAGAGGCAGGCGTCGAAAGAATCCTTCTGACACAAGGATTCGTCCGACGGCCCTGCCACATCCACCGACGGGCGTCGGAAAGGTTGCGTGCTCCGGGAAACCAGGCGGCGTTCTGACAGGGGCGGTGACTTTCCGACGGGTGTCAGAAAATACCACAAGCCGTCGGTGACCCCAAGCGACGGGCTGACTTCACAGACGGGCTGGCCGTCTGTGGAGGACAAAAAGCTTTTTGACTCGAAAAATCCTCTGTTTTCTCCCCCTCTGCCCAGGAATGGCAAAAAGCCTCATTTCTTGTGGAACGTGGGACTAAAACCTCCAAATCCAGCCCTCTATACAGGCTCGGACACTGATTTCATCATAGGGTAACCTCTGATCCGTACCGCTCCGGGACACGGTGCTTACAGTTGCCCCCAGTTTTGGAGCAACTAGTGCACAAGCGCCTAGATAAGCCAAAACTCAGAGAAGGTCAGAAAGGAAGCGTACCTGTGATTGCTTTTTACCCTCCGTGCCTTATGCCGGTTAGACCTCATCTTGATCTATTCGGCGATGCGAAGATACTCCCATCGGTCTCATCTCGACCTGTAGGGCTCGGCGGGATGCAACATGTTTTGGCCACAACCCCGGTTTGGAGTGCGGTATGCTTTGACCACAGCTTCGATCTGAAGTTCCCTTGCTAACCCCCATTCGATCTGCAAGGTGCGTAGCACTCTTTGGCTGCCGCGTGAACTGTGAGATGCAACATGCTTTGGCTACAATCTCGATTTGGTGAAGTGCGGCACTCTCTGACCACAGCTTTGATCTGTGAGATGCAGCATGCTTTGGCTACAGTCTCGATTTAGTGAAGTGCGGCACTCTCTGACCACAGCTTCGATCTGTGAGATTCAGCATGCTTTGGCTACAGTCTCGATTTGGTGAAGTGCGGCACTCTCTGGCCACAGCTTCGATCTGTGAGATGCAGCATGCTTTGGCTACAGTCTCGATTTGGTGAAGTACGGCACTCTCTGACCACAGCTTCGATCTGTGAGATGCAGCATGCTTTGGCTACAGTCTCGATTTGGTGAAGTGCGGCACCCTCTGGCCACAGCTTCGATCTGTGAGATGCAGCATGCTTTGGCTACAGTCTCGATTTGAAGAAGAGGAGACCCCGTCGGGTTCCTTGTCCCAAAAGGGATCTTTTTAATCGATGTCTATGTTCAGATCGGTATTTCTCTGTACCTGCGTGATGAAAGATTTTGTTAGTTCATGTTTGAGTGGTCATCTTTTAACCTGTCTATTGATGGCGTGATCTTGCTTTATTTGCTATGCCATGTTTCATTTTTCATCTTTTCTTATTTGAGTTGTTATTCATCATTTTTATTTCGTTTTTGTTATATTGTCATTTTCATTGACATATAAGTAAATATGAGAACATACACTTTCTGTGATGTGATTAAACAATTAACAATCGAATGATCATGCAATAATGAAGCAAAGGTTTTCACTAGAAACGTCATTTTTGTACAGTGCATATACAAAATGAAAATGTATAACAGATACAAAAATAACGCCCTGAAGATCAGAGAGGTGTGTAGTCGGAGGGCTCATCGGGATCCTCGTCATCTGATATGTGCACGGTCCCTGGCGGAGGTGGAGGTGGAGCTGGCTGAGTCGTGGAGGGTCCTGCCTCGTGATCATGGGCTCGCCTGAACTGGATCTAAGCGTAGCCATCCAAGAAGGGCTGGGTACAGGTGCTCATAAACCCTAAGGTCTCAGAAACCTTGTCTCCTAACTTCTTGAAGGCTTGGCTCAACTGAATGGTCTGCTCGCTGGCGGCCTTTCTCCTCTGCTCTAGGCTCTGCTCCGTCTACTCTCTAAACTCTCTCGTGGTCTGAGACAGAGGTGGGAGGATCCCCTCTATCGCCTGAACGCGGGATCTCAGAGAGTCGAGCGACTCGTCGATCATCTGTAGGGTCATGTCAACCCTCTGAGACGCCTGGTCCTGTGACGTCCTCAAATCATGAGCGAGCTACTGCCTAAGCTCCCTCTGCCCCTGAGCAATCTGCTCAATCAGCCTCATCTGCTCACCTCTGAAGGCCCCTAAGGCCCGAGCCTGCTCATCCCTGAAAACATCCAAAGCCCGAGCCTGCTCCCGAGTCGTATGCCCGATGTAGCCCGCCTGCTCCTGAGCTAAGCGCTCCACCGACTGGGACTGCTCCTGAATGGCAGCCTACTGGCGATCCAACCTCTCGTGAATAGCCCTATCCCTCTCATCCTACCGCCGCTCTAAGGCTGTAAACATGAACGTGAGGAGCTGAGAGAAGTCAGGCTGCGCAGGCTGCTGCGGTGCTGGCTCTGGCGGTGGTACAGAGGAGGTGGATGCCCCTGGGTCGCCTCAGGAGTACAGGTGGTATCTCTCGGAGGGCTCGTGGATAGACCTCTATACCCTGGTGCTCGGTGATGGGGCTGGAGTCAGCGCTCTGGATGCCGGTGAAGCAGCGAAGAGGTCGTCCATCGTGAACTCGAAGTCAAAGTCCGAGGGAGTCTTGGGCTGCTCCTGCTGCTGTGGTGGTGGCACAGTCTGTGGCTGAGGAGGCTGATGCTCTGGCTGAGGCTGGGGCTAAGGCTGGGGCTCTGGCTACGGCTCGGGCTGTGGAGGCTACTCCTCCTGGTGCTCCGGGTGGTCTGGATCTGCACCCAAGGGTGGGAGTGAGAACATCCGCCTGGTCTCGTGAATGGTCAACACCCTGTATGCCTCTGCCTGCCCTGATATCGGGGAGATCATCCCCATCTGTACTGCCGCTACGGCATCCACATGGATCCCCTCCTCCAAAGGCCCTCTCAACCTGTCAGGGTTAACCCCTAACCTCAAAAGTAACCGGGTGATAACTCCTCCTACTATCACCACCGGTGTCAATCCTCTGCCGACTTTGGTCAAGTTGGCCAAGATCTCGTGGCTAATGTTGAGATGCTGGCCTGCCACCATAGCCCAGAGGCTCCAGATCTCGGCCGCGTTAAGCGATCCTGGATTACCAGCTCGACCAAGGTACGAACTGGATAGCACTCTGTGCAAATATCGGAGTGCCTGAGACACCAGTACGGTGCTCTTCGCTGTATCATGATCATACAGCACTCCCGGTATGGCAATAGCCGCCCAATGGGCGCGTCTAACAGCTCACCGTGGGATCTCGACCCCCTCCTCTGTAGGGAGCCCCATGGCCTGTGAAAATCTCTGCCTGGTAATACTGAAGTGGTCGCCGTCGAACCAAAACTGAACCACCCTTGGGTCGGTATCTGCACTCTGAAAACCGGCGTAGCGAAAAGTGGCCAGGACCTGGCGAGTGGCCTCTGGAAAAGTCTGGAAGGAGGGCTCAAGGAACTCTGTCCACCCAGCACCCTCGGCAAGTAAATCGAACTCTGGGGCCAACCCTAGGGCCTCTAGGAACGGTCGGGACACAAAGCGATTGGCCCGAAGCTCTACTTGAGCCAATGCTCTATACCTCTGAGCGGACTCATCATCCATCCAATCCGGAGCTACAAGCTCGGGCTGGGCCTACGGTGCTCTACGTCTAGGAGGCATCCTGCAAAGGAGAAGAAATTAGATAGCGAAAATTTAACAAAACAAATATTATCAGACTTATTTTCCAGGCGAAGGCCCATTTAGGCCTCACCAGGGCAATGGCGACCCAAAACAAGATAGAAAATTGATAATAAATGAATAGAGTAAACGTCCTGTCTAAGGAAGTAGCCCCAATATGCCCCGCACACATCGCGGCAAAGGCAACATGCAATTAGAATGGAAATAAATTTAAACGAGTAAAGGAAATGGGCTTTCTAGGTCCCGAGGCATGCATTACGCGCGAAAATATTCAATTCTAGAATAAATAATAAAAATTTGGGCAGGGGTCCCGACCTCCTGCATAAAAGGGCAACAAAATAGGCCTTAGGCCTCGATAATAATATACGCATGTAAGTGGGACACACCCCGACAAGAGTGAGTCCCCAACAACATAAAATAATGGCCTCAGGCCTGAAAAGCAATATATATACAGAATAGTGCGCTAAAGACTGTCTATTTCTAAAGCACCAAAGTTATAGAAAAATTCTATTTCTATGTGATCATGCAAAAATTCAGGTTTAATTGCATTAAAAGAAAAAAATGGGCAGCATTCCCCCTAGATTCCTAAGGTTTTTAAAGTATCCAAACCATTTCTGAGGTTAAAGGACGAAGAAATGAAGAAATAAATTGAATAAAATTCAAAAAAAAAAGTAGTTATATACTTACTTGGAATCGCGAGAAGTGTAGAAACTGAAGAAAATATAAATATCAAAGTGCCCGGTAAGTAAATAATGCGAAAATATGAAGAAATCGCGAAAAAAGATGAAGAATGCTTGAAAAAAACGCTAAAAAACGGTTTGGGAGAGGAAATGAAAGGGACAACAGCGTTTGCACCGTCTGTCACTCGCCCTTATATAGAATTTCGTGACCGACGGGCTGGGCGTCTGTAGAAGCGACCGACGGGCTGGCCGTCTGTCACGCAATAAATGCGAGTTAATGCGCGTGATGAATGCAATGATGACGCATGCGCCTGCCAGGTGAATCTCTACCGACGGGCAGGCCGTCTCTATAGAGAGACGGGTAGGCCATCGGTGACCCTTCCTTATAAATTCTGCCAAAATTTTTGCTCTTCTTGAGTGTCTTCATTTTCTAACATTTTGAGCCTTTCACCTTTCTCAACATGTCTTCCTCTCTAGCCCAAAGGATGCACCGTATCTTAGATGACAAAACACTTGGGAAGAGGGCGCCCTTTCTTCTCTGTCTGGGCTAAAATATCTGTGCCGGGTGAAAGTCGACCAGAACCTCCTCCTGGCGGCGACCCACTTATGGAACCCCGGTTTCACGTTTTCCGGTTCACCTATCAGGAACTGTGCCCTTTGCCTGAAGAGTTAGCTACCATCCTGGGAGCCTGGTTCCCTCCTAGTGCTCTGCCTTGCGTCCCACGCTGCGGTCTATTACAGATCCGGGACATGGCCATGGCCCTCGGCATACCTTCTTCTGAGGCCGTCCGGCTGATTCACCCGGGCCCTTCCTTCGCTCTGGGACCATTGATCGAGGCCCTGGATCAGTTCATCGACATCCCCACCTACCGGGTAAGCATCATATTCTTGTTTTGCATGTTGAACTTCCTTATTGTTGTTCCAAGGGGTTTGACAGGTGACTCTCGCCTGTTCGGAGCCTTGGGCGACTTTCATCTGGGATTATCACCCTTACCACTAATTCTGGCCGAGACCATTCTGGGCTTGGACACTGTGAGCTCTAGATCAACTGCAACCTTTACCGGCAGCCCCTTATTGCTCCAGGTACGTCATTATTTTGAAGGTAATGCGTCCCTTATGGATTTTCACACTAGCTTTTCTTAGTGGGAGGTGCGTCCTTTCGGATTTTCACACAACCCTGTGCCTTATTTTTTCCTGAAGTAAACCCTACTTACTCCAGCAGCTTTTCTCTCTTTTTTTTTTCTTCTCTTCTTTCTCTTTTATATTTATTTTTCTCTTTTTTCTCTCTTTTTTTTTTCAGATCTGGCTGCAAGAGAAACTGAGAATGCTGTCCGAGCCACCTCCTCGAGTTACTCCACAGTACTCGCCGAGCCACTTTCTGCCGCGTCGACGACTTTATGGGTGTGCCACTACTAGTGAAGGCATTACCAGATTTGGCGAGCTGTCAGATGATGACATCAGTTTTACATCTGCCTGGCTCCCACTATCTCATGTGGTCATTGATGGGCCATCGGGGTGCGTTCCCCTCTGCGGCCTCCGTCAGGCCACCTTCTGCATCACCTCTCGATGTACACGCCAGCTCGGGATGACCTAGGATGTAGTGAGGGTTCCCTTATCCTTCCAGGGAGGAGCTCTCTCGGCTGCATTTGCTTCTCGGTATCATGAGCTGTGGGGCAGACTACCAGTGAAGACTGTTATCCTGAGGTTCGACAATCATTCCTTGTCTTCGACTAACGAGTACAAGAAGTGGATCCTTAGTCCAGCATCTGATAATAGGACTCGAGGACTCAAGCATCTGGTCGGCGAGAACAGCAGCAGGACTTAGCTTAGCCTATATATGTATTTCTTTTGGTGCAACATTTCTTTTTAATGCAGAACTAGGAAATGACAAAAATGAAAACAATAATATTCATTCTATTTCACAAATTTGTGTACATTTTCATATAATTTCAGCATACATGATCAGTTTTGGCATTTACTCAGCTGCTTACGCGCTGTCAATACATGAAACCAAAATTTAGCAGCATCAACTCCTGTTACCAATCGGCCCTCTCGGGTTTTCACGATTGGACATTTTCTCTCATGCCTCTAATTTTTGCACAGGATGCCTTTTTTCAATTTTCACCCTGTTGAGGCGCCCAATTTTAGCACAGCTGCCTTTTTCCGATTTTCGACCTGCAGGGCATTTTATTCTCTTCTTTTTATTTTGGTCTTTAGCCATGGAACCTTTTGAGTCTGTCGACATTGATCGGTTCTTTGAATTCATTCCCATCACTATCCGACAAGATCACAGCTCCCTTGGACAACAGTTTCTTAAGGATATACGGTCCCTCCCAGGTGGGTCTAAATTTCCCTCTAATATCTGGTATACCTGGCCTCATCTGCTTGAACACCAAGTCCCCTTCTTTCAGCGGATGCTTTCTCACCTTCTTTCCGAAAGTTCTTGCCAATCTCTTTTGGTAAATCTAATTATGATAATAAGCTTTCAGCCCACTCTCATCTAGTAAGTTCAAGTGCTGTAGCCTCTTTTGCGCCCATTCGGCCTCTGGGATTTGGGCTTCTATGACCACCCTCAGTGATTTGAGCTCTATCTCAACTGGCAATACTGCTTACGTTCCGTATACCAGGGAAAATAGTGTGGCACCTGTAGACGCCCTCACCGTTGTTCTATATCCCCACAGGGCAAAGGGTAACTTTTCGGCCTAGTCTTTGTAGGTTTGGACCATCTTGGGCATGATCTTCTTCATATTCTTATTAGCGGCTTCTACTGCTCCATTCGCTTGTGGTCGGTAGGGAGAGGATTTATAATGCTCTATACCATACTTCTTGAGGAGCTTCCTGGTTTCTCCCATGAACTGCACCCCATTATCAGACACTACGTGATGAGGGAGGCCATATCTGAAAATCAGATTCCTCTCTATGAACTTGGCCATGTCCCTCGCGTCATTCTTTTTGAAGGATTCTGCCTCTACCCATTTGGTAAAATAGTCGGTTGTGACTATGATGTACCTGTGCCCATTGGATGCCGTAGGGTGAATCTCTCCGATGATATCTATCCCCCAAGCAGCGAAAGGCCAAGGTGATGTCAGGTTATGTAGCTCTGATACTGTCAGGTGTCTCAAGTCTGCGTACTGTTGGCACAACTGGCATTGCTTAACATATTTTGAGCAGTCGTTGTCTATCATAAGCCAATAGAAGCCTTGTCTCATGATTTTCTTAGCCAAGGTCAAACCGTTCATGTGGGCCCCACAAACACCTGCATGGGTTTCCTCCATCACCTTGTGGGCTTCCTTTTCATTCAAGCACCTGAGCTGAATCCCGTCCGACTGTCTTTTGTACAACACCCCTTCCAAGGATATGAACTGAGTAGATAGCTTACGGATCATCCTCTGGTCTTTTTCAGTAGCTTCTTCTGGAAATTTATTATTTTCCAAGTAGTTCATGATGTCGAAGTACCAAGGTTTCCCATCCGCCACCTCTACTTCCATTATAGGCTCAGTTTCAAAACTGGGCTTATCAGAACTCAAAATTAGCACTGGCTTCATGGCTACTCCTTTAGGATTATCCCACATTGACACCAGGGTTGCCAACGCATCAGCCAGACGGTTTTCATCTCTCGGCACAAAGTGGAAAGTGCAAGTCTCAAACTGCCCACATACCTCTTTCAAATATTCAACGTAGGGGACCAGTCGTTCTTCTTTTATAGCCCACTCACCTCGGATCTAATTAATCACCAAGGATGAGTCACCGAAGACTTCTATATTCTTTGCCCCCAATGCCGCTAAAGCTTCTAACCCGAAAGTGCATGCTTCATATTCGGCTTCATTGTTGGTTGCTTTGTACCTTAGCTTCTTAGCGAGGGGAAGTTTCTCATTATCTGGGGTTGTCAAGATGATTCCAACTCCGGCTCGTCTGTTATTTACTGCCCCGTCGAAGTGCAACTGCCATCCCTGAACAGAAATTGCGACTATGCTCTCATCAGGAAAGGTGAACTCGGGAATGTCTCCTTGAATAGGATGCTCAGCAAGAAATTCGGCTACGACTCGCCCCTTAATAGTCTTGCGGGTGATGTATTGCACATCAAACTCCTATAGCAAGAGCAGCTACCTCCCCATCTTTCCAAGCAAAGACGGTGCTTCCTGCAAATATCTTAACGGATTCTGCTTGGCCACTGCTTGAACCTTGTACGAGTGAAAGTAATGTCTCAGTTTCTTTGACGCCCAAATTACTGCGAGGCAGATCTTTTCTACTTCAGCATATTTTATCTAATAAGCTAGGAACTTCTTGCTGAGGTAATAAATTGCAAACTCCACCCCAAATTCATCCTCTTCAGCCATCATAGCGCCCACTGAACTGTCCTCTACTGCCAGATACAGGATAAGCGATTTGATCGGTTGCGGTGGCCTTAGCACTGGCGGATTCAACAGGTATTCTCTGATGTTGTCAAAAGCTTTCTGGCAGTCTTCATTCCAGACCACGGGTTGATTCTTTCTAAGCAGCTTAAAAACAGGCTCGCATATCGAAGTGAGCTTGGCAATGAATCTGCTGACATACTGCAGCTTGCCCAGGAAACTCCTTACATCCTTCTCTTTTTGTGGCACAGGCATCTCTCTGATGGCCTTCACCTTGTCCGGGTCAATTTCTATCCCCCACTGGCTGACGACATGTCCCAATAGCTTTCCTGAAGTCACTCCGAAAATGCACTTCTTGGGGTTAAGTCTCAGACTATACTTGTCAATCCTGGTGAAGAACTTCTCTAGAGCTTCAAAGTGCCCCTCTCGGGTGGCTGACTTGACCATCATGTCATCGACATACACTTCTACTTCTTTATGTATCAGGTCACTTAAGATCTTGGTCGCCATTCTCTGGTATGTGGCCCCTGCGTTCTTTAGGCCGAAAGGCATGACTCGGTAGGCGTAGGTCCCCCATTCTGTGATGAAAGCGGTTTCAACCCGGTCATCTATTTTGTTCAGGATTTGGTTGTACCCCACATATCCATCTCCAAAGCTATACATCGCGCAATTGGCGGCACTGTCTATCAACACATCGATATGGGGTAGTGGAAAATCATCTTTAGGGCAAGCTTTGTTCAGATCTCGATAATCCACACACACCCTGACCTTTCCGTTCTTCTTTGCTACAGGGACCATATTTGCCAGCCATATAGGATACTGCACCTCAACAAGGAACTTGGCTTCAATCTGCTATCGAATTTCCTCCTTGACCTTGTCAGCCCATTCTGGTCTGAGCCTTCTCAACTTCTGTTTCACAGGCTTGTAATCCGGATAAGTCGGGATAGCATGTTCTGCCACATCTCGGTCAATTCTCGGCATGTCCTCATAGGTCCAAGCAAAGACTTTTTCATGTTTTCTTATTATTCTCTCAAAATTTTTTCTCTCCTCAGGAGTTATATTTGATGCTATTAAAATTTCTCTCGGATTTTCCGAGGTTCCAAGATTAAAAGGCGTTGTATCAGTGGAATCAATGTCAAAAATTGATGGAATATGATCATGTTCATGCATGTTGAAATTATTAGAAACATCGCACAAATAAGAGAAATTGTTTGCCTTATTAATAATATTATAATTGTCATTTACATCATAAAAGAGTTCTGGAATAAAAAGACAGTCTAAGCTAGAGTCTTCTTCTGCCACTCTCGAGGTTGATGCCGTTGCAGCTTGTTTACTGGCTTCCTGATTCAGCAGAGGCCCTCCAGGCATGTCGAAAGAAATCTTCAAATCCCCCATTTTCAGTTCTGATTCTGCTATCTTCTCTTTCCCTTTCAGCCTCGCAGCTATCATTTTCTCGGTAACAACCTCTTCAGGCTCGTATCTGTCCCAAGTGATACCCTGAGTCATGACCTCCTCATCCCAGAAGTTCTCAGCAGTCTTGATAAACCCGACACGCCAGTCAAATACATCATTAAAGATCTCAAAGCCAGGGACAATCCTCCCATCTACCCATTGCGGCTCATCTTCGCCAGTAAAAGCACAAACTGAAGATGCTGGTACGAAGCTCTCTGAAATGTGAGGGATCTTATCCGCCGCCTTCTTCTTGCCGAAACCGCCTCTGTACCCCAGACCTTTCCGATTTTTCTGACCTCGAGTGGTGATCGCGGTTTGCAACCCTTGAGAGTTTCTGCCCAAACCAGCCCCAGGGAGATAGCGCATCTTCTTCATCATATTAACCACAGCTGGGCTATCCACTGACCCGTACTCTTCCCTTATCATGGACACATGGAAGCTGCTAAATGGCTGATTAGCTATTTCTAGCACTGAGACCTGGTTCTCCCTGGCCGCTTTGATAGTCACCACCTCCCCTTCGTGTGGGAACTTTATCATCTGATGTAGTGTGGATGGCACTCCACCTAACTTGTGAAACCAGGGTCTCCCAAGCAGAGCTGAGAAGTTAGCAGGGATGGGCAGCATTACAAATTCTACCTCCACTTCAATAGGCCC
Organism: Excoecaria cochinchinensis; assembly: GCA_947683425.1. NCBI lineage: Eukaryota > Viridiplantae > Streptophyta > Magnoliopsida > Malpighiales > Euphorbiaceae > Excoecaria > Excoecaria cochinchinensis. The sequence continues at coordinate 5,321,588 of CANTUQ010000038.1, forward strand.
TGTCTTGACCAAGGTCTTAAAGGTTCCCGAGGCTTGCCTCCTCGAATTATCGTAGGCTGTGATAGTCAGATCCGATCCACTGAGCATATCCTCATTTAAACCAAAAGCCTGCAAAGCTACCAAAGGGCACACATTGATAGAAGACCCATCGTCTACCATAACGCAAGCAGTATGCTTATCGTTAATTTGTGCTTTGATGTACAAGGGTCGATTATGGTTACGGCCTTCAACCGGTAGGTCGGCGTCAGAAAAGACCAATCTCTCCTCTGATCCTCCCTTAATTAGACACAAAAGCAATGATGGGGAAATTGTGGTGGCGACCGTGGCCTCAACCAAAGCCTCTACTACCTTCTGCCTATGAGAGGGGGATTGTCTCAATAGATCCCAGATGGATATTTGAGCTGCAGTTTTCTTCAACTGTCTGACAATCTAATTCTCCTCTGGCTCTTTCTCTGCTGATGGCTGCACTGGCTCAGGTAGTCTCGTAATCTCAGGAACCACTCTGCCACTCCTTATCACAGCCCCTATCTCTTCTTCGTCTCCATCGGACCTCCACAAATCAAGGTTTATTTCCCCTTCTTCCTCGGCTTCTCCACCGCTCTCACTGCTAGACAAACAATCAAGGGTCGCCACAACTGCCTTCTCCTTCCTATCCTTGGAAAAATCAGCGGCAAACTTCTCGCTCCCATATAGATCTTGTAGCACGTACCACTCTGGCAAGCTAGATCCGATCATAAACACGGGTGGTGGTATGGCATTATAACCAGGCTTCTTCTCAGTTTCCCTCTTTTCAGGGTCAGGAATTTGCTTGCTATCAATCAAGTCTTGGATAGAGTACCGGAGTGCTTTGCACTTATCTGTGATGTGGCCTGAGTGCTAGTGGAATGCACAAAATTCATTATCTTTGTGTCCAGGCTGCCCTTGCGTCAAAGCTGGCCTAGGAGCCAGAGGGTGCAATTTCCCTTCCTTCATTAACCTTCTCAAGACCCAAGACAATGGTCTCCCCAAGTTCGAAAACTTCCTCTGGGTGGTTACCTCGGTAGCAGACACTTCACCCGTTCTTATAGTGCCATTATTGGGACCTGTTGGCCTACCGGCTCCTTGACCGGGGTTAGCCCTTTTAGCAAAATTATCGTTGTTAGCCTTCCTAGTCAAGAACTCTCCCTCTGCCCCGATGGCTATATCCTTGAGAGACTCCCAGTCCTTCAACCCCTTCATCTTTAACCCATCTTTCAAGTACGGGCTTGCGTTCTTGATAAATAAACGAATCTGGTCCTGGGTGTCAGGCTTTCTCCGCATCTCCATTACTCGGTTCCTCCATCGGGTGAGATAATCATGGAAAGATTCCCCGGTCTTCTGCTGGAGTAGTTCAAGATCTTTTAGAGTCACCTCCATCCTGGTATTACAGTCATACTGTTTCAAAAACTCCTCAGTGAGCAGATCCCAATCTTCTTTAGTGCGGCGGTCAAGGCCATGATACCAGTCGATGGCATGAGAGGTCAGACTCAGACAAAAGTATTCTACCTTTTGCTTCTTAGACAATGTGGTCCCTTTCATGACCAGAGAATACTGTTTCACATGAGCGGTTGGGTCAGAAGTACTGTCAAACTTTGGCACATCTGGCATTTTGAAGTTATAAGGGATCGGGTCCTCTCCGTCCAACTCTTTATCCTCCGGGTTCATCCCTTGGCCCCTTCTCAACATACGAGCCATAGCTTCAAACCTCTCTTCCATCTTCCTTAGAATGAAGTCATCGGTCTGAGGTGCCTTCCCCCCCTCAGATGCAAGGCTCATCCTATCATCTTCGATATCATCATCAATTCTCAGCACGGGCCTTCTTATCTGCTCTCCCGAGGCCACTGACCTTAACTCTACTGGAGGTGGCCTAACAGGCTCTTCTCGTCTTTTAACCCTTTCTTCTTCTGGCTCATTCTGTCTCACAGGAGGAGGAGGAGGAGGAGGAGGATTCTACGAAGCATTCTGCTGTGCCAAGGCGGTCAACATATTCATCATACTACCCTCGAATTCCTCAAATCGGCGGCCCACTTCTTCCGCAATCATGGCCCTGGTGGCGTCTTCCCTCCTAGGCGAGTTTGCCATCTGAGATACTGTACCACTGGTTCCTGATAAAATTTTTAGTAGACCCTCTCTATCTGACAGCTTAGGAGCAGGAACTCGGATCAGTCGTCCGGTTGGTAATCTAGTCCACCTGGGCAGATCTATGATGGCTGCAGGGACAAAACGTTAGGTATGATGCATGAAATGCAGGTATAATGCATGGTCGTGATATGCAACACTCACAGAGCACAAGCAAACAAGTAGGTCCTTCCACCCTTGTTTCTCCCACACACGTGGTCGTGCAGTCTCTTTCCTAGGTGGGATTAGCCCAAGGGTCAGCGAGGGACCCAATGGACACGCATGGTGCACGGGGAAAATCCGGCAGCATGACACTCCTATGCTAATGCACAAGCGGATGGATAATGATCGTCACGTATTTGGACGTTCCATAAATTTTGACATGGCCCTACCGGGGCATGATAGCCTTTGGCTAGGTTACCAAGCGAGATATCAGGACTCACCCAATACATGAGGATCCATACAGCAAGCATGGAATTAAGGTTCATTTCACCTGTGGAAAATAGCTACGGCCGCTACATGAGCTTTGGACATGGGAGATGTTTCTTTAAGGCTACCAAAGCATGATCCCTGCCTACGGGTCTAGCTCATCATGAGCATAGCGACCGATCGGGTCGTCATTTTTATATACCATTGAGGTACATGGCTTGGGCTGGTGATTATCCTTAAAACTTCCCCAAATTGAGTGAAAATGAGGTCGTGGTTCAGGAACGCACCGGGGCTAAAAGAGGGACCAAACTAGCATATTCTAAGGCTCTAATGATATGCGAATGCAATTTTGAGGGAAAGCGAATTTATGAATTAAATTTTAATCATAAATGTTAAGCGAGGTATTTTCAAATCGAAATCTCGAACCATAAACGTCCCCAGTGGAGTCGCCACTGTGACGCACGCCGGATCCCCGCGGCCGCCCGTTCGACCGCTCGCACGTGGGCGATCGGGGCATTTGTGGGTCCTTTGACATCTTGCAAATAAATTGCAAGTGCGTCTATGTTGAGCAACAAGGAGGTTTCATGGAGTCGCCACCCAATAGAACATTGGGAAAGTTACTCTCGCCTCGGAGAGCCTAAGACTGCGCTTGGTATCCATTTTGGGCCAGCCGGAGGGGTCATGGAAGGTGAACTTCTCACCCTAAAGAGCCTAGGATTAGCGCTAAAGCCTCGTGACCCAAGAAGTATTTTGGAGGATAACCTCTAACCTCTTGAGCCCAAAGACCAGAGCTAGGTCCGGGATTTCTCATCTATTTCTACCTCAATTATTTTATGATCAAATCTTAATATCATTAATTCGCTCTCTCTCCACACTATGCAATTGATTAAAAGGCGCATTTATTCACATTTTGAAAGCGATAAATGATCAGACAGATAATGAAAGCGATAAATTACAATAATACAAGGAGCAGAATACAACTCCCTTTCATGAATGTGTGAATCATGTATAAATCGGGGCATTGCTTATTTTGAAGACTTTGGTCCTCGCATGCATTATTATTAAAATTGGAGATTTTTGTTTATGATGATTTTATTGGATAAAAATAGGGCTTTGGCCCCCTTTTGCATTTTATACAAACCTCATTTTTATTTAAATATAAAATCATTAGATCATTTTTATACATTAACGAGATATGAGAAGAGTATATCCATATATATGAAATAATCAATGAATAACAAAAATGAAGGAAATAATCGGGAGGGTTAGGAAACTAAACCGGATGGAATCATTCGAATATGGTGGATAGCCTCTCAAGCTTGTGGTAGTCCAAGAGAAATCAATATACACTCATAGAAAAGTTGAAAGATGTTAATATACATAAAATTACCATGTAGGAAACCAAAAGGGCTTGAAAAAAATAAAAAAACGATTTAAAAGGATGGAGGCAGAATCCATAGACGACCTTCCTTAGATGACCGACGGGCGTCGATTAAGGTAACCGACATGTCCGTCTGTCACTCAAGGAGAGGCGTCTGTAGGTGGGGTGACCGACGGGCATCGGTGATAAAGATTACCCGTCGGTCACCACTGTCTCCGAAAAAACAGAAGAGAGAAAATTCTTTCCAAAGCCAAAAAAAAGGTTTTATACCAAAAGGAGATAAAGAGAGTCAAAATAAAGGAAAATGATGACAGATATAGAAAAGTTCCACAAAATAAGGAATAAATATGAAATGATGCGGAGAAGGAATCTGGAATATTTACCCTCTGATAATCGCTTTGGGTGAGATTCTTGTGTTGATTAGAGCCCCGCGCGTTCCACGAGAAGCAAAAGATGAAGGATCAAAGAAAGAAAAATGGGCTATTTCTTCTTCAACCCCTCAAAAGATTGATTTTGGAATCAATATCTAAAGAAAACTAATTATTTTTAGTTCCCTTTTAATTGATTTGATCCTTGGTTAAATAGATTTCCTTTGTAAATGTGTTTTGTTGGAGGAGAGAGAAAATTTGCTTGAATTTGGGTAGAGTTTCCCCCTTTGAAAATTTTTGGAACCCTTTTCAATTGAAAATTCGGAGCTTTTATAAGCCAGACACGACCGACGGGCGTCGGTGTATAGAGGCGGGCATCGGAAGAATCCTTCTGACATAAGGATTCGTCCGACGGCCCTGCCACATCCACCGATGGGCGTTGGAAAGGTTGCGTGCTCTGGGAAACCAGGCCGCATTCTGACAAGGGGGTGACTTTCTGACGGGCGTCGAAAAATACCACAAGCCGTTGGTGACCCCAAGCAACGGGCTGACTTCACAGACGGGCTGGCCGTCTATGGAGGACAAAAAGCTTTTTGACTCGAAAAATCCTCTATTTTCTCCCCCTCTGCCCAGGAATGGCAAAAAGCCTCATTTCTCGTGGAACGTGGGACTAAAACCTCCAAATCCAGCCCTTTATATAGGCTCGGACACTGATTTCATCATAGGGTAACCTTTGATCCGGACCGCTCCGGGACACGGTGCTTATAGTAAGCCAGCGAGGAATTGAAGTAGATCCCGATAAAGTCAAAGCCATAAGAGAGATGTTGGTGCCCCAGAAGGAGAAGGACGTCAGAAGTTTCCTTGGAAAGCTTCAGTACATCAGCCGGTTTATTGCCAAGCTAGCTTCAGTATGTGAGCCTATTTTCAAGCTTCTTAGGAAAAATCAGCCGGTGATATGGAACGATGACTGTCAACTGGCATTTGACACCATTAAGGAGTATCTGTTAAATCCTCTAATATTAAGACATCCACGCCGTGCCAAGCCACTAATCCTGAGCAGTGGAAGATAATTCAGTAGGTGCTATGATGTCTCAAGAAGACAATTTTGGTGTGGAGTTTGCGGTTTACTATCTTAGCAAGAAGTTCCTACCATACGAAGCTAAATATGTAGAGGTGGAGAAGATTTGTTTAGCAGTTATCTGGGCCTCTAAGAAGTTGCGACACTACTTTCATTCTTTCAGTGTACAAGCAGTAGCCAAACATAATCCTCTTAGATACCTCCAAGAAGCACCCTCTCTACTAGGGAAGATGGGAAGATGGTTACTGCTGTTGCAGGAGTTCGACATTGAATACATAACCAAGAAAACCATTAAAGGAAGAGCTGTAACAGAATTCTTAGCCGAGCATCCTATTGAGGGAGACCAGTTTGAGTATAATTTCCCGGATGAAGATGTCACGGCCATAGCAGTGCAAGGGTAGCAGTATTCTTTGATGGGGCAGTAAACAGTAAAGGGGCAGGAGCAGGAATTATTCTTACAACCCCAGATGGTGAAAGGCTACCATTGGCTAAGAAGTTGAGGTATAAGGCTACCAATAATGAAGCAGAATATGAAGCTTGTATCTTTGGATTGGAAGCATTACTCGCTCTGGGGGCAAAGACCGCAGAAGTATTCGTAGATTCTTCCTTGGTGAATCGTCAGATCAGAAGAGAGTGGTCAGTCAGGGAAGAAAGGCTGTTGCCTTATGTGAAGCACTTGAGAATGTTGAGCAGCCAGTTTGAGACTTGCACTTTTCACTTCATCCCTAGAGACGAAAATCAGTTAGCTGATGCTCTAGCAACTTTAGTGTCTATGTGGGATAATCTAACAGGAGTTGCGATGAAACCTATGCTGATTTATAGTTCGGAAAGACCTTGGTTTGAAGCTGAACGGGTGATGGACATTGAGGCCGCCGATGGAAATCCATGGTATTATGACATTCAAAATTACTTAGAAAGGTCAGTCTTTCCAGAGGAAGCCACGGAGAAGGATCAAAAGATGATCAGGAAGCTATCCACTCAATTCATCAATGTCGATGGCACTTTGTACAAAAGGCAAGCTAATGGTATCCAGTTAAGATGTCTCACGGAGAAAGAAGCTAAAAGAGTTATGGAAGAGGTTCATGCCGGGATCTGTGGAGCTCACATGAATGGCTTAGCCTTAGCAAAGAAGATCATGCACCAAGGGTTTTATTGGCTCATAATGGATACGGATTGTTCACAATTTGTGAAGCAATGCCAGTTATGCCAACAGTATGCGAACTTGAGGCATGTGCTAGTTTCAGAGTTACATAACTTAACATCTCCATGGCCATTTGCAGCTTGGGGAACAGACATCATAGGTGAAATCCGTCCTACAGCTTCTAATGGGCACAGGTTCATTATAGTTGCAATTGATTACTTCACTAAGTGGCTTGAAGCTGAATCTTTCAAGAAGGTTGATGCAAGGGATATGGCTAAATTCATCGAGCGGAATCTGATATGCAGATATGGTCTCCCACATCACATTGTGTCTGATAATGGGGTGTAATTCCTAGCAAAAACTAAGCAGATGCTCTAAAAATATGGAATCCAACATCATAAGTCTTCTCCCTACCGTCCTCAAGCAAATAGTGCAGTTGAAGCAGCAAATAAGAACGTGAAGAGGATATTGGCCAAGATGGTTCAGAGCTATAAAGACTGGGCTGAAAAGTTACCCTTCGCACTTTGGGGATATAGAACTACAATCAGAACCTCTATGGGGGCAACACTATTCTCTTTGGTATATGGAACTGAAGCGGTCCTGCCGGTTGAAATTGAGTTGAAGTCTTTGAGGGTAGTCATGGAAGCCGAGATTCCAGAGACAGAATGGGCGCAACAGCGTTTCTCACAGCTAAATTTGCTAGATGAAGATAGGTTGTGGGCCTATTACCACAATCAAGTTTATCAGAAAAGGTTGGCTCGGTCGTTTGCCAAGAAAGTACGAAAGCACCCGTTGAAGGAGGGGGATTTGGTCTTTAAGATGATGAGGCCGGGAGTTCCAGATATACGCGGAAAATTCAGGCCCACCTGGGAAGGTCCATTCATTTTAAAGAAGCTGCTAACAAAAGGAGCAACAATTTTGGCAGACAGTGATGGGAATGAGTTCAAGAACCCGGTCAATGTCGATAGACTTAAAAGGTTCCATGGCTAAAGACCAAAAATAAAAAGAAGAGAATAAATGCCCTGCAGGTCGAAAACCGAAAAAAGGCGGCCTTCCTAAAATTGGGCGCCCTGTCAGGGTGAAAACCGAAAAAAAAGGCATCCTGGGCAAAAATTAAGGGCCAAGAGAAAATATTCAATCGAGAAAACCCGAGAGGGCCGATTGATAACAGGAGTTTGATGCTGACAAAATCCACTCCGAGATTAGGTGAAGTCATAAGCTTTTGAATTCTTATCAAATGAAAATCATGTATGATGAAATCATATAGAAATGTACACAATTTTGCAATGAATAAAAGAATATATTTTCATTGATCTTTTAGTTCTGTCTTAAAAAGAGATATACCAATTGTTCATCTAATGATTATTGCTCAGTCACTTCATCGGATATGTGATATTTGCTCTTAACAGAAGCTTTGATGATAACCTTCTCTGAATGAAAAAAAAAGCCGCTGGATTGGGTTGGGTCCATTCCAGGAAAAAATTAGGCAAAGGGTTGTGTTAAAATCCCTTAAGGGATGCATTTCCCGCAAAGAAAAGCTAGTGTGAAAATCCACAAGGGACACACTACCTTTAAAACAATGACGTTCAATGCCTGGAGCGATAAGGCGGCGTTATTTCAGATGAACCTCTTTCAATCAGATAACACACAACACAGAACATGAATCCGAATCCAGGGTGAGGCATCATTGACCAGGGGGGCAAAAGATGTACATCAGAGGTTTTTTTTTCAAAAAACTTGTCGACGATCCTCAGGATTCCGGGGGCATGGTAGAGCAGACAAGCTACAACCTCAGCAAACCTCGAACCACCTAGAGCATGGTCTATACATTTTTGCAAGCATTTGCATTCCATATCATACACACATGATTTTTTGTATATTTCTATGCATACAATCCAGCAGGAGAAATCGGTGGGGAACACCAACAAGAGCCGAGTGACGACACCAGTCCAAACGTCCAAAGGGGCACCACTACAAATTCACAGAGGTTAGCACGATGGCGGCACTACCCACAAGAGGTTAGCACGACCACAACACTACTAATTCACAGCAGTTAGCATGATGGCAGCACTACCCACAAGAGGTTAGCACGACCACGGCACTGCAAATTCACAGCAGTTAGCACGATGGCGGCACTACCCACAAGAGGTTAGCACGACCACGGCACTACCAATTCACAGCAGTTAGCATGATGGCGGCACTACCCACAAGAGGTTAGCACGACCACGGCATTACCAACTCACAATGGTTAGCACGATAGTGGCGCCACCCACAAGAGGTTAGCGCGCCCGCGGCACCACTAGTTACAACCAAAAGATAGCCTGCCTATAACTCGGTAACAGCTATCATCATAACTCCATCCAGTAGGAAGGTCGTCGCTACATGTACGCGCTTCTTTCCTTTTCCTGAATTTTGGCTTACTTAGGCACCCATGCACTAGCCTCCCAAAAATTGGGGGCAACTGTAGACACCAGGTCCCGAGTAGCCTTGATCAGGATTACCCGATAATGAAATTTAGCTACGTCGGCTTATAGGCAAAAAGATTGGAGCTCGGAAGTGATTTTCCTTGTCTTTTTGATGAGTAAAAAATGTATTTTAAATATTTTAAAATTATTTTGGAGAAGAAAAAGTGTGTTTTAGGTTAAGGGTATTTTATATAAAATTTTAAAATTTAAAATTTTAAAAAAAAACATCTGCCCCAAAAGCACGGTTGTGCTTTGCGCTACACTACGCGCGCGAAAGCACAGCTGTTCTTCTTTGAAAGCACGGCTGTGCTTTGCGTGCAGCGCGCACTGCACGCGTTTCTCGCGCGCAGTCGCCCCATTTCGCCCATTTTCGACCCTCACTTGTTTTTTAACAATTTTTGGACGGTTTTGGGTGGTTTTTTGGGTAGTTTTTTAGTGCTAAAAGTGGAGAAAAAATTCAGAAAGAAAGGGGAGACGAATTAGAAAGATTTTAGAGAGAAAAAACTGAATTTTTGAGCTTTGGAGTTGAGAGAAAAAATCAATCTTACACACTTGCTTCCAAGGGTGATTTTTCAAGTTTCGAAGTTATTTTTCAAGCATTTTTCACAAGGAAAAGACAAGGAATTCAACAATTCTACCTTCAATTCTTCAAGATTAAATTTGAGGGTAATTATTCATGGCTTAATTCCTTAATTTTCTTGTTGATTTTAATTTCTTTTGATTCCAATTAACTTTTAAAAATGTAAATCCTTTTAGTCCTCATAATTTTCTACTTATTATTTTATCTTCAATTGTTCATATAATAAGTAAACTCTTTTAAATCCTATTATATTTTCGTGTCAAATTGTTTTTTACACATATCAATATTTTAATTTTTACTCATAGTTGTTATTATAATTATTTATTTAATATGTTGAGCATGGTTAATTTTTTATTCTTATGCATGTTAAGTTGCATCATAATTATTTTATGCATGTTGTAGAATCTTATGCATGTTATATTTTCATTATACATATTATCTTTTATGTCATATTATTTCTTTGGGTTAATTTCTAAAATCAATTTATTTGTTTTTATTTTTTGTTGCAAATTGTTATTTTATTCTTGTTTGAGCATCCATGCACGTGAAGGAGGAGATGCGGGGTTCGATATCTTCTTTATACATTTTAATTCTCATTTTTTTTTATATTTTTTATTTCCTTGTATATATTCATTAAGTAAAATGGTTTTTTATGCACGGCCAAATAAAAATCACAAAAATATTTCTACTAAATTAAACTTGGATTTTTCATAATAAATGGGACCAATGTCCTAGTTTTCATCCCAAATAAGTCACCACATCCAAAATGTTTTCTTTAAATACACATGCGGGGACCAAAGTCCTCATAGTTAATAAATTCCCCGATTTTATGTATGTTTGCACTTTGTTTAAATGGGAGTTGTATTCCGCTCCTAGTATTATTGTAAATTACTTGCTCATTTACGGCTTTCAATGTGAATATTTGTGCCTTTTAATTAAAATTGCATCGTGTGGAGAGAGATCGAATTAATGATAATTAAAATTTGATCATAGAATAATCGAGGTAGAAATAGATGAGAAATCCCGAACCCAGCTCTGGTCTTTGGGCTCAAAGAGGCGAGAGGCTTACCCTCCAAGACACCTCTTGTGTCACGAGACTTTGGCGTTAATCCTAGGCTCCTTAGGGCGAGAGGTTCACCCTCCAAGACCCCTTTGGTTGGCCCAAAATGGATACTGAGCGCAGTTTTAGGCTCTCCGAGGCGAGAGAAACTTTCCCAATGTTCTATTGGGTGGCGACTCCATGAAACCTCCTTGTTGCCCAAAATAGACGCACTTGTAATTCGTTACAAGTTGCCAACGGACCCACAATTGCCTGATCGCCCTCAATAGGGCGGTCAGAGGGGCGGCCGCGGGATTCCGGCGCGCGTCACACTCCCTTACTTCAAAATTGAAAAAACCAAATATGCAGGAAAAATAGTGAGCATGCACGTGAAATGCTTGGGCCATGCAGAAATGCAGGTTAAAATTTCATCTAAGTGGATTTAGAGATGATAGCTGGGATTGCTGCAATTTGCGATAGGATCGATGCCTTTTGAAGCTGCTTTTGAATTTCATGCCTTTGGAATTGCAAGGTTCTCCTTTAATACCTATAGTTATTCTTTTAAGGTAGTGTGTCCCTTGTGGGTTTTCACACTAGCTTTTTTTAGCAGGAAATGCGTCCTTTCGGATTTTCACATAACCTTGTGCCTTATTTTTGGCTGGAATAGACCCAACCCAATCCAGCGGCTTTTATTCATTTCATTTGTTGTAGGATAGACTACCTGTTCCCATGTTTTCACCCTGTCCTTTGGCCTAACTTTTGCTTAGAGCGCCAATTATGATTTTCATCTTTAATGGCCTCTTTTTTTTCCAGATTGTAAAGAACGTTGAAGCTGTTGCCAAAATTCTTTCAGGCGCGATCAGCATGCACTTAAGTCTTGGATCATGGTTGCATGAGTTTAACTCTTATCATGAAGGTACTGTAGGATTGGTTTCACAATTATAACAAGATGAGTCTGCTGAAAGACCCGAGTGATGAGAGTGGCAGAGAGTAGATAGTAACAATGTGCTAGACAACTTTGGGTATGCAAAATGAACTGCTCTGATCATATCAACATATTATGGCGTAAATGCATATGTTTCAGTTTGATTTCATTACACATGATCATTATTTGGCATTAATCTCAAAAACACAGAACCTCACCTAATCTCGGGATGGATCTTGAAAGCATCAAACTCCTATTATCAATTAGCCCTCTTTGATTTTCATGATTGAATATTTTCTCTCAGCTCTTTTTTTTTTCTTTCTTTGAATGCGGATTCTAGATGCAACTTTGGGGACGAGACTTAACTCAAATGCATGAATGAACTCGTGGCTCCTCGCTTGAAGTTCAAGAAACACCATATGCCTCTTCCTACGTACCAAACATTACTAGATGGTCATCTCTGCTAATTGGATAAGACTGAACCTAGAATTAAGAGGTCTTACTTTGGTTGCAATGTTAGGCTTAGGTAGATGGATGTCAAAGAAAGATCAGGTTGCTAGAGAAAAATGGCCGCAATATTTACTCGATTGATGGGTGAACCGTTCTTAGCTCAGTCACATATACAAAGGTATACTCGAATTTGGGTTTGATGACATTTTAGCTCATCAAGATCAGAATAACAATTAAAAGGGTAATCGTTGAAACTCGTCAAGTGGTTACTATCTTGAGCTCTATTATTTTATTTTTTATTTTTTATTTCTTTTATTTTTTATTTTTTAATTTTTAATTTTTATTTTTTATTTTTTTTTACCATGCCAAGTTTGTGAATAATTAAACCCTCTTCCCTATGTGTAAACTCATCCTTATCTGGGCGAGCTTTGATAGCCCAAAAGATTATCAATGAAGTACATCCGTCTTTATTAGAGCAGCCATTCTTCTAAGGGGAGATAAAAATTATTTTAGGTGAATGGTAGTTTCAACATGTGTAATAACAAAATTGGTACGCATTTAGCATACCAAAATAAAGGATCAATGGGCTAGCAAGTGATTACAAAACAAGGGTAGGAAATGGTCATTTAGAGAGTTATACAAAGAAATGGTTGGCTAAATCATTTTCTAGGTTCCGTCTTATCCAAGGATTGCTTTGATGGGTAATCAAAAAGGTTCTAGTGCTCCTAGTGAGTTTTGATCCAATCCCCTAATTGCAACTAGTTTTTCTTTCATCACTTTTTCCTATTTTTATTTTCAGCTCTAAGAATTTTTCTCTCTCCAAGAGTTATATCAGATGCTATCAAGATTTTCTTTGGGTTTTTTAAAGTTCTGAGATTAAATACAGTAGTATTAATTGAATTAATGTAAAAAATGCATGTATCATGATCATGTGAAATGAAATCATTAGAAACATTCATGCGAATAAGCCAAATTTTTCATTTTATTGAAATTGCAAATACTGTCATAAGAAGTTCTTAGAATAAAAGAACAAAGCGTCTAAAATATAGTCTTCTTCTCATTTTCGCTAGCATAGGTGTTATAGTCAATGGTCCATTATCATTCATGAGAACCGTCTTCCCCACCTCTGAGCTCCTCATTAATGAGGCCTTGAATAATCTTCTTCAGAGTTCGGCACCCATCAGTCTCATGTCCAGTATGCTGATGGTAGGCACAATACCGATCCGCTCGATGGTTAGGAAGTCCCTGGCTCTTGGAGGGTCTTGCAAGCTTCGGTTGTAACTTCCCCTTATCAATAAAATGAAAGAAATGCTCAGATAAAGACTTATCCCAGATGGCATAGTAGCCTTGAGTAGTTCCAATGGTTGAAACCTAGGCGGCTCCAACATCTCTCACACTATCGTCATCAAGGCATGAGTTCTCATGATTACTTCCTCCTATGCCATTGCTCCCTCCTTCGAGGATTACCAGTTGCTCGTCATTAATGGGGTCTTGGACCTGACCTTTCAGGGTTAGGCAATCGCCGATTGGATGGCCGGTGTGCTGATGATGTTCTAGTTGCCTCTGACATCTAGTTTGCCTGGCCAAACCTGGTCGCAGGTCCCTCTCTAACCCTTGAGGCGAAGATCTGCCTATGTCAAAACTACACTTTTAGGTTATTCTAATTACTAATACTTCTTCCATTCCCTAAGTACCGACATGGCTGTTACACCCATGCAGTCTACCTCTCTTTTCTAAGTTCACCGAAACTTCCTTGCGAGCAGCCAGGGTAGTCACAAGTTTGGCCTTTGAAATTTCTTCCTCGAGGATGTCCATCCTTCTTTTTATGCCTCGTACCACTACCAAAAACCCATTCTCTGAAGTATGCCCTGTACCTTTTTCCTCAGATGACGGAGCAATAGGCGATTCTCCTCTAGACTCAGTAGGTGGTACGCATGCTTCTTTAGTTGGATCATGCTCTTTTTGGGGCATGGTAGGAGCGATAGACTGCTGCCCGATAGGTGGTGCTACGGCGGCGACTAAATTCTCCATGATAGCCGTCGTCCGAGCTTCAAACTTTTTAAACCTCCCTTCTATCCTCTTCCATATTACCTCCTCATCTTGAGGCACTTCACCCTTCACTGGGGTTGAGTTCTCTAGGTCTTCCTAAAAGAAACCGTCATCAAGTTGTACAACCTTTTTAGGTTTGGGTGCACCCCTAGGCTTAGTCACTGGTGGGAGTATAATCACTAAAGGATCCTTTCTAACTAGGTCTCATTTCTTCGGTCCTACTGCAAGAGCAGTTAGTGGCTGCCCAGCGGGCTGGGTCATCGTAGCAATTAGATCCCTCATTATGGCTATCATCCTATTCTCGAATTCCTCCAATCTCCTACTTCCTCAGCAATCAAGGCGCGGATCGCCTTTATCTCTCTTGAAAGATCAGCCAAAGTCTCACCGCTCTCTAAAAGTGAATCTGAACCCTAAATTGATACCCTTCTTGGCAACTCGAAGATAAGTTTTCTAGTCAGCCGTCCATTGGAATCCTTAGACCACCTAGATGAATTTATGATGGTTGCAGAACACACCTCTGTTAGGATGATGCATGATTTGAAGTGCAATGCATAGTCGTGCTGATGCAGCATAGACAAACACATGCAAGCAGATAGATTCTTCCGACCTTATTTCTCCCACACACGAGGCAGTGTGGTCTCTTTCCTAGGTGGACTTTATCCAAGAGTTAACAAGGAACCCATTGGACACGTATAGTGCATGGCAAAAAATCGACAGCATGACATCTCTTGCCTAAGGTACATTCGCATGGGTGTTTGGCCATTACGTATTTAAATAATTCAACTAAATTAGGATGGGCTCACCGGGGCATGAAAGCCTTTGATGAAGACCATTTAATTTAATTGATTTTGTTCAATATATGACGGCCCAAATAGCAACCGCGGTATTATGGTACATTTTACCTAGTGGGAGTATCTATTGCCATTACATGGGCTTCGATCAAAGGTGGTATTACTTTAGGTCTACCCAAGTATGGTTCCTGCCAATAGGTCTAGCTCATCACGAGCATAGCGACCGATCAGGTCTCTATTGGATACTATTTGATGGTACAAGGCATGGGCTGGTGATTATCCCGAGCACTTCCCTACAATGAGTGAAAGTAGGGTCGTGTTTTAGGAATGCACTGGGGTAGATAGGGGACAAACTAACATAATTCTAAGGCTCCAATGGATGCGATACAATTTTCATTAGAAATGGAATTTTTGATTCTTAATAACTCAATTATAATTTTAACTTAAGTCACTTTTGAAGCGAAGTTTCGATCAGTCCCCAGTGGAGTCGCCACTGTGACGCGCGCCGAACCTAGCAAAGGTCGTCATCTGAATCCGCTTTTAGGACTCGAGGGATTGGTTCGCATCTTTTTGATCTTGGGCCTCACAAGTCATCTTGGATGCCTCCTTTCCAATAGAACACTGGAAAGGATCATCTAGACTCACAATGCCTTTAGGCACCTTTGAGGTATTTTGGAGTCGCCACCCAATTTACAAGAAATTGGGAAAGGTCTCTAACCTCTATTGATCTAAACTAGAGATGGTGTTCGGAACTTCACTTTTATTAATGACTTAAATTAAGTTTATAATTAAGTTTTTAAGAAATTAAAATTCCATCTCTCATCTCACGCAATTGCGCATTAAATTTAAAGCGCACTTGCAAGCATATTAAAAGCGATAAATAAAGCAGTAAGTAAATAAATAAATTACGAACGAAAATTGGGACAGAACAATCCCACGAAAATAAATCACAAAACAAAGAAATGGTGACAGAACAATCCCCCAAAAATAAATAAAATAAGAAAGCATAAATAAATAAAATTTACCCCAAAATTAATTACGAGGGCCCAAAAAACAATAAAAATAATTAAGAATGCATAAAAGTAATTAAAATGAATCATACATAAATCGGGTCATTTATTATTTTTAGGAACATTGGTTTCTTTTTTATTAGCTTAAAAAAATTGAGAACTATTTTTAGGATAGGATGAGTGATCCCATTTTATGAAAACTAGCTCTCTATTTGGAAGTGAGATTTTGTTGGTTAAAATAGGAAATTGGTACCTTTTATTAGGAAAAACCCCAAGTGATCAATTATTATAAAAATATGACTTTCTATAATACTGATAATTAATAAAAACATTTTACATACAACACATAAAAATAATATAATAATAAAAGAAAATACAAAATTTAAAATGCAAATCCTAAACTTGAAGGCCTCTAATTCTCAGATTCTCCGACTCGAGCACGAGCGTAACTCGCGAAGATAAATAATTTTTTACATAACAAAATAAAATTAATAAAATATTAGTAAAGTAAATTAAATAATTAATGAACAAATAAATTAATAGAATAAAATAATTAATCAAAAAGATTAATAGATCAATCAATTAATAATCAATTAAAATAATTAAATATAAACAATTAAATAAAAAATGATAAAAAATGAAGCAAAAGGCAGCATGCAGGAAAACAAAGAAAAACGAAAGAATCAGGATAGTGCAGAAAACATAGTTGTGTTTCCCTAGCAAGGGGCCGAGCAGTGCAGGAACACAGTTGTGCTTTTTGCGAAACACAGCTGTGTTTTTGCTCTGTCAAGCAAAAAACTCACCATTCCACAGGAAAAATACTGATTTTAATTCAAAATGCTAAAAAAATCAACAAGATCCAACTCCATTAAATGCAATAATAAAAAAGACAGATTAAATTAAATAAACAAAACATGAACAAACATTTGAATAAAAAACAGTAAAACGAAAGAATTAAATAAACTAAAAGTAAAAGGAAAAATTAAATAACGACCAGAACACAATCAGAGGAGATTAGTTGAGCGAAAAAAACTAGAGATTAACAAAGCGGACAGAGACTTAAACATATAAGATAAAAACAAAGCAAATCATATTATATTTCATACATTATGCGCAGACGGTTGGACAAAATAGGGGAGACGAAGAGCTAAAGGGGTGAGGGATCGGACGAGCATGACTCGTGCATATATTGTACGAGTCGTGCAATGCGTGCACGTCTCGTGCATGCATTGCACGAGTCATGCAATGAGCGCATAACCTGTGTACTCACTGCATGGGTCGTGCAGTCCGATCGAGAAACAGAGGGACAATTTGACACCAAAATCGGGCAAAACTAGAGGGACAATCCGATCGGGAAACTAATAGTACGATCCGATCGGGAGGTCACAATTTCAACAAAACAGAAACACGACTCGATCGACAGGTCACGACTCAGAAGAAATAAAGACACAGATAGTATAAAAAATAGAGATGAATAGAGTACTAACAACAGACGATCAAACACAACATCATGCGATCCAAACATGCTTATAGATTCATAACAGTAATAGATATACGATCAACAGGATAATAAAATCAAACGAGAAATTTGTAATATATATACAATACATACAATGAACAGAACTAATTGGCTCAACAAATAAAAGAAAATAAGTAAAAAGAAAGAAAGATAAAGAAAAAAAAGAGAGATGGCTATTCAGTATTTACGCTCAAATATTGATCTTTGATCTGCAGATGAATTCCTCTTTGCTTTTGTTAAAAAGTGAAAAAGAGATTAATGAAAACTTTAAACAAGATTTTCGTTAATGAAAAATAAAAGATGAAGGATGATTGAGTCTCAAACCTTAGGAATTGATTTCCTGGGTCAAGAGCAATCTCAGAATACTTCAAGAACAAAAATCACTTTCTTGCTTTCCAAGCTCTTCTCTCTGTGTTTTTCTTTCTGGGTTTTTCGGTGCTTTTAAAAACCATCTCCCCTCTTTAGTTTCGTAACTTTTTCTTTTTATATCTCAAAGAATGTTAGGTTATTTCCTGCCAAATTAAACATAAACAGGTTATTTCCCGCCAAATCAAACATAAACCCATGTTTTTCAAACCAAATCCCCACAAAAAATGTGAGAAGGGACATGCTGGAGCATGGGGCGCGTGAGGCAGGTGAGATTTTTCATCTCACCTGTGAAATGGGCCTCACGTGGTGAGGCCGTATCTCAGCAATGCGAGATGGGCCTTACAACGTGAGGCTTCATCTCACATGGGTGAGATGGGCCTTACCCCACAGGCCCTAGAAAACCCATTCCTTTTTACTTATTTTAAATAAAAAAATTATAAATATATTTTTTGAGGAAATCATCACTTCTATCTGTCTTTTGCTTGCGAACAAGTATCATTTTCATCATTGGGAAACTTCGGTCTAGGCTGTCTCAGGACCTGATGTCTACAATGGCCAATCAATATCTTACACCTAGCAAAAGGAAATTTGAGGGTATATAAGAGAGAAGGTTAGTTTGAGAAGTCCCAAAATTTCCAGCGTTTTCTCTTTTTTCCTCTCAGATTCTAGCCTCTATTCCATCCTTTGTGCTTGATTAAGCGAAGATTTGTAAGAGAAGTGAGTTTGTTAGTGTGCAGTGCTTAAGAATTAATTTCAAGTGATTTGGTTGAGGATTCAATCAAGAAGGATTAAAGAAAAGTTAAAGGAAAGGAGAAGGAGCCATAAGAAGTGCTTGAAAGGAAAATAAGAAGTTAAAACAGGTTTGGGAATTCTTGCCTTTTCTTGTGTTGTTTGAATTGAAATTGATTGAAGTTGCAATGGTTTGATTGAGAATTTAGATTGATTTGTGGATGTGTTCTAATTGAATTTATGTATATGAAGTTGTTATTGAGCCAAAAATTGGAAATATTAATTTGATAGGTGTGACGCGCGCCGAACCTCGCGTCCTCCCGAAAGCCCGATTCAGGGTGATCAAGAAAGGTTCATAAAACTTGTAAGGTATTTACAAGTGCGTCTATTTTGGGCAACAATGAGGTTTCTTGGAGTCGCCACCCAATAGAACATTGGGAAGGGTCGTCTAGCCTTATCGAGCCTAAGACGGCGCATACATATCCATCTTGAGCTAGCCAGAGGGATCTTGGAGGCCTCATCCTCTACTCCCCTAGAACCTAGGATTGTGTATTTAAGCCTTTTTGTGGGACTCCAGAGGTGTCTTGGAAGTCCTAGACCTCTTGCCTCTTTGAGTCCCAAATACCATAGTGAGGTTGAGACTTCTCATTTATTTATAACTTGATTAATTTTATAATTAAGTTTTGAGTTTATTGTTTCATCAACTTTCCACACGATGCACTTTATTAAAGGCGCGATCATTCACATCCAAAGTGGTAAATAGAAGCAAAAATCAAGATAAAGTGTTCAAAATGAATTACAATAACACTAGGAGCGGAATACAACTCCCATTTGTAAAAGTGCGATACATGCATAAAACGGGATATTAATTGGAATGAGGACTTTGGTCTTACTATACATATTTATTACAAAAATGGCTTTTATGATGTGTCAATTTTATTGGCTAAAATGGGACATTGGTCCACCATTTTCGAGACAATCTCCAGGTTTAATTGTTAAAAAGCTTTTGGTCCTTTTTACCTTAACGACGTTAAAACCATTTCCATAACGACATAAATAAAAGGTAAAGGTAGAAAAAATGAACCCGAATCGAGATCCTCAGAATGGCGCAACCACCATCTCTCACAATTCCAACTTCCAATGGTCAGAAAAGAACTCACAGGGATAAACATGTTAGCAAAAACGTGAATAAAAATAAATAAAAAATTAGAAAATTCTAACAGAAATAAGTTAAGAGATAGGATTTTATGAAATAAAAAAATGAGAATTTTGCCTAGGGACGGCTACCTAGATCGTGCCAGCGGCCGTCCCTAGTGAGGGAAAACAAATTAAAGAACCTCTTAAATCTTTTGTAAAAAAAGGTAAAAAAGTATATATAAAAATGAATGTAAATCAAATTAAATTATACAAATGTTAATCCAGAATGTTTACCCTCGGATTTTACCTTTTAGGGTGGATGTCGAATGATTTTGTCCCCATGTGCCTCGCAAGGATCAAAGAAGAATCATATCAAAGAAAGAAGATTTATGTTGTTCTTTCCTTGAAAACTTGATAGCAATCGTGTGTTCGAATTAGTTATATTGATGGAAACGACTGAATTTCGTCACCTCAATTTGACTTAATTCGTAAGAAAAATTTGAAGAAATCAATTAATTAGAAGAAGTTTTATCAAAATAAAACTCTACAGATGAACAGAGATTTATAAACTTTTTGCGTAATTTGCTCACAGAAAACCTTTTCTAAAAAGCAATTTCCTCCAAAAATATTTGATAGCTTTTTTAAACTCTCTAAAATTTTATCTCTCTTTTTCCAAATTCCCTCAAATTTTTTCTAACCCCCAAAACTGAAATTTGATCCTTTATTTATAGGATTTTATGAGATAATTCAGATAAACCTCTATCTAAAGTTTGAATTTTAAAAAGGACTTTAAAATTCAAATTTTAGATAAATCCTATCCCTATTTTGAAAGAAAACAGATTAAATTTTATCCAATCCGGCGTGATCCGGTCAGTTACCGTACCGACGGGCTTCCCTGCAGATACCGACGGCCATCCCTACTAAGGGCACACACGGGAAACTGACTAGGGACGGGCACGATCCTAGGGACGGGCGTCCCTACATCGCCACGAGTCCGTCCCTACCACGCCTAGGGACGGGTATCACCCCGAGTAGAGACGGGCGTCCCTACACAGACGGGAATCCCGTCTTTGGAGCAAAACTCTCAAATTTCGTAAAATTTATCCAACTCTTTCAAAACTCCATATTATAGAAAAAGATTTTAATCCTTGCGAGACCGAAAGACGAAAACCTCTGAATTTTATCTCCCTATCCGACAAAACGACATTGATCTCTTTATCGGGTAACTCTGACCTGGAATGCCTCAAGACCCGGTGTCTACAGTTGACCCCAATTTTGGGAAAACTAGTACACCAGTGTCTAGATGAGCCAAAATTCAGAGAAGAAAGGAAAGAGACGCATACCTGCGGCAGTCCTTACCTTTTCTTCTGGGAAGTGGCAATGCGTCAAGTTGGTTCCGGACTTAATAAATGCGAGGTTTGCCCTTCTGAGCTTCACCGAGTCTTCTTCGGACATTGCAAAGTGCAAATATTGGCTCTCTTGAGCTGTACCGAGTCTTTTTCGGACTGTGCAAAGTGCAATAATTGCTCTCCTGAGCTGCACCGATGACCCCCCCAGCATACGCCACAGGGGCTGTGTAACGGTCGGTTTTTATACCCTCCCCGAAACATATCCCGTCGGGAGCCTCCCCGCAGGGACTCCGAACCGATACTCACAGAACTTTACACCCCCCTTGTGCGATTGTGCCTTTCGTGAGATTCGAACCAAGGACCTGGGGATAAGTACCTTGATTCATGGAATCCCACTACCATTAGGCTAATAGCCTAATGGTAGTGGGATTCCATGAATCAAGGTACTTATCCCTAGGTCCTTGGTTCGAATCTCACGAAAGGCACAATCGCACAAGGGGGGTGTAAAGTTCTGTGAGTATCGGTTCGGAGTCCCTGCGGGGAGGCTCCCGACGGGATATGTTCCAGGGAGGGTATAAAAACCGACCGTTACAATAAAAGACGCCTTTTATTGTAACGGTCGGCTTTTATACCCTCCCCGGAACATATCCCGTCGGGAGCCTCCCCGCAGGGAATCCGAGCCGCTACTCACAGAACTTTACACCCCCCTTGTGCGATTGTGCCTTTCGTGAGATTCGAACCAAGGACCTGGGGATAAGTACCTTGATTCATGGAATCCCACTACCATTAGGCTATACCAAAACCTGTAACACCCCCTACCCATACCCGTATGAGTCGGGGTGTCACCAAGCAGATACTATACAAATAATATAATCATACATAAACATGTATACTGAATTACAGGATAATTAAAAATTTTCATAATACATCGCATGTTATCACTCATCATATGTGTAATAATATTACAGGCCCAAATACAAATACACCAGCGGAAGCTATTTTCCAAACCAATATCAAAAGTTCTTTACATAAAAGAATCAACCATAATAAAATAAACTCCAAACTCTAAACCTTGCTGTGTTGGCTGGACTGCAATGACTCTCTTTAAACAAAGCTTGTTATTTACCTGCACGGGTAAACACACCGTGCTAAGCGATAAACGCTTAGTGGGGATTAACACATATATTATGGACGGCCACTCACAGTGGTCGTCAAGGCATATCACATTCATAATGGTATATACATGATTCATGTCATAATATGTATACATATAGGCTCCAATTTATAACCATATATTCAGCATCTCATGTTTATATCCATATCCATATTATCTCATTCAATTATTACTTTTGTATAATCAACGGTAACATAACAAATCACATATTAATTAAAGATCATGCTGACTCATAATAGTGGATAACGAGTATACGTATAGCAATACCTTACGGGTACGAATCGACGTATAGCGATACCTTACGGGTATGAATCGAAAACCATTTTTATTTTATATTTATAAAACCTTTATAGGGGCCCTGAAACAAGATTCATCCTATTAATAAGAATCGCGAGGATTCAAACACATTTTCTTATAGGGTTCGCGAGGAACCAATCGGGGATCTGATCAGGATCCAAATCATCCATATAATTCATCCATATAGGCTGCAGCTAAAAGACTCTATTAGGCATGCCTAACTATCCACTAAACTGACTCTTGCAGGTCATGTATAATACAATTCACATTGAGTTACACATTTGTTTAATATGAATAACCATTGAATTTAACATACATAAATCAATTATTTTTAAGCATGACATATTTAGTTCATAGGTTAAGGCATAATTAATATGACATACAAACATTTAGCATAGCAAAAATATAATTATAAAATGTAAGGCATATAATATTCAAATCACAAGTTCTTGCTTCCTAATTAAATTAGATTTAATCAAATAATATATTAGGTTTAATGCCTTAATCATAAATTATACACATGCTATATAATTCTTGTCATGAGTATTGATTTATCTAGCAAATTATACTTATAGTTTAATTCATGGTTAATCATCATATTAATTAATTTTTCGTTATAAGAATTTATTCAATTCATAGGTAATTTAATTATATATCCTCATTACCTAATTATAAAATAAGTAACATTAAATTTTTCAGGCGTTTCTAGACACTTTGGGGCTAATTCGGAGGTGTAGAATCGATTCTAGGATGAATTGGTGAAGAGGGACAATTTTTATTAAAACACAGCTGTGCATTTTATAAAGCACAGCTGTGCTCTGCTGTATATGGTCGATCTAAAAGCCAAAACACAGCTGTGTCCTATCCAAAAGCACAGCTGTGCTTTCCAACTAGTCCCAAACGTCATTAGACTTAAGAGCACAGCACAGGGCAGAATTCAGGTGCTTACTCTACTTGCCTTTTTGAACTAATAGACGACACTTTCAGATCAAATGGTCTTCATAATAATTAATCCTCAAGAAGTTATCTTTCTAGTGACAAAATTGCAGATCAACAGGAGCTGAAATCTGGGAGATATACTCAAATTGCTCTAACCTGCTCCACAGACACACCTGACAAATTTTGCTACTGTAATGGGCGATTTTAAAATAGTTAGACTCCGAATTAAATTATAGTTATTTTTACAAAGTTTTAGACACAGATGTTGTGGTTCTAACACAACTTGAATTACACATTTTGGAGTCGTAAAACGCAACTTATGCTAAAAAGAGTGACCAAAGGTCAATCAGACCCACCTAAGCAAAGAGGTCTCGGTTTTTAGCATTTTTGAAGATCCTAAGTCCAGAATTAGCTTCAGTACTCTCTTAGACAATTTTAGATACGGATCTTAGCTGTCAGTGTCAATTTGAATCAACTCAATTGGAGCTTTATAACTCTACTTATGATAAAAACATCATACTGAGGTCAGATAAAAACTGAATAAAATACACAAACATCAACATTGAACAATTAAATCCCAAACCTGATATTTTTCACTTCAATTACTTAGATCCACAACTCCCAGCAATTTCCTTGCCCTTGGAATCCCGGGAAGATTTAGCTAACAATCAAACCCAACAATTATACAAAAACAAAACCTAGATTAAAAACCCAATTAAAATGTAAAAGAAAATGGAGAAACAAGATGAAATATGAATTAAACTTACCAAAACAATGCAAGAATTACTTGATTTCTACCCACAAAACTTAGATCTATTCTAGGATTTATTTTTTTTTTTTTAAGAGAGAAAATGAAGAAGAACAAGAAGAATAAGATGACTTACGGAAATGAAGAACACACACTTCTTCATTTTAAATTTTTTTTCTAATTCTTGCCACATGTCACCTCACTATTGGTGGAAACTAACCACTCATACCTAACCATCATATGTCACTCACACACCATAAAACACTCTAATAATGCACCCCACATATGTATGAGCAACACACACATTGATACCCCATATAGATTCCTTCTACTATGGTATGCTCACTACACACAATCAAAACCCAACTTAAAACACCCTACTAATGTGTGAGTAAAACACACAATCACTACACCATTACTCACATCCCACAATGGTATATGCATGCACACACAAGTATCTCCCAACTAATTCACACCCTACTAACATATGTGCACCCACATATTAAAATAACTCTTATAACATGCAATATACCCCAAAATACCCTTGTCACATGCCAAAATACTTATAAGTTTACACACATACATGGCTCATACTACTAGGGGGTAAACGGGGTGTGACAGGTTGGCCCCCTGGATACCCTCACCAGGTTGACCAAAATCTCGTGGCTGATATTGAGCCTCTGGCCTGCCATCATGGCCCATAAACTCCAGATCTCAGCGTCATTGAGGGAACCTGGGTTACCAGCTCGTCCCAAATATGAGCTGGACAAAACTCGATGAAGATATCGCAGAGCCTGTGATGAAAGTACTGTACTCTTCGCCGTATCATGATCATACGGCACTCCTGGTAAGATTATAACCGCCCAATGTTGACGTCTCACTGATCTCTAGGGTGTTATGACATCCTGCTCGACTGGAAGCCCCATGGCCTCTATAAACCGCTGACGGGTGATACTGAAATGGTGACCCTCAATCCAAAACTGGATGACACCCTCCTCCGTGTCAGATCTCTGATATCCGCCATAGTGTAGCATAGCAAGGAACTGTCGTAACACCTCTGGGTGAGTCTGGAAAGCAGGTGTCAAAAACTCTATCCAACCCATGCTTGCCATCAGTATATCAACCTCATCCGCCATCCCCAGAGCCTCGAGGAATGGCCTAGAAACGAAGCAGCTAGCTCGGAACTGCACCTGAGCCAGTGCTGCATATCTCTGTCTAGCCTCGTCGCTCATCCAATCTGGAGCCTCAGGCTTAGGCTGATCATGAGGAGCATATCGTCGTGGTGGCATCTTGGGAATCGAGACTTACTGAAGAAGCCAAAAATACTGAAGACTAATTAATGCGCGTGATATGCACAATGCATAATTCGCCAGGTGGATAAGTACAGACGGGTTCACCGTCTGAATATAGGGATGGGTTAGCCGTCTATCAGCCAAATCTTTAAAACTCAGCCATTTTTCTTGAATTTTGTGCCCCTTCCTTATTTTAGCTCCAAAATAGGCTCTTTTCTCTAGTTTTTTCCTTTTTCCTCTTAGCAGCTGTGGCTTTAGCTATCAAGACATGAATTCTCCTTTCCTTTCCAAGATGCACTGTTATCTTAGATGATGCTCAAATTTGGGAACACAGTACTCTTGCCCCCATTTCTGGACTGAGGTTTTTACGGAGAGTCAAGGTAGACTACACCCTTCTTTTGGCTGTGACCCACTTCTGGGATCCTCGTTTTCATGTTTTCAGGTTCACCTATCAGGAAATATGCCCCTTGCCTGAAGAATTTGCTGCTATCATCGGAAGTTGGTATCCACCTGGTGCTTTGCCTTGCGTACCTCGCTGCGGTTTGATCCAAATCCGGGATATTGCTTTATCCTTAAGTGTGGCTCCTTCTGACGCTTCTCGTCTAGTTCCTCAGGGCACAATATTTTCTTTGGAACCTCTAATTGAAGCAATGGATGAATTCTCCAACATTCCCTCATACAGCGTAAGTGTCATCTTCCTCTTCTGCCTGATGAAGTATCTAGTCGTGACCTCAGAGGAACTGCTCGGAGACCCTCGTCTGTTTGGAATTCTGGATGACTTTCATCACGGGCTCACCCCTTTCCCCCTCATTCTAGCTGAGACTATCTTAGGTTTGGACTCTGTTCATGTCGGGTCTACCACTTTATTCTCTGGGAGCCCCTTATTACTCCAGGTACGTCATTTTTAAAAGGTAGTGCGTCCCTTGTGGATTTTCACACTAGCTTTTCTTAGCGGGAAGTGCGCCCTTTCGGATTTTCACACAGCCCTATGCCTAATTTTTGCCTGAAGTAAATCCAACTTACTCTAGCGGCTTATCTTTGCCTTTTCTTTTATTCTCTTTGGCTTTTATTTTCTTTGTTTTTCTTTGTTTCCCCTATCAGATTTGGTTGCAGGAGAAATTAAAGCTTTTGTCAGAGCCCCCTCCTAGAGTCATCAATCAGTACTCTGCGAAGTGATTCCTCCCTCGACGTTGTCTGTATTTACCTGGGACCCCTAACGAGGGCATCTCCAGATTCAGTGAGATATTAGACTAGGATATTAGCTTTACGCACGGCTCGTTGGTCCCATCAACTCGGAGTAACTCAGGATGTGGTGAGACTCCCTTTATCTTTTCGAGGTGGAGTCCTTTCTGCGGCCTTTGCCTCCCGCTATCATGAGCTTTGGAGCCGACTTCCATTGAAAACCATCATACCTTTGTTCGGGAACCATTCTACCATCTCTACCAGGGCATACAAGAGATGGATATTTAGCCCGACGGCTGAGGCATTTGGCCAGCGAGGGTAGTAGTAGGGCATAGTTTAGCTTTACATGTGTTTTGAGCAGTATGTTTCTTTTTAAAGCAAAGTTGGACAATAATGTAAATGAATAAATCAAACTTATTTCATTTCACAAATTTGTGTACATTTCAGTATGACTTCAGCATTCATGATCGCTTTTTTGACATTAATTCAATTATGCAAGACTACATTCATTCATGGAACCAAATCTTGATAGCATCAAACTCCTGTCTCCAATCAGCCCTCTCGAGTTTTCGTGATTGGATATTTTCTCTCAAGACTCTAATTTTTGCCCAAGAAGCCTTTTTTTCGGTTTTCACCCTGACGAGGTGCCCGATTTTAGCAAGGCCGCCTTTTTTCGGTTTTCGACCCGTAGGGCTTTTATTCTCTTCTTTTGATTTTGGTCTTTAGCCATGGAACCTTTTGAGCCTGTCGACATTGACCGGTTCCTTGAATTCATTACCATCGCTATCCGATAAGATTACAACTCCTTTGGATAACCGCTTCTTGAGGATAAATGGCCCTTCCCAAGTTGGTCTAAATTTTCCTCTGATATCCGGTACGCCTGGTCTCACCTGTTTGAACACTAAATCCCCCTCCTTCAGTGGATGCTTTTTCATCTTTTTTCCAAATGATCTGGCCAGCCTTTTCTGCTAGATCTGATTATGATAGTAAGCTTTCATCCTGCTCTCATCTAATAAGTTCAAATGCTGTAACCTCTCTTGTATCCATTCGGCCTCCGGAATCTGAGCTTCCATGACTACTCTCAGTGATTTGAGCTCTACCTCAACCGGCAGCACTGCCTCTGTCCCATAAACCAAAGAAAACATAGTAACGCCTGTAGATGTCCTCATCATCGTTCTATAACCCCTTAATGCAAAAGGAAGCTTCTCTGCCCAGTCTTTGTAGGTTTGGACCATCTTGGCTAGGATCCTCTTCACATTCTTATTGGCGGCCTCTACTGCCCCGTTAGCTTGTGGTCGATAGGGGGAGGATTTGTGGTGCTCAATCCCATTCTTCTCAACAATCTTTCTGGTTTCCCCCATGAACTACATCCCGTTATCAGACACTATGTGATGTGGGAGGCCGTATCTGCATATCAGATTTCTTTCAATGAACCTGGCCATGTCTCTTGCATCAATCTTCTTAAAGGACTCCGCCTCCACCCATTTTGTAAAATAGTTGATTGCGACTATTATATATCTGTGTCCGTTGGATGCCGTAGGGTGGATTTCTCCAATAATGTCTATTCCCCAAGCAGCGAATGGCCAGGGTGATGTTAGGCTGTGTAGCTCCGACACTGGCAAGTGTCTTAAGTTCGCATACTGCTGGCATAGCTGGCACTGCTTCACATATTTTGAGCAATCGTTATCCATCGTAAGCCAGTAGAAGCCTTGCCTCATGATCTTTTTGGCTAATATCAGCCCGTTCATATGGGCTCCACATACTCCGGCATGTGTTTCTTCCATTACCCTCTTGCCCTCTCTTCCATCCAAACACCTCAATTGAATACCATCAGCTTGCCGTTTGTACATTATCCCATTTATACAAATTAACTGGGTAGACAGTTTGCGAATCATTCTTTGATCCTTTTCGGTAGCCTCCTCTGCAAATGTTGCATTCTCTAGGTAATTCATAATGTTATGATACCACGGCTTCCCATCTGCCACTCCTACTTCCATAACTGATCTCGATTCGAAGCTAGGTCTCTCAGAACTATAGATTAAAACTGGCTTCATGTGCACCCCTTCAGGGTTGTCCCACATTGATACTAGCGTGGCAAGCGCATCGACTAACTGATTTTCATCCCTGGGAATGAAATGGAATGTGCATACTTCGAATTGACTGCTCAGGTCTCTCAAGTGACGGATATATGGCATTAACATCTCTTCTTTCACGGCCCATTCACCTCAGATTTGATTGACCACCAAGAAAGAATCACCAAACACTTCTACATTCTTCGCTCCTAAAGCTATTAATGCCTCCAATCCAAAAACACATGCTTCGTATTCAGCTTCGTTATTGGTAGCCTTGAATCTCAACTTCTTCGCCAAGGGAAGCTTTTCGTCGTCCGGGGTTATCAAAATGACTCCTACTCCTGCCCCTTCGTTATTCACAGCTCCGTCAAAGTGTAATTTCCAACCTTGAATCCCGATAGCTGCCACATCCTCATCTGGAAAGTTAAACTCGTATAAGTCTCCTTGGATCGGGTGTTCTGCTAGAAATTCTGCCACTGCACGCCCTTTGATGGTCTTTCGGGTAAGATACTCCACATCAAATTCTTGAAGTAACAGCAACCACCTACCCATTTTTCCAAGCAAAGATGAGGCCTTTTGCAAGTATCTCAGGGGGTTCTGCGTCGCGACTGCCTGCACTTTGTAAGCATGAAAGTAATGTTGCAATTTCTTGGAAGCCCAGATCACTGCCAGTCAAATCTTTTCTATTTTTGTATATTTGACTTCATAGGCCAAGAATTTCTTGCTGAGGTAATAAACAACAAATTCCACTCCAAAATCATCCTCTTAGGCCATCATAGCACCTATCGAACTGTCCTCTATGGCCAGGTATAGGATCAGTGGCTTGCCTGGCCGTGGCGGTCTCAGTACTGGTGGATTCAACAAATATTCTCTGACAGCATCAAAAGCCTTTTGACAACTCTCGTTCCATACTGCTGGTTGATCTTTTCTGAGTAGTTTAAAGATTGGCTCACAGATCGAAGTAAGCTTAGCGATAAACCTACTGATGTATTGCAGCCTGCCCAGAAAGCTCCTTACATCCTTCTCTTTCTGCAGTATCGGCATTTCTCTGATGGCCTTAACCTTATCCGGGTCAATCTCAATCCCCCTTTTACTAACCATGTGTCCTAGGAGCTTCCCTGAGGTAACGCCAAAGATACACTTTTTAGGATTCAACCGCAAGTTGTACTTATCTATCCTTCGGAAGAACTTTTCCAGGGTTTCAAAATGGCCTTCTCTAGTGGCTGACTTGATCATCATATCGTCCACGTATACCTCTACTTCTTTATGAATCAATTCATCCAATATCTTCGTTGCCATCCTTTGATAAGTGGCCCCTGCATTTTTCAGGCCAAAAGGCATCACACGATAAGTCCCCCACTCCGTGATGAAGGCCGTCTTGATCCGATCAATTATTTCATTGAGAATTTGATTGTAGCCCGCATAACCATCTCCGAAGCTATACATCTCACAAGCAGCGGCGCTGTCTATTAGTACGTCTATATGAGGCAATGGAAAATCATCTTTTGGACAGGCCTTATTCAGGTCCCGATAATCCACACATACTCTTACTTTGCCATTCTTCTTGGCTACAGGGACAACATTGGCAAACCAAGTCGGGTATTGCACCTGGACTAAAAACTTGGCTTTGATTTGCTGGCAAATTTCTTCTTTCACTTTCTCCGCCCATTCCGGTCTAAGCCTTCTCAACTTCTGCTTAATAGGTTTATGGTCTGGATAGGTGGGGATAGCATGCTCTGTGACTTTTCGATCGATTCCTGGCATATCTTTGTAGGTCCAGGCAAAGACTTTTTCATATTTTTTCAAGATTCTCTCAAATTTTTCCCGCTCTTCAGGAGTTATATTTGATGCTATCAAAATTTCTTTTGGATTTTCTAGGGTTCCAAGATTGAATGGAGTAGCATAAGTTGAATCAATATCAAATATGGATGGATAATGATCATGATCATGCATAGTGAAATCATCAGAAATATCACACAAGTAAGCGAAATCATTCAATTTATTAATAAGATTGAAATTGTCATTAACATCATTGAAAAGTTCAAGAGCAAAAAGAAAATCTAAACTATTTTCCTCTTCCTCCTCTGCTAGTGTATCTGCCGCAGTTGACGGTTTCGCATCACATCGGCTCCTTGGAGTCCCTTCATTCACCTCCCGCACAGCTTCCTCTATCTTGGCCTTTCCTTTCAGCTGGGCGGTTATCATCTTTTCAGTAATTATTTCTTTCGACGTCTCGCGGTCCCAAATTGTCTTATGGGTCATGATTTTTTCATCCCAAAAACCCTCTGCTGGCTTGATTAATCAAATGCCAGTCATAGACATCATTGAAAACCTCGAATCCTGGCACAATTCTTCCATCCAGCCACTGCGGTTCATCTTCTCCTGCATAGGCACATACTACGGTTGCTGGCATAAAGGTCTTCCGAATATGGGGAACTTCCATTTTAGACTTCTCGCCCTTCTTTACAGCACCTGTAAATCCAAGACCCCTCTTGTCCTTTTGACCCTTAGTGGTAACGGCTGTCGGTATCCCCTGAGAATTTTTGCCCAGTCCTGCACCAGGGAGGAATGACATTTTCTTCATCATATTCAATACCTGGGGGCTTTTTTCCTTCTGCTCTTCTTTGCCTATCATGGTGACATGAAACCCATTAAACGGCTGTCTGGCTATCTCTAGCACTGAAACCTGAT
This sequence comes from Excoecaria cochinchinensis, assembly GCA_947683425.1. Taxonomy (NCBI): domain Eukaryota; kingdom Viridiplantae; phylum Streptophyta; class Magnoliopsida; order Malpighiales; family Euphorbiaceae; genus Excoecaria; species Excoecaria cochinchinensis. The sequence continues at coordinate 5,352,928 of CANTUQ010000038.1, forward strand.
TCTCTCGTGCAGCCTTTATAGTCATGATCTGGCCTTCGTGAGGTATCTTTACCATCTGATGCAGTGTAGAGGGGACTCCTCCCAATCTATGAAACCATGGCCTGCCTAGCAAAACTGAGAAATTGGCGGGTATGGGCAACACCACAAACTCTACCGGTCCCGTTTTCACTACCGCTATAAATGTCCCCGAAGCCTGCTTACGCGAGTTGTCATATGCCGTGATGGTAAGATTAGATTTGGCCAACATATCCTCTGTTACCCCAAAAGCTGCTATTGCTACCTGTGGGCATACATTTATGGAAGAACCATCATCTACCATTACACAGGCGGTATGCTTCTGGTTAATCTGCGCCCTTATGTATAGAGGGCGATTATGGTTGCGACCTTCTGCGGGCAGATCCGCACTGGTAAAGACAACATTTTCTCCCGATCCTCCTTTTATTACCTCTAGAAGTTCCGTAGGTGAAATGGTTATAGCCACAGTTGCTTCGCACATAGCCTCCACCACCTTCTGCCTATGTGATGGCGACTGTCTCAAAAGATCCCATATTGAAATCTGAGCCGGCGTCTTTTTCAGTTGCTTGACAATCGGATCTTCCTCCGGCTCCTTTCCCCTTCTGTCCTCAATCGGCTCTTGTGGCTTCTCCACTTCCGGGGCTACCCTTCCACTCCGGGTCACAGGTCCCACTTCTTTTCTCTTTGGCTCTTCATCTTCCGAACCCCAAAGGTCGGAAAATGCTTCCAAATCATCATTTTCAGTTCCACTATCATCAGTGGACCAGCAATCGATCACTGCAGCAGGAAGCCCTTCTTCACTCCCCTCATAGAGGCTCGTGACAGCAGTGTGGATATCATTGCCGTATAATTCCTTCAACACAAAGTTCTCGGGCAAACTGGACCCGATCATATTCACTGGTGGAGGCATGTTACTGTACCCAGCTTTCTTTTGACCCCCTCTCTTTTCTGGATCTGTGATCTATTTTGAGTCAATCAAATCCTTAATTGCGTGCCTCAAAGTCCTGTAGTTGTCGGTTACATGTCCAGTGTGCTAATGATATGCACAATACTCATCGTCCTTATGTCCTGGCGTGCCTTGAGTTCTCGCAGGTCTGGGCGGTAGAGGCTGCAGCTTATTCTCTTTCATCAGTCTTCTTAGTACCCATGATAAGGACCTCCCAAGATTGGAAAAATGTCTCGAAGTGGCGTTTGTAGTTGATACCTCAACAATCTTCCTTGTACCACTAGCAGAACTTGTTGGTCTACTGGCCCCTTGACTCCCACTACCTCTCTTAGGATAGTTCTCATTTCCTGCTTTCTTTACAAGGTACTCTCCCTCGGCCTCAATGGCGATGTCCTTCAGGGACGCCCAGTCTTTTAGTCCTTTCGTCCTTAATCCATCCCTCAAATACGGGCTTGCATTTTTAATGAATAACCGTATTTGATCCTGGGTATTTGGTTTCCTCTTCATTTCCATCACCCGATTCCTCCACCGGGTTAGATACTCATGGAAGGACTCTCCTTCTCTCTGCTGTAACAGTTCCAGGTCCTTCAGGGTTACCTCCCTTCTTGTACTGCAATCATATTGCCTCAAAAATTCTTCTGTCAATAAATCCCAGTCTTCCTTAGTTCGGTAATCGAGCTCGCGATACCAATCCACTATCGGGCCCGTCAAGGTCAAGCAAAAGTACTAAATTTTCTGCTTCCTCGTCAAAGTGGTGCCTTTCATCACCAATGAGTACGGCTTTATATGTGCTAGGGGATCAGAAGTACCGTCAAACTTTGGCACGTCCGGCATCTTAAAGTTCATTGGGACTAGATCTTCTCCTTCTAACTCTTTATCCTCAGGATTCACTCCTTGGCCCTTCGTCAACATCCTCGTCATAGCTTCAAATCTCTCTTCCACCTTCCTCCAGATGGCCTCTTCAATTTGAGGGGCTTTCCCTTTCTCAGACATACGTTCGTCATATTCCTTGTCTTCCCAATCATCATCCAGCCTCGAGACCGGTCTTCCCCTCTGTGCCCCCGAAGTAGTAGCTCTTAGGTTCACGAGTAGCGGGCGAGTTTCATCTTGTGGGTCCTCTCTGGCCTCTTCCCTTTCATTATTCCTCATAAGAGGAGGCTGTGGGTTCTGCGGGGCCGCTTGTTGACCCATTGCGGCTATCATTGCCAACATCCGGTTCTCAAACTCTTCTAACCTTCGGCCCACTTCCTCTGCTATCATTGCCCTGGTGGCCTCTACCCCTCTCAGTGAGTTTGCCATTTCCTCGGGTACAGAAAACTGATATGAAGTGGCATAACTGGTCTCAGAAGAATTGTCCGGATACTCTATCCTTTCTGGTAACTCAAAAAATGGATTCCTGCGTAGCCGTCCCCAGGACCCCCTTGTCCACCTAGGCGAATCTATGATGGCTGAAAAACACAAGGGTCAGGATGATGTATGATTGTGAAAAAAAAATGCATGATCGTGCTATGCAACATTCACAAGCCACATGCAAGCACGTAGGTCCTTCCAACCTTATTACTCCCGCACACGAGGTCACAGTCTCTTTCCTAGGTGGGATTGGCCCATGGGTCAATCTGGGGACCCGATGAACGCGTATGGTGCGCAGTGAAAACCCGGCAGCATAACCTCTCCTAACTAATGCACAGGCGAATGGGTTATGATATTTAGGCAGTTCGAATAAGTCATCTTGGGCCTATCAGGGCATGAAAGCCTTTGATTAGGTGACCAGTTAAACTATCTGGGTTTGTCCAATATATAACGATCCATACAGCAAGCATAGTATTAGGGTTCATACCACTTAGGGGAAGTAACTATTTCCTTTTACATGAGCTTTAGTTAAAGGGTGGTGTTACTTTAGGGCTACCCAAGCATGGTCCCTGCCAACGGGTCTAGCTCATCACGAGCGTAACGACCGATCGGGTCACCATTTAATATACCGCGATGGTACGAGGCTTGGGCTGGTGATTATCCTTAACACTCCCCTAAATTGAGTGAAAATAGGGTCGTGCTTCGGGAACGCACCGGGGCTAAAAGAGGGACCAAACTAGCATAGATCTAAGGCTCTAATGTGAAGCTATGCAGTTTTGAAAGAAGATGAAATTTTTAAGTTAAAACTTTATCATAATTTTTAATGAAGGTACTTTCAAATCGAAGTCTCGAGTATTTCCCCAGTGGAGTCACCACTGTGATGCACGTCGAACCTCGCGTCCTCCCGAAAGCCCGCTTCAAGGCGATCAGGAAAGGTTCATAAAACTTGTAGGGTATTTACAAGTGCGTCTATTTTGGGCAACAATGAGGTTTCTTGGAGTCGCCACCTAATAGAACATTGGGAAGGGTCATCTAGCCTTATCGAGCCTAAGACGGTGCATACATATCCATCTTGAGCTAGCCAGAGGGATCTTGGAGGCCTCATCCTCTACTCCCCTAGAGCCTATGATTGTGTATTTAAGCCTTTTGGTGGGACTCCAGAGGTGTCTTGGAAGACCTAGACCTCTCGCCTCTTTGAGTCCCAAAGACCAGAGTGAGTTCGGGACTTCTCATTTATTTATAACTTGATTAATTTTATAATTAAGTTTTGAGTTTATTGTTTTATCAACTTTCCACACGATGCACTTTATTAAAGGCGCAATCATTCACATCAAAAGCGGTAAATAGAAGCATAAATCAAGATAAAGTGTTCAAAATGAATTACAATAACACTAGGAGCAGAATACAACTCCCATTTGTAAAAGTGCGATACATGCATAAAACGGGATATTCATTGGAATGAGGACTTTGGTCCTACCATACATATTTATTACAAAAATGGTTTTTATGAAGTGCCAATTTTATTGGCTGAAATGGGACATTGGTCCACCATTTTCGAGAAAATCTCCAGGTTTAATTGTTAAAAAGCTTTTGGTCCTTTTTACCTTAACGACGTTAAAACCATTTCCATAAGGACATAAATAAAAGGTAAAGGTAGAAAAAATGAACCCGAATCGAGATCCTCAGAATGGCGCAACCACCATCGCTCACAATTCCAACTTCCAATGGTCAGAAAAGAACTCACATGGATAAACATGTTAGCAAAAACGTGAATAAAAATAAATAAAAAATTAGAAAATTCTAAAAGAAATAAGTTAAGAGATAGGATTTTATGAAATAAAAAAATGAGAATTTTGCCTAGGGACGGCTACCTGGATCGTGCCAGCGGTCGTCCCTAGTGAGGGAAAACAAATTAAAGAACCTCTTAAATCTTTTGTAAAAAAAAGGTAATAAAGTATATATAAAAATCAATGTAAATCAGATTAAATTATACAAATGTTAATCCAGAATGTTTACCCTCAGATTTTACCTTTTAGGGTGGATGTCGAATGATTTTGTCCCCGTGTGCCTCGCAAGGATCAAAGAAGAATCAGATCAAAGAAAGAAGATTTATGTTCTTCTTTCCTTGAAAACTTGATAGCAATCGTGTGTTCGAATTATTTATATTTATGGAAACAACTGAATTTCGTCACCTCAATTTGACTTAATTCGTAAGAAAAATTTGAAGAAATCAATTAATTAGTAGAAGTTTTATCAAAATAAAAATCTACAGATGAACAGAGATTTATAAACTTTTTGCGTAATTTGCTCACAGAAAACCTTTTCTAGAAAGCAATTTCCTCCAAAACTATTTGATAGCTTTTTTAAACTCTCTAAAATTTTATCTCTCTTTTTCCAAATTCCCTCAAATTTTTTCTAACCCCGAAAACTGAAATTTGATCCTTTATTTATAGGATTCTATGAGATAATTCAAATAAACCTCTATCTAAAGTTTGAATTTTAAAAAGGACTTTAAAATTCAAATTTTAGATAAATCCTATCCCTATTTTGAAAGAAAAGAGATTAAATTTTATCCAATCCGGCATGATCCGGTCAGTTACCGTACTGACGGGCTTCCCTGCAGATGCCGACGGCCGTCCCTACTAAGGGCACATGCGGGAAACAGACTAGGGACGGGCACGATCCTAGGGACGGGCGTCCCTACATCGCCCCGGGTCCGTCCCTACCACGCCTAGGGACGGGTATCACCCCGAGTAGAGACGGGCATCCCTACACAGACGGGAACCCCTTCTTTGGAGCAAAACTCTCAATTTTCTTAAAATTTATCCAACTCTTTCAAAACTCCATATTATAGAAAAATATTTTAATCCTTGCGAGACCGAAAGACGAAAACCTCCGAATTTTATCTCCCTATCCGAAAAGAATGACATTGATCTCTTCATCGGGTAACTCTGACCTGGATTACCTCAAGACCCGGTGTCTACAATAGGTTTAAGTGTATGTTGGGATGATTTGGAAGTAAGAACAGTAGCTGTGTGAATGCATTTCATATTCTAACAAAATAATTAGTTTTTATGTTATGCCTCACGGTGATCAGGAAACGTTGCCCATCTTGAGATTGCATTCTAGATTAAAAATTTGCCTTTGCATTGTGCCTAATGGTGGTCATGAAATCTTACACACCGTATGAATGCATTTCGTATTCTGCATGTTGTTGTGGTCGTGGCGATCAAGGATTCCTACCTACCGTGAGTCCCCTATTTTAAGAATTTATTATGAATTTTTAAATATAAAATGAAACCCAACTTGAATCAAATTAAATATGCCCTATGTTCAACTATAATAAATGATATTTAGTCAGTCTAGCATTAATAAAATGCAAGTTTACATGAATTATTGGAATATTTATTATATTAATTATGTATTATGCCTTTATGCGAAATGTTCAAATGTGCTTATTAAGCATAAACTTCTAATAAGAATGAAAATATGGATACATGAATAATCTATAACGATAAAATACATTAGCATTGCCTACTTTAGACCGGGGTGGATAAATAAGCATGCCTATAGGGACCATAAATGTTGCAGCCCACTGTTCTATTCTGTTGGCCCCATTTGGTTCATTATTTAGGCTTCATTTGGGTCATTACTTCAGCCCCATTTGGGTCAGCTTTTGTATTTTGTTTTGCATGACATGTATTGTACCTACTGTTCAGTACTCCCGTTTTCCACTACCTTTGGGAATGCAAGCAACTTCATGTTTGATATATGTTATTACATGAAATGGAAATATATTCATGAAAGGTATGTGAGATGTGAGATGTTTAACGTGTATTGTATATTAACATGTTTAAGAGGTTTATTTATTGTCTATTATGTGTATTCATTATGTGTGTATATGAACTGGATGAATGCTGTGAGTGGTCATAAATGTCATGTTAATTCCAACTAAGATATATGCTTAGCACAAGTGTTTCATCCTCGCAGGTACCGAAGATAAAGTGAACGTCAAAGACATCTCGCAGTCACCAAGGCTAGCAGATAAGTAGAAGGGATTGCATGTAGATCCTGCATTTTGATATTGTAAATGTAATTCTTTTGTTGCAAATGCATACCTTAAACTTGTATAATGGCAAGTATATAATTAAAATAATCTTATTTTGTAAGTTAATGTGAATTCTGCTATGGTAATATGAGTAATTGTATTATGTAATGAAAGGAAATTATAGTTTGATGTATGTTTGAATAGACAAGTATTTCTATGGTTTTGCATTTAGTTTAGTGACACCTTTCACTGGTCCTGGTGAACCTGCCTTGCCTTTGTATGGTTTACTATGTATGGGTAAGGGGTGTTACAATTTTGATGATGATTTGTATTGTTTTTAAGTATATATTGATGTTAAATGCTGAATTGTGTGTGTTTGTGGTTGTTGAGTTGATTAGAATGGTATTAAATGGCATGTGGAGTTGTAAGGGGAACCTCTGTTTAAGTTTCACCATACCTTGTATGGATGTTTTAGCTATAAGTTGAGTTATAGATCTCAAAATTCGTGAGTTCTAGTTGCTAGTGAAACTTTAGAGCTATACCTATAAATGTTTAGAAGAAATTGTGAGCTGAATCTAGCTCTAAGATGCTCAAAATTGAGCTTGAACTAAGAGTAGTGAATCTATCCCCTCAAAGGGAGCAGTTTCGCTTGCCAAAGCCATATCTGGAGTTTTAGTAATCCAAATGATGCGAATTTGTCATTAGAAAGCTAACATACTAGGGATAATTTTTTAAGATGTCATTTTGTATTAAAATGTCATATATAGGTTCAAAATGGTAGGAAAAGTTAACTTATGGAAGTTACCCAATTATATCCTATTTTATTAAGCAATTAAATAGGGCTACACTGCATGTAAAATGATTTTATATTGCATAATTTGCCTCGATTTTGTGTTACATGATGGTTAAGAATTCTTACTCATCGTGTAACCACCCCTGCCCGCCGTGTAAAATTACCTACCCACCATGTAAAAGCGTTCTGGATGGAATCTTTGCATGCTTGTTGGCTTACACGGCTGGCAGGAATTCCTGGCCGCTGTGTAACCTGTTCTGCCCGCCGTATAGAATTATTTGCTGCTATGTAAATACATTTTGGATTGATTAATTGTAGTCTATTTGTAATGCCCATCCCCGATCGCTCGCACAGATTTGCTACGACAGTCGAGAACGGTCGTTACGCACACACACAATAACACATAGCATCATCGCATACAATTGAATCACATACAAAATCCTGAACTAATAAATTTCATTCAAATGCAGCGAAATTCATTACAAAATGCATACTTTTTATCTATCGACAACTTGTATTACATGCCATGTTCAGCTGTTATATTATATCTTTTTACTTGCCAAAATTAAACATTTCATTATACATAGTACAAAATACCAAAAACCTACACTTAGTAAACCCTAGTGTTGACCAACGGAGATGCGGGACCGTCTTTTAGATCCGCTTCACTTTGGAACCTACAAAGATTAACTCCCGTGCTAAGCGATAACGCTTAGTGGGGAAACAACATACAGTATACATATATATAACAATCTTTGAGCAATAAAAGATAGATACTTTATATTAATGCCTCATTATATACATGCTATGCAAACATAGCATTAAGCATATTTCGTTGTACATATAACATCATTAGATAGTCATATTCAAATATCACATTATTGCATGATAATGTTGTAACGCATCACTTTCACATTCTCATATCACATGTCATTCACTTTGCTCATTAATAATTAATCATTCATTATTTGCCTTGCCTGCAATTTATAAACGTGGATAACGGGTATCGCATTTGCACTCGTAGGTACCACATTTCACATTTGTATCCAAAGATACACATTCGCATTAGCACCCATAGGTACCGATATAATCACTAATAGGTAAACACTTATATGTACCTGTGACGCGCGCCGAACCAGCAAGGTCCTCATTGAACCCGCTTTTAGGATTTGTGGGATTGGTTCGCATATTTTTGATCTTGGGTCACGGAATCCCCTACCCAATAGAACATTGGGAGGTTCATCTAATCCCATGAAACCTTTAGGCACCTTTGAGGCATTTTGGAGTCGCCACCCAATTTACAAGAAATTGGCAAATGTCATCTAACCTCGGGGGTCTTAAACCAGAGAATGTGTTCGGAACTTCACTTTTATTCATGACTTAAGTTAAGTTTATAAATGAGTTTTTAAGCAAATAAAATTCTATCTCTCATCTCACGCGATCATGCAATAAATTTAAAGCGCATTTCAATCACATTGGAAAGCTATAAAGAAAGCGTAAAATAAAGCAATAGATAAATTACAAAAAAAAATCTGGGATAAAACAATCCCCAAAAATAAAGAAAGCATAAATAAAATAAAAGGATAAACTTGCGCCAAAAATTAATTACAATGGCCCAAAATGAATAAATAAATAACTGCATCACAAAAAGAAAAATAATAAAACACATCATACATAAATCGGGATATTTATTGAATTTTAGGAACATTGCTTCCTTTGATTAATCTTAAATGAAACTTGGTGAATTATTTTGGGCATTGATTGAGAAAACCGGGATGAGTGATCCCATTTTATAAAAATTAATTCTCCATTTGAAAGTGAGATTTTATTGGTTAAAAATAGGACATTGGTCCATTTTATTAGAAATATCCCAATTTTAATTATTGTAGAAAAATATGAATTTTCATAATAAAACAGATCTAAAATACATTTTGCATGCAACATACAAAATAATAAAATAGGGAAAATACAACAAAAAATGCAAGCCAAACTTTCGATCCTCCAACTCGCCCATGGGTAACACTCAAATAAAAAGACAAGGTATTGAAACAAAAAAAAAAAAAAGAAAATGAAAATTATGGTTAGTAATTAAATCAAGTAAAATAAATAAAATGAAATGAAATTTATAAACAAACCAAATTAAGTGAGATGTATAAAATAAAATCAGATAATAAATTAGATTAAATTGAATGAAATTAACAAAACAAAATAATGAACAAAATTAAATTAAATGAACAAGCTAACAAATATATTAATTAAGCCAACCAAGTAAATAAATCAAATAAATAAAGGATAAAAGAAAAAATGAATCAATGTATGTGTGAACAAGACAAGATGGAATTAAAGGGGAAATAAAAATAAGGATGGCCCACGCATGATAAGCATAAGAACAATTAAAAGTCATTCATGGAAATTAAAGAAAAGAAAGAGCAAGATGGCCACTGTTCACGTGACCATCATGCAAAGATAAAGAAAGAAAACATGCAAATTGATTAAGTTTGGCAAAACAGGTTTATTAGGTTAAAGATGCAAAATTAACATGATTAAATTAATGATTTACATGTTAATCACAATAAACATGAATATTTACATGGCAAAAAGATCAACAAAAATAAATTAATTAATTACATGTCAAAATAATACATATTAAGAATAATAAGAAACCAAATCAAAATGAATTGGTTAATTACATGTTAATAATGAGAAATCATGGCAAAATGAATAAATTTTATGTTAAGAATAACAAGAAATCAAAACAAAAGAAATTAATTGATTATATGTTAGGAATAAAATCATTAAAACAATACTTACATGAACAAAATAATAAAAAAATAGAATAAGATAAAAAAATAATTAGTTCGGAGCCCAGAAAATTTACCCTCAGATTTGGATTCGATGGAATAATGATGATTTTCTTGAAAAATTCCTCAAACAAATAATTTAGCAATGAAATTAATCCCTTTTGTTTATGGAGAAAATAAAGAAATTAATTTCAATGCTTAAAAGATTGAAAATTGATTTGAAAGTGAAAATTAATTCCTTTTGTTTATAAAGAATGATTAAGAATTGAAACTTGAATTTCCAATCTCAATTAATCCTTGTTAATGGAAAAAATAAAAATCTGAAATTTTTTCTTTTTAAAAAAATCAAAGAAGAAGAAAAGAAAAAGCTCTCAAAAAATCTGATGTCCAAAATAATGGAGGCTCCCCCTTTTTGTTTTTTTCATCTCAAAGTATTTATATGATGGAAAAATAAAAGCCTAATTTTATTAGGAAAAGAAATTTGATTTTAATTCAATTTTCTGCCTTTTTTAATGACAAAATCAGCTTTTATTTATTAATTGTCTAAAAAAATGATTTAGAATTTAATTTGGATTCGAAAACCTTAATTTTGGGTGAAAAAACTCGTTTTGGGGCGAAAATTGGCAGAAAACTGCGGAATAGGCGAAATCTGGGCGAGCTGCTGCGCAGCACGCGCAGAGCACCATGGGAGTGCGCACGGTGCTCCTCGGACGTGCGCGCGATGCTTCGTGCCAGCGTGCACGCGCGCTGTGCTCCATGCGAGCCCGCCCCCAACGCGCCGCGGGTGCCGCAATGGTCCGAATTTTATATTTTAAATTAAAATTTTTGACTTAAAATTAATACTTTTAAACTCATTTTTTCATTTTTTTCATTTTTATAATATATATTTTTTATTTTTTTATTTTTTTATTCCTTAAAAAGCAAATTTTCACTAGAAAATCATCACTTCCATATTTTTGCCTGCGAACGGACATCTAATTATCATTGGGTAACCCTGGTCTGGGCTGCCTCAGGATTCCATTTTTAGAGTTGCCCTCAGTTTTGGGGAAACTAGTGCATGGATGCCTAAGTGAGCCCAAAACTCAGAGAAAGAAAAGAAAGACGCATACCTGAGGCAGCTGTCTTCCCGGTCTGAGTGGAGCTGTTTAGGGTAGTTACCGTTTGTCTGTTAACGTGTTAACCCTTGTTGCTACGGTATCTAACATGTACGGTGTCTAGCCTTTTGTTCGGTGTGTAACCTCTATCGTTTCGGCATCTAACCTGTGCGGTGTCTAGCCTCAGTCGTTTCAGTATCTAACCTGTTAGGGTGGTGTTTAACCTTCCTTGTTGTGGCATCTAACCTATGCGGTGTCTAGCCTTAGCCGGGTCGGTGTCTAACCTGAATGTATGGTGTCTAACCTTCCTCATTGCGGCATCTAACCTGTGCGGTGTGTAGCCTTAGTCGGGTCAGTGTCTAACCGGTAGGTATGGTGTCTAACCTTCCTCATTGCTGCATCTAACCTGTGCGGTGTCTAGCCTTAGCCGGGTCGATGTTTAACTGATAGGTATGGTGTCTAACCTTCCTCGTTGCGGCATCTAACCTGTGCGGTGTCTAGCCTCAGCTGGGTCGGTATCTAATCCTAAAAAATTGCCTCTTGAGAGGATTTGGAGGATTGCCTCTTAAGAGGACTTGGAGGATTGCCTCTTAAGAGGACCCTAGAATTGGCACTGCGTAGACTTCATCTCGGTATGATTGCTAAGCACGGGGTGATTGCCTACATTGTGTCGAAGTCGACTTTGATTGGAATTTGCGCGTGCAGTCTTTATTTGACCTCTTCCTGGAAAGTCATGTGCGTAGGAATATGTGTGTGCGTAGGAATATGTGTATATTTGAATGTTTGCAAGTGAACTGCATGACATGAAATGCATGCAAAAATGAATAGACTGGATCTTGAGTAGTCAGGGATCCAGTGAGGGTATAGCTTGGCTAATCGCATTGGTTGATACCTTCCCGAGATTTAGAGGAGTGTCATCTTGGATTAAAAATTCTGACCCATGATTTTTCCTTTTTAAAGAAAATTGACCCGTGCACATCTCTGCCTCTCGGTCAAAGAGTATTTTGCCCCCAAGGCCTTAACTCACGCCCTGAACTGTGCATTATCTGCTCGAAGGGGAATTATGTTGGCTTCCTTATCCCTCTGTATACAGTTGGTCATTCATTAAAGGTAGTGTGCCCCTTGTGGATTTTCACACTAGCTTTTCTTAGCGGGAAATGCGTCCTTTTCGGATTTTCACATAACGATGTGCTTAATTTTACCTGGAATGGACCAAACCCAATCCATCGGCTTTTTTTTTAAAGGACAGACTGCCCGTTTTTAGGTTTTCACCCTATCCTTTTGCTTAACTTTTGCTTAGAGAGCCAATTCTTGTTTTCATCTCTAATGGGTTTTTTTTTTGGGTGTAGGAGAAGTTAAGGTTATTGACAGAACCGCCTCCTAAGGTGACCGATAAATACTCACTAGTGCACCTTTTTTCTTAAACAGAGGACATATCAGTTCCCATTAAGGTTTTATATGGATAGCTACATTGGCAGATGGAGATATCAGCTTTATGAGCCCCTGGCTGTGTTTTGACTACGTGACCTGGTATAGGTCTTCAGGATGTGTTCCCTTATGTGGGCTTCACAGGGCCTCCTTTTACATCACAGCCTGTTGCGCTCATTTGTTTGGAGGGTATCAGACTATTTTAACTCCGCCTCTGGCTTTCCATGGTGGGCTCTTAACTTCGCCATTCATTATTGGCTACCGTGGACTTTGGACACAATTACCTTCAAGTACAACCATCCCGAAGGCCGAAGATTTTGATTTTACCGGCTCATCAGAATATAAGAGATGGGTGATTAGCCCCGTTATTGACAACAGGATAAGTTAGCTTAAACGTCTAACCTAATAAACACAGTTAAAAATAGATTTTGGATAATGACAATTTATTTTTACTTTTTGTAAAAGAACTGGACAATCACGAAAAGTGCAAACTGAATCTTTTATTGCAAGTTTATGAATATTTCTATATGATTTCAATACATATGATCATTTATTGACGAAAATTCAAAAACACAAAACTGGACTTAATCTTAGGATGGATTTTGCAAGCGTCAAACTCCTGTTATCAATCAGCCCTCTCAGGTTTTCATGATTGAATATTTTCTCTCAACCCTTAATTTTAGCCCAGAGTGCCTTTTTTCGGTTTTCACCCTTACAGGGCACCCAATTTTAGGAAGGCCGCCTTTTTTCGATTTTCGACCCGCAGGGCAATTATTCTCTTCTTTTGATTTTAGTCTTAGCCATGAAACCTTTTTAATCTGTCAACATTGATTAGCTCCTTGAACTCGCTCCCATCACTGTCTGTTAAAATGGCTGCCCCTTTTGACAACAGCTTCTTTAACACAAATGGACCTTCCCACGTTGGCCTAAATTTTCCTTGAATGTCTGGTACTCCTGGTCTAATCTGTTTGAAACCCATATCTCCTTCTTTTAGTGGATGCTTTCTAACCTTTTTTCTGAATGACAGGGATAACCTCTTTTGGTAAACCTGGTTGTGATAGTAAGCTCGCAACCTATTCTCATCCAGCAAGTTCAACTGCAGTAATCTTTGCTGGGCCCATTCTGTTTCTAGAATTTTGGCTTCCATAACCACTCTCAAAGATCTAAGCTCGATTTCAACTAGTAGAACTGCCTCTGATCCATACACTAAAGAATATGGCGTTGCGCCCGTCGATGTTCTGATGGTAGTTCTGTAACCCCATAGTGCAAAAGGTAACTTTTCTGCCTAGTCTTTGTAATTCTGCACCATCTTAGCCAAAATTTTCTTGACATTTTTGTGGGCTGCTTCAACTGATCCATTAGCTTATGGTCGGTATTGGGAGGACTTATGGTGTTGTATCCCATACTTCTGCAGTACCCATTTAGTTTCAGACAAGAATTGTACCCCATTATCAGACACAATATGATGTGGGAGACTATATCTGCATATCAAATTCCGTTCAATGAACTTGGCCATGTCCCTGGCATCGGCCTTCTTAAAAGATTCCGCCTCGACCTATTTGGTAGAGTAATCGATGGCGACTATAATGAAACTGTGCCCATTAGAGGCGGTAGGGCGTATCTCCCCTATAATATCTATTACCCAAGCTGCAAATGGCCATGGCGAGGATAAGTTATGTAGTTCTGACACTAGCACATGCCTCGAGTCTACGTATTGTTGACATAGCTGACATTATTTTACAAACATTGAGCAATTTGCATCCATAGTGATCCAATAGAACCCTTGGCGCATGATTTTCTTTGCTAAGAATAAACCATTCATGTGAGTACCACAAATACCGGCATGGACTTCCTCCATAACCTTCCTAGCCTCCTTCTCTGCTATGCATCTCAACTGAATGCCATCTGCCTGTCTCTTATAAAGAACACCATCTACACTGAGGAACTGGTTGGACAGCTTTCTAATCATTCTTCGATCCTTTTCAGAAGCTTCTTCTAGGAATACTGACCTCTCCAGGTAATTCTGAACGTCATGGTATCAAGGTTTTCCATCCGTGGCTTCGACACCCATCACCTGTTCATACTCAAAACAAGGCTTCTGTTAACTCAAAATTAACACGGGCTTCATAACCACTCCTTTCGGGTTATCCCACATGGACACCAGGGTTGCAAGTGCATCAGCTAATTGATTCTCCTCTCTAGGGACAAAATGGAAAGTACAAGTCTCAAACTAGCCGCTTAACATACGAATGTGCCTTAGATATGGTACCAATATTTCCTCTTTGACAGACCACTCTCCTTGAATCTAATGGATCACCAAAGATGAATCTCCAAAGACTTCTGCAGACTTTGCCCCCAAGGCCAAAAGAGCCTCCAATCCAAAGACACACGCTTCATACTCGGACTCATTGTTAGTGGCTTTATACCTCAACTTTTTAGCCAGCGGTAATTGTTCACCATCCGGAGTTATCAAAATGATCCCTACACCTGCCCCTTACTATTAACTGCTCCGTCAAAATACATTTGCCATCCCTGAACTGCAATGGCCATGACATCCTCATCTGGGAAATTATACTCAACCTGTTCTCCTTCAATAGGGTGATTAGCTAGGAATTCAGCTACAACTCTCCCTTTAATGGTTTTCCTAGTGATGTATTCTTCATCAAATTCTTGGAGCAGTATTAACCACCTACCCATCTTTCCAAGCAAAGAAGGTGCCTGCTGAAGGTATCTCAAAGGATTCTATTTAGCAATTGCCTGAACCCTAAATGAGTGGAAATAGTGTCTCAATTTTTTCGAGGCCCAAATTATTGCTAAGCAAATCTTCTCTACTTCAACATATTTGGCTTTATATGATAGGAATTTCTTGCTAAGGTAATAAACAGCGAACTCCACCCCAAATTCATCCTCCTGGGCCATCATGGTACCCACTGAACAGTCTTCTATTACCAGGTACAATATTAGTGGCTTGGCACGACATGGTGGTCTTAAGACTAGTGGGTTCTAAAGATAATCCTTAATAGTATCAAAAGCCAATTGACAATAGCTATTCTACACCATCGGTTGATTCTTCCTAAGGAGCTTGAAGATAGGCTCACATATTGAAGCTAGCTTGGCAATAAATTGGATGATGTACTGAAGCTTTCCTAGGAAACTCCTAACTTCTTTTTCTTTTCGGGACACGACCATCTCCCTAATTACTCTGATCTTATCCGGATCCACTTCAATTCCTCTTTGACTTACTACATAGCCTAACAGCTTACCCGAGGTAACTCCAAAGATGCACTTCTTAGGATTGAGGCGCAGATTATACTTATCAATCCTTTGGAATAACTTTTCCAAAGCCTCGAAGTGACCTTCCCTGGTAGCGGACTTAATCATCATATCATCTGCATACACCTCCACTTCCTTATGAATAAAGTCATCAAGAATCTTTGTAGCCATCATTTGATAAGTCATGCCAGCATTTTTTAGTAAAAACGGCATGACCCGATAAGCAAATGTACCCCATTTGGTGATAAAGGCTGTCTTAATCCAATCTACAATTTTGTTGAGGATCTGATTATATCCAGCATAACCGTCTGTAAAGCTGTACATCATGCTAGAAGCTGCACTATCTATTAAGACTTCGATATGGGGTAAAGGGAAATCATCTTTGGGACAGGCCTTGTTCAAATCCCGATAATTCGCACATACTCGAACCCTTCCATCCTTTTTAGCCACAGGAACTACATTAGCTAACTAGGTCGGGTATTGAACCTCAACTAGGAATTTGGCCTCAATCTGCTTATGCACTTCCTCTTTTACCTTCTGTGCCCACTCTGGCCTAAGTCTTCTGAGTTTTTGCTAAACGAGTTTGGACTCCAGATAAGTCAAAATTGCATGTTCAGCGATGTTTCTATCAATTCTCGGCATGTCTTCATAGGTCTAGGAAAAGACTTTTTCATATTTTTTTAAGATTCTCTCAAATTTTAATCTCTCTTCAGGAGTTATGTCAGACGCAATCAAAATTTGCTTTGGGTTTTCCAAAGTCCCAAGATTAAATGGAGTTGTATTAGTTGAATTAATATCAAAAATAAATGCATCATGTGTATAATCATGTGAAATGAAATCACCAGAAACATCACACAAATAATCAAAATTATTCATCTCATTAATGAAATTAGAATTGCACACATTGTCATCATTAAAAAGTTCTGGAACAAAAAGAACATCTAAATAACTATGATTTTCTTCATCCACTGAAGCAGACGTTGTGGCTGACATGTCACTGTTGTCTTGACTTTGGGGTGGCTCTTTGACTACTTTTGGCGGAGCTTCTAGTTCTGATACTTCAACTTCCATTTTTTCCTTCCCCTTTACCCTTGTGGCAAGCAAGTTATCAGTGTAAATTTATTTTGGCTCACCTATATCTCTGATGGTGCTTTGGGTCATAACCTCTTCATCCCAAAAATCATCAACTGACTTGATGGTCCCATCAGCCCAATCAAGCACATCATTAAAAATTTTAAAGCCCGAGACAATCGGCCTATTGACAAACTGGGGCCCGACCTCTCCACAATAAGCACAAATAGGTGTTGCTGGCACGAAACTTTTCAGAATATGAGGGATACCTGCTGACTTCTCTTTCCCCTTAACACTTGCACCTTTATAGCCTAGGCCTTTTTGGTCCTTCTGAACTCTTATTGTGATAGGGGATTGCGACCCTTGTGAATTCTTACCTAGGCCAGCTCCTGGAAGAAAGTGCATTCTTTTCATCATATTTACCACTTGGGAACTACTCTCTAAACCATCTTCTTTGTCAATCATCAACACATGGAAACCGTTGAAAGGTTATTTAGAGATTTCTAGTGTTGAAACCTGATTTTCGCTAGCAGCCCTGATAGTTACCACTTCTCCCTCATGCAGTATTTTGATCATTTAATGAAGGGTGGATGGCACTCCTCCCAATTTGTGAAACCAAAGCCTTCCGAGTAAAGCTGAGAAGTTGGCAAGGATTGATAAGACCACGAACTCCACTTCCGTTTTAATGGGCCCTGTTTTAACTATAGCTTTAAAAGTCCCCGAGGCATGTCTACGGGAGTTGTCGTAAGTTGTAATGGTTAAGTCAGACCCGCTCAGCATGTCTTTATTCAACCCAAAAGCTGGAAGCGTGTCCAAAGGATATACATTTATCGATGAACCGTTATCAACCATCACACAAGCGGTGTGCTTGCCATTAATCTGTGCTCCGATGTATAACAGGTGATTGTGCTTATGGCCTTCTGCAATACCCCAAAACCACCCCAGTAGTTTGAGCCTGTCAATATCTGTATGTGTGTGCTTTATATGTTGCATGTATGTGTTAATTTGGATTATTTATTTAATTTATGTGTGTGTATATGTATTAGTTTGAGAATAGGATATAGGTTGGTATATGATTTAATGTATGGGAGTAAGATGTGAGCAAGGAATAAATTAGTGTGTATAGAAGTGTATGGGAGTAGGGTGTGTTATGGGGCAAGTGTCTTATGGGGAGAATGACATGTGGCATAAATGATAAGTTAGCATTTAATGGGTTTGGTGAGAGAGAGAGAGAACAGCCATTCCTTATAGTTTCCCGTTCTTTTTCCCACTTTCACGCCATTCTCTCCTTTTCTTCTTTCTTCTTCTTTGTTCCTTCTTTTCTTGGCCCGATCTTGCTCCCTCTCCTTTCCTTGAGTAGTTTGGGTTGTTTAGCTTGTAAATTTGAAGCTCAAAAGGTAAGTATGGGTTAACGATGTCTTAGATTTTCTTCTTCCTCTTCTCTAGGTTTTATAATTATATATGTATATGTGTGGGTTGTTGTAAAATTGATCTTACTTGTTGTGGGTTTGTGGTTCAGAGGAGTCTCCTAGACCAAAAAAAGGGAAAGAAATTGCTAGCGGGAGCAGAGCTCACGAGTAGGAGCAGAGGAGATAAGGTTTGGGAACATTTGTTTCACATGTGTATTTGTGATTTAAGTTGGGTTTTGGCACTTTTAGCTTTGATTAGAGTTACGAATTGAATATGTATAGCTTGAAGTGAAATTAGCATTATATGTGGTGCTAGAGATTGAATATTGTTGAAGGATTTGCAAGAAATCATGTGAATAATTGCAATTGTTGTTAAATATATTGTTTTGGAATTTCGTGGAATTGGGCATGCATTTGGCTTGATTTAATTAAGATGAATGGGGATAAAGCTGGGTTTTAATTATATTATGAGTTATCGATGCTTGTGTTGCTTAATTTTGAGGTTTAGAATTAATTTTGGAAGTTTGAATGTGTTTAGTGTGAGAATTCTGCAGATTTTGGGCCTAAGAGCTGAAAAACACGTATCTATCGCGATCGCGACACTGTCGCGAGCGCGATAGAGCGCGGAGGTTTTAGCCCTCACGCCGGCGCGAGAGGTGTCACGCCAAGGAGCTCGAAGGGAGCTCTCTGTCGCGAGCGCGATAATTGTCGCGAGCGCGACAGAGTACTCGAAGCTCTGAACTTGTGCAAGGCTCTCTTCTATCGCGAGCGCGACAGAGAGCAGCACCTATGTCCTCTCGTGAGCACGAGGTTACTCGCGATCGCGAGATGAGGCGGGGAGGTGTATTTTGGCTTCTGTCGCGAGCGCGACAGACGTGACTTCCAAACTTGATTTCTTCTCCTTTTTGCTTAATGACTTGATTTCTTTTGCATGCACTCTTTTATTAAAGCCTTGAATACCTATTTAAATGAATAATATGTATGTTAATTTGACAAGGTTTCGTATAACCTGCTAATGTCGGAAAGTGGATAGTTAGGCATGCCTAATAGAGTTATGTGTTGCTGCAGCTATGTGTACGATTTTGGACCCTGATCAGGTCCCCCGATCTGATCCTTGCGATCCTTCTGTTTGAATCTTTCTTAAGATTCTATATGAAAATAATTTGGAACAAAAATAAAAAGAATGATTTGATACCTTCGGGTATCTATGTGTTTATAATACGATATTGATACTCTCAAGTATCTATGTGTACTCGTTATCCACTCTTTATGATTAAGCGGGTGTTAGTGTGTCTGTGTACAAGAACATTGGATGATAATATATGTATTTGAATTAATTATGTATGATTCTATATCTATAATTGTATCATTATCATGTGCTTTCTGTTGTCGTCACTGTGAGTGGCTGTTATGCATTTGTGTTTTCCCCACTAAGCTATTCCGCTTAGCACGGGTGTTTATCCGTGCAGGTGTGGAAGGTTTTGGTACGCATGGTTTGGGCGTGTCGCATCGGGAAGGCCAACGCAACTAGAGATTGAAGTTTTGTAGTATAGGCTTTCCTTTCTTTTGTAATAGATATAATGTTTTGTTAGCCCTTTGGAACAATGTACCTTGGGCTTTTATAAATTTGTTTTGTTGTGTCTGTTGCAAAATGTAAAGACCTCTTTTATGTATATTAATAAAAGCATTCATTTTGTTCAGTATCACTCTTCTTTCTTTCTGAGCTTGATTTATCCTTGATATGTTACTTTGTATGCGATGTTTTCCTTATTTGTACTAGTGGGATGTGACACTCCTACCTATCTGGATCCTTCTCCCTCTAATTCTCGGAGAAGTCTCCATGGTATAGGTTGGGGTGTGATATTAGGTGGTATCAGAGCTATTGGGTTAGATGTTACTGGGTTTTAGTGTGTTAGTAAGTCTGTTGGAGTTGTGTTGGCCTGATGCGCACTGCGTTTATGTTTTGTAGTTATGGAGTCTGTTCGTGGATCGCTTGAGAGGTCAGCGAAAAGTGCGAATCCCCAAGAGCAAGATCCCTCAGTTTCTGGTCCGGCTCAACCTCCTAGGGGGCGACCCGAGGTGCCTATTGGACCATTGGAAGCGATGCTTCAGAATATGACGAGGGTACTTGAGAGGGTAACAGCACCCAGTGCCCCTATTGAGAAGTTAAGAAAGCATGGTGTAGAGGATTTCTTTGGTACTGGCATAGATGAATCTGATAAGGCAGAGATGTGGATAGAGAAGACATCCAGAGTACTTAGGGAGATAAGATGTCCACCAGATCAAGAAGTGGAGTGTGCACTGTCTTTGTTGCAAGGCTCTGCTTATGATTGGTGAAGGCTAGTGGCTAGTCAACCGCAGGTTCCTGAACCGATTACATGGGAATTTTTCGAGATTGAATTCCAGAACCGGTATGTAACTAAAGCATATAAGGAGGCCAAGTGGGCACAGTTTCTAACTCTCAAGCAAAGAATGATGTCGGTGGCCGAGTATGAAAATGAGTTTAACAAGCTTAGTAAGTATGCACCGTCCAGGGTTCTCACAGATGAGTTCAGATGTCAGCATTTTGAATCAGGCTTGAATGAGTCTTTGAAGGTGATGTTAATTTCTTTGATGTCAGCTCCGAATGTGAAGTATTATCAGTTGGTTCAAGCAGCCTTGAGGGCAGAACGTTCTGAGAATATTCTGAGAGAGAAAGCTCAAAGAAGGAAGTCTGCAAGAGGTGGCTCTTCTTCAGGCAAGAGGCCGAGGGAATCACAAGGAAACTTTGCTGATGAGTCTGTAGCTAGTCCGGCCCCTAGAGGGAGGAGACAGGGTTCTTCCAGGGGAGCGGGCACAGGTAGAGGAGATAGCACTCCCCGATGTACTCATTGCAACAAACAACATTGGGGTGAGTGTCGATGGTTAACCGGAGGTTGTTTCAGATGTGGTTCTACGGACCATTTACTTGCGAATTGTCCAAGTCGGTATGGAGATCCATCAGGACAACAGGAAGCTAGTCGAGCAGGGTCCAATACACCCCAAGGAAGCCATAATCGGGGAAGAGGTAGAGGTCAGCGCGGTCGAGCCCGAGAGAGAGAACCCACAGAATCAGTAGATCGCCCTGTACCGACGGTTGGTAGGGCCTATGCTATGAAGGCCCCAGAGGAACAGAATGCTCCCGGAGTGATTGCCGGTAAGTTCTCTTTGTTTGACTCTGAAGTTTATGCTTTTATTGACCCGGGCTCTACCCATTCCTATGTGTGTTTTGGTAAGTTATGGAATAAATTGGGTAGTGAAGAGAAATTGGAATATGAGATCTGTGTATCCAGTCCGTTAGGCCAGAGTGTTTTGGTTGATCGGGTGTGTCGGAAGTGTCCCTTAAAGATTCAGGGTATAGAGTTTGTCGTGGATTTGATCTGCTTGCCATTCCATGAGTTTGATATTATTCTGGGGATGGATTGGTTGGATAAACACCGGGCGGTAGTGGACTGTCATAGGAAGGTAATGGTTTTGAAGGATAAGGATCAAGTACCTGTTATTGTGAAGGGAATTGGAAGCAGCTCTCTGCATAACGTGGTATCAGCTATGAAAGCCAGAAGATTTATCAGGAAGGGTTGTATAGCATTTCTGGCTGTGGTTTTGGATTCTCGGAGAGGACAAGTTAAAATTCAAGACATTCCTATTGTAAGAGATTTTGTAGATCTCTTTTCGGAAGAATTACCGGGATTACCTCCCGAGAGAGAAGTCGAATTATCAGTCGAGATTGTCCCAGGGACAACTCTGATTTCTAAGGCTCCTTACCGAATGGCCCCAGTGGAATTGAAGGAATTGAAGAGTCAGTTACAGGAGTTGTTAGACAAAGGATTCATTTGGCCCAGTGTATCACCGTGGGGCGCTCCAGTGCTGTTTGTTAAGAAGAAAGATGGAACTCTACGGATGTGTATTGATTATCGACAGCTTAATAAAGTGACTATCAAGAATATGTATCCATTGCTAAGGATTGAAGACCTTTTTGATCAGTTGAGAGGAGCTAGAGTATTCTCTAAGATAGACCTGAGATCAGGCTATTACCAGTTGGGGGTTAAAGAAGCAGATGTGGCGAAGACGGCTTTTCGGACGCGTTATGGTCATTACGAATTTCTAGTAATGCCTTTCGGTTTGACCAACGCGCCTGCAGCCTTTATGGATCTGATGAACCGAGTTTTCCGACCGTATCTGGACAAGTTTGTTGTGGTATTTATTGATGACATTTTGGTATACTCCAGAGATCGAAAAGAACATAAGGAACATCTTAGGTTGGTGTTGCAGATGTTAAGAGATCATCAACTGTATGCAAAACTCAGTAAATGTGAGTTTTGGTTTAAGAAGTGGCCTTCCTTGGACATGTGGTGTCAGCAGAGGGTGTACGTGTTGATCCAAGTAAGATTGAAGCAATTATAAATTGGATGCCTCCGAAGAATGTACCTGAAGTGAGAAGTTTTCTGGGTTTAGCAGGGTATTATCGACGGTTTGTTCAGGGGTTTTCAGTGTTAGCCTCTCCTTTAACCAAGCTACTTCGGAAGGATGTTAAGTTTGTATGGACTGAGAAGTGTCAAGCCAGTTTTGATCGTTTAAAAGAGTTATTGGTTAAAGCTCCTGTACTCACACAGCCGGTTTCGGGTAAAGAGTACATTATGTACAGTGATGCTTCGGGAATTGGGTTAGGTTGTGTTCTGATGCAAGGGAACAAAGTTATAGCTTATGCATCGAGACAGTTGAAGCCTCATGAGCTGAACTATCCGACCCACGATTTGGAGTTAGCAGCGATAGTGTTTGCGCTTAAAGTATGGCGGCACTACTTATATGGGGAGACGTGCAGAATTTTTACCGATCATAAGAGTCTCAAGTATTTGTTAACTCAGAAGGAGTTGAATTTGAGGCAGCGGAGATGGTTAGAGCTATTCAAGGATTATGATTGTATTATTGACTACCATCCGGGTAAAGCTAATGTAGTGGCTGATGCTCTCAGTAGAAAGTCTATGTCTGCGTTGCTGTCTAGCCGAAGCATATGGAGATTTGATTCTTAAGGTGCTCTGATTGCTCGACTTAAAGTTAAACCAAGTTTGAGATCGGAGATTGCAAAGGCCCAGTTAGATGACCATGTGCTACAGCGTGTTTGTCAAGTAGTGAAAGAGGGCAAACGGACTGAATATTTGATAGATGGAGAAGGAGTGCTTAGGCACGGTAATCGGTTATGTGTACCTAATGTGGGTGAGTTAAGGAAGAAGTTATTGCAAGAAGCTCACTCATCAGTTTTTACTATGCATCCTGGTAGGGACAAGATGTATCAAGATCTGAAGCAATTTTATTGGTGGCCAGGAATAAAAAGAGATATAACAGAATTTGTTTCTAGGTGTCTCACCTGTCAGCAAGTGAAGGCCGACCATCAAGTGCCATAGGGATTGCTTCATCCCTTACCCATTCCCCAATGGAAGTGGGATGACATCACAATGGATTTTGTATCTGGTCTGCCTATGACTCAGCGTAAGCATGATTCAGTATGGGTTATAGTAGATCGATTGTCAAAATTCGCGCATTTTCTGCCAGTGCGGTTGGATTATTCTATGGACAAGTTAGCAGAACTTTATGTAGATGAGATAGTTCGATTACATGGGATTCCGTTATCCATTGTATCTGACTGAGATCCTCGTTTTACATCCAAGTTTTGGAAAGAACTTCAAGCGGCTTTGGGAACTCGGTTAAATTTCAGTACTGCTTTCCATCCTCAGACCGATGGTCAATCAGAAAGGGTTATTCAAGTTTTGGAAGATATGCTACGGGGTTGTGCTTTAGAGTTCTCGGGAAGCTGGGATCGGTATGTATCCTTGATGGAATTCGCGTATAATAACAGCTATCAAGTGAGCATTGGTATGGCCCCTTACGAAGCATTGTATGGACGGAAATGTAGAACGCCAATATGTTGGACTGAACTGTCAGAAAGGCTATGATAGGTCCGGATATAGTGCGGGATACCAAAGAGAAAGTAAGGGTTGTGCAACAGAACTTGAAAGCAGCCAAGGATCGACAGCGTTCTTATGCTAACCTGAAGCGCAGAGATATTCAGTACAAAGTGGGTGATAAGGTTTTCTTAAAAGTGTCACCGTGGTGAAAGGTTCTCCGTTTCGGAAAGAAAGGCAAACTAAGTCCACGCTTTATTGGACCATATGAGATCCTAAGAAAAGTAGGTCCAGTAGCGTATCAGTTAGCTTTGCCGATGGAGTTAGCTAGACTACATGATGTTTTTCACGTATCTATGCTTTGAAAATATCGGTCAGACCCTTCGCATGTGTTACCGGTACAAGACGTCCGAATTCAGCCAGACTTTTCTTATGATGAAGAACCGAAAAGGATTTTGGACAGGGAAATCAGACAGCTCCAGAATAAACAAATACCGTTGGTTAAGGTCTTATGGCAACATCATGGTATTGAAGAAGCCACATGGGAACCAGAGGAAGCTATGAGATTGCAATACCCTCAGTTGTTTGAAGCAGGTAAGAATTTCGAGGATGAAATTCTGTTAAGTGGGGGAGTATTGTAACACCCCAAAACCACCCCAGTAGTTTGAGCCTGTCAGTGTCTGTATGTGTGTGCTTTATATGTTGGATGTATGTGTTAATTTTGATTATTTATTTAATTTATGTGTGTGTATATGTATTAGTTTGAGAAGAGGATATAGGTTGGTATATGATTTAATGTATGGGACTAAGATGTGAGCAAGGGATAAATTAGTGTGTATAGAAGTGTATGGGAGTAGGGTGTGTTATGGGGCAAGTGTCTTATGGGGAGAATGACATGTGGCATAAATGATAAGTTAGCATTTAATGGGTTTGGTGAGAGAGAGAGAGAACAGCCATTCCGTCTTGTTTCCCGTTCTTTTTCCCTCTTTCACGCCATTCTCTCCTTTTCTTCTTTCTTCTTCTTTGTTCCTTCTTTTCTTGGCCCGATCTTGCTCCCTCTCCTTTCCTTGAGTAGTTTGGGTTGTTTAGCTTGTAAATTTGAAGCTCAAAAGGTGAGTATGGGTTAGCGATGTCTTAGATTTTCTTCTTCCTCTTCTCTAGGTTTTATAATTATATATGTATATGTGTGGGTTGTTGTAAAATTGATCTTAGTTGTTGTGGGTTTGTGGTTCAGAGGAGTCTCCTAGACCAGAAAAAGGGAAAGAAATAGCTAGCGGGAGCAGAGCTCACGAGTAGGAGCAGAGGAGATAAGGTTTGGGAACATTTATTTCATATGTGTATTTGTGATTTAAGTTGGGTTTTAGCTTTGATTAGAGTTACGAATTGAATATGTATAGCTTGAAGTGAAATTAGCATGATATGTGGTGCTAGAGATTGAATATTGTTGAAGGATTTGCAAGAAATCATGTGAATAATTGCAATTGTTGTTAAATATATTGTTTTGGAATTTCGTGGAATTGGGCATGCATTTGGCTTGATTTAGTTAAGATGAATGGGGATAAAGCTGGGTTTTAATTATATTATGAGTTATTGATGCTTGTGTTGCTTAATTTTGAGGTTTAGAATTAATTTTGGAAGTTTGAATGTGTTTAGTGTGAGAATTATGCAGATTTTGGGCGTAAGAGCTGAAAAACCCGTATCTGTCGCGATCGCGACACTGTCGTGAGCGCGACAGAGCGCGGAGGTTTCAGCCCTTGCGCCGGCGCGAGAGGTGTCGCGCCGAGGAGCTCGAAGGGAGCTCTCTGTCGCGAGCGCGACAGAGTACTCGAAGCTCCGAACTTGTGCAAGGCTCTCTTCTGTCGCGAGCGCGACAACCCTCGCGAGCGCGACAAAGAGCAGCACCTACGTCCTCTCGCGAGCACGAGGTTACTCGTGATCGCGAGACGAGGCGGGGAGGTGTATTTTTGCTTCTGTCGCGAGCGCGACAGACGTGACTTCCAAACTTGATTTCTTCTCCTTTTTGCTTCATGACTTGATTTTTTTTGCATGCACTCTTTTATTAAAGCCTTGAATACCTATTTAAATGAATAATATGTATGTTAATTTGACAAGATTTCATATAACCTGCTAATGTCGGAAAGTGGATAGCTAGGCATGCCTAATAGAGTTATGTGTTGCTGCAGCTATGTGTACGATTTTGGACCCTGATTAGGTCCCCCGATCGGATCCTCGCGATCCTTCTGTTTGAATCTTTCTTAATATTCTATATGAAAATAATTTGGAACAAAAATAAAAAGAATGATTTGATACCTTCGGGTATCTATGTGTTTATAATACGATATTGATACTCTCAAGTATTTATGTGTACTCGTTATCCACTCTTTATGATTAAGCGGGTGTTAGTGTGTCTGTGTACAAGAACATTGGATGATAATATAAGTATTTGAATTAATTATGTATGATTCTATATCTATAATTATATAATTATCATGTGCTTTCGGCTGTCATCACTGTGAGTGGCGGTTATGCATTTGTGTTTTCCCCACTAAGCAATTCCGCTTAGCATGGGTGTTTATCCGTGTAGGTGTGGAAGGTTTTGGTACTCATGGTTTGGGCGTGTCGCATCGGGAAGGCCAACGCAACTAGAGATTAAAGTTTCGTAGTATAGGCTTTCCTTTCTTTTGTAATAGATATAATGTTTTGTTAGCCCTTTGGAACAGTGTACCTTTGGCTTTTATATATTTGTTTTGTTGTGTCTGTTGCAAAATGTAAAGACCTTTTTTATGTATATTAATAAAAGTATTCATTTTGTTCAATATCACTCTTCTTTCTTTCCGAGCTTGATTTATCCTTGATATGTTACTTTGTATGCGATGTTTTCCTTATTTGTACTAGTGGGATGTGACACTCCTACCTATCTGGATCCTTCTCCCTCTAATTCTCGGAGAAGTCTCCATGGTATAGGTTGGGGTGTGACACCTTCCACAGGTAAATCCACATCGGAATAAACCAGATTTTCCCCTGAACCACCTTTAACCAGCTCCAACAGCTCAGATGGTGAGATAGTGGTGGCCACGGTGGACTCGCATAAGGCCTCTACTAACTTCTGCCTATGTGATGCGGATTGTCTCAACAAGTCCCAAATGGATATCTGAGCTGCTGTCTTCTTCAACTGTTTCACCAGCCCATCTTCCTCAAGCTCCTTTTTAGTATGTGTAGGCGCTGAATCTTGAGGCCTTTCCACCTCTGGAACTACTCTGCCACTTCTAGTCACTGCCCCAACCTTTTTCTTTTCCTCATCTTCTGAATCCCAGGGATTCCCAAGTTCTTGACTTTCGTCACTTTCATCTCCACTCTCACCAGTGGACCAACAGTCTATCGTCACCACGAGAACCCCTTCCGGGTGATAGCGACATACTGATTACCATATAGATCCTTCAACACATACCATTCGGGCAAGCTAGACCCGATCATATACACTGGCAAAGGAACTGTATGATTACCAGACTTCTTCCTCTTCTCTCTCTTTTTTGGATCTGTAATCTGCTTATTATCAATGACATCTTTGATTTTGTTTCTCAAAGTTCTGCAGTAGTCAGTCAGATGGCCTGTGTACTGATGATAAGCATAGAACTGATCACTCCTATGTCCTGGCTGACCCTAGTTCATGGCTGGCCTTGGCTCCAAAGGTCTCAACTGCCCCTCCTTCGTCAATCTTTCCAAAACCCAAGATAGGGGATGGCCCAAATTCGAGTAGTACCTCTGGCCCTTATTGGATTCTGTTGCCAAGACCTCAGCTATTCTGCCATTGCGACTCTTATTACTGCTACTACTCCCAGCACCAGCTGATCTATTCCCTGATTGGTTCCTGAAATTCTTCTTGACAAAACTCTCTTGGCTTGCCTTCTTTGCCAAATACTCCCCTTCTGCTTGATGGATATATCCTTTAAAGATTCTCAATCTCGGATCCCCTTCATCCTTAATCCATCTCTTAGATACGGACTCGCATTTCGGATGAATAGCCGAATCTGGTCTGGGGTATCCGGCTTCCTTCCCATTTCCATCACCCGATCTCTCCACCGAGTAAGATACTCGTGGAATAATTCATTGGGTTTCTATTGAAGTAACTCTAAATCTTTCAGCGTAACCTCCATCCGGGTGCTAGAGTC
Organism: Excoecaria cochinchinensis; assembly: GCA_947683425.1. Lineage (NCBI taxonomy): Eukaryota > Viridiplantae > Streptophyta > Magnoliopsida > Malpighiales > Euphorbiaceae > Excoecaria > Excoecaria cochinchinensis. Next base: position 5,381,243 of record CANTUQ010000038.1, read on the forward strand.
ATATTATTTAAGAAACTCCTTAGTTAGCAGGTCCCAATCTTCTCTTGCCCTTCTATCCAAGTCATGGTACCAGTCTATGGCAGGTCCAGTCAAACTGAGATAGAAATATTCCACCTTCTGTCTCTTAGTGAGCATAGTCCCTTTCATCACAAGTGTATACTGCTTGATGTGGGCAAATGGATCTGATGTGCCATCAAATTTGGGCAGCTCGAGCATCTTAAATCTCTGAGGAAGTATCTCATTGTCATCCAAATCTCTATCCTCTGGGCTTATCCCCTTTCCTGCAGATAGTAAACGAGCCATTGCCTCAACTTTCTCCTCTATCTTTTTCAGAGCAGCATCTTCTTTAGGAGGTCTAGCTTTTACCGACATGGATTCTTCGTGTTCATCCTCTACAAAGTCCTCCTTAGGCCTATGCTCCCCCATCCTTCTAGGATCAACATTTGCAAGAACCCTGGGATCTACAGTAGGGGGTGGTTCCATAACTGCTGTCGAAGGTGGCTCCCTAATAGGAATCTATTCGACTTGTCCTCCGACATGAGGGGCAGGTTATTGGCCAGCTCGCTGTGCTAAAGCAGCAATTAAGTTACCTATTATTACCATTATCCTGCGCTCAAACTCTTCAAATCTGCGCTCCATTTCTTGGGCCCTTCGGTCCATTTCTTCGATAACCATAGCCCGGGTGGCATTCGCTTCTTGGTTGGCCATATCTAATGATAACCCTGAAGATAAGGATTATGTGCTATCTGAAAGTGACCCCGAAACCCAATATGTGACTCGCTCTACTGGCTCGAAGAACGAGTTTCTCTTTACCAGTCAGCCATCTGGACCCCTAGATCACTGATTCGTACCTATGATGGCTGAAATATAGAGGGGTTAGAATGATACATGCGATGTATGAAAAAAATGCATAATGAAACGTATATGCAAAATGTTGTATATGAAAGATAAAATGTACACACCCCAAAATGCATATGCTTTTATATACATGAACGACATGTAATGCATTACCGTGCCGAAAGATCAAGAAATTACAACGATACATGTGATACATGAAAAGAATTACACACAAAATGATAATGTACTTATGAAAGGCATATGCATCGAACACAATGTACACACACAAAATGACGTGTATGTGTTTTTCTTTCTTCTCTCTCTTTTTTTCTTTTTTTTTTAAAAAAATTGCGCGTACAAAATAAATCGTATTCACAAGAAATAAAATTATATTTTGGCATGCATGAATGACACATGTGATGGATGATCGTATGTTATGCAATATTTACATCGACATGCAAGCAAATAGACCCTTCTAACCTTATTACTCCCACACACGAGGTCGTGCAGTCGCTCCCCTAGGCGGGCTTAACCCATGGGTCAACGGGGAACCCGATGGGCGTGTATGGTGCATGGTGATATACCAGCAGCATAATACTCTTAATGTAAAAGCACATGCATATGGGTTTTGGCCATTATATATTTGGACCATTCAAATAGACTAAAAATGGGCCCATCGGGGCATGATAGCCTTTGATGAGTGTCCAATTAATATGATTGAATTGGTTTAATACATAAGGGCCCATGTAGCAAGCATCGTATTAAGGAGCATACTACCTAGTGGAAGTTTCTATTACTATTACATGAGCTTTAGTCATGGGTGGTGTTACTTTAGGTCTACCCAAGCATGGTCCCTACTAATGGGTCTAGCTCATCACGATCATAACAATCGATCGGGTCTCCATTTGATATACCATTTGAAGGTACAAGGCTTGGGCTGGTGATTATCCCGAGCACTTCCCTATAATGAATGAAAGTAGGGTCGTGCTTTAGGAACGCACCGGGGTAAAATAAGGGACTAACTAGCATAGCTCTAAGGCTCTAATGGTAACAATGCAATTTCGAGGAAAAATGGAATTTTTGTTTGTTAATAACTCAATTATAACTTTAACTTAATTCACTTTCAAAGCGAAGTTTCGATCATCCACAGTGGAGTCACCACTGTGATGCGCGCCGAACCAGCAAGGCCCTTATTGAACCCGCTTTTAGGATTCGAGGGATTGGTTCGCGTCCTTTTTATCTTGGGTTACATGAGACATTTTGGAATCCCCTATCGAATAGAATATTGGGAGGTTCATTTAATCCCGTGAAACCTTTAGAAACCTTTGAGGCATTTCGGAGTCGCCACCCAATTTACAAGAAATTGAGAAAGGTCATCTAACCTGGGGGGGTCTTAAACCAGAGAAGGCGTTCGGAACTTCACTTTTATTCATGCCTTAAGTTAAGTTTATAAATGAGTTTTTAAGAAAATGAAATTCTATCTCTCATCTCACGCGATCATGCAATAAATTTAAAGTGCATTTCGATCACATTGGAAAGCCATAAAGAAAGTGTAAAATAAAGCAATAGATAAATTACAAAAAAAAAATTGGGACAGAACAATCCCCCAAAATAAAGAAAGCATAAATAAAATAAAAGGATAAACTTGCCAAAAAATTAATTACAAGGGCCCAAAATGAATAAATAAATAATTACATCACAAAAAGAAGAATAATAAAATACATCATACATAAATCGGGATATTTATTGAATTTTAGGAACATTGGTTCCTTTGATTAATCTTAAAAAAAACTTGAAGAATTATTTTGGGAATTGATTGAGAAAACCGGGATGAGTGATCCCATTTTATAAAAAATAATTTGGTTAAAAATAGGACATTGGTCCATTTTAATAGAAAAATCCCAATTTTAATTATTGTAGAAAAACATGAATTTTCATAATAAAATGGATCTAAAATACATTTTGCATGCAACATACAAAATAATAAAATAGGGAAAATACAACAAAAAATGCGAACCAAACTTTGAAGACTTTTAATCCTCGATCCTCCAACTCGCCCATAGGTAACACTCAAATAAAAAGACAAGGTATTGCAACAAAAAAAATAAGAAAATGAAAATTATGGTTATTAATTAAATCAAGTAAAATAAATAAAACAAAATGAAATTTATAAACAAACCAAATTAAGTGAGATGTATAAAATAAAATATGATAATAAATCAAATTAAATTTAATGAAATGAACAAAATAAAATAATGAACAAAATTAAATTAAATGAACAAACTAACAAATATATTAATTAAGCCAACCAAGTAAATAAATCAAATAAATAAAGGATACATGAAAGAATGAATCAATGTATGTGTGAACAAGACAAGATGGAATTAGAGGGAAAATAAAAACAGGGATGGCCCATGCATGAAAAGCATAAGAACAATTAAAAGTCATGCATGGAAATTAAAGAAAAGAAAGAGCAAGATGGCCACTGTTCACGTGGCCATCATGCAAAGATAAAGAAAGAAAACATGCAAATTGATTAAGTTTGGATAAATAGGTTTATTAGGTTAAAGATGCAAAATTAACATGATTAAATTAATGATTTACATGTTAATCACAATAAGCATGAATATTTACATGGCAAAAAGATCAACAAAAATAAATTAATTAATTACATGTCAAAATAATAAATGTTAAGAATAATAGGAAATCAAAGCAAAATGAATTGGTTAATTACATGTTAATAATGAGAAATCATGGCAAAATTAATTAATTATATGTTAAGAATAGAAATTAAAACAAAAGAAATTAATTGATGATATGTTAGGAATAAAATCAATAAAACAATACTTACATGAAGAAAATAATAAAAAAATATAGAATAAGATAAAAAAAAATAATTAGTTCGGAGCCCAGAAAATTTACCCTCAGATTTAGATTCAATGGAATAATGATGATTTTCTTGGAAAATTCCTCAAACAAATAATTTAGCAATAAAATTAATCCCTTTTGTTTATGGAGAAAACAAAAAAATTAATTTGAATGCTTAAAAGATTGAAAATTGATTTGCAAGTGAAAATTAATTCCTTTTGCTTATGGAGAAAACAAAGAAATTAATTAGAATGATTAAGAATTGAAACTTGAATTTCCAATATCGATTAATCCTTGTTAATGGAAAATATAGAAATCTGATTTTTTAAACAAAAAAAATCAAAGAAGAAGAAAAGAAAAAGCTCTCAAAAAATCTGATGTCCAAAATAATGGAGGCTCCCCCTTTATGTTTTTTTCATCTCAAAGTATTTATATGATGGAAAAATAAAATCCTAATTTTATTAGGAAAAGAAATTTAATTTTAATTCAATTTCCTACCTTTTTTTTACAAAATCAGCTTTTATTTATTAATTATCTAAAAAAATGATTTAGAATTTAAGTTGGACTCAAAAACCTTAATTTTGGGTGAAAAAACTAGTTTTGGGGCAAAAATTGGCGGGAAACCGTGGAATCGGTGAAATCTGGGCGAGCTACTGCGGAGCACTGTGAGAGCGCGCTCAGTGCTCCTCGGACGCTGGCGCAGCGATTCGTACGAGGGCACGCGCGCATAGCATTGGGGACGCTCGCCCCCAGCTCGGCGCGGCTGCCGCAATGGTCCGAATTTTTTTTTTTAAATTAAAATTTTTTACTTAAAATTAGTACTTTTAAACTCATTTTTTCATTTTTTAATTTTTAAAATATATATTTTTTATTTTTTTATTCCTTAAAAAGCAAATTTTCACCAGAAAATCATCACTTCCATATTTTTGCCCGCGAACAGACATCTAATCATCTTTGGGTAACCCTAGTCTGGGCTGCCTCAGGTTCCGATGTTTACAGTACCCAAAAAGGATTCTATATGCATGGGAGATTCCAAAAGGAATCAAACACTTCGGCTACAGCACTTAGACACTATAGGCATGCCTATCTATCCACTACTCGACTTGCAGGCTAAATTATTAATTCCAGTTAACATTCATTCATTTGCACTATATAATATCCACATAATCACATTGAGAAATATTATAGCATATGATATCTTGCACACACATATGGATTTTCAATCATGCTCCCACTTCATCATATAAGTTCACATTTCATTATACACATTCACATTATAGATCCAATTAAGTATTGCTAAAGTTGATTGAATCCCAATTCATACACGTATACAACATTAGATAGTGTTTTAGAAAGAATTGAAGAAAGTTCAAGTACCTCACATTGACAACCAAATGGTTGTGATCATGAAATAAACACAAACTAAAACAGAATGCAAACCATAGGTAACTCACGGTGACAACCAAATGGTTTTGACCGTGACATACAAACAATCCAAAACAGAATGTAAATTAGAAGCATCTCACGGTGACAACCAAATGGTTGTGACCATGACATGCAAAAAATCTGAGGCAAAATAGAAAACATGCATACCTAATGGTGACAACCAAATGGTTGTGACCGTGACATAGCAAATTTGAGGCAGAAAAGAAATCAAAGGCACTTAATATATTCTTTTCAAACCCTTACTTCCTATCTCAAAATACTTGACCATTGAAACTCATCAAAACACCATTTTTAACCAACATATCCTTCTAACAAAATGTTCATATATATGTTAACTTTGACAAGATACAATTCTCATTACAATTGAACTTAAAATCGAGTTGCGGCCCAAGGAACACAACTGGATCCAAAAGCCCTCCTACAAACTTTTGACTACAATTGAAGGCACTTTTGAAGGCTTTAGAGTCCTCAAAACAATAGGGCTATTTCTACAACAATTAAAGGTATATACAATGTGATTTCAATCCAATTAGTCTCAGTCATGCCAGACTTACAAAACTCATTTTATGACCTAAACATTCCGAGTAGGTCAAAAAAAGGTACACAAACCATTTCTACACCTTCTAACTTATCAAGCTTCAAACCTACTTACTTAGCATAACTTTTCGTCATACTCAAACCAAACTTCCATAATACAAACATGAACCCTACGACATACTAAAATTCACATTACATATCCATCCATTCATAGATCACACAACAAATTTCAAGTTTTTGAAAATTAGGGTTCAAGCTTAATATCAATACATGACAATCTATCTAACACAATCAACACACATCTTCAATTCCATTCCACACACAACACTAATACACAAATCAAACTATGGAATGTAACAATTAGGACAAAATCAAGCAAAGTTTCCCAAACCTTTTCTCCTTAGCTCCAATTGTGCTCACTTGGCACTAGGCACTAGGCTCTCCCACCTTCTCTTTCCCCTTGTCTTTCTTTGTTTCTACCACTACAAACACAATCCAATTCCCAGAATTGGACCAAGGAGATCAATCTTAAACTCATCATAGAAAGAAGATGGAGAAGAAGAAGAACAACAACTATAATTACTTACCTTGCTAATCCAAGAATTCAGCTCTACTAATGAATCAATTAATCATTCTATAGAAATCATGTAATCAAAGACTAAAGATGATGAGACACAAAAGAGGAGAAGAAGAAGAAGAAGAAGAAGAAGAAGAAGAAGAAGAAAAAGAAGAAGAACAGAAGAAATAAAGAGAGGATAGCCAAAGAAGACATGTAGAAAATGGAAGTTTTTTCTCTCATTAAGACTATATATTGCATGCATTTGATGAGGTGGTGTAGACACCGGGTCCCGAGGCGGTCCAAGATCAGAATTACGCGATGATGAAAATGATACCGGCTTATAGGCAGAGGTGTAAAAAATGATGTTTCTCTTGTCGAGACCCTCGTTATTTTTTTAATAAAAAAATAAATATATATAAAATATATTATCATAAAAAATTTTTATTAAATTAATTCTAAAAATAATATTATTGGGAAGTGTTATTTTCGTTTTCTTTAAAAAAAAGGGGAAATTTAATTAGTTATTTAATTGAATTGAATTAAATTAATTAAATGATTTAATTGAAAAGGGAAATTAAATTAGTTATTTAATTTAATTGAATTAAATTAATTAATTGATTTAATTGAAAAGGGAAATTAAATTAGTTATTTAATTTAATTGAATTAAGCTAATTAATTGGTTTAATTGGAAAAGAGGAATTAAATTATCTAATTAATTTAAGGAAAAGAAAAGAATTTAGAAGGTTTTTCTAAAAAAAAAAATATTAAATAAATGTAAAATGTATGGCCACTTTACCAATTGTTGGTCGCGTGATGGCAAAATGTCCATCACGCGGCCACTTTTGGTTTTTGGCCAAAGTGGCCAGTGGTGGCCACTTGGCCATCACGCGGCCGCTTGTAGCTAGGTGCGCGCAGGCACGCGATGACAGCGCAACGCGCGTGTCTCTGCACGCTGCCGAGGGCAGCACGCGCGGTGACAGCCCACCGCGCACGCTGTTTCCCCCTTGCCTGCGTGGTACCCCTTGGGCCACGCGGCCACCTCTTTGGCCTGCCATTTTCGCTGTTTTTCGGCATTTCAGTCCGTTTTGACCGCTGATTTTTTTCCTTTTTCTGTGCAATTTTTGGGAAGTAAAATTAAAAGAATAAATTATTTTTTCTTTATTTTGGAACAACCCAGCGAATTAAAAGAAAAACTGAGTTTCATTTTCAGGGGGCTGGATTTTTGGGTTCAAGAAAAAAACAATATTTTCTCTCAACCAAGCCAAGCAAAAAGTCACAAAATATTCTTCTTTTTTTTTTCTCTTTTTATTTTTCTTCAAGAACATTTAATTTTTGGATGATTTTGAGCTTGGAAAATTAATTTCTTTTGCTCAAAACTCACATCCAAAATATTTTCTTGACTTAAATTTGTTAAAAAAAATCAATTTCTACTTTTTTAAAATAATTACCACCACAAATTCGACAAGGGGAGCGGATCTAGACATCTTTTCTCTTCAATCTACAACTCTGAGGGTAAACACTAGAACCAATTTCATTCATTTTTTGTACATTATTTATCGTCGTGAATATTCTGCCTCTGCTTGCCATTAACATCATGCTCTTTGTCTAATACTCTCCTTGCTTGGCTCCTGTTGACACTTTTCACTTAATTTTCCTTGTGACCTTTTTAGTCTATTTTATGTGGTTTTGTTTATTGTTTTACTGACGCCATCTTCTTCATGTTATTAGTATTATTATTATCATGTTACTAACTATAATTTTATGCTCTTGCTACTGTTCATGTTTGTGCGCTTACCATTATTATTTATTATTATGTTGATGGCCATTAACATTCTGTTGCTATTATTATTATTATTATTATTATTATTATTATTATTATTATTATTATTATTATTATTATTATTACTATTCATTATTTGTTTTTCTGTTATTATTATTATTATTATTATTATATTTGTTTATTATCAATTGATTATTCTATTTTCATATTATTTATTATTTATTATTTATTATCATTATTAATTATTATATTATTATTATTATTATTATTATTATTATTATTATTATTATATATTCATTTTGTATTTATTGATATTATGTTATTATAATTATTATTATATTTCATTCTCATTCATTTTCTATGTTTTTATATTACTATTTGTTAATGTTATTGTTAGTATCATTATTTGATTTATTTATTATTAATATTGTCGTGTTATATTTATTGTTATTATTAATTTCGTCGTGTTTGTCTCATCATTATAATTTGACTTATCTAATGTTTATCCCGTTTTCACTTTTTTAATTTTTAAGATCATTACTAATATTTTCGATATCATTTTTGTATGAGATTTAACTCGAGTCGGGTTATTTGAGCATCCCCACGATTCCCCGGATGGGTCGCGACGTGTGAAGGGCCACACCGGTTTTGGTGAGATCTTTCTCAACTCTTTCTTTATGTTGTGTTATGTGTTTGCTTGTATAAATTTTATTCATGCACACGTGCGATAAAAAGTCATAAAAATATTTATACAATTAAATTAAAATCTTCTACTAATAAAATTGGGACCAATGTCTCTCATTTTAGCCAAACAATAAAAATATCACAATTAAAACAAAGAGACAATTTTCTTCAAAATGGGATCACTCATCCCCGTTTTCATCAAACAACCAAAACGACTCTTTGAACACTCTTTAAATAAACACGAAGGAACCAATATTCCTAAACTTCCAAACAAGCACGAAGGAACCAATATTCCTAAAATAATGCCCCGATTTATGTATGCCTTTTCTTATTTTGTGTGAGTGTTTTAAATTCATGTTCATTTCCTTTTGGGTCCTTGTAATTAATTTTGGGTCAATTTTATTTTTGGTGATTGTATTCCGTCCCTACCTATTTCTAATTTCCTTTTATTGGCGGTTGTATTCCGCCCTTATTTTTCTTGTAATTGTGTGTGTCACACCCCATTTGCCCCCTAGTCGAACGAGCAATATGTATGTGTGTGCATTTCCATGGTTTTGGCATATCATAAGGGTATTTGGTATATATGCATATTTTGTGGGTTTGTTACTGTGTGGTGGTGCATATAGAAATAAGGTGTCCATAAGTGGAGTTAGGATCACATGCATGTGAGCATATCATTATGTGTGAGTATTAGATGAGATTGCATTGTGTGTGTTGCTCATACATGTGTAGGGTGCATTATTGGAGTGTTTCATTATGTGTGTGTGACATGTGCATCTAGTGTGTGAGTGATTAATGCCCTCCACTAAGATGTTGACAAGTGTAAAGGGGGAGAAAAAAAAGGAAAGAGAAAGAGGAAAAGGGGGAAATTCATATTCCAAACCCCATTTTCCCGTGCTCCCTTCTCCTTCCCTCTTCTTCTTCCTCTTTGCTCTTCTCTAAGTGATTTTCTTGGATTCAAGTTGGTGTGGTGGGAATTAATTGCTCCTCGTGTTTGATTGGTAAGCTTTATACTTTTGGTTTTGCTTTTGTTCAAGTTCTTCTTCTCCTCTTCCTATTTTGTGGGTTAAGGTTTTAAATTAGGGTTTTGAGTTTGTGTATTTTTGTGGTTTGGTGTTTAGCTGAGCCTCCTCGTGAGCTAAAGGGAAAAGAGAAGGTTGGGACTAGTGGAGCTCATTTTGGAGCTAAGGATTGCAAGGTTTGGGAATTTGTGCTATTTGAATAGTTGGCATGTTTAATTGAATGAAATTCTGGAAATTGTGACATTCTTGATGTTTTTACTAGTTATTATATTATGGGTTTTGGTTCTCTTTGTCTATTAAACCTTGATTGTGTGTTTTGGGAACCAATGTGAGTTTGATGGAATTGTGGTATGAATAGTGATTAAATGGATTATGTAAATTGATATTGTTCTTTGAATTCATGAGTAGGAATTGTTAATGGCATGATTCAATGATGTTGATTTGCTTTATTATTATTATTAGAGTGTGGATATGTGGTTTGACGTGAGAGTTTGGGATTTTTTGCTTTAATGACCTGAAAATCGCTCTTAGGAATCGCATCTGGGCATGGGTCACGGTGGCAACCAGTTTGGTTACCACCGTGAGGCACGAACCAGATGCATTCTGCCGTGAGTTTGAATATGTCACGGTGGCAACCAATCTGGTTACCACCGTGAGGTGTTCAGACTTTAGATTCTGTTTGGGCTGTGGGTATGTCACGGTGGCAACCTATTTAGTTACCATCGTGAGGTACCCAAGAGATGCATTCTGTTTTGAGGTCTGGGTATGTCACGGTGACAACCAGATGGGTTACCACCATGAGGTACCCCAGACTTACATTCTGCCGAAATCCTTGGTATGCCACGGTGGCAACCAAATTGATTACCACCGTGACCTAGCCTATTTTTGCAAAAGAATCCTATTTTTTTCACATGTTTTAGAGATGTTATACTATTGATTTTAACATTCAGTATCACTTGATATGAGCCATAATTGTGCAGGTACTGATCTATTTAAAGTATATGAATCCTTCGCTTGTTATAATTGAAATGTAGATGTTAACTGTATAATTTTAGCCTGCAAGAGTCAGTCTAGTGGATAGTTAGGCATGCCTAATAGAGTCTTATAGCTGCAGCCTCTGTTCAGTTTGGACCCAGATCAGGTCCCGTTTGGTTCCTCGCGAACCCTTTTATGTGTATGGATCTTGTTTAAGGTCCCTTTTGAAAATGTTTTGTGAAAGTTAAAAGTAAAATTGGTTTCTCGATTCGTACCCGTAAGGTACTGTCTGTAATCAGCTCGTACCCGTAAAGTACTGTCTGTTCACTCGTTATCCACTACCTTGAGTCAGCAGGTGCTTATTGTTTGATTTGCTTTGATATTTATGAGAATGTATTATCCGAATATGTTTATTAATGAGATGTTATGAAGGCAGTTGTACTTTATCGAAGGTATGACTCTATATGTTTACATGTTCATATGTTCATACTCTTATTTAATGTGTATTTCTGATTATGCCATCTGTATGTGTTTGCCTTGACGACCGTTGTGAATGGTTGTCCTTATGCTATATGTGTGTTTCCCCACTAAGCATTATCGCTTAGCATTGTGTGTTACCTGTGCAGGTGCGGAAGGAGTTTGCTTTGGGAGAGTCACAGCCATCGAAGCCAACACAGTAGGGTCTTAGTGTAAGGCTTTATTTTTGTATGTTGAGGATTCTTTTTGTATAGAACTCTCTTACATCAGTTTTGTAATAGCTTCCGCTTTTGTACATGTATTTTGGGATTTGTAATTATCTGTTGTATCTCTTGGTTGATCTAACAGTAATGTAATGCTTCCATTATATTAATGCATGATCAGCCTTAGTTCTTATGTTTCGCAATAGTTTTTAACTGCCCCATGTTTATGTATGTTTATCTTTGATTGAAATTATATATATATTTATGCTTTGTGTGGTTGCACCCTGACTTATACGGCATCTTACTCCTCATGGGATGGGATCGCCTAAGTACGGGTAAGGGGTGTTACAGTGTGCTTGCATGTTTACTGCTTTCTTCATTTATTTCATTTATCGCTCTTTATCACTTTTCTTTACGTGCTTGCAATGCGCCTTTAATTTAAATGCATCGATCGCGTGAGATGAGAGATATAATTTTAAGGGATTAAAAACCCATTTATAATTAACCAAAGCATAAAAAAGAGGGAAGTTCCGGACACCATATCTCTAGTTTAGACCGTTAGAGGTGAGAGACTTTTTCCTAATTTCTTGCAAATTGGGTGGCGACTCCAAATGCCTCAAAGGTGCCTTTAGGTTTCATTAGACTAGGTTGTTCTCCCCAATGTTCTATTGGGAGGAATACACCGATGATGTCTCATGGTGCCCATGATCAAAAGTCGCAAACCAATACCTTCGAATCCCAAAGGCGGATTCAAAGCGAGGGCCCTTCCTGGGTGCTTGCGGCGTGCGTCACAGTGGCGACTCCACTGGGGACTATGTGTTTGAGACTTTGCTCCGAAAGTGCTTTAGTTAAAATGTATAATTGGGTTTTTAAAACTTAAAATCCTATCTCTTTTCGAAATTGCATAGCATTTTAGAGCCTTAGACTTACGATAGTTGGTCCCTCATTACCTCGGTGCATTCCCGAAGCACGACCCTACTTTCAGTCATTGTAGGGAAGTGTCAAGGATAATCACCAGCCCAAGCCTTGTACCTTTTGGTATATCAATGGAGACCCAATTGGTCACTACGCTAGTGATGAGCTAGACCCGTTGGCAGGGACCACGCTTTGGTAGCCCTAAAGTATCATCACCTTAACTAAAGCTCATGTAATCGCAAATAGAAACTTTCACTAGGTGGTATGCTTCTTAATACGATGCTTGTGATGTGGGCCGTCACGTATTAAACAAAATCAAACAAAATAATTGGTTCTTTATCAAAGGCTTTAATGGCCCGATGAGCTCACCTTAACTTGATTGAATTGTCCAAAAACGTAATGGCCAAACCCCATACGAATGCGCATTAGATTAGGAACGTTATGCTGCCGGCTTTTTGCCATGCACTTCGCGTGTCCATCGGGTTCCCCGTTGACCCTCGGATGAAGCCTACTTAGGAAAGAGACCGCATGACCTCGTGTGTGGGAGAAATAAGGTCGGAAGGATTTATCTGCTTGCATGTGGTTGTGGATACTGTACAGCATGCCCATGCATCGCATGTCATTCATACATGTCAATCAAATAAATACATGTACAAATAATAATATTTTATCTCATGCTGTGTGTATATACCTTTCTGTCTGCATGCTATTTTTTTCACATGCGCATATTATCCTGTGTATAATCTCATGCTGTGTGTGTATATATCTTCTCATCTGCATATTATTCTTTACGCATGTACATATCATACTGCGTGTGGTTTTTTCCATGCATCCCACCGTATTGTGGTAATCCATGGATCTCGCATTTGCACCAGTATGATCATGCATTATACATATCATTCATGCATCATTCTAATAACTCGACCTTTCAACCATCATAAATTCATCCAAGTGGACCAGAGGTTCTGACGATCGACTAGTGACGACAGACTCGCCCTTTGGATTGCTAAAATTAGTGCATGTTTGGAATTTTGAGCCACTCTCAGTGACTAGTGAATTATCTTTAATGGCAGAACTACCACGAGAGACTGGTGCTATGACGGTATAAGACCTAGATAAGAGTCTTGGGGATTTTGAAAGGAGAATGTTTGCCATGATAGAAAACATTGCTCCTCAAATGGCACCAAATTCCAGCCAGCCGCCTGGGGCCCCTGCTATTGAACAAGTTGAATTGCCTAATATGGAAGAGGCTCCTGTAGCGGTCCCTACCGTACGACAACCAGATGTTGAGCCCAGAGCAGCGACACCTCTTGAGCTGAAAAGAATTCTTGGCCTGAAAGGTGATCTCATGGTGGAGGAAGAGGATGGGCAGGTAACTCCTCGGACTGTGAAGAATGAAGTCCCCAAGGGAGAGGATAGCACGGTAAAGGAGATAAAAGGCGGGATTGAAAAGGTTGAAGCTCAGAAGACGACTACTATAGAGGATTTAGTTGCCGTCGTGGTGCCACTTGTCGAACAACAGCCTACTGCTCCTGCAATGTTGCAAAAAGAGCATGATCTGACTAACGGAGTATACCTGCAACTGAGTTTAGAGGAGAGCCACCTTTTACTCCGTCATCTGAACTAAAAGGCAAGAGGCAGGTCTCGGAGGATGGGTTTCTGATAATGACACGGGGCCTGAAGAGAAGGATGGAGGTCCTCGAAGAAGAAATTTCAAAGTCTAAACTTGCAATTGCTCGGGCTTGCAATTGCCCGGGCTGCTCATGAGAAAGTCTCTGTGAACTTAGGAAAGAGAAATCGACCGTATAAGTGTGACATCTGTGCCAGCACTCAAGGGACAAAGGAAACCTCGACGGTTAGAACAGTTCAAAAATGTTATTTCGGCATGGACGGATATGTTCCTCAAGCAGTGGAGGAGGACCTGCGCTCATGGTTAGCCAACCCAGCCAGAAATCGAGGGCATAGGAGGTGTCGGCGACATGCTAGATATCTGAGGAATAATTACCAAACCCCAAAAGGTCGAGTGTAGGATCATGTTAATGATAAACAACTGATAGTCTTCAAAGAAGGGGGCAACGTCATTGGGGGTGACAATCAGGAAAGCTCAAGTCTCGGTGATAACAGTGTGAGAGATGTTGAGGCCACCAAGCTTCCAAATATTGGAACTACTCAAGATCACTATACCATTTGGGATAAGACTTTATATGAGCACCTCTTTCACTTCATCAAAAAGGGGAAGCTATAGCCGAAACCTGCAAAACCCATCGAGAGCTAAGGGCGTCCCGGTCACCGTGCAGATTGGTATTGTGCTTACCATCAGCATACTGGGCATGAGACTGATGGGTGTCGAACTCTGAGAATGTGTATTCAAGGCCTCATTAATGAGGAGTTGAGAGGTGTGGAGAATGGTTCCCGGAAGTGATAGTAAATCGTCGACTACGGCATCAGTGTTGGCAAGAAGGGAGGATGTTAGCTGTTTAGATGCTCTTGTTTATTTTTGAACTATCTCATGATGGTGTTTTAACTCTTTAACTCTAATGTAGAATGGATGTTTTACTTATCTGTTTGATATTTTCCTGTGATCTCACCATGCATGATCATGACACATTCATATTTAATAATGATTTAAACGATGCCATTTCTTTTAATCTCGGAACTTTGGGGGAACCCAAAAAAAACTTGATAGCATCTGTTATGACTCTTGAAGAGAGAGTAAAAGAGAGAAAATAAAAAAATGAAATAAAAGTCTTTGCTTAGACCTACGAGGACATGCTAGAAGATAATCATGAAGCCACCGAGCATGCTATGACAAACACATCCTAATCACGGACAGGTGCCAACACATCTCAGAAGACTCAAGCCGAAATAGACAGAAATGGTTGAAAGGGGAACCCGCAAGCAGAACCAGAACTAAAATCTTTACTAAAATACAACACCCAATTAGATCAAACAAGGATAGTTCCAATGGTTAAAAGGAAAAGTGCACATATGTGTAAACTTTAAAATTCGAACGAAGCTTGCTAAAAGAAAATTGGGGAGCAAAAAACAAAAAAGCAAAAAAAAATAATAAAAAAAAAAAAAGAAAAAATTAGGTTAAAAAAAAAAGAAAAAAAAAAGAGATAAGAAAAGAGGGAATTGATCAGGGGGCAAGGGAATGCTATTTGGGGGCAAGCTTCGCTCAAGTCCCGTTAGTCCACACGTATCTGCGTTTTGCCGTAAAGACTGATCCACAAGCCACCCAATCAGTTTATCAATATAGAGGATGCACAATGCGAGGGATATTCTTGTGTTGTTACTGCTCACGCCTGCCACTGAAAGGACCTGAAGACTAATCCATAAGCCATCCGCCCAGTCCGTAAGTATAAACGATGTGCTGCATGAGAGATTAGCTGATGACATACAGATGACATACAAACAAGAGGAAGGCCAAGGAGGTCACGGAGTAGACCCATTCTGTCCGCAATTAGAACCTTTACAAGAGTCACGCTTTATACCTCGGTGCGTGAGGCAAAAACATTACTGCCTATTGAAGCACGTCAAATCCTTAAGGGGCAGTCATGGAAGCAAAAGCTACAGCAACTAAACATATCAAATGGAAAAGGGTTTCAAGATTGTTATCGCTATCGAAAAACACCTTATCCGATCATTGGGCAAGAAAGTCAGAAAGCACCCGCCGGGAGAGTAAGATAGGGTGTCTGGACAAATAGCTCCGCGTGTTCTAGGCGGATGAGATGAATACAGACCAACATATGAAGGCCCATTCATTCTTAAAAAGTTGTTATCCAAGGAAGCAAAATCCCGACGGACAGCAAGCGAAGCAAATTCAATCAACACCGACGAAATGAAGGAGGGTCCATGGCAGAGGCTAAAAAAAATTAAAAAAAACGAGAAAA
This sequence comes from Excoecaria cochinchinensis, assembly GCA_947683425.1. Taxonomy (NCBI): domain Eukaryota; kingdom Viridiplantae; phylum Streptophyta; class Magnoliopsida; order Malpighiales; family Euphorbiaceae; genus Excoecaria; species Excoecaria cochinchinensis. Next base: position 5,397,439 of record CANTUQ010000038.1, read on the forward strand.
TATTCAATCAAGAAAACCTGCGAGGGCTGATTGGAAATAGGAGTCTGATGCTTATAAGATCCACTCCGAGATTAGGTGTAATTTTGCATTCTGAATCCATGTTAAATGGTGATCATGTATGGAGAAATCATGCTGAAATGCACACAGTCTTTGCAAATACATAAAATAGAAGCTGTTTAACTCATCAGTTCCTAGTTCTTTTATAAAAAGTAAAATCTAAGTGGCTACTCTACTCCTGCTCTCACCAACCAGATGCCTAAGCTGAGGGGTCTTATTATCTACTGCAGGGCTAAATACCCTCCTCTTACATATACTTATGGAAGCGAGGGTGTAGTCTCCGGCCAGAACATTTCATTTTGCGTACTCAAAGTTGTCTGGTTCCAGCATAAAATCAGCACATTGGTACTGTCAATCCTCTGCCAAGAAAACCTGCGAGGGCTGATTGGAAACAGGAGTCTGATGCTTATAAGATCCACTCCGAGATTAGGTGTAATTTTGCATTCTGAATCCATGTTAAATGGTGATCATGTATGGAGAAATCATGCTGAAATGCACACAGTCTTTGCAAATACATAAAATAAAAGCGGTTTAACTCATCAGTTCCTAGTTCTTTTATAAAAAGTAAATTCTAAGTTGCTACTCTACTCCTGCTCTCACCAACAAGATGCCTAAGCCGAGGGGTCCTATTATCTACTGCAGGGCTAAATACCCTCCTCTTACATATACTTATGGAAGTGAGGGTGTAGTCTCCGACCAAAACATTTCATTTTGCGTACTCAAAGTTGTCTGGTTCCAGCATAAAATCAGCACATTGGTACTGTCGATCCTCTGCCACTCTCGCCACTCAGGCCCTTCAGTTAACTCATCTTGCTACCCACTGTAAAGCCAATCCTACGGCACCTCCCTAATAAAGAACCAAGCTCATACAACCATAATTTGAGACATAAGCACGTGTCAATCATACCCGAAAGATCTTTCGCAACAACTCCAAATTCTCAAAAAAAAAGGCTGTTAGAGATGAAAACCGTGACTGGCGCTCTAAGCAAAAGTTAGGCCGAAGGGCAGGGTGAAAACCTGGGAATAAGCGGTCTGTCCTATAAAAAAATAAAATGAATAAAAGCCGCTGCATTGGGTTGGGTCCATTCTAGGCAAAAAAATAAGGCACAGGGTTATGTGAAAATCCGGCAAGGACGCATTTTTTGTAGCCTTATCAGTGGCTCGGTGCACTCCTCTGAGGAGGATATCTCTTACACTTTTTGTAGCCTTGTCAGCGGCTCGGTGCACTCCTCTGCGGAGGATATCTCTTGCACTTTTTGTAGCCTTGTCAGCGGCTCGGTGCACTCCTCTGCGGAGGATATCTCTTGCACTTTTTGTAGCCTTGTCAGCGGCTCGGTGCATTCCTCTGCGGAGGACATCTCTTGCACTTTTTGTAGTCTTGTCAGCGGCTCGGTGCACTCCTCTGCGGAGGATATCTCTTGCACTTTTTGTAGCCTTGTCAGCGGCTCGGTGCATTCCTTTGCAGAGGATATCTCTTGCACTTTTTGTAGCCTTGTCAGCGGCTCGGTGCACTCCTCTGTGGAGGATATCTCTTGCACTTTTTGTAGCCTTGTCAGCAGCTCGGTGCACTCATTTACAGAGGATATCTCTTGCACTTTTTGTAGCCTTGTCAGTGGCTCAGTGCAGTCCTCTGCGGAGGATATTTCCTGCACTTTTTTTAGCCTTGTCAGCGGCTCGGTGCAGTCCTCTACGGAGGATATATCTCGCGTTTTGTAAGTCTTGAGCAGGCTCGGCGCACCACCATCAGTTTAGAAGAGCAATTTCGCACTTTGTAAGTCTGGAGCAGACTCGGTGCAGCCCAGAAGGGCAATCCTCGCGTTTTGTAAGTCTGGAGTAGGCTCGGCGCATCATCCAAAAGGAAATGATTTAAGGAAATGATTTCACTAGCGATCCGGGAAGACAACCGCCTCAGGTACGCGATTCTTTCCTTTCTTTTCTGAATTTTGGCTCACTTAGGCACCTAGGTTCTAAGTTCCCCAAAATTGGGGGCAACTGTAGACACTGGGTCCCGAGGCGATCCAAGATCAGAATTACCCGATGATGAAAATGATACCGGCTTACAGGCAGAGGTGTCAAAAATGATGTTTCTCTTGTCGAGACCCTCGTTATTTTTTTAATAAAAAAATAAATATATATAAAATATATTATCATAAAAAATTTTTATTAAATTAATTCTAAAAATAATATTATTGGGAAGTGTTATTTTCGTTTTCTTTAAAAAAAAATGGGAAATTAAATTAGTTATTTAATTTAATTGAATTAAATTAATTAATTGATTTAATTGAAAAGGGAAATTAAATTAGTTATTTAATTTAATTAAATTAAGCTACTTAATTGGTTTAATTGGAAAAGAGGAATTAAATTATCTGATTAATTTAAGGAAAAGAAAAGAATTTAGAAGTTTTAAAAAAAAAAAAAAATTTAAATATATGTAAAATGTGGTAAAGTGGCCACTTTACCAATTGTTGGTCGCGTGATGGCAAAATGGCCAACACGCGGCTGCTTGCCGCTGGGTACGCGCATGCGCGCGGTGACAGTGCAACGCGCGCGTTTTCGCGCTCTGCCGAGGGCAGCACGAGCGGTGACAGCCCACCGCGCGCGCTGTTTCCCCCTTGCCCGCGTGGTACCCATTGCGCCACGCAGCCACCTCTTTGGCCCGCCATTTTCGCTGTTTTTCTGCATTTCAGTCCGTTTTGACCGCTGATTTTTTTCCTTTTCTATGCAATTTTTGGGAAGAAAAATTAAAAGAATAAGTTGTTTTTTCTTTATTTTGGAACAACCCAGCAAATTAAAAGAAAAACTGAGTTTCATTTTCAGGTGGCTAGATTTTTCAAGAAAAAAACAATATTTTCTCTCAACCAAGCCAAGCAAAAAGTCACCGAAAATTCTTCGTTTTTTCTCTTTTTATTTTTCTTCAAGAACATTTAATTTTTGGATGATTTTGAGTTTGGAAAATTAATTTCTTTTGCTCAAAACTCCCATCAAAAATATTTTCTTGACTTAAATTTGTTAAAAAAAAATCAATTTCTACTTTTTTAAAATAATTACCACCACAAATTCGACTAGGGGAGAGAATCTAAACATCCTTTCTCTTCAATCTACAACTTTGAGGGTAAACACTTGGACCAATTTCATTCATTTTTTGTGCATGATTTATCGTCGTGAATATTCTGCCTCTGCTGCCATTAACATCATGCTCTTTGTCTAATACTCTCCTTTCTTGGCTCCTGTTGACACTTTTCACTTAATTTTCCTTGTGACCTTTTTAGTCTATTTTATGTGGTTTTGTTTATTGTTTTCCTGACGCCATTTTATTCATGTTATTAGTATTATTATTATCATGTTACTAACTATAATTTTATGCTCATTTATTTCATGCTTGCTACTGTTCATGTTTGTGCGCTTACCATTATTATTTATTATTATGTTGATGGCCATTAACATTCTGTTATTATTATTATTATTATTATTATTATTATTATTATTATTATTATTATTATTATTATTATTATTATTATTATTATTATTATTTAATATTCTATTTTATTATTACTAATTATTATTATTATTCATTATTTGTTTTTCTGTTATTATTATTATTATTATATTTGTTTATTATCAATTGATTATTCTGTTTTCATATTATTTATTATTTATTATCAGTATTAATTATATTATTATTATTATTATTATTATTATTATTATTATTATTATTATTATTATATATTCATTTTGTATTTATTGATATTATGTTATTATAATTATTATTATATTTCATTCTCATTCATTTTCTATGTTTTTATATTACTATTTATTAATGTTATTGTTAGTATCATTATTTGATTTATTTATTATTAATATTGTCATGTTATATTTATTGTTATTATTAATTTCGTCGTGTTTGTCTCATCATTATAATTTGACCTATCTAATGTTTATCCCGTTTTCACTTTTTTAATTTTTAAGATCATTACTAATATTTTCGATATCATTTTTGTATTAGATTTAACTCGAGTCGGGTTATTTGAGCATTCCCACGATTCCCCGGATGGGTCGCGATGCGTGAAGGGTCACACCGGTTTGGTGAGATCTTTCTCAACTCTTTCTTTATGTTGTGTTATGTGTTTGTTTGTAAAAATTTTATTCATGCACGCGTGCGATAAAAAGTCACAAAAATATTTATACAATTAAATTGAAATCTTCTACTAATAAAATTGGGACCAATGTCTCTCATTTTAGCCAAACAATAAAAATATCACAATTAAAACAAAGAGTCAATTTTCTTCAAAATGGGATCACTCATCCACGTTTTCATCAAACAACCAAAACGACTCTTTGAACACTCTTTAAATAAACGAGAAGGAACCAATGTTCCTAAGCTTCCAAACAAGGGCGAAGGAACCAATGTTCCTAAAACAATGCCCCGATTTATGTATGCCTTTTCTTATTTTGTGTGAGTGTTTTAAAATTTATGTTCATTTCCTTTTGGGCCCTTGAAATTAATTTTGGGTCAATTTTATTTTTGGGGATTGTATTCCGCCCCTGCCTATTTCTAATTTCCTTTTATTAGCGGTTGTATTTCGCCCCTATTTTTCTTGTAATAGTGTGCTTGCGTGTTTACTGCTTTATTTACTGCTTTCTTCATTTATTTCATTTATCGCTCTTTATCACTTTTCTTTACGTGCTTGAAATGCGCCTTTAATTTAAATGCATCGATCGCGTGAGATGAGAGATATAATTTTAAGGGATTAAAAACCCATTTACAATTAACCAAAGCATAAATAAGAGGGAAGTTCCGGACACCATATCTATGGTTTAGACCGTTAGAGGTGAGAGACTTTTTCCCAATTTCTTGCAAATTTGGTGGCGACTCCAAATGCCTCAAAGGTGCCTTTAGGTGTCATTAGACTAGGTTATTGTCCCCAATGTTCTATTAGGAGGAATACACCAATAATGTCTCATGGTGCCCATGATCAAAAGACGCAAACCAATACCTTCAAATCCCAAAGGCGAATTCAAAGCGAGGGCCCTTGCTGGGTTCCGGTGCGCGTCACAGGTGGCAAAACCTCTACAAGCCACCCGGATTTCCATTTCCATTCCCTTAATCTCAATTAACTTAATTAATTCTCCACTAACTCTTAATTAATCCTTCTTTTAATTAGTCATGCACATTTACATAATGGCCACTTAACTTATTTATTTTATGCAATCAAACCCATATTTCCAATTACATTTAGGTCTAAAATTAGAAATCCCAAATTAAACTCACCGAATTACCCGAATTAGGCCAAATTGCAACTAGGGTAGATTTTGGGTCATTACACTATTTATCTTACACGGCTAGAAGGAATTCCTCTCTACCGTGTAACCTATTTAATTGCTTAATAAAATAAGATATAATAGGGCCACTTCCATAGGTTAACTTGTCCTGCCATTTTGATCCTATAAACGACATTTTGAGCCAAAGTGACCTTCTTAACAAAAGATCCCCAGGATCTTAGATTTCTAATGACACTAAATTCACATAATTTGGATCATTAAAACTCTCAACATAACTTTGGCAAGCTAAACTGCTCCCTTTGAGGGGACAAATTCACTACTTCAAGTTCAAGCGCAATTTTGAGCATCTTAGAGCTAAATTCAGCTCACGATTTCTTCTAAACATTTATAGGTATAGCTCCTAAGTTTCACTAGTAATAAGAATTAACAATTTGGAGTTTCATAACTCAACTTATTGCTAAAATATAAACACAAGGTCTGGTGAAACTTTGATAGAGGTTCCCCTTACAACTCTACATGTCATTTAATACCATTCCAATGAACTTAACAACCACAAAAAAAACTCAATTCAGTATTTAACATCAATATGCACTTAAAAATATTACAAATCATCATCAAAATAGACACATAAGGGTTAAGTTCCCAAACCTATTTTATGTACCAACACCCTCTTCAAAGAAAAGGCAATACGTGTTCTGTTGCAAGCACGACATTGATCGCGAGCGGGACAGAACTATCCGCTGGGTCAATTTTTTACGAAAAGTCATTTGAAGAAGCATAATTCTTCACCAATATTTGCAACTTTTGAAGGAGGGAACACAACTTTTGGAATTCAATAAATTTGTATCTCAACTGGAATTTTAGAACGGTAATTTTAGAGGAAAAATAAAGAATAATTTTTAGTTAAATTTTATTTATTTTTTGTAAGCACTGTAGTTAGATTTACTTAGTTTGTTTTCATGTTTTGAAGAAGAAGACCAAGGAGAAGAAGAATTTTTACAGGGTTTGAGAAAAGGGTTAAAAGATTTCTTTCTCATTACTCTTATCTATTATTTCTTCTCCGTAAATCAAATGAATATTATTTGAGAACTTGAATATTATTGTTATTTTCTATTTCCATCTATGCTAGTAGTTTTTAATGTAGAATTTTCTTTTAGTATTTTCATGCATGATCATTATAAGTATGAGTTTAATTGAAAAATGAATTCTTACTTACATCTAATAGAAGTTCATCATTGAAGTATTATTTGAGAAATCGTAATATTAAATGGTTGTTATAGGTTGGTGATTATTCCTGAAATTTGCATGTATAATCCTCTAATTTATTAATGAAAATTGTGAGTTGGAATTATAAATGTATGTTTTAGGCACTTTAATTTATGTCGAGAGAGTAAATTGGAACTATATTCCAACTTGGCTTGCTTAAGAGATTAAATTTATATTATAATGATGGAATCAAGTTTTATAATTGTTAATTCTTCATTATATGTTTTGTCTTCTATGATTAACATGAACTAGGTTTAATTAGTTTATATAATAGAGTAGTTTAGATTTAACTCACAAATTAATGATCATTTTAAACAAGATTAAAATTGAGTAGTAATAGTGTGTAATATTTATCACATTCCTCGTGGGATCGACATGTTTTGTACTATAACCGGTACACCATATACTTACGTAATTAGCACTCTGAAATAGGCTAACAAGTTTTTAGCGCCGTTGTCGGGGAATGATTGATAATTTATTGCCATTATGAATCTTGATTTGTGATTTTGGATTACAATACTTATTTCATTTTGTTTGTTTATTTGTTTAGTTTGACTTAGTTTGGTTTTGTGTTTTTTTTACAGGATTTGTTAGTTCATGCCTAGTACAAGAAGTTCTCAAGAAGAGCTTGAACCCTTGAATCCTTAAATAGAGAGATATTTGTCGAGTAACCACAAATCCAACAAAAAGAAAAATAAGAATAACAGACCTATAATGGTTGAAGAGGAGAATCCACCAAAATTGATGGATTTTGCTACACCCGCATTGAGTGGTGCTCAACAAGGTGTGGTAAGGCCTACAGTAAATGCTAACCAATTTTAAATTAAACCTTCTCTTTTGCAAATGATTCAAAATAGCATTCAGTTTTATGGTTTAGCAAATGAGGATCCTAATGCTCATTTGGCAAATTTCTTGGAAATATGTGATACTTTTAAAATTAATGGAGTTTCTAATGATGTAATTAAGCTTAGACTTTTTCCTTTCTCTTTGAAGGATAAAGCCAAGGCTCGGTTGAATTCATTAACTAGAGGATCAATAACCACTTTGGACCAATTGGCCCAAGCATTTTTATCCAAATATTTTCCTCTAGCCAAAACTGCAAAAATTATAAAAGATATCACAACTTTTGTGCAACATGACAATGAGTCTTTGTATAAAGCTTGGGAGAGATTCAAAGAATTGCAGAGAATGTGTCCTCACCATAATCTTCCAAGGGAGTTGCTCATGCAGACTTTCTATAATGGAGTGAACCCTACAACTAGGGGTACTATTGATGCTGCAACTGGTGGCTCACTTATGAGGAAAATAATAGAAGTTGCATTTGAGTTGCTAGAAGAAATGGCTATGAATAATTGTATGTAGCCAACCGAAAGAGAAAGGGAATCCAATTCTAATGCTAGGGGGCTTCATACAATAGATTCTGTTGTAGCCTTACAAGCCCAAATTGAAGCTTTAACTCAAAAGGTTAATAGTCTTGCAATGGGGGGAAGTTCACAAAATGCATGCACTATGTGTGGTCAACAAGGTCATATTAGTGAAAATTGCAATTTAGGATTGGCTAGTAAAGCGAAACAAGTGAATTTTATTTAAGGCCAAGGACATGGTAATCCATATTCTAATACTTATAATCCTGGTTGGAGAAGCCATCCTAATCTTTCATGGGGAAATAATAGTAATAACCAAAATAGAAATGTAGGTTTCCAACAACCACAAGATAGATTTGGAGTCTTTGAAGGGAAAATTGATAAATTTATTGAGGATATTAATTTTAAGATTAGCTCTCAAGATGAGAACCAAAAGAAGCTTGAGGCCAAAATTGATCAAATTACTAAAATTCATGCTTTATCCATTCACAATCTTGAGGTTCAATTGGGACAAATAGCAAGTTCATTATCATATAGAAATTTAGGGTGTCTCCCGAGTAATATGGAAGAAAATCCTAGAGAGCATATTAAATCTTAGTATTTTATAGTCTCTTATTTTAATTACTAACTTAGATTTTCTTTCTATATATATTCTTTATGTAGTGTTAAGTATTTTATGTTAATTTGTTAATTAATTTTTATATTTTGATTTTTAATATTACTAACACAGTTAATGTTATTCTACAGGTAAAATTAGTAAAATTATATGTAGTGTTATTTATTGTGGAAAATAAAAAAAATAATATAAAAATAAAAAAAAAAACAAATTTATGTCAAACTGGTTGATGCTGTCGTGAGTGCGACAAACATCGCGATCGCGACAGCGGGCAATACTTTACGAGGGAGCGAGGAGATGCTTTTGTCAAGAGCGCACGCGACAGAATGTTCTGCTTCCTAGTGTTACACGACTCGTGCTTGCAGTTCACGAGTCATGCAGATTTGGCTACGCAAGGCAGGGCATCCGACTCGTGTTGGAAATTCACGAGTCCTGCAGGTAAGCAAGGCCATTTCACGAGTCGTGAAGGTGATTCACGACTCATGAAGCATGCAGGTAAGTGGTCTCTTCACGAGTCGTGAAGATGATTCACGACTCGTGAAGCGTATAGCCTAAGTCAATTTTTCAGCATGTTAATTTATTTTCTTGTCTTATTAGTTTTCTATTAATTTGATTAATTTTCTTTCTCCTCATATTAATATGCCTTAATTGCAATTAACTTAAATTAAATTAACCCTAACCCCTAAAAACACAAAATCAGAAATTAAAAGAGGTAAAATTTTTATTTCAAAACCCCAAACGTCGTGACTTTTCGTATTCTTCCCTCCTCTTTTTATTTCATATAACTTTTCACATTTCCCTCTCATTTGTATTCTTTCCTTTCTCGTATTATAGGTCACGAGTTACACACTTCATTTTATCCCTTGCGCTTCCCTCTTCTCTTTATTTTTATTCCCATATCGTGTTATATTTCCCGAAGTCAAGCATCTCTCTTTCGTGTTTATCCCTTCATCAGCTTCTTCCTTTGAACTTTGTCATTCTCATTGTTTCTTATTCTTCTTGTTCTGTTTTCATTTTTCTTCTCTTTCCCTTTTCACTTTTAAATATTTGCAGTTTCCTAACTCTTCCTATTTCATATCTTTAATTTGTGTGTTTCCCAGTGAGTTTTTAGCATCTTAAATTTAGTAGTCACTATATCTATTTCTTTCGATACCTGTCTTTCACACACAATGGTAAGAACAAAGAACCCATCTTCCTCACGCATTGAACAAGCAAGATAGGAGGCTGAAGGGGGAGATATTCTTGCCACATTTGGTGCTGGTTTTTCAATTTTTTTCTGTGGATGAAGGTAGTAGATTTCTTACTTTTCATGATCGCCCATTTTCGCAATGTAAGTATTTTCCATCAACTCTGCTAGAACAGGTAGGCATGCTAGATACTGTGAATGGTATTTTGTCTAACTGTGGTTTTTTGATGTTTGCCAATATGCATGAGAATATTTATCCTGATTTGATGTTTGAATTTTACAAAACTTTGCACAAGAATGAGGATAATGAACACTAGTTAAATTTTTGATTGGATGGAAAAGCACACACTCTGACTTATTGTAACACCCCAAAATGGCCCTAGAAGAATTACAGAGTTATTGGTTCGAAAAAGGTAAATTTTATGTGCGCGAGAGTTCTGTCGCGAGCGCGACAGAGCCCTCCAGCGGTTTTTGAACTTCAGCTGGTTGGTGCGGGCGTGAGTGTTCTGCCGCGAACGTGACAAGCGTCGCGAGCGCGACAGAGCCCCCTTCACGAGATGTGTGCATAAGTGGGACTAAGAGACTTGGAGTTGTAGGGAGTTGACACGTGGTATCATAGAAGAGTGACAAGTTTCATTGTAGAAGAGTGACAAGTGGCGGCATATGAGAGTGACAAGTGGCATTGTAGGAGAGTGCCAAGTGTCATTGTCGGGAAGAGACACTTGGCTTGGCTTAGTTTGGCTTGGCTTGATTTGGCTTGGCTTTGCTTGGCTTGGCTTGGCTTAGGATAGGGATGGATTAAATGAGATGGTTGGCATTTATGGCTTGTAGCTGGCAATTAGTGTAAGAGGATTTGGTTTTAGTTGACCAGCCACTTTCCTACTCATTTCAATTCCTTCATTTGGCCTTTTAATTCTCCTTTTTGTTTCCTTTGCTCTTAGTTGCCGTGTCTCTCATGCCATTTCTTTGTTTTCCTTCTTCATCCATTTACTTTGTTCTATAAGAGAACCACTTGGATTGGTTGAAGAGAGTGTAGAAGGGGCTTGATTAGGTCTCTACAAAAGGTAAGTTGGATTTGTTTCCCGATCTGACCTCCTTTTTCTCTTTGTTTTTGATTTAAAGTAAAAAGAAAAGTAACCCAAGTGTTTTCTATGTGATTTGTGAAAGATGTGGACAAGAGGCTAGTGAAGGGAAAGGGAGAAGCTCTAAATCGATTAGAGAGAAGCGGTTAAGCCACCTAAGGTAGGGATCGAGTGTGATCTTGTTAATTTTGCATGTGTTTAGATGAAAAATGTTTGAATAGAGACAGGTTGAAATAAAGAGATGCTTGATGAGCTTTAATTAGCTCAAGATGTTCATTTTGATTGCTTACAGTGCTCATGACATGTGTATATATGTTTATAAGTATGTGACTTGATCATTTGAGTGTTTGTGTTGATGATAGAGCTTGATTTTTGCGAAATTCTTCTTATTTGTCATCAGACCTTCGTGTATTGTATTTGTGATAAGTAGAGCTATAGGGCTCCAATTGTGTTGATTCCAATTGCATTTGAAAGATACGATCCGTATCTAAAAATATCTAAGAGGGTTCTTGATCTAATTCTAGCCCTAAGTATCCCAAAATGTAATTAAAACGTAGGTGACCCTGTTCTGGCGGGTTCACTGGAACAGTATATGTTGTTTAGATCATATCTTTTGTTATAGGTGTCCAAACTACCTGAAACTTGTTCCATTAGAAATCTAACATCCTAGAGAACAATTGTTAAGAATAATGTTGTTCCTAAAAAAGACGTTTAGAGGTTCATTTAGACGATACAAGTTTAGGGTAAAAAGCAATCTTGTGAGGCACCAAAGCGGAGCCTCTGTCGCGAGCGCGACACATGTCGCGACCTCGCGATAGAACAACTCATTTTAGGCTTTTTCTTCTTCTTTTGAGCTCCTAGTTGCCATGGGTCGACCCCTTACCCTTCCCCTTAGCTTATTATGCATGTTTAGGGTTAGCAAATGACTATAAAGTAGTTATCAACGGGGAAATGCACATGAGTATGAGTAAATTGGTAATTTAACTAATAAAGTATCAATGTATAGTTGTAGGAAGTATAATAATTGACATGATAAATATGTATGAACTTAGGAATTGTTATATAATGCATTTGGTATCGAGTATAGAGCCTTTTTGTAATCTATCTTCTGTCGCGAGCGCGACCTCTTGTCGCGATCGCGACAATGAACTTGGCTTCTGTCGCGAGCGCGACTTCTTATTGCCATCGCGACAGTGAACCTCATCGCATCCTGTTTTATTTTTTTTGAATAGAGTGTTTTCTTCTGTCTTGCTTTGCATGATTTATATGTTTATGTAATGAGTTGAACACATGTATATGATGATGTAGTGTAAGAGTGTATGCATGGAATTTGAATGTTACATGCTTTTTAATTGTTAAATATGATTATTAAAGATTGTACATAAATTAAATGTCTCTGAATTTGATAAATGCACTTGAATTTTAGTTGATGAGTTCATGTCTGTGTATAGTTTGTGAGTTTGTATTGAGCCTGATTACCGTTATAGTGGATAGATAAGCATGCTTATAAAGGGATTACCGAGTGCAGCTGCCAATGTTTCGCCCCGTTTGGGCGAAGCGGGCCGACCTCTGAGAATGGTCATTAATAGAGATATATGAAAAAGTTTTGTGACTTCGGTCAAACGAAAATGTTTTTTTATATAGAGCGTCCCGTATCCACCATGAGAGGAACTCAGGCTTGTTTTGTTAAATGTTGTGCAGTGAACTTGAGATGATTATAGTGTTGCTTCGAATAAAGCTATAGTACATGAAAGTAATGTTTAAGTACATTACAGTTCTGTATACAAGTACATGATTACATGAGTGTATTGACATGAATGTGGTTACATGATAATGTATAATTGAATAAATGAAATGTACAAGATGTAGTGTACAGGAATTAGTGAAAGAGTAGATGTTACTTATATGTGAGTTCAGAGTATTTGATAACTGAGCATGCAACCTGTATATATGTATAAGAGCTATATGCATGAGCTAGCTGATCCAGTTACATGAGATCCTATATGCATGAGATATATGATTGTGTGATTTATCTGTGACTTCGTAAAGAAGTCCTTTGCATTATTTTTATCCCCACTAAGCGTTATCGCTTAGCACGAATGTTTGCTTCTGTGTAGGTTTACAGGTTCGGATCAGTGAGCGGACGTTTGCGGGTCAAGGCCACTAGGAGTTTTTATTTTGATCTCTTTTTTTTGTATAAGTTAGAGACAGGGTTTTAACATTTTGAGTAACATCATTATGTAATAAAGTAAAAGAATCGCATGTAAATGTATACGTAAAGTTAAATGAAAACAGAGTGTAATATGAACATGTATAAAGAGAAAGAAGTACATATGTATAGTTGATATGAAATGCATGTTGGGCCCTAGTGTAGTATTTAATTACTTTTAAATGGATGTGTTTATGCTATCGCTTCCGCTAATACATGTACATGTATACGTAAGTGTCCGCGTAGCGCCCCGATATTCCTTACCGGGGGGTATGGGGGTGTTACATTTAGTGGTATCAGAGCTCTAGGTTAATTGGTTCGGGACTAGAAGGTGATAGAGTATAGATTAAATGTCAGAGTTTGTCTAGAGTTGTGGCCTAATGCAGATGTCGTTTGTGTAAAGTATAGACGGAGTCCGACTCGCATGAGAGCGTAGAAGAGACAGCGGCAGATGTGAATTGGTAAGAGTTTGAGGTGACACTCTGTATTCCTGTCAGCTATCTCCTTGAATCATGTGCACATAAGCATAGTGAAACATGGGGATGGGAAAAGTGCATTATAGTAGCTTACATTGCATTTTCGCATCATCTCGCATACATAAATCATTACATGACCATTCCATCCGCATCCCTCATTTGTATGTGAAAAAGTATCATTGCATGCGTTTCATTGAGAAAAGCTGACAGGATATACATTCAGTGCTGGATGCATAGAAGGAGTATATGGATTAGAGTGCAGTGCAATAAGGAAAGTGTAAAGTGTGTTCGATTTGATAGTTGTATGGTATAAGTGATAGCGATTAAGAGATCCGTTTAAGGATTTGCCTGTGTAAGTGATTAGCGGGGAAATTTCGAGGACGAAATTTCTTAAGGGGGAGAGATTTGTAACACCCCAAAATGGCCCTAGAAGAATTACAGAGTTATTGGTTCGAAAAAGGTAAATTTTATGTGCGCGAGAGTTCTATCGCGAGCGTGACAAGTGTCGCGGGAGCGACAGAGCCCTCCAGCGGTTTTTGAACTTCAGCTGGTTGGTGCGGGCGTGAGCGTTCTGTCACGAGCGTGACAAGCGTCGCGAGCGCGACAGAGCCCCCTTCGCGAGATGTGTGCATAAGTGGGACTAAGAGACTTGGAGTTGTAGGGAGTTGACACATGGTATCATAGAAGAGTGACAAGTGTCATTGTAGAAGAGTGACAAGTGGCGGCATATGAGAGTGACAAGTGGCATTGTAGGAGAGTACCAAGTGTCATTGTAGGGAAGAGACACTTGGCTTGGCTTCGTTTGGCTTGGCTTGATTTGGCTTGGCTTGGCTTGGCTTAGGATAGGGATGGATTAAATGAGATGGTTGGCATTTATGGCTTGTAGCTGGCAATTAGTGTAAGAGGATTTGGCTTTAGTTGACCGGCCACTTTCCTACTCATTTCAATTCCTTCATTTGGCCTTTTAATTCTCCTTTTTGTTTCCTTTGCTCTTAGTTGCCGTGTCTCTCATGCCATTTCTTTGTTTTCCTTCTTCATCCATTTACTTTGTTCTATAAGAGAACCACTTGGATTGGTTGAAGAGAGTGTAGAAGGGGCTTGATTAGGTCTCTTCAAAAGGTAAGCTGGATTTGTTTCCCGATCTGACCTCCTTTTTCTCTTTGTTTTTGATTTAAAGTAAAAAAGAAAAGTAACCCAAGTGTTTTCTATGTGATTTGTGAAAGATGTGGATAAGAGGCTAGTGAAGGGAAAGGGAGAAGCTCTGAATCGATTAGAGAGAAGCGGTTAAGCCACCTAAGGTAGGGATCGAGTGTGATCTTGTTAATTTTGCATGTGTTTAGATGAAAAATGTTTGAATAGAGACAGGTTGAAATAAAGAGATGCTTGATGAGCTTTAATTAGCTCAAGATGTTCATTTTGATTGCTTATAGTGCTCATGACATGTGTATATATGTTTATAAGTATGTGACTTGATCATTTGAGTGTTTGTGTTGATGATAGAGCTTGATTTTTGCGAAATTCTGCTTATTTGTCATCAGACCTCCGTGTATTGTATTTGTGATAAGTAGAGCTATAGGGCTCCAATTGTGTTGATTCCAATTGCATTTGAAAGATACGATCCGTATCTAAATATATCTAAGAGGGTGCTTGATCTAATTCTAGCCCTAAGTATCCCAAAAAGTAATTAAAACGTAGGTAACCCTGTTCTGGCGGGTTCACTGGAATAGTATATGTTGTTTAGATCATATCTTTTGTTATAGGTGTCCACACGACCCGAAACTTGTCCCATTAGAAATCTAACATCCTAGAGAACAAACGTTAAGAAGAACGTTTTTCCTAAAAAAGACGTTTAGAGGTTCATTTAGACGATACACGTTTAGGGTAAAAAGCAATCTTGTGAGGCACCAAAGCGGAGCCTCTGTCGCGAGCGCGACACATGTCGCGACCTCGCAACAGAACAACTCATTTTAGGTTTTTTCTTCTTCTTTTTGAGCTCCTAGTTGCCACGGGTCAACCCCTTACCCTTCCCCTTAGCTTATTATGCATGTTTAGGTTAGCAAATGACTATAAAGTAGTTATCAACGGGGAAATGCACATGAGTATGAGTAAATTGGTAATTTAACTAATAAAGTATCAATGTATAGTTGTAGGAAGTACAATAATTGACATGACAAATATTTATGAACTTAGGAATTGTTATATAATGCATTTGGTATCGAGTATAGAGCCTTTTTGTAATCTATCTTCTGTCGCGAGCGCGACCTCTTGTCGCGATCGCGACAATGAACTTGGCTTCTGTCGTGAGCGCGACTTCTTATCGCGATCGCGACAGTGAACCTCATCGCATCCTGTTTTTTTTTTGTTTTGAAGAGAGTGTTTTCTTCTGTCTTGCTTTGCATGATTTATATGTTTATGTAATGAGTTGAACACATGTATATGATGATGTAGTGTAAGAGTGTATGCATGGAATTTGAATGTTACATGCTTTTTAATTGTTGAATTGATTATTAAAGATTGTACATGAATTAAATGTCTCTGAATTTGATAAATGCACTTGAATTTTAGTCGATGAGTTCATGTCCGTGTATAGTGTGTGAGTTTGTATTGAGCCTGATTACCGTTATAGTGGATAGATAAGCATGCTTATAAAGGGATTACCGAGTGCAGCTGCCAATGTTCCGCCCCGTTTGGGCGATGCGGGTCGACCTCTGAGAATGGTCATTAATAGAGATATATGAAAAAGTTTTGTGATTTCGGTCTACCGAAAAGGTTTTTTTATATAGAGCATCCCGTATCCACCATGAGAGGAACTCAGGCTTGTTTTGTTAAGTGTTGTGCAGTGAACTTGAGATGATTATAGTGTTGTTTCGAATAAAGCTATAGTACATGAAAGTAATGTTTAAGTACATTACAGTTCTGTATACAAGTACATGATTACATGAGTGTATTGACATGAATGTGGTTACATGATAATGTATAATTGAATAAATGAAATGTACAAGATGTAGTGTACAGGAATTAGTGAAAGAGTAGATGTTACTTATATGTGAGTTCAGAGTATTTGATAACTGAGCATGCAACCTGTATATATGTATAAGAGCTATATGCATGAGCTAGCTGATCCTGTTACATGAGATCCTATATGCATGAGATATATGATTGTGTGATTTATCTGTGACTTCGTAAAGAAGTCCTTTGCATTATTTTTATCCCCACTAAGCGTTATCGCTTAGCACGGATGTTTGCTTCCGTGTAGTTTTACAGGTTCGGATCAGTGAGCGGACGTCTGCGGGTCAAGGCCACTAGGAGTTTTTATTTTGATCTCTTTTTTTTTGTATAAGTTAGAGACAGAGTTTTAACATTTTGAGTAACATCATTATGTAATAAAGTAAAAGAATCGCATGTAAATGTATACCTAAAGTTAAATGAAAACAGAGTGTGATATGAACATGTATAAAGAGAAAGAAGTACATATGTATAGTTGATATGAAATGCATGTTGGGCCCTAGTGTAGTATTTAATTACTTTTAAATGGATGTGTTTATGCTATCGCTTCCGCTAATGCATGTACATGTATACGTAAGTGTCCGCGTAGCGCCCCGATATTCCATACCGGGGGGTATGGGGGTGTTACACTTATTTTATGATGAATCGCATGTTTGGATTTTCACAAACTGGTTTATTTGACCCACCAAAATCTTTTAAACCTAATGCATTTTGGTCATTTTTAACTGGTTTGCAAACACCATATAGAGCTAGAGATGCTAAATCCATGTTTATCAAGGATTTAAAATATTGGATTTTGCATAAAATTTTTGCTTCTTTGATTTTTAACAGGTCTGAATTTAATAGAGTTTCTTTTCATGAGTTATTTTTGATGTGGTGTGTACATAAGCGTAAGGATGTATGTTGGTCTTATTGGGTTGTTAATCAGTTTTGCATTGTGTTAATAAACATGATTCACCTATAACTCATGTGCACATCATTACTATTATTGCTAGAAATTTGGATATTGATCTTAGTGCATACCATAGATATAGTCCTTGTATTTATTTTACTAAACATTTATTTGTGCGTGGAGAGGTTGTTAGTAGTAATTTTTAGGAAATTCCACCACAATCAAGATCTTGTTGGAGGGATCTTCCAGGATCATCTGCTCCACATGATAAGGAGGCTGCTGCTGAGAGTAGTGATGATGCTATGCATGATGCTTCAGCTAATGTGCCTGATGCACCTGTTGTGGGGTCTTCTTCTTCTAATGTGCCCGCAATGCTTGAGCAAATTTTACAGAACCAGTATTCTATGCAAGATCAACTTTCTTCTATGGCTAGAAGACAAAGGAGGCTTAAGCATAAGGTGGACACATTTATAGCTCAAGCTTGGTATTTGGTTCCTTCACCTCCATCTTCACCATAATTAGGGCAGTTTTTCTTGATTTCTCTTACTTTTATTTTTATCATTGTTTTTCTTGTTTACTTTTATCTCATTTCTACACATTGAGGACAATGTTGGTTCTAAGTGTGGGGGAGTGAGTATGTTTATAAGTTTGTTTGTGTTTGATGAGTTTTTGTTAGTATGTTTTATATGTTAGTTGTTTGTGGGATTTTATTTTTCAATTAGGCTTTTTAGTGAGTTTTATTATAGCGCATTGTTAAAATGGTATATTATATAGGTTGTTAATTCATTTATCTTTTATGTTTATTTTACTAGTTTTTCAAAATTTTTTGCATGTGTTTTAAGTTTTTCAAGTTATTTTCTTTTACTTTTTGCAATTTTATAGATTATTTATTCTTTTTACTAACTATGTTTTTAAGTTAGAATTTGCTCATTTAGTTTAAAATTTTTGGGTTCTAGTTGCCTATGGAAACTATAGCCATAATACTTATCCTTATATCTTTTCAATAATGGATGAGGACTCACAAAGAAAATAAAATAAAATAAAGTGGGATGGAGCATAAAATACACCCATAGTGTTCATAAAAAGAAAAGAAAGTAAGATGTATATCTAAAATTAAAAAGTATGGGATGGAGCGTAAAACGCACCCATACTACATTTTCTTGCTATTCATGGATAAAAATGAAAAAAAAATATATCCATGATTCAAAACAAAAATAAAAATAAAAAGAAAAGAAAAGTCTGAAAATGCCATGAGATTGGATTAAGGGTAAGTGTGCTTACAAATTGTCCTAAAAAGCAGCTAGTAACTTTAGAATTTTCAAATTTATGATCAATATTCTATCTTTGAAACATGTTTAGTTTTGGGACTCTATAATCTTGATGTTGAAATGAGTAAAGTTTGGTGACTTGTTAAATTTTCAGTACATGATTTAAAATTTGATTAGCTGATATTTTGAGTATGTGAGATATTTGATTTCTTTTGTGATATGCCTTATGAACAATGCTATATAATATGGTTTACTTAGTATGTTGGTATTAAATTTTCTCATTTTCTTCTCTTGCTTGAGGACAAGCAAGGGTTAAGTGTGGAGGAGTTTCATAAGTGCCTAATTGATACATTATTTAGTATATATTTTATGTGAGTTTAAGAAGTTAACTATGCAAATATGTGTATCTTTCATATTATTTGTGTTAGTTTATTTGTTTTTGTGTTTTCTAGGGTGATTTGAGTAAAAAGGAGGAAAAGATGCAAAAATACAGCATAAATTGATGTTCACGAGTCGTGATGGTGGAACACGACTCGTGAAGGGAAGAGTGACTTTGCAAATTAGAGGAAGAAAAGGAGAATAGAAGAGAACGAGTCGTGAAAGTGGGACACGACTCGTGCAACGTCAATGTGTGCTGAAGAAGGAAGAGTGTTCGAAGAAAGGAGTAGAGTCACGATTCGTGAGTAGGGATCACGACTCGTGACGATGTAGAGAGACCAGAGCAACGAGGAAAGAAAGAGCAAGAGAAGGAAGGGCGAAAGTTCACGAGACGTGAGCCCAGCTCACGACTCACACAAGCAGGTTACGACTCGTGAAAGGAGATCACGAGTCATAAATCGCCAGAGAGAAGGAGGAGAAAATAAGAAAGAAAGAAAAGGAAAAAAAGGCAATCCGTGTTCTGTCGCGAGAGCGATAGAACTATCCGTTGGGGCAGTTTTTTACGAAAAGTCATTTGAAGAGGCATAATTCTTCACCAATATTTGTAACTTTCGAAGGAGGGAACACAACTTTTGGAATTCTATAAATTTGTATCTCAACTGGAATTTTAGAATGGTAATTTTAGAGGAAAAATAGAGAATAATTATCAGTTAAATTTTATCTATTTTCTGTAAGCACTGTAGTTAGATTTACTTAGTTTGTTTTCATGTTTTGAAGAAGAAGACCAAGGAGAAGAAGAATTTTTACAAGGGTTTGAGAAAAGGGTTAAAAGATTTCTTTCTCATTACTCTTATCTATTATTTCTTCTCTGCAAATCAAATGAATATTATTTTAGAACTTGAATATTATTGTTATTTTCTATTTCCATCTATGCTAGTAGTTTTCTAATGTAGAATTTTCTATTAGTATTTTTATGCATGATCATTATAAGTATGAGTTTAATTGAAAAATGAATTCTTACTTACATCTAATAGAAGTTCATCATTGAAGTATTATTTGAGAAATCATAATATTAAATGGTTATTATAGGTTGGTGTTTATTTTTGAAATTTGCATGTATAATCCTCTAATTCATTAATGAAAATTGTGAGTTAGAATTATAAATATATGTTTTAGGCACTCTAATTTATGTCGAGAGAGTAAATTGGAACTATATTCCAACTTGGCTTGCTTAAGAGATTAAATTTATATTATAATGATGGAATCAAGTTTTATAATTGTTAATTCTTCATTATATGTTTTGTCTTCTTTGATTAACATGAACTAGGTTTAATTAGTTTATATAATAGAGTAGTTTAGATTTAACTCACAAATTAATGATCATTGTAAACAAGATTAAAATTGAGTAGTAATAGTGTATAATATTTGTCACATTCCTCGTGGGATCGACATCTTTTGTACTATAACCGGTACACCGTATACTTGAGGAATTAGCACTCTGAAATAGGCTAACAAAAATGTCCAATCAAGAAAACTCGAGAGGGTTGATTGGTAATAGGAGTTTGATACTTTCAAGATCCATTTTGAGATTACGTGTGATTTTGCATTTTGAATCTATGTTAAATGATGATCATGTACGGTGAAATTTTACTGAAATGTACACAATCTTTGCAATATATACAAAACAAAGACAATTCAACTCATGTGTTCATTATCTTCTAGTTCTTTTATAAAAAGAGAAAGATCGTTCATTATTGAATATATGTAATCTAATAACTATGCTCTGCTACTGCTCTCGTCGACCAGATGCCTAAGTCGGTGGCTCCTATTATCAATTGTAAGACTAATCACCCACCTCTTATATGCACTAATGGAAGCACAAGAGCAATCCCCAATTGATAGTATAACAGTCTTCACAGGCAGCTGTGTCCAGAGGCTATAATAACTGGAGGTGAAAGCCGAGGATAAGATGTGACCTTGGAAAGGTAGAGTGTAGTGGCCTAAATATCGATCTAGAAGTGTTAGTGCATGTTTTCAGTCTTTTCTTGATAATCGAAGCGTCAAATAGTGTAATGAGTGATATTTCCAGTGTTCAAGTTTAGTGTTAAATGTGCCGGAAGTATAGCAATTCCGAGATGGGTAACCTCGGGGCAGCTATACAGCGAACCCGGCTGTCATTTTTTAGAAAATTTTTTATTTCGCAAAAATGATATGTGGGCCGTCAGGTCTAGTGCTAAAATTTGAGCTGAAAACGGAGTTAAATTGGCCTTCGGAAGTTATTTTAAAGTTAGCTTCTTGTTCGATTCAAATTGAACCGGGGTTGGACTGAATGTTTAAAAATGGTTATTTTGCTCAAAAAAGTGTAGTGTAGGAAGAATAATGGCTTAGAATATTTTTCTATAAATTTTGACAGGTTTAGAGTTGAATTTTACGGTAGAAACAAAAATGGTTGAATCGGACCGGTTTAACTGAACTGGGGTCCAATGGACTCCGATTGAGCTGAATATTTGCAGGATGAGTATTTTTGATGTTTTAAGAATAATGGAATTGGTTATGAGTGGAAAAAATGTGAGGAACAGGGAGATTCTTTGAAAAAGTTCAATTGAACCGAAAAATCGAAAATTTGGTTCAAACCAGTCAGACCACTTCAGTTGGACTGGTTTGGTTCATTTAAGGCATATATAAGGGATGAAATGGCTGGATTTCTCTAGAGAAATCAGCCACTCCACTGCCTCTCTCTCCCTTAGTGTGGCCGAGCCCATTTCTTCATCTTGTCCTTTATTTTTCTTCACTTCTCAAGACATCTCACCCCAAAATCCAACCCCATATAAAAATTTCAGCTCCTCTGTAATCTTATAGAAGTGATTAGAGTCCATTTTGAGCTTTGGAAGTTGGAAAAATCAAGTGTACAAGGTTTAGGGTAAGTTTTGTGATTTATGTTTTAGGTGTTTTTAATTTGGTTTATTAGTCCCTATGGGGGGTTTTCAAGGGTGTAGAGTTCATTTATGATGTTAGTTTGTAAAAAGAAAGCTTAGTTTTGATGATTTGTGGACTTTTATATTCGGCCATAGTCGGAACTCAAGGTGAGGAAGGAGTTTCACTAAGCAAAGGAAAGGAAAAGCACGCCTAGAGAGGACTAGAGCAAAAATTTGAGGTTTGTGGTTACTAAATTTGCCCGATTGGAATGCCACGGAAGCACATCGACCGTAGCGCCATGCTAGGCAAGACATGCACTAACGCAACACTAGACATACAAACATACGTGCGCACAAGCGAAAGCATACATAAACAATTACCTATAAAAATAACAAAATATACAATATCCCATAATAATATAAAAAGAATTATATAATTGCAAACCCATAATGACATACAAAAAGGAATGGGAGCAAATTACAAAATAAACTCTAGCTCCTACGTGGCCGACCCTGCAAATGCTCGACTCCGACCGGAACAAAATCTGTCACCTACACGAGAAGATAATCCCGTGCTAAGCGATAACGCTTAGTGGGCAGGAAACAAATACAAAAGAAAAACTATACAGACAAACAGATAAGTCATATGATTTCATGCACCAATATAAATATACAGCAACTCACTAAATCAGTAAATTAGCAGGGGTCAGAAATATTAAAACATGTTCACTGAATTAGGATGATAATATGACCAGGGAATAAGTACAATTAGAAAGCACTATCCAGGATCACTCAAATGAACATAACACTTCACTGCACGAAAGGGCCGAACGAAACACAAAAGCCTGAACTTCACTGGTGGTGGATACGGGAAAAGCACTACACTAGAGACCGAAGCCTCAAAACCTTTTTCACGGGCCTAAAGGCAGTACGGGAGATCGCAGTCTCAAAACATTTTCACTAAGACCATAACGGAGGTTAACCATAATCACTAGACCCTAAGTGGGGTCATGCATAGGCAGCTGCACTCACTATCCCTTTATAAGCATGTTTATTTATCCACTACTACGACACTTCAGGCTCAACTCACTCACACAAAGCACAACACTATACATTATCAGAACAGAGAATCGGAACACTAGGATAGCAATAATCACTTACTCAAATCTAGAACAATAGTACAACAAGACATAAGCAAAAGTATGAGCCATGCAATAGTGAGAAACCGTGCGAAGTGAGACAGGAAAATAATTTTCAGTCCGATCGGCTCAACCTGCCATGCCTACCCTGCATGCCGAGCGGAGCCCTTCATGCCGAGCGGGCTCTACATGCCGAGCAGACTGGGAAAACTCTGCTCTATCTCGATTGGGATAAGCATCTCAGTCGAGGCAAAGTCACATTTTCTCCAGAACTCCAGAAATCCATTGCAAACGGAGCTTTCAAAACCATGCCAAAACCATTTCATTCATGAAATTCATATCAACACCTAGTATGAAACACTTCACAACACCAACACACAATACTAGCAAGTCACTCTCTATAACACATGCATCACTACATAAAAAACACTCAATTTCTAGAACTCAAAACATGAAGAACACACGATCCAAAAGGAGAAGATGAACAGACAACTCCCAAACAAACACCATCACACACACTCTCCCAAACCTGGAAATGAAGCTTCAATCCACTATCTTCAGTAAACCACTTTATCCTTGCCTTTACTCTTCCTTCTCTCTTTCGATTATTGCACAAAAACTCAGCCAGATCAACACTCTTTGAACCAGCTTAAAAACTCAGCAAATCTCACTCAAAACTTAAAGAATCACACAAGGGAAGGTTGAGAGTAGGAATTTCGAAAAAGGAGAAAGAGAGAAAGAAAATGGGAAAGAGCAAGAATGAATGATGCTTCTATGGGAAGCAAGTTCTTTTTTGCCCTCCCTCTCGTCTCTCTCTTTCAAATGCTCATTAATGCTCCCAACTACCAAAGCCACTTGTCACTCTCCAATTGGACCCCTTAAACAAAAATCTTAACTTATTTCACTTAGATCTTTGGTAAAATGAACATCACTCACTTAACTTATTTGTTCACTTTAAAACTTTAAATAATTCTTCAATTGGGTCCTCATTTAAAGCCCAAATCATTTGCACAAATACGAAAATACTATAAATTTTCCGATCAAAAATGCAAATCCAGACTAGGCCATTTTTGGGTTGTGACAATTCTCTCCCCCTTAAGAAATTTCGTCCTCGAAATTTCCCTGCTAATCTGCTCACAATCCAAAACCCAAAACCCAAAACCGAACTCTGAACAAATTTAACAATTCAATACTTACCGAAAGGACCTGCAGGCTCAGGAGTATCCTCCTTGATCATTGCATACACCTAAGGTCTAACAAGTTCCCTCGTGTTCCCTGGTCGCTACACTGTCTCTAATGGCGCCTGGCTAGGTCTTCCACTGCTTCTACCACTTCTTGCTACTCTTGTTCTTTCTTCACTCACTCTGCTCTCCGGCTGTTCCCTTAACTCTCTTCTTTCTGGACAATCGGCTAGGAAATGCTCTTTATTTCTACACTTAAAACACGCTCTTGAAATTCTCTGACATTCTCCCCAGTAGCGCTTTTGGAAATGCTCACATTTCGGAATCACACTTCCTTTGCTAGAAGGTGGCGCTACACTCCCAGCTTTAGAAGGCACTCGTGCAAAACCCTTGGTCTCTTGCCTGATCGGAACATTCTTAGCTCTCTTACCACTCACGAATCCACTATCTGGAGCTTTCCTCTTCTGCTTACTACTCTACTTCACCATCTCAGATTCTTCTAACTTAATTGCCACTGCTACCAACTGATAATACCCAATCGGATGCATAACTGCCATAGCTGACAATGGACCCCTGATCACTTCTCTTAACCCGTCTTCAAAATACTGACACTTGAATTTTTTAGTCAATAACATTTCAGGCACGTACTTGCTCAAACGACTGAATGCCTTCTCATATTCACTCACTGGCATGCTCCGCTACTTCAAACTGATAAACTCCTTCCATTTAGCCTCTCTATAAGCCTCAGTCACAAACTTCTTTTCGAACTCTTGTGAGGAAAACTCCCACGTCAATTCGGCTGGCCGTTGAGGGAAGTATGAGCTTCCACCTGTCATATGTCGATCCTTATAAGAGCAGCACTGTACAAGACACTCTCTGATGTGTGGGACACCCAATCTCTTGCAAACGCCGATCGATCTTCTCTAACCAGACTCTGCCACGTTCGATTGGTCCAATGAAGTTCCATGGAACTCTTTCGCTCCCCTTTTCCTCATAAGCTCACAAGGAGCCTTAGGAGCAGTCAATCTATCCACTAGTTGTAATAGTACTTGTACTAATGCCGGATTCTCAAACCCAAAACCCGGACCTTCTGCTAGAGCACGCTCATGTGCAGGCCTATCCTGTTCGACCGGATTTCTTCCGACCGGATTAACACTTTCCATCGTATAGCCCATATACTCACTGGGATCTGACTCCATTTAGACACTACGCAAGATAAAATCTGCATTAGGCCACGACTCAAGACAAACTCAAATGCAAGGACTCTATACTCAAGCATCACATAGACCAGAATCGACTAAATCGGTGCTCTGATACCAAAATCTATCACACCTCGATCGGAACGACACGGAAGCACCCCGAACGGAGCGCCACGCCAGACAGGACATGTGCTAATACGATACTACACATACAAACACATGTGCGCACAAGTGGAAGCATACATAAATAATTACATATAAAAATAACAAAAGATACAATATCCCATAATAATACAAAAGAATTACATAATTACAAACCCATAATGACATACAAAAAGGAATAGGAGCAGATTACAAAATAAACTCTATCTCCTATGTGGCTGACTCTACAGATGCTCAACTCCGATCAGAATAAAACCTATCACCTACACGAGAAGATAATCCCGTGCTAAGAGATAACGCTTAGTGGGGAGGAAACAAAGATAAAAGAAACACTATACAGACAATACATATAAGTCATATGATTTCATGCACCAATATAAATATACATAAACTCATTAAATCAGTAAATTAGCAGGGGTCAAAAATATTAAAACATGTTCACTGAATCAGGATGATAACATGAGCAGGGAATAAGTACAATCAGAAAGCACTATCCAGGATCACTCAAACGAACATAACACTTCACAGCACGAAAGGGCCGAACGGAACACAAAAGCCTGAACTTCACTGGTGGTGGATACGGGAAAAACATACACTAGAGACCGAAGCCTCAAAACATTTTTCACGGGCCCAAAGGCAGCACATGAGATCGAAGTCTTAAAACATTTTCACTAAGACTATAACGGTGGTCAATCGTAATCACTAGACCCTAAGTCGGGTCACGTATAGGCAGCTGCACTCACTATCCCTTTATAAGCATGCTTATCTATCAACTACTATGGCACTTCAGGCTCAACTCACTCACACAAAGCACAACACTATACATTATCAGAACAGAGAATTGAAACACTAGGATAGCAATAATCACTTACTCAAATCTAGAACAATAGGACAATAAGACAATAAGACATAAGCAAAAGTATGAGCCATGCAATAGTGAGAAACCGTGCGAAGTGAGACAGGAAAATAATTTTCAGTCCGATCGGCTCAACCTGCCATGCCTACCCCTCATGCCGAGCGGAGCCCTTCATGCCGAGCGGGCTCTACATGCCGAGCAGACTGGGAAAACTCTGCTCTATCTCGATCGGGATAAGCATCTCGGTCGAGACAAAGTCACATTTTCTCCAGAACTCCAGAAATCCATTGCAAACGGAGCTTTCAAAACCATGCCAAAACCATTTCATTCATGAAATTCATATCAACACCTAGTATGAAACACTTCACAACACCAACACACCATACTAGCAAGTCACTCGCTATAACACATGCATGACTACATACAAAGCACTCAATTTTTAGAACACAAAACACGAAGAACACACGATCCAAAAGGAGTAGATGAACAGATAACTCCGAAATAAACACCATCACACACACGCTCCCAAATCTGAAAACGAAGCTTCAATCCACTATCTACAGTAAACCACTATATCCTTGCCTTTACTCTTCCTTCTCTCTTCTGATTCTTGCATAAAAGCTCAGCCATATCAACACTCTTTGAACAAGCTCAAAAACTTCGCAAATCTCACTCAAAACTTGAAGAATCACACAAGGGAAGGTTGAGAGCAGTAATTTAAGAAAAGGAGAAAAAGACAAAGAAAACGGGAAAGAGCAAGAATGAAGGATGCTTCTACGGGAAGCAAGTTCTTTTCTGCCCTCCCTCTCGTCTCTCTCTTTTAAATACTCATTAATGCTCCCAATTACCAAAGCCACTTGTCACTCTCCAAGTGGACCCCTTAAACAAAAATCTTAACTTATTTCACTTAGATCCTTGGTAAAATGCACATCACTCACTTAACTTATTTCTTCACTTTAAAACTTTAAATAATTCTTCAATTGGGTCATTAATTAAAGCCTAAATCATTTGTACAAATACGAAAATACTATAAATTTTTTGATTAAAAACGCAAATTTTGACTAGGCCATTTTTGGGTTATGACAAAATCCATCTTTTTTCTATTGATTTATATTGGATTTTAGGTTATGTTTAAGTGTAGGTATGAGATAATGTTGTGATTAATTAAATCTAACTTGATATTCGTGATTAATTAAATCTAATATAGTGTATAAATATAGTGTGATTATTGGACTTAATATAGTGTATAAATATAATTAGATTAAATTAAATCAATTTGGTATGAAAATCCTAATAGTGGCAAAATGGTATTCTAAGGAAATCATGATGTTTTAATGAGTTTTAAGGCTGATAAATAATGTTTATAATGTGTTTAACATATGTAATGCATGATAGAGTGGTTAAAAGATTTAAAAGAAAACATAATGAAATTATAATGGTTTGCCCAAATGGTTTATTATGGATTTAAATGAGATATATGATGAATTATGGCATGTAAATGGCATTTATGGTATATTTAACATGTAAAGAGTATGATTGAGTGGTTAAATGAAATTAAAGTGCATGATATAAAAAACTTGTAATCTTAGCCGAATGGTGTTCATGGTGATTTAACTGTATATTTTGATGGTTTAACTTATATAATGGCACAATATGGCTAATAATGGATAAATAAGTGTGTATGCAAAACTATAACTGAAAATAATGTGTATGCTAAAATATGCATGTTGACAAAATGTGAATTTTTATATGAATTTTGATGAAATATTGCCCTTTGTAGTCGTCTGGTAGTGAAATCTAGTTCAGGATATAATTCGCTAGCCAAAGGGATTCCACACTGCGGTACGAGTCATGACGACTCGCTATAGATAGGCCAATGACGGCTTATCTCAGTGCACAGTGTATATTAGTGTTTAGTGTAGTGCAGTGCAGTGAGAAATGGTCTTATTGGGATCATTTTATAGTGCAGTGGGTCTGTGGGCCCACGTCCCGCATTTTCGGTCAGTAAAGTTTCTACCGAGTTCATACTAGGGGCATCATGGTAATTAAGTGATAAAATTGATTAAAATAATAATAAATGTCAAAATGTGTGAAAAAGGGACTAAAATGGAATAGATAAAATAATTAGGGGCAAAATGGTAATTTTACATAAAGTTGGTAAAAAGTGTAAAAGTTAGGTAAAAAGTGTAAGGATAAAGGTAATATGGTAATTTTGGTAAAATAAGAGGTTAAAATGGTAATTTAGTGAAAAAGTGATAAAATTGGGACCTAATTGTAATTTTGTGAAATTATAAGGGTAAAAGTGGAAATTTAAAGTAAAAACGGTATTTTAGTAATTAAAGGAGTTATTAAGGGGTAAAAGTGGAAAATAAGTTTAGGTAAGGTTAAAAGTGTAAATATTAAATAATTAAGGGCATAATGGTAATTAAGTGTAAAATGAGGAGATAAATGGAATTAGTGAAAAAGAAGGGACATAAGTGGAATTAGTGTAAAAGTGGGGATATAAATGGTATTAAGTGAAAAGTGAGGACATGTAGGTAATTAATGAAAAAGATAAGGATAAAATTGGAAACCAACGAAAAATATTAAGGGTAAAAATGTAATTAAGGAAATGAGAGTTAGAATGAAAGAATTAAATCATAATTAGTGTGTACTACGTTTTAATGTTTAATTATGTGATTAATTGATGAGTTAATTGAGTAATTAACTTAAAGATAATAAATAGAATATATTAATATAGTGAATTGAATAATTAATTTAGAAGTGGAAATTTATAGATTGGTAAGCACTATTGGGCATTCTAATGCTCAGCATGTAGTTTGTTTGACTGCGTGTAAGTACGCCGTAGGTTGGAGCAGCATACCTCAGTCCGTTGGAGCAAGCTAAAGAAGGAGAAAATCCAGTTTATATTTTGTAATAGTTTTGGAAATTTAATGGCATGTATATATATACCTTGTTATGACAATTTAAGTTTGGTGTTGTAATGGTATTATGTAGCTATCTGTGTGGATATTATGTATGTCATGACGGTTGTTTGAGTTTGGAAATGGTTTGGGTTGATTATTATTATTGTTGTGCCCTTCCCGGGGCTGTGGTTTTTAAAAAGTGCAGGTTTGGGTAGCAAGAAAAACAAGCCGTTCTACTGCCAAAATTTATACCAAATAAATAGTAACCTTAGACAATTATAGGTCAATCAGCAACTAAGTTAATAAGTGAACTTGATAAGTGAAATGAATAGTTAAGTGAATAAAAGTTTAAATGTAGAAAAAAAAAATTTAGGCGTAAATTTGAGAACAAGTGTAGGTCGACCTTAGTACAATCATCGTTATCGCATAGTATTTTTAAGTCGGCAATGTATGTATAGGGTATAAGGGTGTTACATAGAGGGTGCCTCACAACATCTTCAATCCCTCTGAACTGTCAAGCACAACGGGCGGTAATATAAATGGTAGCGTCACAAAATCCACACAAAGGAATGTTGTAACACCCCCATACCCCTGGTAGGGAATATCGGAGCGCCACATGGGCACACACATATACATATACATATACATACACTAGCGGAAGCGATTATAGTATACACATCCATACACGTATAATATAATGAAATAAGACTACACTAGGCCCAACATGCAATTCATATTAACTACATATGTACATTTATCTTTATACATGTTCATATTACAATTTGTTTCCATTTAGCTTTACGTATACATTTACATATAAACACTGTACTTTCTATCTACATAATGATGTTACTCAAAACATCACAAACTCTGTCTCTATCTTATACAAAAGGATAACAATACTTCCTAGTGGCCTTGACCTATAGATGCCCGCTCACTGATCCGAACCTATAAACCTACACGGAGATAAACATCCGTGCTAAGCGATAACGCTTAGTGGGGATGAAAATAATGCAAAGGACTTCTTTTCGAAGTCACAAATAAATCACACATTTCATATAAACAAAATCAAATAAACTCATGCATATAGCTCTTATATGTGTATAGGTTTCCATAAGAATCTATCCAATCTATCACGTTAAGAAGTGGAAAGAAGCTTGAGAGTGCAATTAGGGGAAAAAATATTACTGTTGTGGATGATGAGCATGCTATTAAAATTGAGAAAAATAATGATGACGTGAAAAAACAATCTAATGAATCTAAGGAAAAGATGGCCTCATCTAAGGAAGATGACCCTAAGGTTAATTTAAATGTTTTGCCTTTTCCTTAAAAATTTATTAGGAGGAATCTTGACAAGCAATTTGGGAAATTTTTGAATTATTTAAGGGAACTTACTATAACTATTCCTTTTGTGAATGTAATTAAGGATATGCCTTCATGGGCAAAATTTTTAAAAGAAATTGTAAGTCACAAAGGTAAGCTTGAAGAATATGGTTATTTTTCATTAGTAGAAGAGTCTAAAGTAATGTTTTCTAATTATCCACCTAAACTAAAGGATCCAAGTTGTTTTACGGTTCCTTGTGTGATAGGTGGAACTCATTTTGATAAAGCATTATGCGATATGGGTGCTAGTGTAAGTCTTATGCCATATTCCGTTTATAAGAGGCTTGATTTAGGTTAATTAAAGTATACTAATATATGTTTATCTATGGCAAATAAATCTATTTAACACCCTATGGGCATACTTAAAAATGTCCCTACCAAAGTGGGTAAATTTGTTATACTTGCTGACTTTGTTGTACTTGATATGGAAGAAGATCCAGAGATTCCTATTTTATTTGGTAGGCCTTTCTTAATTACTGTCGGGGCTGTATTTGATATGAAAAGGTGGAAAATATCCCTTGAAGTTAATGGTGAAATAATTAAATTTGATGTGTTTGGAATGGTTAAGTGATCACCTATAGAAGTTGTGAATAGGATTGATGCATATGATGTTATTGATGAATGCATTGATGATGTAGTTCATAATTGTGTTAGTCAAGATCCTATTGCACCATATAGCTTGCATGATACTAGTGATGAAGTTTTGCAAGTTGCTTCTTATCCTTTTCACCAAAGATTCTCAAAGTTTGAATCTTTGAAAGAATGATGATGCCCCATTGAATCCAAATAAGGAAGAAGTCAAGCTTGAACTCAAGCCTCTACCTTCAAGTTTATGTGGAAGAAGAAAAATCTTGCAAGGGGGTTTATCATAAGTCCTGTCCGACTCGTGCTCATTTTCACGAGTGAAACAGAAAGGTCTTCATCACGAGTCATGCAATTTATCTGACTCGTGTCCATTTGCTGAAGAAGTTGCTTTACGAGTCTCGTCCGACTCGTGTTAGTGTTCACAAGTGATCTAGAAGGGGCTACTTCACGAGTTTTGTCCGACTCATGTTGATCTTCACGAGTGATCCAAAAGAGCCTTCATCACGAGTCGTGCAGTTCTATCCGACTCGTGCTTCTATGATGAAGGGCAGACCAAGTCGTGAAGCTTGTCCGAGTTAAATCCACTGTACGTATTTTTCTAATCCACCTAAGCTCTAGTGCTAACACAACCCGAGTCAGGTAAAGACTTCACTATCTACAGTGATGCTTCTTTGAATGGATTGGGTTGTGTGCTTATGCAGGATGGTAAAGTAGTCGCTTATGCTTCACGACCGCTTAAGAATCATGAAAAGATCTATCCTACTCATGATCTTGAGCTGGCAGCAATAGTGTTTGCAATGAAAATATGGAGGCATTATTTGTGTGGTGAAAAGTGTTACATCTTCACCAATCATAAGAGTTTGAAGTACTTGCTCACTTAGAAGGTACTCAATCTTAGACAACGAAGATGGCTCGAGTTGATAAAAGATTATGAATATTATATCGATTACCACCTAGGGAAGGCCAACATTATAGCTGATGCACTCAGTAAAAAGTTCATGACAGCATTGAAAACTATGAATGTGAAGTTAAATGTGGCTGATAATAGAGCATTGATAGCAGAGTTACAAATAAAGCTTGATTTTCTATGGCAAGTGAAAGCTGCTCGGAGGCAAGATCACAAGTTATCTTCTTTGATGGATCGAGTGAAGGATGACAGTGGTGATTATTCTTTAGCTTCAGATGGCAGTCTTTATTATAAGCAGAGATTGTGTGTGCCCAATAAACCTGATTTAAAGAATAGTATTCTGACAGAAGCTCATCACAGCAGTTATGCTATGCATCCAGGTGGTAACAAAATGTATCAAGATTTGAAGATGCATTATTGGTGGCAAAGCATGAAATGGGATGTGATAGAATTTGTGAGTAAATGTTTGATATGTCAATAGTTAAAGCAGAACATCAAGTGCCATTAGGAGAGTCGTACGAGTTTAAATTTCCAGATGAGGATGTGACAGCTATCGGAGCTCAAGGTTTGCAATTGCACTTCGACGGAGCCGTGAACAACAAGGGGGCAGGAGTAGGGATTATTTTAACAACCCCGGATGATAAGAAACTCCCTTTAGCTAAGAAATTGAGGTTCAAGGCTACCAATAATGAAGCTGAGTATGAAGCATGTGCCTTTGGGTTAGAGGCGTTGATAGCCTTAGAAGCAAAAAACGTGGAAGTGTTTGGTGATTCCTCCCTAGTGATCAATCAAATCCGAGGTGAATTGGCCTTTAAAAAAGAGAGGCTAATGCCATACATCAAGCACTTGAGAGACCTGAGCAGTCAATTTGAAGTGAGCACATTCCATTTTGTTCCAAGGGACAAAAACCAATTAGCCGATGCGCTCGCCACTTTGGTCTCAATGTGGGACAACCCCGAAGGGGTGGTTATGAGGCCAGTTCTGATTTCTAGCTCTGAGAGGCCTAGCTTCGAATCTAAGCCAGTCATGGAGATAGAAGTAGTAGATGGGAAGCCGTGGTATTACGATATCAAGAACTATTTAGAGAATGCGGCATTTCCAGAGGAAGCTACCGAAAAAGATCAGAGAATGATTCGCAAATTGTCTACCCAGTTCATTTGCATAAATGGGATATTATACAAACGGCAGGCTGATGGTATCCAGTTGAGATGTTTGGATGAGAAAGAGGCCAAAAGGGTAATGAAAGAAACTCATGCAGGCGTATGCGGAGCCCATATGACCGGGTTGACATTAGCCAAAAAGATTATGAGGCAAGGATTCTTCTGGCTCACCATGGATAACGATTGCTCGAAGTATGTAAAGCAGTGTCAGTTATGCCAGCAGTATGCAGATTTAAGGCACCTGCCCATCTCGGAATTATATAATCTAACGTCACCTTGGCCATTCGCAGCTTAGGGGATTGATATTATTGGAGAGATACGCCCCACAGCCTCCAATGGGCATATATACATCATCGTCGCCATCGACTACTTCACCAAGTGGGTAGAAGCTGAGTCCTTCAAGAAAGTGGATGCTCGGGATATGGCGAAATTCATAGAAAAGAACTTGATATGTAGGTATGGCCTTCCACATCATGTGGTATCTGACAACGGGGTCCAGTTCATGGCCGAAACGAAGAAGTTACTTCAGAAGTATATTATCGAGCACCACAAGTCTTCTCCGTATCATCCTCAAGCTAACGGGCCAGTTGAAGCCGCCAACAAGAATGTCAAGAGGATCCTGGCTAAGATGGTCCAGAATTATAAAGATTGGGCAGAAAAGTTGCCTTTTGCACTATGGGGTTACAGAACAACCATCAGAACTTCAACGGGAGCCACTCCTTATTCTTTGGTATATGGGACGGAGGCAGTATTGCCGGTCAAAGTCGAACTTAAGTCACTAAGGGTGATAATGTTGGCAGAGATTCCAGAGGCTGAATGGGTGCAACATGTTGGATGAGAACAGGTTAAAAGCCTACTATCACAACCAGATATATCAAAAGAGGCTCGCTAGGTCTTTTGGAAATAAAGTCAAGAAACATCCATTGAAGGAAGGGGATCTGGTATTCAAACAGATGAGACCAGGAGCACCGGATATTAGAGGGAAGTTCAGACCTACGTGGGAAGGTCCGTTTATCCTCAAAAAGCTGCTGTCAAAAGGAGCTGCAGTTTTGTCGGATAGTGATGGCAATGAATTCAAAGAACTGGTCAATATTGATAGACTCAAAAGGTTCCATGGCTAAAGGCTACAAAGCCAAAAGAAGAAAATGAAAGCCCCGCGGGTCGAAAATCGAAAAAAGGCGGCCTTGCTAAAATTGGGCGCCTCGTCAGGGTGAAAACCGAAAAAAGGCATCCTAGGCAAAATTTAGAGGCTTGAGAGAAAATATCCAAACATGAAAACCCGAGAGGGCTGTGATATGAGTTTAAATAACTCATAATTAAACTATATTTTGTGGTTATAAATAATGTTTTATGTGTTTTTAGTTGTTGGAATTAGGTGTGTTTTATGTGTTTTGTTAAGTTTTGCATGTAGGAGACAAATGGATAAAATGTGGAGGAAATGGAGAAAAGAAGAAGAATTTAGCCACGACAGAGAAGCTCCTGTCGCGATCGCGATAGGCGGCGCGAGCGCGACAGAGCGAGCTAAGGGAAGAAGAGAGAAAGAAGAGAAAGAGAAGAGAAGAGGAGCTGTCGCGACCAAGGGAAGGCGTCACGAGGTCGCGACAAGGCGCAGAGAAGGCACACGTGAGGAAAGGGCGAGCGAAAGAGCAGGCGTGTTCTGTCGCGAGCGCGACAGCTGTCGCGATCGCGACAGAAGGATCCGTTAGACACTAAAGTTCAAATTTGAACTTGAAAAGTTGCAACTTTCCTCCAACAATTATAACCTTTGTAGAAGGGCATCTGAAGGGGCATGAGCTGATATTTTAAATACTATTCTCAACTGTAATTTACAGATGATGACTTAGAATTGAACATTTGAATATCTTTTTCTGTAGTTAAAAATAGTTTTCTTTTAGTTTTTCTTAAGTAGAGTTTATGTGTTGAAGAGAAGATATTATACAAGGAAGAGGACTACAATTGGTGACTTGAAAAGGGTTGAGAAATCTCCTTCTTCAATTCTTATCTTTTAATGCTTCTTTGTAATTTTTATGATTTAAATTCTGAACTTAAAAGTTTAATATTAAATTATTTTATTGTTCATATTTATTCAAGTGTTCTTAATTGTAGAATTTCTCATTAGTACATTATTCATTATCATTATAAGTATGGGTTTGATTGAGAAATAAATTTATTCTTACATCTAATTGGAAATTCATCATTAAGATATTGTTTGAGAAATCATAATATTAAAATGGTTGTTATAGGTTGTGTTTTATTCCTAAGATTTGCATGTATAATAATCTCATTCTTGAATGAAAATTTGGAATTAGATTTATATGTGTATGTTTTAGGCAGTCCTATTTATATTGAGAAATTAAGTAGGAGATTCATTCAATTTGACTTGCAAGATAAGAATGCTGAAATCATTAAGAACAATTAATTAAAGTTCCATCTTTTTATCTAGCATCATTAATCTTTTCTATCTTCTTGGATTCACATAAACTTGACTTAGTAGGTTTACATATTAGATTAATTTAGAATCATTTCTCTATCATTTTACAATTGTAAACAAGATTAAAATCGATTAGTAATAGTGTGTAAAGACGTTCCTTGTGGGATCGATATCTTAAGTACTATTGCGGTACACCGTATACTTGCGGTATAATGTTGCATCATTAGAAAATGCACAACAAGTTTTTGGCGCCGTTGCCGGGGAACGGTTCTTTGCCATTATAAAAATTGATTTATGATTTTGGATTACAATATTTTTTTTTTGTTTTAATTTGTTTGTATGTTTAAATTAATTTTGTGTTTTATTTTTGGTTTTACAGGATTTTGAAAGTTCATGCCTAGTACAAGGAGTTCTTTAGAAGAGCTTGAGCCTTTAAATCCTGAAATTGAGAGGTTTTTATTGAGTAACCGGAAGTCAAATAAAAAGAAGAACAAAAATAGGAGATCAATTATCATGGCTGAAGAACAAAATCCACCAAGATTGATGGACTTTGCCACACCTGCATTGAGTGGTGCTCAACAAGGAGTGGTAAGACCAACGGTAAATGCCAATCAATTTGAAATTAAGCCTTCATTATTACAAATGATTCAAAATAGTATACAATTTTATGGTTTGGCAAATGAGGATCCAAATGCTCATTTGGCAAACTTTCTTGAGATTTGTGATACCTTTAAGATAAATGGGGTTTCAAATGATGCAATCAAACTTAGGCTTTTTCCATTCACTTTGAAGGATAAAGCAAAAGCTTGGTTGAATTCCCTAACAAGAGGATCTATAACTACTTGGGACCAATTGGCCCAAGCATTTTTATCAAAATATTTTCCATTGGCCAAAACTGCAAAAATCATAAAGGATATTACTACATTTGTGCAAAATGAAAATGAATCATTATATGAGGCTTGGGAAAGATTCAAAGAATTGCAAAGGATGTGTCCACACCATAACTTTCCAAGAGAATTGTTAATGCAAACATTCTATAATGGAGTAAATCCTACCACAAGAGGAACTATTGATGCTGCTGCTGGAGGATCTTTGATGAGAAAAACTACTGAAGCGGCATTTGAATTGTTGGAGGAGATGTCCATGAACAATTGCATGTGGCCTACCGAGAGAAGTAGAGATTCAAATTCTACTAATGTGAGAGGAGTTCATGCACTTGATTCAATGGTTGCATTGCAAGCTCAAGTTGAAGCATTGACTCACAAACTCAATAATATGGGTATGGGAAGTAGTCAACCAAATAGATGCAATATTTGTGGACAACAAGGACATCCAAGTGAGGTATGTAATTTAGGCATAAATAGTACGGAGGAGCAAGTTAGTTTTATCCAAGGGCAAGGAAGAGGTAACCCATTTTCCAATACATATAACCCTGGATGGAGGAACCATCCCAATTTTTCATGGGGGAATAGTAGTAATCAAAACAAAGGAGTAAATTTTCAACCACCTCAAGATAGGTTTGGTGCCTTAGAGGTTAAAATGGATAGGTTCTTAGAGGGGATTAATATGAAATTTAATTCACAAGAGGAGAACCAAAAGAGGTTAGAAAATAAGTTTGATCAAATCACAAAGAATCAAGCCTCATCCATTCACAACCTAGAAGTGCAAATTGGGCAATTAGCAAAGGCTTTACCTTCAAGATTACAAGGTACTTTACCAAGTAATACGGAGGAGAACCCAAGGGAACATCTAAAAGCCATCAATTTGAGGTCAGGTAAATCTTACACCAATGAATTTGTTATTACTAACAAGAATGGAGAATTTCAAGAAAATAAAAAGAAGAATGATTCTTCTGTCGCGAGCGCGACGCCTGTCGCGGTCGCGACAGAAGAGAAGCAAATCAAAGTTCCAGGTGCGACACTAGGCGCGATACCAGACGTGAACGCGACAGCAGGAGGAGAGTCCTCTGTCGCGATCGCGACACCTATCGCGGTCGCGACAGAGGGGGCATCTAAAGCAAATTCTTCCAAAAATTTTCAGCCTTGTCCACCGTTTCCGCAACGCCTAAAGAAACAAAACCAAGATAAGCAATTTCAATCTTTTATTGATAAATTGAAGCATTTGCACATAAATTTGAATTTTATTGAGGCCATATCACAAATTCCTAACTATGCAAAATTTCTTAAAGAATTAATTTCTAAGAAAAGAAGTTGGGAGGATATATCCACTATTGCATTGACTGAAGCATGTAGTTCTATAATCACAAATAATTTGCCTACCAAACTTAAAGATAATGGTAGTTTCACAATTCCATGTACCTTAGGGGATAAAGAGTTTCCTAAGTGTTTATGTTATTTGGGGGCAAGTATTAATCTCATGCCTTATTCCATCTTTAAAAAGTTGGGTTTAGATTATGTTAAACCTACTTCCATGGTTTTGCAATTAGCTGATCAATCCATTAAGAAACCAGATTACTTTTGGGTGAGCAAGCACATAAGTGTACCCAATTTATAATGTGTATGTACTTTCTGCATACTTTGTGTGTACTTATTGCATATTGTGTATGTACTTGATGTATATTTTGTGTGTATTTCCTGCATACGGTGCATGTACTTATTGTATATTGTGCATGTACTTGATGTATATTGTATGTGTACTAGTTGTATATTGTGTGTGTACTAGATGTGTACTGTACGTGTACTTCTTGTATATTATGAGTGTACCTAATGTATAATGTGCGTGTACTTTCTACATACTGTGTGTATGTATTTTTTATATATTGTGTGTACTTGATGTATACTAATTGTATACTGTGTGTACTTTCAGTAAACTGTATGTGTACACTACAAGAAAAAAGTATTTTCCCGATGGAAAACATGCAATTTCCGTCGGAAAATAAAAATGCCGACGAAAAATGATTCCGTCGCCATATTAGGCGTAGGAAAATTTCCCGACGAAAAAGGTATTTTCGTCGGGAATTTACCGACGAAAAACCAATTTCTGTCGGGAAAATTACCGACGGAAAAGGTATTTTCATCCGGAAAATTACCGATGGAAATTCCGTTGGTAATTTTCCCGACGGAATAATAATTCTGTCCGGAAAATTACAGACGGAAAAGGTATTTCCGTCGGTAATTTATCGACGGAATTTTGCAGTCCGTCGGTAAAATTTACCGACGAAAATTGGTTTTTCGTCGGTAAATTCCCTACGGAAATAACTTTTCCGTCGGTAATTTTCAAGAAAATTTAAAAATTAGATTTTTTTTATTTTTTTTATGCAGATATAAGCTGTAAAATTAATTGCAAAATAATGAAATAAGGAAGATGATATCTAAATTTTAATATCCAATAATAGTCGAATTTAATAATTGTGCTAATTATAAAGTTAGTAATTATTTAACAACATAATATCCATATATGTCTAATACAAAATGATAACTAAGCTGATGGCGGCGGCGGCGGCTGAGTAGTACGATCAGACTGATGCGATGACGAGGCAAACATACCCTTCAAATTTGCCATCTCATTGTGTAGCTCAGATAAATTTGCCACCTCATTACGTAGCTCAGATATGTAGTCGAGAGATTATCGCCATCGAGCCTCTGAGTCTTGCCATCGAGTCTGTGACTATTGCAATTCCGACCTCAGCTCACTTACAGTATTCCGAAGTTCAAGTACTTTTCTAGATGCAGACCGTCTATTAGATGCGACAGTACTTGAACTTGAGGAATGCGAGTAATAGGATTTGGCCAAAGAACCTAAGCCAAATACCCGTCCTCGCTGGTCTCTACCACCAGCCACTTCATAATAGATCTGATTCGCATCAACATGATCAGAAGTCTGTGAGCGTTGCTGAATTGCATCTTGAACTTGTTCCTGTCGCAGGACAAATGTTTTACAATAAGTAACGATTAATAATAACTAATCTTTAAAATTTGTAAAATATAGTAATTTGGACATACATGTAAAATCCTTGATCGAGAATTGACGAACGTTTGACCATCATGCTTGTTGGTGTGGGTGTGTAAGAATACCTCAGCGTGGGTAGCCGGTCGACCCATCGATGCTCCCTGCAAACATAAAAAGAATTAAAGGCGAACTATAATTTATTGACTATTCGTACAAGTTTTTACTAAAATTTCGGTAGAGTTTCCCCCATATTTGGAGCATACCTCTTGTATACAAAGACAGAAAAACACTTCAAATTTTGAGACTATGCTACCATCCAACATTCAACAACAATGCAAACTCCTCACACAAGTAACATTCCCATCCTTCTCTATGGTAATGAGATAAATTTTAGACATTGTAACCATTAATTACAGTGGTAACAGTAATATTTTGTAATACTTACAAGTCTATCTGCATGTTCTCGATGGGACATCGACCCTCCAGTGTGCAAGCATGAACTGAGTCCATCAGGTCCTCCCCGTCTGTTACTAGAATTCCGCTCTGAAATGGAAATGGCTTCAGGGGTCGTCCAATACTGTCTCCAATGTGCCCATAAATCTTCGGTCATGTAGCGAGGTCGGACACCACCATCCTTTAACAAGAAGACTAAATCTCTGTAACGTGCCCGCGCACGAGTCTCCCACATAGAATACATGATCTCATCAAACGCCGGGTCCCAATAACATTTTTTCTTATGAGACAGACAGAACAAAAAACAAAATGTAAGCAAGAGTAAAATATAATTTGTTATGTAACAAAATTTATCATAAATTTTTTATCTTGAATTCTTCGAAATAAAAATTCTTTGTTTCCTCTAACACATTCTTCCAGACAAACCCATCGTATTCAATTCTGTTTTTGAAAGAGGTTGTCATTATGCGTGAGCACTTTCCTGAAGGATTCAATCTAAGATACAACAATGTGAATAATGTCAGTACAAGTAATAATTGTCATTGAAATCATAATGAAGTTAAATATTAATCACTTACTCCTCAGCTGTGATGTTGATGTACATTTTTCCATCAACTCCAATCGAGCCAGGTGTAGGCTCCTCCGCTTGTTCTGTTCCTGACACTTGAGGTGGCATAGAATCAGGGTGTGCCATATGAGTGGAATCAGTGAAAGGAGTGGTAGATGGTGCAACAGTTGGGATGGTCGGTGATGCGGCAGCCTCAGTACTGGCATTGAGCCCATGCGATGGGGATCCTCCATCACCAGTACTGTCACCGCCATCATGCAACCTGAGTCGTGGAGGAATCCTTGTTCTCTTCTTTCGCTTAAACATTCTTCAACCTGACATTATAAGGAAAATGCATATTGTCAGATAATAGAAAATAATTACATTGTAATAAGCATATTAAACTAAAAACCAAGTCAGTGCAATATTAATTGTTCTTCCAGCATTGGTGTACTTTCCCTAAAATCATGGCCAACTGCATCATAAACCATTTGAACGTATGGATTATCAGTCATCCCTATATCATCGGCTCCAAATTCCCCCTCTCTTTCAAATTCACCATCAGTTGT
Source organism: Excoecaria cochinchinensis (assembly GCA_947683425.1). Taxonomy (NCBI): domain Eukaryota; kingdom Viridiplantae; phylum Streptophyta; class Magnoliopsida; order Malpighiales; family Euphorbiaceae; genus Excoecaria; species Excoecaria cochinchinensis. Next base: position 5,438,821 of record CANTUQ010000038.1, read on the forward strand.
CGACATGTTACCCACATTTCCCATCGATGTATTGCAGATTGATGGTTCTCCGTGTCGTGTCCACTCAAAATAATTTTGAACAAATCCCTTTCTTAATAGGTGGAAATACACTTCATCGACTGACAGATAACTCAGGTGTTGGCACTTTTTGCATGGACATCTTATTTTAGCCCTATCCATATGTGCAGGTTGAGAACTGGCATATTCAATAAACGACTGAACCCCTTCTACAAATTCAGGATTAATGTAACCATCCCTTATTTTCCGTCTATACATCCAAGATCTATCTACGTTACACATAATTAATTCCAAAACTGATACATGAACAAGAAGACATCTCAATTACAATTATAAAAATCTAATTCCCAAAAAAAAACTTAATATATTAGACAATAAAACTACTAACAACATGGAGAATACTATTAACACATTTAATAGTATCGTTTAAATTAATAAACTCATAAAAAAGAAAAAATATATATATACAATAAAAACAAAAAAAAAAAACAAATTTCTCATGGTTGCTTTTTTTGTTTTTCTATTTTTTATGTAGGAATTTTAATTTTTGTCCACTGTTATTAGTTTCGGATATTTCATGTTTGATACAATGTTAATTTTTTGTGTACTCCTCCTTAACAATATGAATGTTATATTTGAATTTAATTGTATTCTACAATGATTCATAACAAATTTATTTCAATTACTTTTATTTCTTAATATTATTTCAGTGAATTGTTTTAATAAATATTTTATTTTATGGTTGAGTATAGGTTGATATGTAATAATCTAAACAGTTTTTCCATAAAACAGTCGGTCTTTAACAAAATGAGAGAAATGCATTAAATTTCTTGTAACTTATCTGCACTGTTTGAAATGGTAGTAGAATAATTTTGAAATAAGAAGTGCTTTTTCATATAATTGATTTGGATATGGAATATTAGGAAAATTTTCAATTACTAATTTCTTTTTTTGAAAAATTCAATTATTAACTTTTTATTGATTTTGAGGTTATGTAATAGTGATAATTAATATATCTGATATAAGAAAAATGTGGCAGTATGATTTATGTTTTTGGTCCATAAGAGTCATGATCCTTTAACTTAATATTCATAACCAATTATCATAACAGTCAGGCAAATATATATATATACTAATTTTAATTAACCATAATCCTATTAATACTAATAACACTAACAATCATCTATTTCAACAAATGTTTAACATTCTAACAACAATTAACACTAATTAATTCATTGTATTATTTAACATAAATAATTTAAATTAATTCTAACAACAATTAACACTAATTAAAAATTAATTTCTCATTCAAACAATATTTAATACTTAATATTTAACAATGTCTAATTAAGTTAAATAAATTAATAATAATAATAATAATAATAATAATAATAATAATAATAATAATAATAATAATAACAAAATTTCCTAATAATAATAATAATAATAATTAAAAAAAATAACAGAGAGGGGAGAGATCGGCTTACCTGATGCTGGAGGAGAGGACGAGGAGGAGGAGGAGGGAGGAGGACGAGGCGGCCCACGCCGGAGCAGCGGCAGTCAACGCCGGTGGAGAGGAGATGGCGCACGGAGGGAGGGACAGAAGAGGGAAGAACGGAGCGGGAAAAGAGGGAAGAGAGGAGGAGGAGGACGGGAGGGGCGGATCGACAGCAGGGGGCGGTGGTTGGCGGCGTGAGGGCAGGGGAGCAGAAACCAGAGGGCTGAGTGAGGGGAGAGGGAGGAGAGAGAGAGGGAAAATAATTTTCGTCGCTATTTACCGATGGAATATGTATTCCGTCGCTATATAGCGACGGTATTAATTCCGTAGGTAAATTTCCGTCGCCATTTATCCAATTTCTTGTAGTGGTATTTGGTGTATACTATGCATGTTCTTGGTGTATATTATGCATGTAATTGTTATATATTGTGTGTCTACTTGCTGTATACTATTTGTTACATGTAATTACTGTAACACCCCGCCATCCCCGTTGGAAGGATGCCGGAGTGCCACGCGGGCAAACACATATAATAAATCCATATTCGCCACCTACACGGGAAAAGAGCCCGTGCTAAGCGATAACGCTTAGTGGGGAGGAACAAAACAAACTAACAATATGCATATACAATATTTACAACAATACTATAATCTCATCCCAACCATAAACATACATTACAAGTAATTAACTATTAAAACATAATTAAAATCTACATATTTCTCACCATTGCAAATACATATACACTCAAGGTGTATAAACACAAAGTTATACTATATTTCATATACAACATATACCTTTAATCTTGTCAATAAACATCTCAACATATATATATATATATATATATCACATATAAACATGTAGCCTGATTAGTCTGAAATACTCTCTAGAAGTGGATACGGTCATTTGGATACTGATTGAACACAGCATCCCAAGCATATAGAGACATGAGTCTCAAACATGTATTTTCCATATAGAGACCGGAGTCTCGCTTTATTTTCATATAGACCAAACATGGTCGAAACAAGGATCCAAATGGACCCGCATATATTGTTTTATCATATAGCAGCTGCACACACACTCTGACCTAAGTAAGCGCTTACTTATCCACTACTATGACTTATTCAGGCTCAAAGAATACTACTCAATAATTCATGTATTCATGTACATTGATCAAAATCAGAAACATATACATATTTCACGTATACATGTATCTAGATCAAATTCAAAAACATTTAAATACATCCAGTATCAATTATTGGAGGCCGAAGTACAAGTAGTTCACATTCCAGACCATTTATGTTCATGTACAATATAAACTAGTAAGTTATGTACATTAATTATTTAATCAAGTATACGACTCAATAATTCACGTATCATGTCATGTGAATTTCATTAAATACTAACTTATATTTCATATATACACGTATATTGATCCAATTCAGAACATTTAAATGTATAAATATCAATTACAGGAGGTAATAAGAACAAATAGTTCATATTGAAAAAGTCCATGTTAAATAAATTATAAACATGTAAATCATGTAGATTAATCATTAATCATGTATACAAAACCCAATATTATGCAATTATCCAAAATACAATACAATTTTAACTCAAACATTTGTCATGTAGTGCAAAAACCCTTAAAACAGAAGTTAAAACTTTAAGCAGGGGAAGGCTGGTCACGCCGTGACCATTCGTCACGTCTCGTGACGCAGGCTTCACACGAGTGCCAGGCAAAAAGCAAGGCAGTCACGGCGTGACCACCAGTCACGTCTCGTGACGCCTGTGAGGAGAGGGGAAGAGGTCCCGGGATGAGATCTCGTGACACGCAGGGAGACAGGCGAGGTCGCGAGGCGTGATGCTCCATCACGTCGCGTGACTTCCCAAGGAGGGAGATCACGGCGTGATGCTCCATCACGCCACGTGACTTCCCAGGAAGGGAGGTCACGGCGTGATGCCCCATCACGTCTCGTGATCTTCCTCTCACAAGCCTTCAAAATTTCCAGAAAAACTTAAAAACCAGAAGAATCGTGAAAACAGAGTACTACCAAAATTCCAACCTCACTTTGTCTAAAACCATTTTTCATGCAAAAATCATGCTAATACGTACCTTTAAGTCTCCAGAATACATTTACAGCACTTGTGATACAGATAATATATTCTACTAATCAAACAAAATTAAAACCAGCACATCAATATCTCAGGATTTCTAATTCAACTCACGCATAAACATCTCATTTACATATTCAAAGATATCCTTCTCTCCAGAAATCAAGTATACAATATTACATAACTCATGCATTTTGATAAACAAACACACATAAACACATTAGCAACAGAACTGCAAACCGGATCCAGAATGAGGAAAGACAGACACACTCCCAAACCTGTTACTGAAGTCCAAAAACGCCCACTGAAACCTCTTCAATCCACCACTTTATCTTTCCCTTTATCTTTCCTTCTGTCATCTATAGCTTGCATGAACCAACAACAAACCGAAATACTATTAACCCAAGATAAACCACAGTTCATTAACCAAAAACAGAATCCCTATAACCCAACGAGGAATGAGACGGAAATTAACCATAAACCAAGAAAACTTCTGCCACTTACCTTCTGAAGCTTCAAAACCCAAAACCCAAGCTCTCCAAACAGATGATCATACACATGCAATGGGGAAAAGAAAGAACAGAAGCACAAGAGAAGAGAAGTGATTTACGTGAGAGAGAGAGAGCAAGAAAGAGAAAAACCTCAAGTCTTTTGTTTCCAGCCAACTAGAAATTCCTCAGATCTTTCTTTCCCTCACCCACGTACACACCTACTCTCCACTTGGCACACATGCACAGTTCACAGACCCACTCACTCTTCTTTTACCATTTAATCCTTGTCAAATTACTCTTTACTCACTAGACAAAAATCTGCCATTTAAATCTTTTATTTCCTTGCAATTTAATCCTCTTTCACTAGTAAATTACCCAATTACCCTTAATTGTCCAATTAAAATTCTAATTTCCAAATAAGCCACTTGTGGGGTGTGACAATTACTACTAGCTATAATTGTTGTATATTGTGTTTCTGTTTGATGTATAGTATATTTTTTTTTCATATATGAAATTTGGTATTTTTTGTTACAGAGGATGTACCAGTCTCTAAATTTAGTCCTTAATAAAGCCAGGAACCAGTATCTGAATAAGCGACGAATGTTATCTAAAGGTGTTTTGTGCTCCATATAATACTGCACAGGATAATATATTTGCTAATTTTATTTTGAGATACAGAAATAAAATCTGATGGTTTGATTATGTTTAATGTTATAAATTTGCATTGATGACCATTATGTTATCCTGATTTTCTAGGATAGAAAAGCTAGGCATTTTGCAGTCAATGTTGGTGATGAAGAGGCTTAAGGTGGCGGGGTCTTGGCATGCTATTAGATGCACAATAAAGATGAGAATCATGTCGGTCCCCTTATTAAGCTGTTGATTTTTATTACTACTGCTCGCCCAGTTAATACACCAATGACTAATATTTACTACTGGAATGCCTTTTTCATTAGAAAGAATTAAATATTTCGTAATGAATGTAAAACTCTAATTGGGTGTTGAAGAGTTTGTGTTATAATTTTGAGTTTACTTGACACCTGATTGGTTTTATTGGAGAAGTTGTGTCAATTGCTATTATTAACTACAGCTTAAATCATATATAGCTAAGTTGCATCAATCTCTTTAGTTAATTACTTTTGGTCACATCATATCAATCATTTTTTTATGCTTACAGATTTGTTTTTCCTTACTTCTATGATAAATTCGAGCACATGCATTCATCAGTTGGTGATTAATGTACGTATCCAATAAAAAATTAAATATTCATGTTTCGATGGGAATTATGGGGACCATTTGTTTATTTTTGCAATGAAGTGCGACCATATGTACTAAGAATTAAGATTCGGAAGTTGGGACCTTAGACATTTATTCTGCAAATTATAAGCCACTGTTGGTAACTGCCTTTCTTTTTAATTACCATTAATATTTCAATTTGTACAAAAATTTTGCATTTTTAATATTCACTTTTACCACTTTAATTTAAATTAACTATTAATTATAAACTACTAATTATTATTTAGGATTGGGTACTGAAAAATAACCGTGAAACAACAATTATTTTTCAACATTTTCTCCTTTTTTGTACTTTAATACAGAATATTGGTCATGAAATCCAACAACAAAGCCAACAACAGAAAAAAGATACAATAAACACTAAACCATGAAAATCACCAACTATAAAAAATATACTTTCGAGAAGAAATGCAGCATATTATTTATTTATTTTTTTTAAAAGAAGAATTAAAAGAAAAATGCAAAACCACAATTTCATCGCAAATCCAATCTCAAAATAGGAAATTAATCTGACAAAAACAAAAACCATCTTATCCTTAATGAATGATAAATCATATAATAACACCTCTATTGCATTGAGCATTGTTTGGCTGAATTTACATCCTGAGGTGCTGCTGGTTCTAATGGCTGGACAAAAATAGAATTAAATATGCACTAAGAAGTTAATGTTTTTTCTGCAAATTTTATGTGGTTTGTAGTCATACCATTTTCATCCCCTTCCTTCCTCTTGACCATCAATAGCTCACTGAATGGTCTGCATGCATGAAGGAAGATATTCGTGATTGATCCTTGTTAATGCCATTTGAGCCACAAATACCATTGCTAACATCAACAACATGAGGTTTCAGGGTAGATAGAGCTTCACAAACATTTTCGGGTTTGATACCTCCTGCTAAGAGCCATCCATGTTTGCTTCTAATTGGGGCTAACTTAAATTGCGTCCAATTAAATCCTTTGCCACTGGAAACAGGTTCACATGAAATATTCAAGGCCAGAGAATGACAATATTAAATAAGAATCCAATCTCAAAGTGATAGCACATTCAAAATTGGGCAATTCTAATAGACAAGCCAAAATGCAACTCAATATTTTGGCTGTATGGTATGTTAATTTCAATGGTTGTTCAGTCACCAAATATTAATTGACTTCAACAATTAGAATTTTGAATGTGATTATTTTGATTCAAATACAACTTAATTGCTTGCTTGATGGACTATATCATGGGATGAAATGGCAATATAGAGATGAAAGAAAAATTAAACTCATTATGGTACATTACAACAGGCCTAATTAATCAGCAAATAACTATAGCACTAGCATAAGAATATTGAGTAATATTTGATTCGCAACATGTCAAGACCTAAAAATAGAATAGCTAATTTAATTTGCACAAAATATTTCTTGTGTATACAAATCAAAACAACAATGCAGAATTTATTTTCCAACTTCAGCTTCCCTCAAAATTCTCTCCTACCCTTTTCAATAAAAAGAAAAAATCACCATAAATGGGAGATATTACAAAGGTAGATTGAGCTTCCATAACAACTACCTAGGCGTAAATTGATGAAGAATTCCCAATTCCAATTCCAAAAAGTAAAATAAAATAAATCCCAGTTATAATCGAACGAATTGAAGAAAAATTGACATTTTGCAAATTCAATTTAACGAAAAAAAAAACTAATTAAATTAGAAAAAGATCCCATTAAGATATTCACCTAAAGCATGATTTTGAGATGCAGGCAAACATGCTTCATCAGACTGCTACTAGCCACGAAACGGACGAAAATCAATTTTAAAAAGAAATCAGATATTTAGATCTCCTCCATTCCTGCACTGGACAGCAACTCGGCTACAAATTAGACCAAAATATAGTTGAAGACAAACTCGATTAAGATCTCTGCTAGCCCACACCAATCAACAGATCAAACCAAGATGACAACACCTATGAGGGAGATGGAAGAAGAAAGAGAGGAAAGAGAGAGATGTAGATGAGATGGAAGAAGAAATAAAATGGAGAAGAAGCAGGAGAAAGAGGACAGCAGGGAGAATAGGGAGTGAATAGGAAAGAGTTGTATTTTTTAAAATAAAATTTTAAAAAGTGATATTTATGAAAAATTTTTAAAAAAGAATATATTTTTGAAAAAAAAAAATTAAAAATGTTGTATTCAGTGTAATTTTCTCTATAAAAAACCCAATTCGAGAAGGATCCAAAATTAATTTAATTAGTTTGTCATCTAACCATTATTATTATTATTTTAGGTTTTATTTATAGTTATGATTAAACTAAAATAACTCCTAAACTTAGCTTTTCTTCAGTCGTATCACCATATAATTTTTTACAAAATGCTCAGGGTTACATAATTTTCATAACTTAAATAATAATAATAATAATAAATAATGGTTAGATGACAAACAAAGAACAATTCTTGTTTTAAAACGATAATTTCTATTTTAAAATTTAAAGCAATGGCGAATGTTTACATGTAACGTATCTTATTCTGAACCGGCATGAAAAATAAGCTCAATTCTTGCCAATATTATTTCCGTCAAAATTTTCTACTTGAATTTAATTTTTAAAATTATGCTAATTTTATTATTAATATAAAATATAAAATTAATTTATCTAATTTTTTTCCTCACATTCCCACTTTATATATATATATATATATATATATATATACACACACACACACACACACACACTTATTTGTAAATTTTGACTTATGGCTTAAAAAAATGTAATATAACTGTAAAAATAATTTAATGTTGTAATTAAGTTATGTACAGTCATAAATAAAAGATAATGTATATATTAATTTATTTTAGGTTTTATATATAGTTATGATTAAACTAAAATAACTCCTAAACTTAGCTTTTCTTCAGTCGTATCACCATATAATTTTTTACAAAATGCTTAGGGTTACATAATTTTCATAATTTTGCGCCATATAAATAACTAGAGTATAATTAGCTCATTCAAATTAGTCCATCACTGAAAATGTTTTCCCATTATAGATTAATTTTAGCGTCCAATTCTATAATGATCTCATAAATAACATTTTTGTGTTAAAAATATTTTTGAAACAAAGTCTTTAATTTAACTTTTTCTTCATATTTACATATTTGATTATTTGAATGGGCTAGGATTTGAAATTAAAAGGGGCAAGCATCCAATATATTTCATAAAATAAAATAATTTATGCGTACATAAAAAAATAGTCAACTAAACATTTTTAAACAAATGAAAACTAAAAAAATTACAATGTCAAGTCTCCTATTTGGTAAAGCCCAAAACCTTAGTCTAATTATCCAGGAATATAAAGATAATACTGATAAAAAAGTCGATCTTGATAAGTCCAGCATTATATTTGGCAAAAAGTTAGGGGAAAGTAAAAAAGGCACCATATGTAGGGTCCATTTCACTCACGGTCACTCAACTTATCATTTATCGCACAAAAAAAATCGACTTTTTTTCTGACTTAAATGTCACTGAACTTTTAATATTTTTAGAAAAAAGTCATGTAGACCGAAATCCGGCGAGAACCCTTGCTGGATTGATAACATGACACGTAGCGACGAATAGTAAATACATTATTTTTTTGCAAAAATGTTAGAAATTCAGTAATATTTAAGTTAGAAAAAATAAAGTTGGTTATTTTTGCGCGATAAATGATGAGTTTAGTGACCGTGAGTGAAATTGATTTAAATATAGCATTTGTTGGAAATATATTAAACGACATGTAGTTTTTGATATGGCATGCCATGCCATCAATCCGGCGAGGGTTCTCGCCGGATTTCGGTCAACATGACTTTTTTGCAAAAATGTTAAAATTTCAGTGACATTTAAGTCAGAAAAAAAAGTCGGTTACTTTTGCGCGATAAGTGATAAGTTGAGTGACAGTGGGTGAAATCAACCCCCATATGTAACATTCTTAATTAGGGTGTGCATTAGTCGGGTTCGGGTCATTCTAACCGGAACCCGATTAATCCGAGCCCTGAACTTTGGTTAAATCATCGCCCGAACCGACGTTAAATTATAGTAAGGGCCCCGAATCGAAATACCTAAAATTTTTCGGCCCCAACCCGAACTATCCGATTTTTTTTAAAAAGTTTTAATTAAAAATTAATTAACATATAATTAAAATCTAATTAAACAACGCCTCTTCAGCATTATGCTTTTGGACTTGTTCCTCAAGATTAGGTTTCTTGTTATCTCCATTGATGAAACTAAACGGATAGTCTATATCTATAGCACTTTGATCGAATATAATAACGTTGAAAGATCAATTACAATGTTCATATTCAAAAAGTAGGAAAGATCCATGAACAACAGAGTGAAACTCTACAAAATCTTGCCATTAATTTTGCAACCAAATATGGTCATCATCTTTCACAATCTCTACTTTCCATTTTGCACCGTTAAGAAAGAGATCAACAACATATAACAAAAAGACCCAAATAATAACATAATTAAATGATATCAGAATACGAAAATAAAAGAAGAAACAAAGAGAACAAAACCAAAACAGAAAGAGGGGAAGAAGAACAAGCAAGGATTCACTTACCTCCGTTGAGGATACCAACAGCGATGACAGGCGATGGTGACGAGCATTGGCTATAGGTGGTGGTGACGATGGAATGGAGGGCAGAGGGCAAATCGATTGGGGATTTGCTGAAAAGGGGAAAAATGAGAGAGAAGCCCCATTTTTTCCTTTTATATATGAAGGAATTTTGGGTTATTTGGTCGGGTTGGGTTTAGAGGGGTTTTAACCCAACTCGAACCTGAAATATCAAAATTTCTGACTTGACCCGACCCGAACCTCACGAATAACCCTACCCGAACCTCACGAACAACCCTACCCGAATAGCTAATTCGGGTTGGGTTGTTCAGGTCTGTTTGGGTTAGATTCTGCACACGCCTATTCTTAATATTCATAAGCTCAGAAGTGAAGGGAAATATTTAGGAGTTTCTCAAATTGGGGGTAGGCCCAAAAAAGAGTCTCTAATTTCTTTGGTTGAAAGGATTATTTCTTAAACTTACGGTTGGAAAAGTAAGTACATTTCCATGGCTGGCAAGGAAATGCTTAAAAATCCATCCTTTAAACCATCCTTACATATAGCATGTCTTGTTTCTGAATCCCTATTTCTTTGTATAAAAAGATCAACAACACCCTTGCCAAATTCTAGTAGGCTTAAGCCTTTAAAGACGAAGGGATGTATTGGGAAATTAAATTGGCAACTATGAGCAAAACCAAAAAAGATGGGGGAGGGGGATTTATAAGAATGGATCTCTTTAACCAAGTCTTTAGCTAAGCAAACATGGAGGCTTATTTAGTATCTCTAGCCAAATTATAAAAGCAAAATGCCACCCTTTCTCTTCCCTAACAGAATCCAACTTTAGAGGTCCTAGCTCTTAGGGTTGGCATAGCCTAAAATGGTTGAAAGCTCTTAAATTAGGTTTAAAGTGACATATAGTGATGCATGTGTTGGAATCCGAGATGAAGCATGGATTCCTAGCCAACCTAACTTTAGGATCCCTCCAAGCCCTCCCAATGAAAATGAACCATATCTCATAACAAGTCTTATTAGCCTAAACACTAAAAATGGAATACCACTATGTTAGAAAGTCTTTTCAGCCCTCAAGTTTGTAAAGTAATTCAAGATAATGGGGGCAAAAATACCCTAATTTGGCATTTTGATAAGGCTGGCAAATTTTCTATTAAGCCTTGCAACAAAGTTCTAACTGTAGGGATTTAACGGGTTCATACATCACATATAAGGTAGAAAAAAATAAAAATTCAAATCCATAAAAGTAAAGATCTTGCAATGAAATTATAATTTTTAACTAAAGGAATTTTGAAAATGACCTTGAGGGTTGTTGAATAGTTTATTTTCATTGCATCGGATTGTTGTAAACCATAATGTCCAAATTAGAACACCTCTAATGAATAATCCACACTAGAGAAAGGCAAAAAAACCAAGGACTATTGGAGTAATACCGGCCAAAATTCCACAAAGACTAATAGTGGAATTTGGTTAAAGAAGAAGAAAAAAGGCACAAAAAATAAAAAAGTCTCATCTAATCCCACCAAACTTAGACTTTTATACCCTACGTTAAACTCTAAGTCTAATAGATTTAGAACTCTTAAAAATTCTGGAAAATTAATTCACATGGGATTCCTAAATCATTTAATTAATTTGGATTTCATTTAAATCCAGCTCAGGACCTTTCTAAAAATGCTTATGCACAAAAGGTTGTTTAGTGAGCTTTTTTACGCAAACTTTGATTTAAATGTCCAAATCAATTTTAAATATACTCAAATTAAATATATAAGGTCCATAACAATTATAAAATAAATTTAATTTAATTTGGCCAAAAAATCAAGCTTATAAAGCTTTCTATCATTGTTTTGCGTAGAAGGCTTCTCTAAAGGATTTTTGCACAGACCATTTTTATTTTAAATCCAATTTCAATGCTCCAAGTGATCCAATATCATTATATCATCCCTATAATATTTATAGTTCAATAATATTTCATTCAGGATCAAAATAGCTCATTTTGACTCATTTCTCCAAATAATGTGCAAACTCCTCTAGGAGGCCTCTGTGCATGGACAATTAATTAAAAGGGCTTAATTAATTGTTTCCCTCTTCTTTTTCTTATTCCATAATAATATCTAATATTATTAATGATATGTTTTTTTACTAAAATGTCCTTTTTATATAAGTGTGTAACCCATTGAGTTTTCTGGTCTTCTTGGCAGTACAAACGTAACAACAATTATGGAATTGCATAATGTGAACTCTTTTAAATCATTATAGTAATTCTCCAATTAATATTTATCCATATATACATGTACAAATCATGAGAGACCTCTAGCCAAACATTATGACTACCTAACTAATAAGAAAAGTCAAATGGTTTGACTATACCCTTCTATAGAACAATTACCATGCAAATACTCCTTTCACCTTACTTTATCTCAGTTAGGTTTTGAGTATGGATTAATGTCAACTCATATAAACCTAAATATAGTTGTTTTAATAATATTTAACCTTTATTCCCAAAATGCCCCTTGTGAATCTTATCAACTTTGGAATTCACTCTGGTCACAGATTCTCTGAACAAGGATATTATAAAACTTAGTTCCCTTAATAAATTTGAAATGGTGAATCCTCTATTGATGATCCCTCAACTATCTTTAAGCAGATCATAATATACTCAACCTTTTAACTATGTTCACCTCTCGATGAAGGTAAATAGTTATGGAGTTAAAGTATACCACTCACTACTTAAGATAACTTTGGTGATCTAAAGTATAATGATACTTGTACCACTATTATGAAGTGATTCCTCATTAACACAGATTTAATATCCATATGAGCATTATTTTAGCAGGTCTCTTATGTACTTATTCTTTTAACAAATATTCATATGTTAACTTTGATCATCTCTATGACCATAGCTATGAGAACCACCGCTTGAACCTTTTAAGAAGTATAACATGTGCCAGTCTATCTATATTAACAATGTCTTATCTTATTAATACTATGACTAGAAATATTAAAGTATTAACACATTTGCATACAATAGGCATCTCACATCATGAACTCTTTCATGATTATCTTTGCACTGTGTTTGTAATACCAAGGACTTCATTTATTAATTTAAAACATAAGCAAGCAAGATATAATTTAAACATAGCATTAATAAATTAATTGTGCCTACTTATAAATAATAATGAGTTTGTATACATGAAAAATATTTCTAATATACATGGGCTCTAGGGCATACTCCTAACACTAACTAGGTCTGATTCTAGGCCTAATAATGTGGGCATAAATAATAGCAACTCTCCCCCTCTTGATTATTGGAAAGATATTTGGAATATACCCTTTATTTCAAAAATCAAAATCTTTATCTGGAAAGTTGTTAGGAACAACCTCAGTACCGGTGAAAACCTTCATAGGAGACGAATGAATCATATTAATCCGATTTGTTCCTTCTACAAGACCAATAGGGAAACCGTAAATCGTACTCTCTAGTTTTGTGATTTTCTAAAAGAGTGTGGTTTGCCTCCTCCCTCAACATCACTTTACCAAACTCATCCCTTTATTTCTTTGAAGCTTGATGGAAATATTTCTTTGATTTAATCTCTATTGACTGGGATAAGATTATGTCAAAACTTAGTTTCTTGTGTTGGGAGATATAGAAAGCTAGAAATAATCTTATTTCCAAAGGTATTAATAGTGAACCTAATAGAACATTTGAACAAGCCTCCAATCTTTAGCATGATTACTGCAACACTTGTATTAGTAGCACCCCAACCCCACTAAACCCCCTTCCACCAAGCTCTGGACCTATCCATATCTTTATTCTATAAAAATTAATTTTGATGGGTCCATTGATCAAAGGAAAAAGGTTTGTAGTTTGGGTGCTATTGCACAAAATCATTTAGGGGTTATTCAAGATTTTGCACCAAGATAGGTCCTAGCTGCCTTTGCTCTTATTAGAGAAGCTCTAGTACTCAAATTTGCTTTAATCATGGCTTCTTCAAAAGGCTTTCCTAGAATAATCAACGAAAGCAATTTTTTTTTGATTATGTTGCCTTGAAGAATAATGATCCTTCCTGGGACATTTCTAATATTTTTAATGATATTTTTATTTTGGCAAAACTATTAAATTCCATTTCTTTTGTTCATGTGCCTAGAACTGCAAATTGTGCGACAATTTTTTTTGGCCAATTTAGTTAGAATTTCCTCAATTTCTGCAAGCTCTTTGTAGTTTAACTCTTGTGATTTTGATGTTATTGTGGAAAGGGATACCTCCGAAGCCTATTTAATGTGTGAGTCCCAATATGTGGTCTAGAGGGAGGGGGGTGAATAGATCACTTCATAATTTTCTTGATAAGAATAAATTATAACACAGGATTGATAAATAAAATACTAACATGATCACATCTTAAATAATTTTTGATTAATCTTTTTCACAATAAACTATATATATGGATGAAATACCCTAGTAAGAAAAATTTAGACTTTAAGTTGCTAAATCAATTTTGAAAATTAATGTTCAACCCGTTTTTTTAGAGCACATCTTGTTTTATGAATTATGTTCTATGTTCTATAGAACATAGAACAACCAATTTCAGCATAGCAAAAATATAGAATATGAATTTAAAGAGAGTGAGAGATAAAGAGATTTCACACCATGATTTATAAAGGTTCAGCTATCGCCTACATCCTCTCCTTAAAATAATCTGTATTAAGAGTTTCTCTCTTTTATAATGTGACTCTATTTACGAGCAAGAGTCAAAAGCTTGTTACATATAGCTACCCTAAGTTTTTCTTCTCAAGTGAAAAACTCTAAAACACTTGATTATTTTTTTCCAAGTAAAATAATTAAAACACTTAGCCCCTTTTTCCAAAGTGAAAGAACCTAAACACTTGTTAGTTTATTTTCCTAGGATCTAGCAACCTAACCTCACAAATTATCTCACAAATTTATCAAGCCTCACTAGCATGATTACAATTGAAACTATAATCATATTGAGGAAATGCGATCGTGTATGCATATGAAGGAATGAAAAACTGACAAACAAGATAAAGCACAAGTAGCACAAAAATATTTTTCACTCACTTAATAGAACACCGACAAAACTCCTTTTTATAGTTGAAAAAATATACCTGTTAGGTGTGAACTAAATTTTGAAAATGTTTTCAAAATAGAAGAGATTTAATATTTTTTCCTTAGTTAATAAAGAGTTGTTTGAAAAGAATAATTTTCAACATTTTATGTTTCCTTAATCAAGAAAAATCAATAGTTTTCTTTCCTTTTTCAAATAGCTATAATTGTGGAAAATTATCTTTAGGAAAGAAATAAATTTGATTTGAATAAAGATGTGATTTGAAAGATATTTTAAATGCAGAGAATAAAGCAGAAAATAATGTAAGGAACATGCTAGTAAGTGTGTGAATCCTTTAATAATGATTTTACAATTTTATTTCCTAATCAACCTTAATGCTGTAAGTCTGCTCTAATAGATGTATAACTCATCTATTATGCAGTTGATCGAGCAACTTTCATCAATATGTACTAACTGGGCCTGCACATTATAAATTAGAGAAAAAGCTCAATTTGATTAAATGCAAATGTTTTGAAATATATCAAAATCTTATAAATTGGCCATTTGAGCCAACATTCGCTCCCATTTTGATGACGACAAAATATTTATTTATTTGAGCTTGTGCTCCCCCTGTATGTATGAATTATACAGAGTATAGCTTTCCTTGAATGTATGCACTAAAAAATACTTAATCATCAGTTTGCATTAAAACACACATTTCATAATTTTATTCATTTGGATCAATTAACCATTTATTTTGCACAATCAAGTCAAAAACAAAATTCAATCATTCTGCTGCATGATTAGCCTGTATGCATAATTGATTAGTAATAATTAATCATTCATCTGCACAAATCAATCATATTCAATTCAACCTGCACATTCTGCTGCATAATCGAAGATCAATATCAGGTAAGCATTCTGCGTAATATTAATTCTGCACAAATAAAAATCAAATCTACTGCACAAAAATAGTCATCAAGTTTGTTGCATAATTTCATTCAAACATCAAGTTCTGCTGCATAATCAAAAATTAACTCTGCTGTGTAATTCAAATAATCATCAATCACAATCAAATATGCATAATCAAGATTTTATCCATTTATTTTGCATATTTGCATATTGGCTACACTCAAGATCAAGCATAATTGAAGAAGCAATTAATCATATCAATTATGCATAATATCAGCTTGCTGTAGACACCGGGTCCCGAGTCAGCTCAGATTAGGATTACCTAGTGATGAAATTAATGTCTGTTCACAGGCATGAAAGTAGAAAGTGATGGCCTCTTTAGTCAAATTTGCATTTGAAAAAAAAATTGAGAGGCGCCTACCCCTCGTCACCTCAAGCTGCCCCTCGTCACTTGCACTTTTTTTTCCCCCCCAAAAATTAAGTTTTTTGACTTAAAAAAGAGAATTTTAAGGCTGATTTTAAGGGATTTATATAGATAATTTTGGATTTTAAATTAAAAGGAGGAATAATTTGATTTAAATACAAATTATTTCCTAAATGAACTAGGTTTTCTCTCTAAAGTCATATAAATAGAAAAAAAAAAGAGAGAGAAAGGGGAGATTTTTTTTTTGTTGCAATCTTTTCTTCTTCAAGAAATATTTTACATTGTTTTTTCTTCTTCTTCTTCTTCAATAAAATTTCATCTAAAATATTGAGATTGATTTTTGTGAATAAAAAATTGATTTTGAGACAAAAAAAATAATTTTTTTTCTTGCGATCCAATTTTTTTTTTATAATTTTTCTTTAAACAATCTTTTATGCAATTTTCTTTCTGAAGAAAAAGTTTTAGATTTTTTATTTTTCTAATTTAATTTTCGAAGATCTTGACAAGGAAATCATTCGTTTTCGTCCATCCATTAAATTCGAATTCTGAGAGTAAATATTATGGATTCGATAATATATTTTATTTTTTTTATTATATTTTTTTATTATTTCTTATTTATAGTCAATTAATCACCATGTAGATTTTTTAGATCTATTATGTATTTATTTGTTTGATGTGATTTTGTGATTTTGTTTTCTCTTTTACTTTGTTTTCTTTTTTTTATTTAATTTTATTTATTTATTTATGCAATTATTTATGCATTTGTTTCATTTAACCTGATTTCCTATTATTATTTATTTATTTCTGCATGTTTCCTTTTGCATGATTTATATGTGATATTAAACCACGTTTTGTCATTTTGTCCATCACGCACACATTTATATATTCATTTCTTTCCTTTGTTTATTTAATCATTCATTTTAATTGTGTTAATTGATTTATTCATTAGTACTGTTAATATGCATTAATATTAATATTAATATTATTATTATTATTATTATTATTATTATTATTATTATTATTATTATCATTTTTGCATGGTTATTTTTCTATTATTAATATTGCATCTTCTAATCTTATGTGCTTTTATTCATTTTGCATGTGTATCATTCAATTTCTTTAATATTTGATGGGAAATTATACACATATAATTAATGCGGAGGTAACATTAAATAATGGTACCTACCTCTTGTAGCGCAGAAACTCGTTGCGGAAGCGTCTACAGAGATCCCGTTTATTTTTGGTCACTGGTCCGGCTTTTATCCACTCGGGATAAGAGCAACTTGTTTACAATCTAAATGCCCCTGAAAATTAAGACAGAAAACTGTGAGTGGGAACGAGCAGCCTTGCGGCGTATACATTTTCTCGTTACCAAATTATGAGGACCTCACCTCTATTTATAGAGGTCTTAAAGGCTAGAGCCCTAACTCTAGTTTAACTCAGACTTTTTCTGAGATAGGATTTGGTAATTTTAATCAAATTAAATAACTCAATTTAATCTGGATTGGATCTTTATCCAAATTAGAGTCATGGGCGTACCCAAACTCTATCATCTCCCACTTGCACATGACGGAATGCATTCCAGTCTTAATCTTCAGTTATACTGGCAAATAGATTGTGTGACCAGCATACCTCGAGAGCACTAGTGCTATACACCTGTGAGGGATATATAGCGTCTCGTCAAAACAAGATCCTCTTCTTCATGTATGCCTAAACCTAGATTGCCTTCTCACATTCACTGTTTTAACTCATGATGTCATAAAACAATTTTCGTGTTCACTATTATGTTTCTACTCATAGAAACTATAGTAGGCCAGCCAGTGAACCACGAACCCTTATGAAAGTGATCTGAAGGCTATCTTCCCCTCTTACTGTATGCCATCCATCATGATTCAACTCGCTTTTCTAGTTAGATCCGCCAGGCCTAAATTTTTTTCGGACCTCTTGGAAATTAACTAAGCTAGCCACATTGAACCATACTTCAGGGATAAGTTAAGGGTTCTAAGGGTCGAAATATAAATAGGGTCTCTCAATAGGGAAAGTTGAGATCAATAATATCATTAAATTCCCATCCCTGTGGTCACATAACCACACACGGTATAAAACATGTGTTATGGTGTTCTTTCCTTCCCTTAAAGGAGCGCATGTCTCACATTTCAATAATGTGTATATCAAAACACCATACAGAAGCGTAAGATTGCGATGCACTGAAGCACCCAACTTTAGTCCGCTTACTTAAGGACTACTTCTGGCTTTTTAGACAGAATATGGTAGTTACATTTAACTTACCATCGGATTTATTACAATCCTTATTTTGGATCTCAATCCAAAGCATACAACTTTATGTATGTCTTTATCTCGCACCTTAACAAGACTCATCTTGTAATTTCTGCAAGACGACACTTTTATTTTGAACAGGCTCTCGAGCATTCTCATATGTTCAAAAATCGCCTCATCTTAGTCTTTGCCAACTCATTGACAAAACTAAGGTAAACACCCTTGTGAGTGGGCTACTTCTCTGTCCGACATGCTCAATCTCATATCAATAACAGTAAATGTTTACACATAAACATTCACACTCATGTATTGCCAACAATGAACTTTAGTTATTATTTGCAAATAATAACGTTAAGGGATTATATAAGGTATAACAGTACCAATTAAATTCTACGCAAACCTCGAGATCTAATGTGTTTCTCAAAACACATCTCTCGTTATAGGTTTACTCAAAGGATCTGCATGCGTAGAAACGTACTGTAAGTTCACTTCTCCTCATGCAATAATATTTCTCATGTATTAATACTTAATGTTGATATGCTTAGCTCCACTATAAGCTATCAACGACTGACTGTCACTAAAGACTATCATTAATACCTCTAAGACAGTTACTCTTAAATGGCTCACAAACTATTTCAGCCAAACTGTCTCCTGTACTGCAATTGAGGAAGTAACAAATTCAACTTCCACTATTGATAGGGATATACAAGTTTAATTCTTGTTATCTCACGAGATGGCACTCTTGCCAAACAAGAATATAAATCCTGAGGTGGATGCCTTCTCATCCACATCTCCTACCTAATCAACATCTATGTATTCTCTCAATGCAGATCATTTTCTTAATAACAGAGAGAATAGGCTGCAGTACCTTTAAGGTATATAAGTATCCCTTTAATTGCTTCCAATGTGCTTTGCCTGGGTTAGATTGATATCTATTTACCATGCCCACTGCATAGCATATATCATGTCTTGTATACAACATTGCATACATAAGACTACCCATGGCACTGTCATATATAGAACGTTTCTCATACGTTCAATTTTTCTGACCTCATAGGACACACATCTTTGCTAAGAAACTGATTCTTGGCAATGGGGTATTCTATGAGTTTACAGTTTTGCATATTAAATCGTTCAAGGTCTTTGTTGATATATTTCTCTCAAGAAATAGACAACAATCTTCTTGAATGATCTCTTAAAATCTTAACTTCAAGAATGTAATATGCACAACTCATATTCTTTGTCTCAAAGTTGGATGATAACCAATCTTTGATTTCATTTACGTACCATTTATCATTTTCAGCTTTAAGTATGTCGTCTACATACAATGCCAAAATGATAAATTCATTTTTAGAGCTTTTACTATAAACACAATGATCTTCATCAATCATGTTGAACACATTCGACATGATTATATGATGAAGTCTCAAGCACTATTGTGTTGAAGACTGTTTAAGGCAACAGATTGAACACATTAATCAGTAAACCTTATGTTTGCTGCCTTTTCCGATGAAACGTGTAGATTGTTTCATCCATTTCTCCATTGAGAAAAGCAGTCTTTTCATCCACTTGATGAAGCTCTACATTCAAACTTGCCACTGTGGCTAGAATGAACCTTATGTACGTAAATTTTACAACAGATGAGAAAATCTACTCATAGTCAATCTCTTTCTATTGTATGAACCCCTTAGCGACTAGCCAAGTCTTATATCTTTCGATACCTCTTTCAGCCTTTCGCTTTATTTTGAGAATCCATTTATTCCCAATTTGTGTCCTTACAGTAGATCAAATAGTTCTCAAACATGATTTGATCTTGTCATTTTTTTTCTTTTCTTCCATTACTTTAATCCATTATTCTTTAGATGGGCATGAAAAAGCCTTTTTTGAATATTATTATGCTCTTTCTTGTCTTGTGGGATAACTTAAAAGGGCTTCATTCCAGCCTTCGATTTTTAAATCGTCAGCATGGAACACTTATCCTTTTAGATTTTTACAGTTCTGAATCTTGATGAACATGTCTCATATATTCATCGTGATTCATAATGCTCCCACTGGGACCATGTTCCATACTCCCACTGGAGTCAGGAATACTTCATTCTTTGACTCCCACTGGAGTGAAGAATGCTCCCACTCGAATCAGGTCTCGAACATTCGGATCGTTTGGAGGATGAAGGTCTTAACCTTCTTCCTTTAACTCCCTCCCACTCGGATGGAGTGATCCTGATGGTTCTCTTCCTGAAATTAATATAAAGTGAAATCTCAATTCACTTCGCCCAACTTTGAAAATTCATCCTCTCAAGAATATAATGTTTAGTGATTCAAATTCTGTCATTATGCCATTTTCTTACTTACCAACGAAAATGTATCCTCTTGATACTTCAGAATATCTCACATAGATACTCTTCTGCCTCTTGGTCTCAAATTTACCAAATTGACGTATCATGGACGTAAGCATTATAACCCAAAAGTTATAAATGGCTTAGGTCAACTTGTCGACCAGTTCACAACTCATAAGTTGTGGTAATGACATATTTAGAGGGCATACAGTTCAGAACATATGTGGCAGTCAACAAAGCATCTCCCTAATAGGAGATAGGCAAATTTGCCTCTGCCATCATAGATCTAACTATATATATAGGAGAGTCTTATTTCTCCTTTCCTCAACACCGTTTTGTTGTGGATTTCTGGGAATGAACAACTGATATTCAATCCTTTTTCATCACATGAAACTTTAAGTTTATCTCTAAGATATTACTGACCTCTGTTAGTTCTTAAAGTTTTGATCTTTTTGTCTAATTGATTCTCAGCTATACTCATGTAAGTCTTGAAGCACCACAATGCTTCTGACTTGTGAGAAATCAAATAGACATGACTATATCTAGTATAGTCATATGTGATGAATTAGTAGGCCTCATGCCTTACCCTCACATACATTTGACCACATTCGTCAGAATGGACTAACTGCAATGGAAATTCGCTTTAGTTCCTTATTCGAATGATTTTCTAACTAGTTTTTCCTTTTAAGGCAATGCTCACACGTAGGCAATTCAAACTTATTTAAATCACTTATTAAACCTATTTTAACTAACCGACTCATTCGGTCTTGTTAAATATGGTTTAATTTAGCATGCCATAATTTCACATTGTCCTCATAAATATGTGAAAAATAACAAACTAGTTTTACTCAAATAGTTATGGTCCACATCCATAACCATAAAATCATTCAAGCATAAGCGTACACTGTCATTCTCAAAATATAAATTGAAAACAAATTTCAATAAATCAAGAACAGAACCTAAATTTCATAATAAAGGTTTCTCGATCCCTTGTTACACGGTCCATTGGTTCTAAATCTATCACCCACAAAGGATGAAATTCAGAACTAGATACATAAATTCCACTCACTCTTGAGTTATAATAGTGTATCTTTTTAGGCATAATGCATCTCTTGCATAATGTCATTTCTATAGGCAATTTAAACATTTCACTCTTGAAAAGTTTATCTCCTTTTTGCCTTTGGACCTTACGTGATTCTATTCTTTTTACTTTTTAGGCTCTCAAGCCTTTTCTTTACCCTATTGATGAAGTTTATTATCTTATTCTAATGAGAACTTATTCTATAAGAACAGGACTTTGCCATATGACATTGACCTTAATCACTGTCAGACGGCCTCTTTTAAGCTTCAAATGACAAGCGACATCCTCAAATATCTTTTGTGCTTATCCATGTGGGTTAGTTGCATCTTCATATGCTACCAACTCTTAGGTAAAGAACGGATAACGGTTTGGACCTACTTCTCATCAGTCACTTATGACTAAGTTCACTAAGCTCACTTTTCCTTTCATCTCTCTTTAGGTGTTTTCGCATCAAATAATCAGACTTTTTTGATATGTATCAAATTTGATCGTCAATGATCGGAGCTTATTCAGAGTCACATCTCTGAATTTCTCCTGCAAAGTGATCCACAGATCCATTACATTTTGATACTTGCGAAATGGCTTAGTGATATCATCATCCTTTTGCACATAGCAAGATGATTTGAGCAGTGAAATTCTGCTTTTCCATGCCACACAGGCATCTCGGTCCTGCCTATGCTGGGCTATAGTACCATCCTTATGTTCAGTCATAACCGAACTTAAAGATTCAAGAGCCTCTTGCTCTTTAAGGACATACTGGATCTTTGTATTCCAGATTTCATAATTATAGCTTGGAAGCAGCATCCATTAAAATCCTCTAATCTCAAATGGAACAATGTTGCACATATTTAAAAGAGATAAAGCAATACATGCAATTTATTATGCACCTGAAATAATAACCTAATAAAATTTTCTATTAGGCTCAAATTCGAAAAGGCTACTTATAGTATCCAATTACCCTCTAAGTCCTAATGTCCAACCTTACAGGTTAAAATTTCATGCATAATAAATCTGAATTATAGGATTATCAAGTTCTCAAACTTATGAGGGGATCTTTATTAAGCCTTTACTTAATAAACATGCAATCATTTTACTCATAAAATATCGCAAGGCAATTAACAATTAAAATAAACTCATTTATTATAAAGTTAAATGCTATCATAATAAGTAAATAAATACATTTATTTAACTAATAATTAAAATCCAATAATTCCAAAATAAGACACTCATGTCAAATATTAATAGGAAACATAAATCCTATTTAACAAAAATAAACGCTAACTCAAATTGACACTTATGTCAACTATTTAGAATTCCAGATTTCATACAATCTTTCTTGATAATGGGATTATTTCTTTGACCAATTTCATCAATTCATCAGACAACTCATATGTCCATTGATGAAGCCATGGACGATGCGCACTCCGTCCATTTCTCAATACCATCAGATAATTTTTAGTGTTGCTTCTCAACACTTGCCTTTTGATAACTCCATTCAAAATTTTATTTTCATACTCGGACCACCAGTTCAAATGCACTGTTGCATTCGTTCTCACATATGTATTTTATGATGCACTGTTGCATCAATGTCATCAGCTCAAACCTTCCTTTGCATTATCATGTTGCTTATTGATTGCACTCTTGCAATTCTCAAAGCAACTTATGCGTTTCTAAAGGAAGAACCGGTGCCCTTATTTAACATTTCTGTAACATATTACAGGAAAAAATTATACACTCATGTATAATACACATGATTGAAACGCATTTCAATCAATAAATAAGGACAGAACCTCAAAAAAATTTTCAAAATATTTTTAAAAATTTTCGAAAGCAGAAAACACATTTTCTACAAATTTTTAATATTTTATTTTAAAATTAAACACATTTAAATATCAAAAATTACAAAATATATTTTCTGGTCATTAAAAAATTTTCAAAATATGACCAAAAAATCAGAAATAATTTTTAAAAATTATTTGACAAAAATCGGAGCTAAAATGGTGGTCGGAGGGCACCGCACGCGCCCACACGCGCCGAACAGAGGGAGGGAGACGCGCTCACGTGCCACACGTGCGGCCTCCCACTCGATCAGACACGTGTCACAACCACGGCTTGCCACGTGTCCGCATCCAGTCATGCCACGTGTCTTAATGCCATTGGTCCAGCTGGTGCCACGTTGCACAGTAAACGCCACGTGTCGATGTCTCATTGGTCCACGTGTCACGCATGACACATCAGCATTGCCACGTGGAAACCTCGGTCTGACACGTGGCGGCCCCTGATTGGGCCACGTGTCACTGATGCCACGTCATCAATAGCACCTGTCATGACACGTGGAACCGCCTCATTGGTCCACGTGTCTCTCCTTGGTTGGGCCACGTGTCAGCTGTATGACACGTTATCATGACACGTGGCACGACCTCGGTCAGCCACGTGTCATCCTCTAATTTGCCCACGTGTCCGCCCCACGTTGTGCCACGTGGCATGGCCTCTGCCATCCACGTGGCACTCGGCCATTGGGCCACGTGTCAGCAGTGACACAATACTGCTGACACGTGGCACGCACGTGTGGGCCACCGGCCACGCGCACGCGCGGAACGAGTTGGAGCGCGTGTGATCCACGCGCTGCGTTGCCGACCGTTTCTGACTCTCCGATTCCGGCCGGTGGGGGGTTTTCAGTGTCTGTGAATCCAATGGTGAGGTCAAAAATAAAAAATCCCGAGTTCTAGTTAGCCGTTTAGAACACTCATGTTCATCCCCTCGGGTTTCGGTGTACACATACACGAAATCGAGCCGAAATATACACGCATATATATTTTTCACACAAAAATTAAATTTTTGTTGTGATTAATGCATCCCAGATCTAATAATTTTACACATAAAATTTTAGATCTATTTAGCCACATGCCAGGACACAAAAATCGCAGCTCTGATACCAATGATGGGAAATTATACACATATAATTAATGCGGAGGTAACATTAAATAATGGTACCTACCTCTTGTAGCGCAGAAACTCGTTGCGGAAGCGTCTACCAAGATCCCATTTGTTTTTGGTCACTGGTCCGGCTTTTATCCACTCGGGATAAGAGCAACTTGTTCACAATCTAAATGCCCCTGAAAATTAAGACAGAAAACTGTGAGTGGGAACGAGCAGCCTTGTGGCGTATACGTTTTCTCGTTACCAAATTATGAGGACCTCACCTCTATTTATAGAGGTCCTAAAGGCTAGAGCCCTAACTCTAGTTTAACTCAGACTTTTTCTGAGATAGGATTTGGTAATTTTAATCAGATTAAATAACTCAATTTAATCTGGATTGTATCTTTATCCAAATTAGAGTCATGGGCGTACCCAAACTCTATCAATATTAAATATAAATATTCATTCTCATTTTTTTTATTCTATATTCATTTTATTTTCTACTTGTGAATTAATTTTATTTTATTATCTCTTCATATTTTCATGTTATTATTTTTAGATTATTTATTTATTTTTAATTAATTTATTTATTTTATTACATTACTAACTATTTGTCTTATTGCTTTGTCAATTTAACAAACCTACACATGTGAGTGTTTCCCATCGAATGAGGAGATTTTGGAGATTTAAGCTTTTTTTTGTTTGATTTATCATTTTTTATTATTTTAATTATTTTTCTTTAATTATATTGCCATGTAATTATTAATAAAATTATTTTATTTTATGCAAGTTAAAAATAAAATCACAAAAAATATTTTTATTTATAAATTGGGGTTTTCTAATAAAATAGGACCAATATCCTAATTTTTAACTAATAAACTCTCACTTTAAATGAAGAGTTAATTTTCTCAAAATGGAATCACTCATCCCGATTTTCTCAATAATACCAAAAATAACTCTTCAATTTTTCTAAGTGTGCATGAAGGAACCAACGTTCAACTGTAAATAATCCCCCATTTTCTGTATGTCATTTATTTATTTATTTTATATTTTGAGGGATTGTATTTTTGTCCCGATTTTCATCTTGTAATTTATTTTTATAGTTTATTTTATTTTATTTATTTATGTATCGCTTTTTTACTGCTTTTCTCGATACTTAATGTGTGTCGTAAATAAATTGCATGACGTCATCTGAGATGAGAGATAGAATCTTAATAATTAAAAACTCATTTATAATTAACTAAGGTATTAATAAGAGTAAAGTTCCGAATCTTTCTTTAGTTTAGACCCCCAGGTTAAATGAACTTTTCCAATTTTTGCAAATTGGGTGGCGACTCCAAAATACGTCAAAAGTGCCTAAAGGTTTCATGAAATTAGATGAACTTCTCCAATGTTCTATTGGGTAGGGATTCTAAAATATCTCGTGTTACCTAAGATCTAGACGCGAACCCTCTCGGACCCTAAAAGTGGGCCCTTCGGGAAACACGCGGGTTCGGAGTGCATCAAAGTGGCGACTCTACTAGGGACTTTGAGATTTTACTTTAAAAGTGTCTTGGTTAATAATATAATTGAGTTTTTACAAATTAAAATTCTATCTCTTTTCGAAAAATTGCATTGCATCCAGGTTAG
Source organism: Excoecaria cochinchinensis (assembly GCA_947683425.1). NCBI lineage: Eukaryota > Viridiplantae > Streptophyta > Magnoliopsida > Malpighiales > Euphorbiaceae > Excoecaria > Excoecaria cochinchinensis. Next base: position 5,465,438 of record CANTUQ010000038.1, read on the forward strand.
AGCCTTAGAATTATGCTAGATGCTCCCTATTCTTACCCCGGTGGATTCCTGAAGCATGACCCAACGTTTACTCAATGTGGGGAAGTGTTAAGTATAATCCCAAGCCTTATACCATCATGGTATATTAAATGGAGACCCGATTGGTCGTTATACTTGTGATGAGCTAGACCCGTTGGTAGGGACTATTCTTTGGTAGCCTTAAAGTATCATCACATTCAACTAAAGCTCATGTAATGGAAATAGAAACTTCCACTAGGTGACATGTATCGCAATACTGTGCTTACTACGTGGGCCATTCTATATTGGACAAAATCAGCTAAATTAAATGGTCTTTTATCAAAGGCTTTCATGCCTTGGTGGGCCTATCTTAATTTGATTGAAGTGTTCAAATACATAATGGCCAAAACCTATACGTATGCGCTTTAAATGCGAGATATTATGTTGTCAATTTTTCACTGCGCACCACACGTGTCCATTGGGTTCCCTATTAACCCATGGATCAAGCCCACCTAGGAAAGAGACCACATTACCTATTGTGTAGGAGCAATAAGGTTAGAAGGATATATCTGCCTACATGTGGTTGTGGATGTAGCACAACATGCTCATGTATTACATGTCATTCGTGCAAAAAAAATTAATTAATTAAAAAAATAAAAATAAATAAATAAATAAAAAGAAAAATTCCTTCGTGCGTGTACATCCTATTATGTGTATATAATTTTCACATGTACATATCATCTTGTGCATAAATGTTTCCCATACATTGCATACATTATTCTAACGTCTTTGTTTTTTTTAGCCATTGTAGACCATTAATTGCATAGCACGATCATACATAGCATGTCATTCATACATCATTCGAACTCCTTAATTTTTTAGCCATCGTAAACCATTTGCCTCTCCTTAATTTTTTAGCTATAGTAAACCATTTGCCTAGTTGGTTTAGTGGTTTCGATTGCTGCCTTATTAGATGGTTTTTGACTGAGCAACCAGAATCAAAATCAAGTGCAATTAATAGAAATTCAGAATAATTGTCAAGTATGGCCAATTTACTAAGAGAATCTGATGCAACTCGTGCATTGATTGCTGAAGAAGCGGGTAGAAGGATGGAAGATTTTGAGGCTCGAATGATAACAATGATGAGAAACCTCATAGCTGTAATGACACCACCCATTAAATAACAACAAGGGGCTCCCCTTGTGAGACAAGGGGAACTACAGCAAATTAGGGAAGATCCTCTAGAAGTGATACGTCCACCAGCTATTGACCTTAGAGCTATGACGCTTACAGGATAAAGAAGAGGCGGAGCTCTTGGACTTGAAAATGACTTTGTAGAGGAAGAATATGAGGAATCAAAAGTGGAAAAGCAAGGCACCTTAAATAGAAGAGGCAATATGGAGGAAAATGGAAGAGAAGTTTGCGGTGATGACTCGAATGCTGACTATGGGAAAGGGAATGAACCCAGAAGATAAAGAGTTGGATGGTGAGGACTTAATCCCCCAAAACTTTAAAATGCTCTACATTTCAAAGTTTGACAACATGTTAGACCTAGCGGAACACATAAATCAGTACTCATTAGTGATGAAAGGTACCACTTTGATAAGGAAGCAAAAAAGTGAGTATTTCTGCCTTAGCCTCATAGGGCCCGCGATTGACTGGTACCATGAGCTAGATTGGGGAACAAAAGGAGACTGGGACCTATTGATAGAGGAATTCTTGAAATAATATGATTGTAGTACCAGGATAGAAGTCACCCTAAAAGACTTAGAGCTGCTGGAGCAAAAGCCAGAAGAACACTTTTATGAGTACCTAACTCGATAGAGGAATAGGGTGATGGAAATAAGGAGAAAACCCAACACTTCAGATTAGATTAGGCTCTTCGTTCACAATGCCAATCCTTATCTAAAGGAGAAACCTAAGATAACAGGCTTAAAAAATTAGGAATCTCTCAAAGACATAGCCATCGAAGCTGAGTCTGAGCATATGGAGAAGAGGGCTAAATTTGTAAACTCGACTTTTGGTAAGAGCAATGGGGACAACAGTAACAACGGGGGCAATGGTGGAGAACCACCAGAGTGTTGGCTACAGGAACAACCCAGTGACATTATTCAGATCTAAGCAGACCATTATTTTTGTTTTTTGCCCGTCTTATAAATGAAGGGAAATTACAACCTTTGCCTTCTTTGCCAGCAAAGAACTTAGGGAAGCTTGGACATATGATTGACTGGTTCTGTAACTACCATCAGTATACAAGGCATGAGACTAATTACTATTGAGCTCTAAGGGACCGTATTCAGGACCTTATTAATAACTAGCAAATCCCAGATCCAAAAAAAGGAAGCAAGAGATGAAGAGGTTGAAATAATGATAATAATATGTGTCTATGAACTAACATTTTGATAATGTATTTTGTTTCTCTAACCGCATAAATAATATGGGCCTTTTTCTTATGTACACAATGTCTTGCTTTTATTGCATCATGCATGGCCATAATCGTGACTTATGAGACATTAATTCTATAAACATTGCTTTATTTGATGTCGAGGAGCAAACACCTTGGTTGCATCCAAATTGACTCTTGAAGTGAGATAAAGTTAAGAGGTGAAAAATAATAAAATAATAAAAAAGAAGAGAAGCTTGGACCTGGAATCGACAAAGGCATTGTTAGGACATTTTATTCCAGCTTACTGAGAAAGCAAGTTAGCCAATTCATAAGGAGTATAAGATGAAGATTTTAAGTAACGAGCAACCATAGCTTCATAATATGCCCAAATTACTTAGAGATGCCATAAAGAAAGAATGCAAGATGAGTCTTGAGATGTTGCCTTGGATCGTTATCCTTAAATGGAGCATTGTACAAAACAGCAGATAAAACCTCAACCCCTAACCATTCTCTTCTCCTAGAAATAGAAAAAAAATAAAAAGAAAAAAAGAAAAAAAAAGGAAAAAAAAAGAAAAAAACCATAATATAGCCTGTCAGAACCAAGTCTCAGAATTCCTTTCCATCCAACCATTTGAGATAGTCATCACAAAGCCAACAAAAAAAAATTGATCTGTAACCATCTAGAGCAAAATAAGTAAAATATGAACTCTTACAGTTGAACTTAAAAGGAAAACTCATCACCTTGGTCCAATCCGTAAAAAGGAAGTTTGGTTTAATGTTCTAGAAGTAGGTCAAGAGCCGATAATATTCTAGAAGTAGGTCAAGAGCCGTTATTGGAAAGAAGGTAACATGGCATACAAATAACTCAGACAAAATGCTTCGGGTTACACAAGCTGAATTTAGAGAAGCTGCTAATAGAAATGGCAGACATCCTCGCCAGTGATAATGGAAGAAGATTCAAGAAATCAAGAAGTGCTAATAGAATAAAGAAGGTTCCATAGCAAAAAAAAAAGAGGGATAAGCCCCGCGGGCTGAAAACCGAAGAAAGGCGACCTCGCTAAAATTAGGCACCTTGCTAGAGTGAAAATCGAAAAAGGCACCGTAGGCAAAAATTAAGGGTTTGAGTGAAAATATTCAATCAAGAAAACTCGAGAGGGCTGATTAATAATAGGAGTCAGATACAAAAGGTATCACCCTTGAGATTGAATAAAACCTGTGTTTTTGTATTACATGTCTAGTTATGATTACTGTCATTGCTATATGATGCATATAGATAGGAATGCATACATAAGCTAAGCATGAGCATATGATTAACTGGTTAAAAGAAATTTATTGCATGTACAAGGACACATGAGCTCAATTTCGGTATGGTAGTAGCAGCACCTCATGAGACAGTACCTTTCTTAAAAAAATAAAAAAAAGAAGGCCGTTAGAGATAAAAACCGTAACTGGCTCTCTAAGAAAAAGTTAGGCCAAAGGATAGGGTGAAAATCTAAATGCATTCTGTCCTAAAAAAAAAGCATAGCTAGAATGGGTTGGATCCATTTCAGGCAAAAATAAGGCACAGAGTTATATGAAAATCCCCAAAGGAACGCTTTTCCACAAAAAAAGCTAGTGTAAAAATCCACAAGGGACGCACTACCTTTTAAAAAAATTCAAAAAAAGTCGCTGCAATGGGTTGGGTCCATTCCAGGCAAAAATAAGGCACATGGTTATGTGAAATTCCCCAAAGGGATGCATTTCTCGTAAAGAAAAGCTAATGTGAAAATCCACAAGGGATGCACTACCTCTAAAAAAAATGACTTCTGATGCTTGGAGCGATAAGGAGGTATTAGTCCAGACAACCTCCCTTTAAATAGATGGTCCATGCAAAAGTAGAGTCTTATGGGGGCAAAAAGATCATCCTCGATGACTAGGGGGTATGGTCTTTAGAAAGATCTTAGGTCAGAGTTTCTGAGCCAAAATGACACTTTCCTAGATTCTCCGAGGCATCAGATAGGACGAGCAGCCGAGTCGTACCTTTGACGAACCTCTTAACCACTTGGGACATGTTCTATCTATTGTTGCATACATTTCTGCTAATACAGTTCTTTTGCAAAAATTTGCATATAACTCTTCATGCATAAGTACAATCTTTTGCATACATTGTTCCATGCATACACGGTGCCCCATATGCATTCACACGCATGATCCGTTGCACGTATTTCGCATATTCAATTTTTGCACTCATTTTGTGTTCATATTTCATGCATACTGTCATGCACATAAGGCACACATTCCGTGTACATAGTTTCCGCATACATAAGACACATACAACTCTTTGCACATGTTCCTTTCACATAGCTTCATGAATATATCGCATACAGTTGTGAACACATAATTCACATGCCTAATTCTTTGCTCATGTTTCATATATATAACTTTGCACATATGTTTCACACCTGCACACATAATCTCTTGCATGTATTCTTATGCACATAACTTTGTAGCAGAGCCTCAAAGGAAAAAAGACATCAGGCGCCAAAGTGGGCAAAGGGACAACTTCAGCTCAACATCAGTGGACAATCATATCAAGATAAAGCCTAATGGAAAAGGAATCATGCAGATCCGCACCAAAGAGGACATCCAAAAGAACAAGCCTATTGATACACACCACGCTGGGAGCAATCACGTAAGTTTCTTTATCAAAAAAAGGTAAAGGTTGGAAAAAAAAACACTTAAAATGTAAAATTCACTCAAGATCCACCCACTAATTGCAAAGATGTGGAATGCACTCGAGGTTTAAATTCAAATGAAAAATAAAAAATGTATCCTAATTGCAAAGATTCATAAAGAAAAAAATCAAGAAAAAGAAAAAGAAAAAATAAAAAAAATTTCAAAAATTCATAAAAGAGAAACACATTCAAAATCCAAAAAATTCACAAGCCCGAAAATGCATCTTAAAAAAAAAGAGAGAAATTCAAAACTCAAAACAAATCCAAGAGAATAATCTATGGCACTACTGCAAGCGGTGGAGTTTGCCTATAATCTCAGGCACTGCCAAAAATAGCAGAGTTTGACTATAATCTCAGGCACTGCCGCAAACAGCAGAGTTTGCTTATAATCTCTAGCACTGCCATAAACAACGGAGTTCGCTTATAAACTCTCACACAACCGCAAATAATAGGGTTCGTGTGATGCGCGCCGGAACAGCAAGGCCCTCGTTGAACCCGCTTTTAGGATTCGAGGGATTGGTTAGCATCTTTTTGATCTTGGGTTACACGAGACATTTTGGAATCCCCTACCCAATAGAACATTGGGAGGTTCATCTAATCCCATGAAACCTTTAGGCACCTTTGAGGCATTTTGGAGTCGCCACCCAATTTACAAGAAATTGGAAAAGGTCATCTAATCTTGGGGGTCTTAAACCAGAGAAGGTGTTCGGAACTTCACTTTTATTCATGCCTTAAATTAAGTTTATAAATGAGTTTTTAACAAAATGAAATTTCATCTCTCATCTCACGCGATCTTACAATAAATTTAAAGCACATTTCAATCACATTGGAAAGCGATAAAGAAAGCATAAAATAAAGCAATAAATTACAAGAAAAATCTGGGACAGAACAATCCCCCGAAATAAAGAAAGCATAAATAAAATAAAGGATAAACTTGCCCCAAAAATTAATTACAAGGGCCCAAAATGAATAAATAAATAACTGCATCACAAAAAGAAGAATAATAAAATACATCATACATAAATCGGGATATTTATTGAATTTTAGGAACATTAGTTCCTTTGATTAATCTTAAAAAAAACTTGGAGAATTATTTTGGGCATTGATTGAGAAAACCGGGATGAGTGATCCCATTTTATGAAAATCAATTCTCCATTTCAAAGTGAGATTTTATTGGTTAAAAATAGGACATTGGTTCATTTTATTAGAAAAATCCCAATTTTAATTATTGTAGAAAAACATGAATTTTCATAATAAAAACGGATCCAAAATACATTTTACATGCAACATACAAAATAATAAAATAGGAAAAATACAACAATTAAAATAAATGCAAACCAAACTTTGAAGCCTTTTAGTGCTTGATTCTCCAACTCGCCCATGGGTAACACTCAAATAAAAAAGACAAGTATTATAACAAAAGAAAAGAAAATTAAGATTAGTAATTAAATAAAATACATAAAGTAAAATAAATTAAAAAGAATAAATTAAAATGAAATACATAAAATAAATAAAGGACCCAATTAAAATTAAATAAAACTAACAAATATGTTAATTAGGCTGATCAAGTAAATATAACAAATAAGTAAAAGACTAAAATAAATAAGTGAGAATGAATAAAATAATGATGTGTGAACCAAGTAAGTTGGAATTAAAGGAGAAAATGATGCAAAATGGCCACTGTTCACGTGAATGCATGTATTATTTACATGTTAATCAAAATAAACATAAATATTTATATGGCAAAAAGATCAACAAAAATAAATTAATTAATTACATGTCAAAATTAATGAGAAACCCAAGCAAAATAAATTATTTAAATGTTAAGAATAATAAGAAATCATGGCAAAATAAATTAATTATATGTTACGAATAATAAGAAATCAAAACAAAAGAAATTAATTGATTACATGTTAGAAATAAAATCAATAAAACAATATTTACATGAACGAAATAATAAAAAATAATAGAATAAAATAAAAAAATAATTAGTTCAGAGCCTAGAAAATTTACCCTCAGATTTGGATTCGATGGAATAATGATGATTTTCTTGGAAAATTCCTCAAACAAATAATTTAGCAATGAAATTAACTCCTTGTATTTATGGAGAAAACAAATAAATTAATTTGAATGCTTAAAAGATTGAAAATTGATTTGAAAGTGAAAATCAATTCCTTTTGTTTATGGAGAAAACAAATAAATTATGAATGCTTAAAAGATTGAAAATTGATTTGAAAGTGAAAATTAATTCCTTTTGTTTATGTAGAAAACAAAGAAATTAATTACAGTGATTAAGAATTGAAAATTGAATTTTCAATCTCAAGTAATCCTTGTTAATTTAAGAAATGGAAATCTGAATTTTTTTGAAGAAAAATCAAAGAAAAAGAAAAGAACAAGCTCTCAAAAATCTGATGTGAAAAATAATGGAGGGTTTCCCTAGGTTTTTTCATCTCAAAATATTTATATTATGTAAAAAATAAAACCCTAATTCTATTAGGAAAAGAAATTTGATTTTAATTCAATTTCCTGCCTTTTTTAATGATAAAATCAACTTTTATTTATTAATTATCTAAAAAAATGATTTAGAATTTAATTTGGGCTCAAAAACCTCAATTTGGGTGAAAAAACACGTTTTGGGGCAAAAAATGGCGAAAATCGGCGAAATCTGGGCGCAGGGGGCGAGAACGGGCGCGGAACGCTGGAGCAACATGGGAGCGCGCGCTGCGCTCCGTGCGAGCGCACTGCGCTGGGGGGGCCCGGCCGCAGCGCGCCTCGACTGCCGCAATGGTCCGAAAATTTTGATTTTTAGTTTTTTTTTTTAATTTTAAATTGAAACTTTTTGACCTAAAATTAATACTTTCAAACACATTTTTATTTTTTAATTTTTAAAAAATATATATTTTTTTATTTTTTATTTTTTATTCTTTTAAAAAGCAAAATTTCACCAGAAAATAATCAATTCCAATATTTTTGCCTGCGAACGGGCATCTAATCATCATTGTGTAACCCTGGTCTAGACTGCTTCGGGACCCCATATCTACAGTTGCCCCCAGTTTAGGAGAAACTAGTACACTAGTGTCTTGGTGACCCTAAACTCAAAGAAAAGAAGGAAAGAGACACATACCTGAGGCAACAATCTTTCCGAACTGGGTGATACTGTTGTGGTGGTTGTCGCCATGTTGTCGGTGTGTTATCCGTGTTGAAGCGGTAGTGCCGTGATCGTGCTAACCCTCCGTGGAGTGGTAGTATCGTCATCGTGCTAACCCTTCTGAAGTGGCAATGCCGTGGTCGTGCTAACATTCCGTAGAATGGTAGTGTCGCCATCGTGCTAACCCTTCTGAGTTGGTGAAGTGGTAGTGTCATGATCGTGCTAACCCTCCGTGGAGTGGTAGCGTCGTCATCGTGCTAACCCTTCTGAAGTGGTAATGCCGTGGTCGTGCTAACCTTCTGTAGAGTGGTAGTGCCGCCATCGTGCTAACCCTTCTGAGTTGGTGAAGTGGTAGTGTCGTGATTGTGCTAACCCTCCGTGTAGTGGTAGTGCCGTCATCGTGCTAACCCTTCTGAAGTGGTAGTGCCGTGGTCGTGCTAACCTTCCGTAGAATGGTAGTGCTGCCATCGTGCTAACCCTTCTGAGTTGGTGAAGTGGTAGTGCCGTGATCCTGCTAACCCTCCGTGGAGTGGTAATGCCGTCATCGTGCTAACCCTTCTGAAGTGGTAATGCCATGGTCATGCTAACCTTCCGTAAAATGGTAGTGCCGCCATCGTGCTAACCCTTATGAGTTAGTGAAGTGGTAATGCCGTGATCGTGCTAACCCTCCGTGGAGTGGTAGTGCCGTCATCGTGCTAACCCTTCTAAAGTGGTAGTGCCGTGGTCATGCTAACCTTCCATAGAATGGTATTGCCGCCATCATGCTAACCCATCTGAGTTGGTGAAGTGGTAGTGCCGTGATCGTGCTAACCCTCCGTGGAGTGGTAGTGCCGTCATCATGCTAACCCTTCTGAGGTGGTAGTACCGTGGTCGTGCTAACCTTCCGTAGAATGGTAGTGCCGCCATCGTGCTAACCCTTCTAAGTTGGTGAAGTGGTAGTGCCGTGATCATGCTAACCCTCCGTGGAGTGGTAGTGACGTCATCGTGCTTCTGAAGTAGTAGTGCCATGGTCATGCTAACCTTCCGTAGAATGGTAGTGCCGCTATCGTACTAACCCTTCTGAGTTGGTGAAGTGGTAGTGCCGTGATCGTGCTAACCCTCCGTGGAGTGGTAGTGTCGTCGTCGTGCTAACCCTTCTGAAGTGGTAGTGCCATGGTCATGCTAACCTTCCGTAAAATGGTAGTGCTGCCATCGTTCTAACCCTTCTGTGTTGGTGAAGTGGTAGTGCCGTGATCGTGCTAACCCTACGTGGAGTGGTAGTGCCGTCATCGTGCTAACCCTTCTGAAGTGGTAGTGCCGTGGTCATGCTAACATTCTGTAGAATGGTAGTGCCACCATCGTGCTAACCCTTCTGAGTTGGTGAAGTGGTAGTGCCGTGATCGTGCTAACCCTCCGTGGAGTGGTAGTGCCGTCATCGTGCTAACCCTTCTGAAGTGGTGGTGCCGTGGTGGTGCTAACCTTCCGTAGAATGGTAGTGCCGCTATCGTGCTAACCCTTCTGAGTTGGTGAAGTGGTAGTTCCGTGATCGTGCTAACCATCCGTGGAGTGGTTGTGCCGTCATCGTGCTAACCCTTCTGAAGTGGTGCTGTCTATGAGCCCTTTGATTGATTGCCCCCTGGGAGGTCTTTGGTTGATTGTTTGAATTTGATATTTGGAATGATGCTTGGACTGATGTCGCCTTGGTTTGTTGCCCTCTGAGAGGTTTTTTGCTGATTGTTAAATTGTTGCTTGAAATAATGTTTTGGCTTGATTTTGTTTTGGTTAGTTGCCCCCAGAGATTTCTTTAGTTGATGCTTGGATTGGTGTTTGAATTGATGTTGTCACTCGACTTTTGTCGGTGTCCGCATCGAATATCTCTCTGCAAAATAGTAAAACCAAATATGCAGAAATAAATAGTGAGCATGCACGTGAAATGCATGAGTCATGCTGGAATGCAGGATAAGAATTCATCTTAGTGGACTTGGAGATGATAGCCCAGCTAGCCGCAACTTGCGATAGGATCGATACTCTTTGGAATTGCTTTTGAATTTCATGTCTTTGGGATTGCGAGGTTCTCATCTGATACCTGTAGTCATTTTTTAGAGGTAGTGCGTTCCTTGTGGATTTTCACACTAGCTTTTCTTAGCGGGAAATGCGTCCTTTGCTGATTTTCACATGACCCTGTGCCTTATTTTTGCCTGGAATGGACCCAACCCAATCCAGCGGCTTTTTTTTTTTAAGGACAGACTGCCTGTTTCCAGGTTTTCACCCTATCCTTTGGTATAACTTTTGCTTAGAGCGCCAATTACGGTTTTCATCTCTAACGGCCTTTTTTTTTGAGAGGCTGAAGCTGTTGGTAAAAATCGTTCAGGCATCTTAGATCATGGTTGCATGAGCTTGATTCTTATCATGAGGATGCTGTAGGATTGGCTTCACGTTTAATAGCAAGATGAGTTGGCTGAAGCGCTTGAGTGGCGAGAATGGTAGAGGGTAGACAAAAGATGACTTTGATCACACAAAGTGAATTGCTCTGATCACATCAATATATCATTGCATAAATGCATGTGTTTCAATTTGATTTCATTAAACATGATCATTATTTGGCATTAATCTCAAGAATACAAAACCTCATCTAATCTCGGGATGGATCTTGAAAGCATCAAACTCCTGTTATCAATCAGCCCTCTCGGGTTTTCATGATTGAAAATTTTCTCTCATCCCTTTTTATTTTTCTTTTGCTTTTTATTATTATTATTATTTTTTTTTGAGCCTTTGCCATGGAATCCTTTTTCAATCTACCTGTGTTGGTTGATCTTGCTTTCACCTTCATTAGCTGGGGAAGCTACTCTTTCTGGCGACGGTTCTTTTTAGCATTAAAGTCTTATTCCTGGGTGTTGGTGCCAACTGGCTGGGGTAGTGAGTTGCTTGGATTTTGGCCGTGAAAGTCTATATCTTCCTTTTGTTGGCTTTGGTGGCTCAATTTCTGAAGTAACCTTTAATGGTTGGGATGGAGTCGTACACTGGCTTCAAATGGTTTAAGACAGGACTATGGTTTAGGATAGGATTATTTTTCATTTTTTTTTCTTTTGCTTTTGTTTTTCTTTTTCCTTTCTTTTTTTTCTCTTTTTCCTTTCTTTTTTTTCTTTTTCTTTTTCCCCCTTGTTTTTCACTTTGCTCTCTTTTTTTTTAAAGCTAATGAGTTGTCTTCCTAAATTTGGTTATAAGGGTCCCTGTTGGTCTCAAATGATTAAAGGTTAGCCTTGACTGGTTTTGGGGTAAACATTTCAAATGATTAGGAGGAAAGGAATTTTAAGGCTTGGTCTTAATGAGCTAATTGAAGTTTTATTTTGCTTGGCTTCGATGTTAGGGAGGCAAAGGAATGGCTTTTGAAATTTTGCTTATCGTCAAGTTAGCGCATCGAAGCAGCGTTGCCCGCATAATGTTCTCATGAATTATTAGTATGTCATTCCATGTCTAGGCAAAGGCTCTTTCATTTTTTTTCTTTTTTTTTTATTTTTCTTTTATCTCTAAAAAATTCCTCTCTTCAGGAGTTGCATCAGATGCTATAAAGATTTTCTTTGGGTTTTCCAAAGTTCTGAAATTAAATGCAGTGATATTTGATGAATTAATGTAAAAATGTATGTATCATGATCATGTGAAACGAAATCATTAAAAATACCATACAAATAAGCAAAAATTGTTCATTTTATTGCAAACTGCAAACTGTGTCATAAAAGTTCTTGGAATGAAAAGAATCAAGCATCTAAAACAACTATCTTTTTCTCTACTCTCACTAGTGGATTGAGAAGACCCGATCCTATTCACGGTGGAGGGACTGCATTGTAGCCTGCCTTCTTCTTCTTCTCTCTCTTCTCAGGATCCGTGATCTGATTGGTGTCAATAAGATCTTGGATCTTGTTCCTCAATGTATGGCAGTAATCTATCAGGTGCCCGGTGTGCTGATGGTAGGCGCAGTATTGGCCCTCTCTATGCCCCGGCTGTCCTTGATTCATGGCTGGTTTAGGTGCCAAAGGTTGCAGCTTGCCTTCTTTTATCAATCTCTCTAGTACCCAGGATAGATAGCGGCCTAAGTTGGAGTAGTATCTCTTACATTGCCCAACTCCAATAGCTGAAACTTCTGCTGTCTTGCCAGTTTTGCTATTACTGCTCCCGGCACCACCTGATTTGTACCCTGACTGGTTCCCATAGCCTTTCCCAGCAAAATTATTTTGGCTTGCTTTCTTTGCTAAGTAGGCCGCCTCAGCCTCTACAGCAATATCCTTAAGTGACTCCCAATCCCTGAGCCCTTTAAAGCTGAGCAAATCCCTTAAGTAAGGGCAAGAGTCCTTGATAAATAACCTGATCTGGTCAGTGGTATCAGGCTTTCTCTTCATCTCCGTGACCCTATTCCTCCACCTAGTGAGGTATTCATGGAATGATTCATCGCTCTTTTGCTGTAAGAGTTCAAGGTCCTTTAGGGTGACCTCCATCCTGGTGCTGCAGTCATACTGCTTCATGAATTCCTCAGTCAAAAGGTTCCAGTCCTCCTTGGACCTCCTGTCCAGCCCGCGATACCAATCTACTGCCGGACCCACTAGACTAAGGCAAAAATATTCCACCTTCTGCTTCTTGCACAATCCGGTACCTTTCATGACCAGGGTATACTGCTTTATATGTGCGGATGGATCCAAAGTACCATCAAACTTTGGCAGCTCAGGCATCTTGAACCTTTGGGGCAGCAGCTCTTCATCCCCCAGATCTCTATCCTCAGGGTTTGTTCCCTTTCCAGCTGACAACATACGGGTGATAGCCTCAATCTGCTGTTTTATCCCTCTTAAAGCCTCATCCTCTACCTTGGGTGCTCTGGGCCTCAGAGCTTGGTGGACTATTGGCTCGTCATCTTCCTTTTCCATCACAAAATCATCATTGGGGTTGGGGACCCTTTCCATTCTTGGTTCGATGGGTGCGGCGGCTCGGTACTCATTGACAGGTTGACGAGCAGCATTACTAATAAATGGAGCCTCTCCACCAGCAGGTGGTTCGGCTTGCCCCCCCAGCATGGACTATTGGCGACTGAGGAGCAACAGGTGGCTGTGGAGCAGTAGGTGCCTGTGGAGCAGGAGGATGAGCAATCTGTTCAGCCATGGCACCCATCATATCCAACATCCTCCGTTTAAAGTCCTCTAGCCTCCTAGCAAGGTCTTGGGTGGTCAAAGCTCCAGTTTCTTTTGCCACTAATGATTCACTGATTGATGAGAATGACTCAGAATCCCAGTCAGACACTAGTTTCGGCAACTCAAAGAGTAAATTTGTCGTTACTAGCCGACCGTTGGAACCTCTAGTCCACTTAGATGAATTTATTATGGCTGAAAAATTTAAATTGTTAGAATGATGCATGAATGACATATACAATGCATGATAGTGTGTTATGCAATATTTGCAATCACATTCAAGCAAGTAGATCCTTCCAACCTTATCACTCCCACACACAAGGTAATACGGTCTCTTTCCTGGGTGTGCTTGATCCATGGATTAACGGGGAACCCAATGGATGCGTATGGTGCACGGTGAGAAACAAACAGCATAACATCTCTTGACTAATGTGCATACATATGAGTTTTGGCCTTTATGTATTTAAAAATTTCAACTAAATCAAAATGGGCTTACCGGGGCATGAAAGCCTCTGATAAAAGACCATTTAATTTGGTTGATTTTGTTCAATATATAATGGCCCACATAGCAAGCATCATATTAAGGTACATGTCACCTAGGGGAAGTATCTATTGCCATTACATGAGCTTTGGTAATGGGTGATGATACTTTAGGGCTACCCAAGCATGGTCCCTGCCAACGGGTCCAGCTCATCACGAGCATAACGACCAATCGGGTCTCCATTTGATATACCATGATGGTACGAGACTTGGGCTGGTGATTATCCCAAGCACTTCCCTACAATGAGTGAAAGTAGGGTTGTACTTTAGGAACGCACCGGGGTAAAATAAGGGACCAACTAGCATAGTTCTAAGGCTCTAATGGATGCAATGCAATTTTGAAGAGAAATGGAATTTTTATTTGTTAATAACTCAATTATAAGTTTAACTTAATTCACTTTCGAAGCAAAGTTTCGATCATCCCTAGTGGAGTCACCACTGTGACGTGCGCCGGAACAGCAAAGCCCTCATTGAACCCGCTTTTAGGATTCGAGGGATTGGTTAGCGTCTTTTTGATCTTGGGTTACATGAGACATTTTGGAATCCCCTACCCAATAGAACATTGGGAGGTTCATCTAATCCCATGAAACCTTTAGGCACGTTTGAGGCATTTTGGAGTCGCCACCCAATTTATAAGAAATTGGGAAAGGTCATCTAATCTTTGGGGTCTTAAACCAGAGAAGGTGTTCGGAACTTCACTTTTATTCATGCCTTAAGTTAAGTTTATAAATGAGTTTTTAACAAAATGAAATTTCATCTCTCATCTCACGCGATCATTCAATAAATTTAAAGCACATTTCAATCACATTGGAAAGCGATAAAGAAAGCATAAAATAAAGCAATAAATTACAAGAAAAATCTGGGACAGAACAATCCCCCGAAATAAAGAAAGCATAAATAAAATAAAAGGATAAACTTGCCCCAAAAATTAATTACAAGGGCCCAAAATGAATAAATTAATAACTGCATCACAAAAAGAAGAATAATAAAATACATCATACATAAATCGGGATATTTATTGAATTTTAGGAACATTGGTTCCATTGATTAATCTTAAAAAAAACTTGGAGAATTATTTTGGGCATTGATTGAGAAAACCGGGATGAGTGATCCCATTTTGTGAAAATCAATTCTCCATTTGAAAGTGAGATTTTATTGGTTAAAAATAGGAAATTGGTTCATTTTATTAGAAAAATCCCAATTTTAATTATTGTAGAAAAACATGAATTTTCATAATAAAAACGGATCCAAAATACATTTTACATGCAACATACAAAATAATAAAATAGGAAAAATACAACAATTAAAATAAATGCAAACCAAACTTTGAAGCCTTTTAGTGCTTGATTCTCCAACTTGCCCATGGGTAACACTCAAATAAAAAAGACAAGTATTATAACAAAAGAAAAGAAAATTAAGATTAGTAATTAAATAAAATACATAAAGTAAAATAAATTAAAAAAAAAATTAAAATGAAATACATAAAATAAATAAAGGACCCAATTAAAATTAAATAAAACTAACAAATATGTTAATTAGGCTGATCAAGCACATAGAACAAATAAGTAAAAGACTAAAATAAATAAGTGAGAATGAATAAAATAATGATGTGTGAACCAAGTAAGTTGGAATTGAAGGAGAAAATGATGCAAAATGGCCACTGTTCACGTGAATGCATGTATGAGAAAAGAAAATAAAACAAACAATTTTATTTAGTTGGCAAAATAGGATTATTGGGTTAAAGATGCAAAATTAACATAATTAAATTAATTATTTACATGTTAATCACAATAAACATAAATATTTATATGGCAAAAAGATCAATAAAAATAAATTAATTAATTACATGTCAAAATTAATGAGAAACCAAAGAAAAATAAATTAATTACATGTTAAGAATAATAAGAAATCATGGCAAAATAAATTAATTATATGTTACGAATAGTAAGAAATCAAAACAAAAGAAATTAATTGATTACATGTTAGAAATAAAATCCATAAAACAATATTTACATGAACGAAATAATAAAAAATAATAGAATAAAATAAAAAAATAATTAGTTCGGAGCCTAGAAAATTTACCCTCAGATTTGGATTCGATGGAATAATGATGATCTTCTTGGAAAATTCCTCAAACAAATAATTTAGCAATGAAATTAACCCCTTTTGTTTATGGAGAAAACAAAGAAATTAATTTGAATGCTTAAAAGATTGAAAATTGATTTGAAAGTAAAAATTAATTCCTTTTATTTATGGAGAAAACAAAGAAATTAATTTGAATGCTTAAAAGATTGAAAATTGATTTGAAAGTGAAAATTAATTCCTTTTGATTATGGAGAAAACAAAGAAATTAATTTGAGTGATTAAGAATCTCAAATAGAATTTTCAATCTCAAATAATCCTTGTTAATTTAAGAAATGGAAATCTGAAATTTTTTGAAGAAAAATAAAAGAAGAAAAGAACAAGCTCTCAAAAATCTGATGTGAAAAATAATGGAGGCTCTCCTTGGGTTTTTTCATCTCAAAATATTTATATTATGTAAAAAAAAAACCCTAATTTTATTAGGAAAAGAAATTTGATTTTAATTCAATTTCCTGCATTTTTTAATGATAAAATCAACTTTTATTTATTAATTATCTAAAAAAATGATTTAAAATTTAATTTGGACTCAAAAACCTCAATTTGGGTGAAAAAACACGTTTTGGGGCGAAAAACGGCGGAAAATGGCGAAAATTTGGGCGCAGGGGGCGAGAACGGGCGTGGAACACTGCGGGAGCGCGCGCGGCGCTCCGTGCGAACGTGTGCGAGCGCTTCGCGCGCAGCAATGGACTTGATTTTTTTTTTTAAATTTTAAATTGAAACTTTTTGACCTAAAATTAATACTTTCAAACATATTTTTATTTTTTAATTTTTAAAATATATATATTTTTTTATTTTTTATTCTTTTGAAAAGCAAAATTTCACCAGAAAATCATCACTTCCAATATTTTTGCCTGCGAACGGGCATCTAATCATCATTGGGTAACCCTGGTCTAGGCTGCCTCGGGACCCGGTGTCTACAGTTCGCTTATAATCTCTTGCACAATCTGTGACCCGCGCCGGACCCAGCAAGGGCCCTCGCTTGAACCCGCTTTTAGGATTCGAGGGATTGGTTCGCGTCTTTTTGATCATGGGCGACATGAGACATCTTGGATGCTTCCTTCCCAATAGAACATTGGAAAGGAAGATCTAGCCCTACGACGCCTTTAGGCACCTTTGAGGTATCATGGAGTCGCCACCTAATTTACAAGAAATTGGAAAAAGTCTCTAACCTCTTATTGGTCTAGACCAAAGATTGGTGTTCGGAACTTCACTCTTATTTATGCTTTGGTTAATTATAAATGAGTTTTTAACTTCCTAAAATTCTATCTCTTATCTCACACGTTTTATGCATTTAAATTAAGCGCATCGCAAACATCCAAAAGCAATAAATGAAAGCGATAAGGAAAGCGATAAAGTAAAGTAATTAAGGAAAGCGGTAAACATACAAGCACACAATTACAAGAGAAGTTGGGGTAGAATACAACCCCATTGAAAATTGAATAGCATTTAATTACAAGGGCCCAAAAGAAAATGAATATAAATTTGAAACAATCAAACAAAATCAAACATGAGAAAAACATACATAAATCGGGACATTCATTTGGGGTTGGAACATTGGTTCCTTCGAACTTGTTTAAAGATTTAGGAACATTGGTTCATTCGCGTTTATTTTGAAGAGGGATCGAAGAGTTAATTGATTGCCAGTGTGAAAAACTGGGATGAGTGATCCAATTTTTGGAGAAAATTTAACTCTTCGTTTTATTGTGACATTTGCATTGCTTGGCTAAAATGAGGGACGTTGGTCCCAATTTTATTAGTGAAAACCCAATTAAATTATAAAAATATTTTTGTGATTTTTTTATTTCACGCGTGCATAAATAAAATATTTATTTTACAAATAAACACAATAAAAAGAGAAGGAATAGGAAAGGTCTCACCAAACGATGCGGTCTCCTACGCGTGGTGACCCATCTGGGAGGTCACGAGAACACTCACATAATGCAAGTCACAATAAATCTCAGACAGAAAAATAATATTAAAATATTAGTAATAATTCTAAAAATATTAATCAAGTGAAGATAAAATGAATATTGGGCACAATAATAAATAACGATAATAACAATGATAATAATGATGCAACACAACAAAATAATAATAGTAATAAATATCACTACAAGAAATTTGACTTTTTGTGACAAATTTTTTAATGACGCATAAAATTTCGTCACTAATTATAACTTACAATGACGAATTTTTTAAAACGTCACCATAATATTTATTACTGTGACGAAATTATCTTGCGTCATTTTATGTTTTAATTTTCGTCACTAATAGATTAATTTTGTGACGAAAAAAATATTTCGTCATGGTTTATTTAGGAGGGAATTTTTTTTTGGAGGGAAAAAATTTGATGACAAAATAATAACTTATTACAACGTATCAAATCGTCACAAAATATTTATTTTTTTTGTGACGAATTACTTTTGTCATAATTAAATAAATTAGTAACGATAAAATCAGTTCGTCACAAATAAGATATCGAGATAAAAGAAATTTCTAATTATTTTTTTTTTGAAAAAAATTAGTTCTAAAAATAATTTTATTTATGACAAATAAATGTATCACAAAAAATGAATGTACTGTGACGAGGTACAATTTCGTCACTTTTAATATGGAGGAAAAATTTTCAACTTTTTTCTTTTGGAGAGAAAAAAATATAACAAAAAAATTACTATTTGCGACATATAAATTCATCATGAAATACTTATTTTTTTGTGACATGAATTATTTTTGTCACAATTTAATGAATTAGTGACAATAAAATTATTTCGTCACAATAATTTTATTTATGACAAATATATATGTCACAATAGATGAATATATTATGACGAAATATAATTTCGTCACCGGTACAATCAATTTATAACAATAATAATATTATGTCACAATTAGTTGTAATGTTAATATACGACAAATACATTACGTCATAAAACATAAATTCAATTTATGATATATCATAAAAAAAAATGAATATATTATAACGAAATATAAGTTTATTACTAATACAATCAGTTTGTACGACTATAATATTTTATCAAAATCGACTGTAATAAAAATGTACTACAATTATATTATGTTATAAATAATTTATTTTATATTATAAATAAAAATGATCCCAATAAATATTTTTAATGACCAAAAATAGTTTGTCACCTATTTTTTTACAAAAATAACTAAATTATATACGAAAGTTAATTAATTAATAATATAATAATAATTTGAAATAAAATATTTTAATGTAAATTAAAAAATTGTTACACTAAAGTCCAGAATAAATTTTCCCCCCCTATCTCCTTATCCCTCTCTCGCAAAATCGATATGTATCCGCTGCCCTCATCTCTCGGTGACTCCGCCTTTCCGCCGCGGTCCTCTCTTGGTGACTTCCCCATCTCCGCCACAGTTCGATCTATATCAGCTGCCGTCTCCGCCTCGTGCCTGTCTCTCTCACTTGCAGTCTCTGCCGCACTCCCCTCTCTCAATATCAATCACCCAATTTCAATCAGGTCATTTGCAACTCAATTCCTGTAAATATACTCTTTTACAGAATCATGACTCGGCTTCTCTCTCTATATGTTCTTCTTTTAATAATTAACTGCAGTATATTTGGTTAATCTTTATGTGAATTGTGTTAGATTACTTTTCATTGTAATTAAAAGTGGATTGTTTGATGGGTGTTAGATTTGCTGAGTTTCTGAGTTAAATGGAGGATTACTCTTCCGGTCGTTCTTTATCCTACTCTGTTTATCATCAATAGGTAATTCTTCTTCTGCATCTTATCAATTACAAAAAGATTTTTATTCGATTAATGAATTCAGTGATAATAAGCTTTGAGCTGTTGTGTTGTATCGGATCATGATATGCTTGCTACTGATAGAATTAGGATTCTGATGCCTGTTTTTCAATTATCCAGATGATATAGTTCCCAAACTTCAGCTGACTCATAGTCCTGTTTTTATTGTATTAATTTTTGAAGTAGGAAGATATAATATATATTCTAAGCCACGAATTTGTTGAGCTGTTCTATGTATTTGATCGTGATATGCTACTGATTGTTATTTAATTGGGAAGAAATTCAGATCAGTTCCCAAGAGTCATATATGGTTCATTTGAGAGTGTAAGACAAATATAAAATTCAAATAACTCTTGCTTGGTGGCAGGAACATGATTCCATGCTTTAGACCCAACAAGGATGAAGAGAAAAAGGCAGAGGACATGGTAATAAGAAATGGCGAATTATTATTGGAGAAATTAGTTGCATTGACCAATGGCATATCATGCTGTAATGATTTTAAACGGCTGCTTCACTAAATAGATTAGCTTTTTATTTCAAGCATTTTTTTTAAAATTTTTGCTATAGCTAAGAAGACTACTTGTTCTGTCCAGTATAAGGTGTCTTCTGTTTCTGAGTTTTTGAGCTAATAATTAAACTACTAATCTTATACAGGATAAATATCTTTCCAATTCAGAGGTTAATGTCTTGCTATCACTACGACCCTCTGCAAACTTGAGACTGAAAAACCTGGTTCTGTGCTTGAGAACTTTGGGGCTCAGGCAGCTAAAGCAAAAGACACGGTTGCTTCTAAGGTGGCACCAGAGAGGCCTCATGGCACAAATGATCCCAGATCAACCCATGGTGCTTCTGCTACCAATATGTGCAGAATATGTTCAGACTTATGAGGATAAAGATGGAGACTGGATGCTTGTTGGTGATGTTCCATGGGAGTAAGTGCTGATCTCCATTATGCCATTTTGCTTTGGTTTCTTAAGAATATTTAATATTCATAAATTGTTGATAGATGAAGAGGAACAATAGTTCATTTATCTGAAGAAACCATTACAAGCTTATCAAAGGGTTGAGAATTTTGGTTGTGGCGTCACTGAAGGAATTGATATGCAATATTGTTTTGCACATCGTAAAATTGTTGGGACAAGTTTTATTTCTTTATTTTTTTAATTTCATTAGATAGCATTGGTAATCTTTTATCTTGCCTTTTGTTTAAAAGTCATAAGCTAGGAAGACTATTGCGAATTTCTAAATCTGCCTGGTTCCTACATTCTGAACTCTAGTCTATTGCATTTGTAAATGTGTAACTGTTATATTCAAGGATCTGCTAGGTTAATGTATGGAACATTAGTAATGAAACTTTTGCCTTGCATTGGGAAGGGCTGCTCTCCTTGATCATGCATTTAATTGGTGGAACTGCTTTGGGGTATGCACAAAACTGACTATGATTTGTTAAATCTTAATCTCTTCCTTTTGAATCAATCGAAAATACATGTCCTAAGATATATCTACGGAATTAATCCGATTGCTAGGATTTTAGATTTTTCTTGGCTGATTATGATTTGTTAGTAAATAAAATTTAATTTTATTGTCCAATTAATTTGATTGTGGGCTGATTCAGTCACTTGGTGTGTACATTAATTGTACAAGTTTTCTATTTGCAATTATTATTTGCTATTGTTTCAAGCATTTGGAGCATGTAATATTCTTGTGTCATACTATTATATTGTTCTTGTTCTAATGTTTTTTTATCTAATATATGATTTTTTTTTTGTAGGAACGGGATGCATACTTTGAAGTTTCAACAAAGTTTATTTCTGAATTATAGATTAGAATATTTTAATTTTTTTTTACATTAAGCAATATCTTTTCATTTAATTGATCTTTTGTTTAAATAAATACTTTATATTAGTTGATTGACAATTTCCTTTATGAAGTTAATTGATTGTATAACATTTAATTTAAAGTGTGTCATTTTTAATACAACGCATATATGAGAAGTATATTTGTCATAATTTGTCGTTTATTAGTTCATAAATGACGATATAATATTTACAATTTCGATATTAATATTGTAATAAAAAATATAATTTAATGACAATAAAAAATTGTAACTAAAATTATTTTTTGTGACAATTATTTTTGTCCGTATTTATGTCACTAATTTATAAAATAATATGACGATTTATATTCATCATTAATAAATATTAATTTAATGACGCAATTATTTTTCGTCACTTAAAGTATTAGATTTAATAACGACATTAAATATTTTATGACGAAAATTATATTTATTTGTGACGATAATTACGTAACCAATACTTAATGGTTTTAACTAGAAGCAGAGTTTTGTCATTAAAAATATTTAATTTCGTGACGAATTTTAAATTTGTCACAAAAAGTGCCAATTTTTTGTGACGATAAACAATATAATGTGACGAAATATAATTTTATTTATGACATAATTTTTGTCATGAAATGTAAGAATTAAAGATGACGATAATCATTTTCGTCACAAAAAATGATATTACGGTGACAAAAAAGTAAATTGTTATGTAAACTTTTATGTTACTCGCCTACCGTTACGTTATCTGTGACGATAAAAATTCGTCACCTTATCTTTTCAGCGACGAAAAATGAATTTTTTATGACAATTTTTTGTGTCATAAAAGGTATAATTTCTTGTAGTGTATAATGGTGACAATAACAATAATAGTGATAAACACAATAATAATAATGTCAACAGTGGACAATCTTGGGATAATAACAACAATAACATAATAGTACACAAATAATAATAATAATAATAATAATAATAATAATAATAATAATAATAATAATAATAATAGAAATAATGCCACAAAATAGTAATAATAATAATAATGATAATGTTGCAACATGATGATAATATCTAAATAATAAAGATAATAATAATATAAATGAAGGATGGTGGCCAACGATAAAAACAAGTAAAAAATAAACTACAAAAGTCACACAAAACCACCATAAAGAAATTAGGCCAAAAATAAGACTTGGGATGTCAACAGTGGCAAGAGTATTAGAAGTGCTAGCAGATAAACATGGCAAAAAAATGAAGAAAAATTATTAACCATAAATGATAAATAAATGAGAAATTAAGACGGTTCCAAAGTGTTTACCCTCATAATTTATAGATTGGAAAATAGGATGCCTTGATCCGTCCTCCTTGTCGATTTTATGATAATAAATACAAAAAAAATATTTGAGGAAAGAAAAGTTCAAGTTTTAAACGAATAAAACTCAAAAAAACTATTTTTTTGGAGGGATAATGTCAAAGAAAGGAAATTGATTTTCCTTGCTTGAAAATGAACCTCCGGATGTAAAATATTTTGAAGAAGAAAAAAGGAAGGAAAAAGAAGAGGCTAGACTTAAGAAAAATACTGAATATATTTTTTGGGGTTTTTTGAAAATCTTTGGCTGCTTCAAGCTTGAGAGAAAACTCAAGCTTCTTCCTTGAATCAAAATTGCAGCTCCCTCAAATGAAAACAAGGTTTTTTCTTTTAATTTCTTGTCTTGGCCAAAAATGGGAAGAGACCAAAAGTTGCTTTCATTTATGGTTGCCCGAAAGTTACACAAAATGGTGAAAGAAACGGGCAAAAATAGACTGAAAAAAAATTAGAAAACAGAGAGGAAAAATGACGCGGCCAAAAATGGCCGCGTGTGGGGGGCAGGCGCATGCCCAAGGGGCGCGCGCGTCGCCTGGCGAGGCATGCCCCAGTGGGGTGCGCGCTGCCCCCTGCTGCGCGAGCGCAGGGGCGCGCTTTGCCCCCCTGCTGCGCGCACGCTACCCCCTTACTGCGGGTGCGTAGGGGCGCGCTTTGCCTCCTGCTGCGTGCGAGTAGGCCCTGTTGTGCGCTGGGCCGCGCGCGCAGGCCCCGCTGCGTGCGCGCGCTCGTACCTCCACAACGGGCGCGGCGCGCGAAAATAAAAATAAAAATAAATAAATAAATAAATGAGAGTAAAAATGCAAATTTTTGCATTGAAATTCTTGGAGGAACAAAGTGAATTTTCGACAAGGGGAGCATCATTTTTTACACCTTTACTGGCAAGTATCGCTTTCATCATCGGGTAATTCTGATCTTGGACCGCCTCGGGACCCGGTGTCTACACAATCGCAAACAACGGGGTTCATCTAAAGTCTTGGCACTGCCGTAAACAGCCACAGCCGCAAATAGCAGGGTTTGCCACCCCAAAATTAAAGTCCTTTCAATAGGCAACCTTCTCAAAACATCCAAAGGCTTCTTAAGAGGTAAAAACATCCAAAGATCTCTTAAGAGGCAAAACATCCAAAGACCTCTTAAGAGGCAAACAAAAAAATATCCAATGATTCGGTGTAATCCAAGAGGATGATATCCAGACTTTGGAAGTCTACAAATAACGTAGTGCAATCCAAGAGGATGATTTTTGCACTTTGGAAGTCTAGATGATGACTCGGTGTGATTCGAGAATGAAAATCACGATCAATCATCCTTCAGGGGGCAATCGTTCTCTAGGGAATAACTAACCGTCCTTCAAGGGACACCCATCTAACATCGACCCAATAGGTATGTGCTGCCATAGGTACGTGTCTCTTTCCTATGCCCTGCACATTTGTTTTGCCCATTTTTGTAGGAAAAGAGATTCGGGAAAAGCACCAACAAAGATGACGACAGTCTTTAAAATGACTTAGTGGCGTTGATGATAAGCCACATCTACAGCAGGCTTCAGAATGACTCAGTGGCGTTAATAATAAGCCACACTGACGGCAGTTTTCAGAATGACTCCGTGGTGTTAATGATAAGCCACACCGACGGCAGTTTTCAGAATGACTTTATCAGCAGCAGGAAGGTGGCAGCCTTAGGTACGTGTCTCTTTCCTTCTTTTTCTGAGTTTTGGCTCACTTAGGCACCCTTGCACTAGTTTTCCCAAAATTGTGGGGCAACTGTAGACACGGGGTCCCGAGATAGCCCATATCAAGATTACCCAGTGATGAGATTAATGTCTGTACACAGGCATGAAAGTTGAAAGTGATGGCCTCCTTGTCAAATTTGCATTTGAAAAAAAATATAGAGGGGTGGCCTGCTCGTCCCTTGTCACCTTAGGGGCGAGTTGCCCGTCCCTCGTCACCTGCACTTTTTTTTTTTTTTTCCGTTTTCCCCCCAAAATCAGGTTTTTTGACTTAAAAAATAGGATTTTAATGTTGATTTTACGGGATTTATATAAAATAAATTTGGATTTTAAATTAAAAGGAGGAATAATTTGATTTAAATACAAATTCTTTTCCTAAATGAACTAGGTTTTCTCTCTAAACTCATATAAATAGAAAAAAGAAAAAAGAGAAAGGAGAGATTTTTTTTTTTGGTTGCAATCTTTTCATCTTTAAGAAAAATTCTGAATTTTTTTTCTTCTTCTTATTCAATAAAATTTCTTATAAAAAATTGAGATTGATTTTTCTGAATGAAAAATTGATTTTAAGACAAAAAAATAATTTTTTGTTCTTAAAATCCAAATTTTCTTCCATAATTTTTCTTTGAACAATCTTTTCAGCAATTTTTTTTCTAAATAAAAAGTTTAGATTTTTATTTTTCTAATTTAATTTTCGCGGATCTTAATAAGGAAATCATTCATTTTTTCTCTCCATCGAATCCGAATTCTAAGGGTAAACATTCTGGGCTTGATCATATATTTTTTTATTGTATTTTTTTTATTATTTCTTGTTTACAATTAATTAATCACCATGCAGATGTTTTAGATCTATTATGTATTTATTTGTTTGATGTGATTTTGTTTTCTCTTTTACTTTGTTTTTTATTTATTTATTTATCCAATTATTTATACATTTGTTTCATTTAGCCTGATTTCCTATTATTATTATTATTATTATTATTATTTTTATTATTATTATTATTATTTATTTATTTATTTCTGCATGTTTCTTTCTGCATGATTTGCATGTAATATTAAACCCCCTTTTGTCATTTTGTCAATCACGCACACATATTTATATATTCATTTATTTCCTTTGTTTATTTAATCATTCTTTTTAATTGCGTTAATTGATTTATTCATTAGTATTATTTAATCATTCTTTTTAATTGCGTTAATTGATTTATTCGTTAGTACTGTTAATATGTATTATTATTATTATTATTATTATTATTATTATTATTATTATTATTATTTTTGCATGGTTATTGTTCTATTATTAATACTGCATCTTCTAATCTTATGTTCTTTTATTCATTTTACATGTGTATCATTCAATTTCTTTAATATTAAATGTAAATATTCATTCTCATTTTTTTTATTCTATATTCATTTAATTTTCTAGTTGTGAATTAATTTTATTTTATTACCTCTTCATATTTTCATGTTATTATTTTTAGATTATTTATTTCTTTTTAATTAATTAAGTTGTATGCTAAGTTACCTTCCTTTGATCAACGACTCTTGACCCACTTCCAGAAGATGGTCTATCCGTTTTTGCATGCATTTTGTGTCATACAATTTTTTTGCAAATATCTGTATATAACTTTTCACACATACACGCACAATCTCTTGTATATATTCCCGTGCACAGGATTTTGTAGGAAAAGTCCAAATAAAGACCACATGCACGAAAACAGGTCAAAGACAACTTCAGCTCAACATTAGCACTCACCCATGCTAATCACAAGTCCTCTTAAGAGGCAAATCTCCAAAGTCATCTGGAAAGGCAAATCCCTAAGTCCTCTTAAGAGGCAAATCTCAAAGTCCTCTGAAAAGACAAATCTCCAAAGTCATCTTAAGAGGTAAATCTCCAAGTCCTCTTAAGAGGCAAATCTCCAAAGTCATCTGAAGAGGCAAATCTCTAAGTCCTCTAAAGAGTCAAATCTCCAAAGTCCTCTTAAGAGGCAAATCCTTCAAGAGGAAAATCTCCAAAATCCTCTGAAGAGGCAAATCTCCAAGTCCTCTTAAGAGGTAAATCCTTCAAAGTCCTCTTAAGAGGCAAATTTCCAAGTCCTTTTAAGAGGCAAATCTCCAAATTTCTCTTAAGAGGCAAATCTCCAACATCCTCTTAAAAGGAAAACATCTCCAAGTCCACTAAAGAGGTAAACACCTCCAAGTCATCTTAAGAGGCAAATCTCCAAGTCCTCTTGAGAGAAAAATCTCCAAGTCCTCTTGAGAGGCAAATCCCAGCCAGTCTTTTGAAGAGGCAAATCCTTCAATTCCTCTTAAGAGGCAAATCTCCAAAGTTCTCTGAAGAGGCAAGCATCTCCAAGTCCTCTTAAGAGGAAAATCTCCAAGTCCTCTAAAAAGGCCAATCCCAGCCAGTTCTCTAATGAGGCAAATCCTTCAAGTCCTTTTAAGAGGCAAATCTCCAAAGTCCTCTTAAGAGGCAATTTCCAAAGTCCTCTTAAGAGGCAATTCCCTAAAAGTCCTCTTAAGAGGCAAATCCTAAAGTCCTCTTGAGAGGCAAATCCCTCAAAGTCCTCTTAAGAGGCAAATCCTAAAGTCCTCTTAAGAGGCAAATCTCTCAAAGTCCTCTTAAGAGGCATTTCCCTCAAAGAACTCTTAAAAGGCAAAACATTTAAAGACCTCTTAGGGGGCACTATTCCAAAAATATTAGCCAAAGACCTCTTAGATAGCTACCGTTCTTTAGGGAACAACTGAACGTCCTTCAGGGGGCAACCATTTTTTAAGGAACAACCAACCGTCCTAAAGGGGACACCCATCCGACATCAGCTCAACGGGAATGTAACACACCAACAAGGCAATGTCAATTAGCCACTAAGAGCATAGCTTAACACGTCAACAAGCTGGCATTAATTAAACCCACCGCAAGTCCATCAACGTAGCAGGAAGGTGGCAGCCTTAGGTAGTCATTCCTTTCATTTTCTCTGAATTTTGGCTCACCTAGGCACCCATGCACTAGTTTCCCCAAAATTGGGGGTAACTGTAGACACCGGGTCCTGAGGTAGCCTAGATCAGGATTGACCAGTGATGCAATTAACGCTTTTTCATAGGCAAAAAGGTTGGAAGTGATGTTTTCCTTATCAAAATTGCATTTTAAAAATAAAAAAAATATTAAAAAATAAAAAAAGAAAGTTGAAAGTGATAATGTTCTTTTCAAAATTGCTTTAATGAAAAAAATAAAAAAAAATTCGAGGTTTGCGGCTACCAGCGCGCGAGGGCAGGTGCCCCTCGCCCGCTGGCGCTAGCTCCCCCAGTGTCGCTTGCGCACAGAGCTACGAGCATAGCCTGGGCACCTCGTGTGCGCTGACGTGTGCCCAGGCTACCCCTCTCCTCCAGGCTGCCGAAAACGCATTTTTTCACCCAAAAAACTGGAATTTTGGGAAAATTTTGTTTTTAATAATTTTTTCTAGGATTTTCAAGGATTTTCTATATTTTTCATCTAAAGAAGGTAGAATTTGATTTAAATTCAATTTCTTTTCCTAAATTAACTAGGTTTTTTCTAAAGTCATATAAATAGAAAAAGAAAGAAACAGAACAGGGGGAGATTTTTAGTTGCAATTTTTTTCTTTTCTTCTTCAAAAAAAAAAATTTACATTTTATTTTTTTTTCTTCTTCTTCTTCAATAAAATTTCTTCTAAAAAATTGGAGATTGAATTTTTTGAATGAAGAATTGATTCTTGAGACAAACAAAATAATTCTTTGTTCTTGAGATCCAAATTTTCTTCCATAATTTTTCTTTGAACAATCTTTTTTGCAATTTTCTTTCTAAAGAGAAAGTTTAGATTTTTCTTATATTTCTGATTTGATTCTTGCGAATCTTGACAAGTGATAAGTTGCACTTATATTAATATTATAGGTTATTTCTTGGCATAATTATGTGTTTTATTTATTTATTTTTTAGTTTTAAGTAGTAATTTCTGTTATTTTATTAGTTTAAAATATTTTCATAATTTTTTAATAAGTTTTGGGATGTTTTCAGGCATTTTATTTTAATCTGGAGTTAAATTGGAGGTTCGGGGTTGATTTTAGGAGAAATTGGTGGTGGAGACAAAACTGCCCAAAAAGCACAACTGTGTTTCTTCATGTACTATCCAGCATGTCGTGCTAATGAGGTTAGCCGAAGGCACAGATGTGTTTTCGCGCAAAACACAGCTGTGTTATGTAGCGAAAGGCGCATGCACGAAGGACAACGACGCGCAAGTTCTTGCCCAAAAAACAGCTGTGTTTCAGTAAGAAACACAGCTGTGTTGCCCCGTTTTCCACCAATTTTGCGTACGCGACGCAACCCTAAGTGCACAACCTTTGCAAGAACACTACTATGTTTTACAAAGCACAACTATGCTTTTCTACAGACTTTAAATAAAGCGCCGTTTCATCTTCCAAGAGGAGGAGCTTTTATTTTTAGACAGCAGCAGTATTTTTTTTTTCTTTCTTTTGGGTTTTATTTCTTCTTAAATACTTTTTTTTAGCTTAGATTTTGTTTTAAAATTCCAATTTTGTTCTTAAATATTTTAGATTAATTTAGTTTTTATATTTTGGGACTCAAGGAGATTCCAAGGTTGAAGAAGAAGGAACTTCTAGATCTATTTTCTCTCTCATCAAGGGTGTATTCTAAACTTTAATTTTCTATATTTTATGATTACATTCTTGATGTTAGAATAATTCTTCATGCTTACGAATTCTTGAATCATACTTTGTATTTGGATATTTGGGTTTAAGGAATATTTTAATGATTTCTTTTATTTCTCCTGTTATATTTTCTGCATTTATGATGATTATTGGGTTTGATTTTGATTTAATTCGAAATGATGATCAATTTCAAATCTGATTATTGTTGTTATTTGTATATGCTCTGTTCTTATATTTCTGCATCTATCAATTTTGCTTGCTCTGGAATGGGATGCTTGATTTATAGATGTTAGTTTTATAAAGTTTAGAAATGTGAGGAATAGATGAGTATTGGATTAATTGGCTCCGGAATGGGAAATTAATTCATGTCTAGGACTTTAGACCCGTGCTCATGCTAATTATGAGGCTTGCTCCAGAATAGGACATTTTGTGATTAGAATAGCTTGGTTCGGAATGTGAAGCTTGGGTTTAGTTTGGTTGTCTAGAAATTCATGTTTGTATTGTTTTACGCATTTTCAATTACATTTATGAGGATAGAATTTCCTAAGCCTTTAATTCATCCTTGAGTAATTTCTTGATGAACAATTTTATATTTAATTGTTATTTTATAATTTTATTTTCTTGTTTAGCTTAGAATTTCCCATCAAACAATTTGGGGATATCTTGAATTCGCTCAACCATAGATATTTAACTTGACAACCCTTTTTCCCTCGGGTTCGATATTCGCGGGTTTTTAATTATACTCGCTATATTATCTTTATTCATTCTAGAATGAAGGGAATTCAGTCCCTTTATTACCTAGCGATACTTTAGTAATATTTCTTACAAATAAGTAGCTTATGAGAATTTCTTAAATTGAATTAAAGAAACTTCTGGTTCTTTAATATATATGAATTCTCAATAATTTATGAATTATAATTGATTTGGGATGGTCAAGCCGGTCATGCCAAGTAATCAGTTGTCATTCAATTAGTAAACTTCAGGTTCACTATTTTTATTATATCAAATATTTATATTAATTGATAAAAATCAAGTTTCTTAATATTAATATCAATTAGTCCGTAAACTTCAAGTTTACTAATATTTGTATTTATCAATAAACTCCGAGTTTACTGATATTAATATCAATTAATTAGCAAACTTCAAGTTACTAATATTTATATAAAAGTTAGTAAACTTTAGGTTACTAATATTTCTATTTATTAGTAAAATCAAATAATTTTCAAGAATATTTTTCTGATATAAATATTATCTTATATATATTTCAATATTCTAATCTCAATCTCAAAGTGATATCCATTTCAACGAATATATTTTAGAAACCAATAAATTTCTTTGGGAAATATTGAAAAATAATATATTTCATAACAAATTGTATGTGGGTAATGGCATTATAGCTCTTCAGGAGCCTTCAAATAATTGTATTACTCATAGCAAAAAATTATATAATTCATTATACCATAACTCAATCTATAATCAATTTAATTGATTCATTAAATTAGAATAATTCAAAATTTACGGATTAAATTTACGTACCGCCTAATTCTTGAAAATGAAAACCTTGATTCCTTCGAGCCGGGTTGTAGTAAACCACCGGCTTCCAATTATCAAAATTTGTGGTAGAGACTTGATCGTGCTGATAAGTGTGTTATAAATAAAAGTAAAATCAAAGCAGAAATAGAGAGGAATGAGAAATATATATTTTCTAATAATTTTATTGTGTCCCTTTATTAGCTCACAACTAGCATATTTATAGGCATAAAGACCTAGTAATTGAATTTGATTAGGAATGTAATACTAGTAGACTTAGAGTCTAATTAGCACTAAAAGTAGTCATCCAATAGGAATATTCTAATATTCCATAACAAAACTCATTTATAATTAACCAAGGCATTAATAAGAGTGAAGTTCCGAATTTTTCTCTGGTTTAGATCCTGAATTAGACAAACTTTCCCAATTTTTTGTAAATTGGGTGGCGACTCCAAAATACCTCAAAGGTGCCTAAAGGTTTCATGCGATTAGATGAACTTTCCCAATGTTCTATTGGGTAGGAATTCCAAAATATCTCATGTTATCCAAGATCTAGACGTGAATCCTCTCGGACCCTAAAAGCGGGCCCCCCAGGAAACACGTGGGTTTGGCTTGCGTCACACTTGAATAGAAGCAATTTTGCATAATCTTAATATCTATCAGTTCAACCTGCAAAAATCAAGTCTGCTGCACAATCTGCATAATCTAAAGAAGAAATCCTGCATAATCACTTTCTTAAGAACAATTAATCATTCAGTTCTGCAATCACTTTCACAAGAACAAATAATTATTTCTCCCTCTTTTTGTCATCACAAAAGAAAATCACAACCTGCAAATGCAATAAAGTAGCAAAAATGTATCTAATAAATTGAAAAATAAACAATATCAGTAGAATATCCACACAACAAGAAAACATACCAATAATGCTGTAGTTTAAACCAATAAAAGACAAATATAAAATCAATTATCCTATAGTTTAAACCTATTGCAAAGAAAAATAAACGACTATCAGAAAATCAATCTATAGCTTCCAAATTGGTACTGCTCCCTACTTGGCTAGGTGTTGAGCATTTTTTATATATGCTTATTGACCGCAAGTATACGGTGTACCGCAATAGTACTTAAGATGTCGATCCCATGAGGAACATTTTTACACTCTATTACTAATTGATTTTAATCTTGTTTACATTGATTAATTAATGGTAAAGTTGATTTTAATCTAATCTAACATGTAAACTGAATATACTTAGTTAATGATAGTCAAAAGAAGATAAAATAAATCATGAAGAATTAAAGACAATGAACTTGATTCCATCAATTTGATTAACATCTTTCATCTTTTTATGCAAGCCAAGTTAGAATCAATTTTTAACTCACTCTCTCGACATGAATTAAAATGCCTAAAACATGCAATTAAAATTCCAACTCACAATTTTCATTAATGAATTAGAGGTTTCTAATTATATATTTTAAGAATAAACACTAACCTATAGCAATTATCTCAATATACCGATTTCTCAAAATATACCTTGATAATGAAACTCTATTAGATGTCAGATAAAGCAAACTCTCGAATTACTTTAACTTGTAAAGATCATGCAAAATATACTAATAGCGAATCTACATTGAAAGACTATGAAAGTAGATGAAAATAGAAAGAATTATAACATGCAAATTCATTGAAATGATATTCATCGAAATAATGGAGAAGAATTAAAAATAAGAGACTAAGATAGAAGCCTTTCAACCCTTTTCTCAATCTCTTAAAATAAGTTTTCTTCTCCTTGATCTTCTTCTTAAAATCATAAAACTAAATAGAAATTTTACTAAGAAAAAATATGTCTTGCAAAATACAGAAAAATTACTTAACTAAAATTCATCCCCTTAAAATTACAGTTAAACTACATATTTATAGATAATAATTTAAAGACCGTATTCCTTGAGAATGGTTGCAAAGTTTGGTGAAAGAAAGTGACTTTTCAAGTGACTTTTGGCTCAAAACTGCCCCAACGGTCGTCTCTGTCGCGCTCGCAACGTTGTCGCGATCGCGACAGAACACGCTGCTCTTGGCCTTTCTTTCTTTTCTTCTTTCTTCCTCTGGCTCGTCACAAATCGCGACTTCCTATCACGTGGCGTGACTTCACGTGTGTGTCGTGACCGGTGCTCACGTCTTGCCTTCTCCTCTCTTTCTCTTCTCTTCTTTATCTTTCCCTTTCTTTCTGGCCTCTCTGTGTCGTCACGAGTCGTGAGCCATCATCACGACTCATGACCCTAGTTCCTCAGCCCTCTATTTCTTTTCCTCCTTCCTTCTGCCTTCTCCCTCGCCAGTCACGACTCGTGATATAGCATCACTAGTCGTGACTGTGCTCTGTTCTCGTGATCCTCCTTCTGTATCTGCTTCTTCTCTTCATTTTTCACCTAAAAACACCAGTAAACACAAAAACATGCAATCTAATACAAATAAACATAAACTAACACATATGACATCAAATATACACAATTACACGATTAATTACATAAATACATAGAAAACATATACTATATTATAACTCAATTAAGCTCCTATCAAATTCTCCCACACTTAACCCTTGCTTGTCCTCGAGCAAGAGATAAGACATAAGAAAATATAACAACTAGTAAAAATTATTATATAGTACTGTTCATTCAGCATATATATACTAAAATTGCAAAGCTCAACTATCTCAAACACTCACACATATCAGTAAATCAGAATTCAAAATATGCATTGAAAATTCAACAAGTTTTCTAACCTTACTACTTCCAACATAAAGAATATAAAGTCTCAAAAACTAAACATGAATTAAAGAGAGAAAATTGATCATAAAAGTTAAAAATTCTAAACTTCTAGTCACCTTTTAGGACAATCGAAGCTCACTTGCCCTTAATCAAATATCATGGCATTTTTAGACTCTTTTTGCTTTGTTTTTAATCTTTTTTTTATATTATTTTTATTTGTTTTTTTTTATTTTTATTTAATTCCATGCATAGCAAGAGAAGTTAATATGGGTGCGTTTTACGCTCCATCCCATTTTTTTTTAATTTTGGATATATATCTTGCTATTTATTTTTGAATTTGGTGGGTGCATTTTATGCTCCATCCCACTTATCTTTATTTTTCTTTTCTTTTTGAGTCCCCATCTATTATTGAAAAGATAACAGGTAAGTATTATGGCTATAGTTTCCATAGGCAACTAAAAACTTAAAATTTTAAACTAAATGAGCAAATTCTAATTTTAAAAACATGGCTAGCAAAGAGACTAAATAATCGATAATGTTAAAATAAGTAAAACCAAAGAACTTGAAAAACTTAAAACACATACCAAAAATTTGGAAAAACTGATAAAAATGAGCATAAAAGATAATGGACCTAACAACCTATATAATATACCAAATGAACAATACATTATAATAAAGCTTACTCAAAAGCTTACTTGAGACAAGAACACACAAACAAAATCAATCATGCAATTTACATGCACAATACATAAACAAATTTATAAAACATAAGTAATCACAAACATCACAACACATGCACTCTCCCACACTTAGAACCAACATTGTCCTCAATGTGAAGAAAGAAAACAAAACAAAACAATTAAAAAAAAAAAGAAAACAAATAAAATAAAGAACAGAAATACGCCCCTATCATGGTGATGGTGGAGGTGATGGTGGAGGTGATGGAACCACAAATCCAGCTTGGGTGATGAAGTTATCAAACTTGTACTCCAAATGCCTTTGACGTCGCGCTATAGAGGACAGCTGATCTTGCATATGAGATAACATCATTGGTATGGTATTGCTGAATGAGCCAACATCAGTGGCAGCAGCCACATCTGCTGGAACATCAGGCAAAATGTCATCGTCATTAGCCCCCTCATCACCAACCTCTACTTCTTGTGCCTCTACGTGTGGTTCAGAGGTCCAGCAATGTCCCTCCAACAAGACCTCAAATGTGATGGAATTTCCTAAAAATTTGCACTAACCACCTCTCCACGAACAAAAAGATGTTTAGTAAAATAAATACAAGGACGATGTCTATGATAACAACGAAAATCAACATCTAAATTTCTTACAAGAACAGTAATAATATGCCCATGTGTTATAGGTGATTCATGTCTATCAACACAATTCAACAACTGACTGACAACCCAATAAGACCAACACACATCCTTTCTTTTATGTACGCACCACATCAAAAAGAGTTCGTTAAGCGAAACTCTATTAAATTCAGACCTGTTGAAAATCAAAGATGCAAAAATCTTGTGCAAAACCCAATATTTTAAATCTTTGACAAACATTGATTTAGCATCTCTAGCTTTATATGGTGTTTGCAAATCAATTAAAAATGTCCAAAATCTATTAGGCTTAAAAGATTTAGGGGGGTCAAACAAACCAGTTTGTGAAAATCCAAACATACGATTCATCATAAAATAAGTCAGAGTGTGTGCTTTACCATCCAAATGAAAATCAATCCAATATTCATTATCCTCATTTTTTTTCAAAGATGTATAAAATTCAAGCATTAAATCAGGATAAATATCTTCATGCATATTGGCAAATCTAAGGAAACCATAGTTAGACAACATCTTAATCACAGTATTTAACATGCCCACTTGCTCTAACAAATCTGATGGAAAATACTTACATTGTGAAAATTTTCTGTTACAGAGAGTAAGAAAACGACTACCTTCATCAACAGAAAATATAGGAAATCCAGCACCAAAGGAATCAGAAATGTCACCCTCTTCAGCCTCCTGCCTTGCTTGTTCAATTCTTGAAATGGATGGGTTTTTGGTTCTTACCATATTTGTATGTGTTGTGTAAACAAAGATTGAAAGAAGACAGATAGTAAAATGGAACTGCTAACGAAGAAAGAAACAAAGATGAGGAAAATGCCGAAATTAACCAAGAAACTAAGTACCGAAATAACTAAGAACAATGAAAATGAAATAAAAAAAACCAAGTACAGATCCCTAACAGATTTGCTCACAAAGAAGAAAAGAAAAACAAATTCTAGTTCAAAAGAAATAATCGACAGTGACTGGCGGGAAGAAGAAACGAAAATGACAAATGAAATTGGGAACGAAAAATGACAGTGTTAATACGCAAATGAGAACTTGGGAACAAAAGGAAATGAAAGAAAATGAAGGGTACAGATGACGAACAGAGATAAAATAAAATTGTGAGTACACATAAATGAAGACAAAGGGAAATGACAGAGGTGAATATGGGTTGCGACTCGTGACCTAAAATGAGAAGAGTTTACAAATGAGAGGGGATAGTTAAGTGAAATAGAAAAGAAAGAAGGAATACGAAAAGTCCCGGTGTTTTAGGGTTTTGAATTTAAAATTTCCCTCTTTTAATTTTTAAGCTGTGTGAGTTAAGGAGATTAACGATAATCTAAGCTAAATTAATGAAAAGTAAAATAGTAATATCAGCAAAGAGAAAATTTAAGGCAAATAAATTTAAAATTAATAAGTAAATAAAAGAAAATAAAATAATAAAACAAAACTTACCTGATTCATTGATCACGCGTCACGAGTCATGAGGAAGAGTCACGACTCGTGATGCTCCTCACCAGGCGACTTCTCCTCAGCTCCACCCCGTCACGAGTCGAGCCTGGAAGTCATGACACGTGAAGATGTACAACCACTACTGAAATGTGCTTCATCGCCTTCTGTCGCGATCGCGATACTTGCCACGATCGCGATAGAATACAACGTCTGCAAAATTATTATTATATATATATTTTTTTCTTTATTTAATTTTTTTTATTTTGTTATTTTGTTATTTTTTTTATTAACTAATCTTACTAAATTAGCTATAAAATAAAAACAAATGTGTTAGTAGCATTAAAATCTAAATTACAAAAAATAAAACTACCTAAATTAATCTAAAATAACGTACAATACATTTAAAAAGAAAATATAGCTAAGTAACATAAATAAAAGAATTAGACATATCATGGCTTAATGTGCTCCCTAGGATTCTCCTCAGTATTACTTGGAAGACATCCTAGATTTCTAGAAGGTAAGGAATTAGCAAGTTGGCCTATTTGAACCTCAAGATTATGAATAGTAGCAGCATGATTTTTAGCAATTTGATCAAATTTTTCTTCAAGTTTCTTTTGACTTTCATCTTCAGAATGCATCTTATAATTAATTTCTTCAATGAACTTATCAATTTTAACCTCAAAGGCCCCAAACCTATCTTGTGGTTGTTGATATCTTACACCTCTATTTTGGTTGTTAACATTATTATTCCCCTATGAAAGGTTAGGATGGTTTCTCCAACCAGCATTATAAGTGTTAGAATAAGGATTTTCACGACCTTGGCTTTGAAGAAAATTAACTTGTTCTTCCTTATTAACCATACCTAAATTGCAATTATCACTCTTATGTCCTTGTTGACCACAAACATTGCATGCATTTAATGAATTACCACCCATACTTAGACTATTAACTCTATGATTTAATGCTTCAATTTGGGCTTGTAATGCAACCATATAATCTACTGAATGTACTCCCCTAGCATTAGAATTATTATACTCCCTTACTCTTTCAGGAGGCCACATACAGTTATTCATTGCCATCTCTTCTAATAGTTCATATGCTGCATCAATTGTTTTTCTCATCAAAGAACCTCCAGCAGCAGCATCAATAGTCCCCCTTATGGTAGGGTTAACTCCATTATAGAATGTTTGCATCAATAGCTCTCTTGGCAAGTTATGGTGTGGACACATCCTTTGCAATTCTTTGAATCTTTCCCAAGCCTCATATAATGATTCATTATCATTTTGAACAAATGTAGTAATATCCTTTATGATTTTTGCAGTCTTGGCTAAGGGAAAGTACTTTGATAAAAATGCTTGGGCCAATTGGTCCCAAGTAGTTATAGATCCCCTTGTTAATGAATTCAACCAAGCCTTTGCTTTATCCTTCAAAGTGAATGGTAAAAGCCTAAGCTTGGTTGCATCAGCGGAAACCCCATTTATCTTAAAGGTATCACATATTTCAAGAAAGTTGGCCAAATGAGCATTTGGATCCTCATTTGCCAATCCATAAAATTGAATACTATTTTGAATCATTTGTAACAATGAAGGCTTAATTTCAAATTGATTTGCATTTACCGTTGGTCTTACCACTCCTTGTTGAGCACCACTCAAAACAGGTGTGGCAAAGTCCATGAGTCTTGGTGGATTTTCTTCAGCCATGATAATTGGTCTCTTTTCCTTGTTCTTTTTCTTATTGGATTTCCGGTTACTTGACAAAAACCTTTCAATTTCAGGATTTAAGGGTTCAAGCTCTTCTAAAGAACTCCTTGTACTAGGCATGAACTTCTAAATCCTGTAAAACAAAAACACAACACAAAATTAATTTAAACACACAAACAAATTAAAACAAACAAAATATTGTAATCCAAAATCATAAATCAATTTTCATAATGGCAAACAACCGTTCCCCGGCAACGGTGCCAAAAAACTTGTTGAGCATTTTTTATATATGCTTATTGACTGCAAGTATACGGTGTACCGCAATAGTACTTAAGATGTCGATCCCACGAGGAACGTTTTTACACACTATTACTAATTGATTTTAATCTTGTTTACAATGATTAATTAATGGTAAAGTTGATTTTAATCTAATCTAACATGTAAACTGAATATACTTAGTTAATGATAGTCAAAAGAAGATAAAATAAATCATGAAGAATTAAAGACAATGAACTTGATTCCATCAATTTGATTAACATCTTTCATCTTTTTATGCAAGCCAAGTTAGAATCAATTTTTAACTCACTCTCTCGACATGAATTAAAATGCCTAAAACATGCAATTAAAATTCCAACTCACAATTTTCATTAATGAATTAGAGGTTTCTAATTACATATTTTAAGAATAAACACTAACCTATAGCAATTATCTCAATATACCGATTTCTCAAAATATACCTTGATAATGAAACTCTATTAGATGTCAGATAAAGCAAACTCTCGAATTACTTTAACTTGTAAAGATCATGCAAAATATACTAATAGCGAATCTACATTGAAAGACTATGAAAGTAGATGAAAATAGAAAGAATTATAACATGCAAATTCATTGAAATGATATTCATCGAAATAATGGAGAAGAATTAAAAATAAGAGAATAAGATAGAAGCCTTTCAACCCTTTTCTCAATCTCTTGAAATAAGTTTTCTTCTCCTTGATCTTCTTCTTCAAATCATAAAACTAAATAGAAATTTTACTAAGAAAAAATCTGTCTTGCAAAATACAGAAAAATTACTTAACTAAAATTCATCCCCTTAAAATTACAGTTAAACTACATATTTATAGATAATAATTTAAAGACCGTGTCCCTTGAGAATGGTTGCAAAGTTTGGTGAAAGAAAGTGACTTTTGGCTCAAAACTGCCCCAACGGTCGTCTCTGTCGCGCTCGCAACGTTGTCGCGATCGCGATAGAACACGCTGCTCTTGGCCTTTCTTTCTTTTCTTCTTTCTTCCTCTGGCTCCTCACGAATCGCGACTTCCCATCACGTGGCGTGACTTCGCGTGTGTGTCGTGACCGGTGCTCACGTCTCGCCTTCTCCTATCTTTCTCTTCTCTTCTTTCTCTTTCCCTTTCTTTCCTGGCCTCTCTGTGTCGTCACGAGTCGTGAGCCATCATCACGACTCGTGACCCTAGTTCCTCACCCCTCTATTTCTTTTCCTCCTTCCTTCTGCCTTCTCCCTCGCCAGTCACGACTCGTGTATATGTCATCACTAGTCGTGACTGTGCTCTATTCTCGTGATCCTCCTTCTGTATCTGCTTCTTCTCTTCATTTTTCACCTAAAAACACCAGTAAACACAAAAACATGCAATCTAATACAAATAAACATAAACTAACACATATGACATCAAATATACATAATTACACGATTAATTACATAAATACATAGAAAACATATACTATATTACATAATTATCACTAGGCTTGGGGGTCGATTGAAATTTATGTTTAGCAATAAGACTTATGGATTTCCTCAGTTTTGGAGTAGGTATTGGTGAACTGGAATCACTGATTGGTGAGTGTGGAGGAGAATCAATTTCTTCTTCAATAATGGTTCTTTGTGGTTTAAATTCAGTTTCTACAAATTTCTCTTTTGCCCAATTCATAAGTTTTCAGTGAAGCTCCCAAAATTCCACCCATTTCAAAGATTCAGGTCTTCAATCCAACTTAGGTTCCTCTAAAATGTTTTGAGATTTCAGAACAAGTATAGGCTCTAGATTAGTTTGCTGCTCCAGACCCTCTTTGTCGATAGCTATATGTACTAAATCTATTAGATTTCCTTTAGATCCTCTATTTCAATAGTCTCCTTAACCTGAGTGTCAGCTTCCCCAAACTGCTCCTCACTGCTTGCCTCTTTTACTGCTGTCTTAACTTCATCATCAGCCTCAAATTGTTCATCCATAGAAGTACTCCTATTTCATGACTAACACTTGTGCTTCAAAAACTACTGCTAGATGAATGTTTATCAACCAAGGCTGGCTTTTCCGGATGATTAGTTTTTTGGTGGGATTTTCTCGCAGTGCTCTAATCATTTTCTTTGAAGTGCTATCACCTTTAATTCTTTTTCCCCCTCTTTTTGAAACTATATTTCCGCTTATAGGACTTTTGCCTGGATTTTATAAATGAATGTTGGACATCTTGTAGAAATCCTTCCCAATTCTCAGTTTATCATTAAATAATTCACAATCAGCATTTTTCACAGGCAAGTTCTAGTAAGTAAAAATAGCATTGAGTATTATTGCGAAAGGATAGCGCTAATTCTCATTTACATAGATGATTTGATGAAAGATCAGATAAGGCAAGTTGGTGACATAACCTCTGTAAATGTGCCATATTATGCCTAAATTAGTATCTGTTACATGATCTACACTTCCAGCCCTAGGAACTAAAATTTCAACCAAGAATTTGCCTAGAATTCTAAATTCTAGGTTCATATTGGTTGATGGTGGAGTTTTCTCCTTCCTAAAATACTGGTCCATATCAGCTATTTCCCTTGATTGGAGTCTGACAAGTGTACAGAATCGACAAGTAATATAGCGAGTATAATTAAAGACCAGCGAATATCGAACCCAAGAGAAAAGGGATTGTTAAGCTAAATATCTAAGGTTGAGCGGAATTAATCTGAGATATCCCCAAGTTTGATGGAGAGCGGTTCTAAACTAAGCAAGAAATTAAAATTATAAAATAAAAATTAAATAAAAACACGTTCATCAAGAAATCAAACAAGGATGAATTGAATGCTTAGGGAATTCTATCCTCATGAATTGCAATTGGACATAGGTAAAACAAAATAAACATGTAATTCTGAACAACCCATCTAAACTCAAGCCTACCAAATCTGGATTCAACTATTATAATCAATAAACCTACAAAATCTGGACTCCATTCATTCATTTGCATCAGTTTGAGTTACTAAATCCTAAATCTGAGATAACCTGCAAAATTTGGATTCAGCTACCTCAAACCCATATATTCCTCACTATTCAAAACTTAATAAAATCAACAGATATAAACCCAATCTACCAAATATGGATTCAGCTAGATAAATAAATGTAGATCTTAAAAGAACAGAGCATTTACACATACAATAATTTTCTGATTTAGCTCCAATCATCATCATAAATGCATATATAACAAGAGAAATAAAAGAAATCATGAAAATATTTATTAAATCCAAATATCCATATAAAAAGTATGATTCAAGAATTCCTAAGCATGAAGAACTACTCTAACATCAACAATATAATCATAAAATATAAAAAATTAAAGTTTAGAATACACCCTTGATGAGAGAGAAAATAGATCTTGAAGTTCCTTCTTCTTCAACCTTGAAATCTCTCTGAATCCCAAAATATAAATCTAAACTAATTTAATCTAAATTATTTACTAACAAAATCGAAATTTAACTTAAATCTAGTCTAAAAATAATATTTAAAGTGAGAAAATAAAATCTTAAAAAAATAAAAATAAAAATCTGCTTTAATTCTAAATTTTACTCTATCTACTACTCTCTATTTCTATCTATCTCCCTTTTAAAAGATAAAGCGGCGCCTATTTATATTCTGCAGAAAAGCACAACTATGTTTTGGAAAATACAGTTGTGTCCTTGAATGAATTGGCCAAGATTAGGGCTGTGTTGTGTGCGTGATTTGGTGGGGGAAGGGCACAGCTGTGCTCTAGGCACTGGATCGCTGTATGCTAGCCCTCATCGCATGCGCATCTCATTGGAGAACACAGCTTTGTTTTGCAAAAAACACAGCTGTGCTTTGTGTTGTTCTCAGTAGCACATAACACTTGATAGCACAGCTGTGCTTTAGGCAAAATCTGCCCTACTTCACCAATTACTTCTAAAATTAGCCCCGCAGCTCCAATTTAGCTCCGGATTAAGATAAAATGCCTGAAAACATCCCAAAACTTATTAAAAATTATAAAAACATTAAAAACTAATAAAATGACAGAAAATAACTAATTAAGACTAAAAATAAATAAAAAAAATACATAATTATGCCAAGAAATAACCTAAAATATAAATATAATTGCAACTTATCAACTACCCCAAACTCAAATCTTAATCATCCTCGAGTAAACTGAATGAACCACAATCTCAACCATTTCAATCTCAAAAAAAAAAAAATAAGGAGTCATTCTCAATTAAGGAGCAAGAAAATAGACTTGCAAATACCAATGCCTACTAAACAACAAATAAATATAAAAACATACAAAGCAATTTCTATGTGTGTGTGTAAAAGGCAAAAACAAAATTTTTATCATTTTAAAACAAAACTTCTAGATACAAAGTTGGGAACAAAAATCAACTCGAATGCATGAATGCACTAATGGCTTTCCACTCAAAGCTCAAGAAACACTATAGACCTCTTCCTACATACCAAACCTTACTAGAAGACCATCTCCACTAAATTGGACAAGACAAAATAAAGAATCAAGAGGTCTTACATTTTGGTTGTAACGTTAGGCTTAGGTAATTTGGCTAATGAAAAAAGATCAAGTCACTAGAGAACAATGGCCACTACCTAAACAAAACCACAATCACCCAACCAAACAAAAAAAATATTTCCAACCCAATTACATAATATCACAATAAATTTTGGTCCCAAATACACCTTAGCTCATCAAACTATACCTCAAAACAATAAATGCCCATAGAATATTCAATAAACTCATTACAAGGCAATAGTTCAAGTTCTAGCAAATTTTGTTTCCCAAACTCACTTTTCACTTAGTTAGCTAGGAAAAATTTGCAATGCTTCTTTTTTTTTTCTTTTTTTTTTAATTTTTAATTTTAATTTTATTTTTATATTTTTTTGAAGATGCACAAAAATCAACTAGCCACCAAAATCAATGATGTACTTAAACAATCATAAATCTC
This sequence comes from Excoecaria cochinchinensis, assembly GCA_947683425.1. Lineage (NCBI taxonomy): Eukaryota > Viridiplantae > Streptophyta > Magnoliopsida > Malpighiales > Euphorbiaceae > Excoecaria > Excoecaria cochinchinensis. The sequence continues at coordinate 5,508,891 of CANTUQ010000038.1, forward strand.
AATAAGAACTAGATTGAGCTCTAATTTTCCAAAAGACCAATAAACAAATTAAATCACATTCCCCTTGTCAATCCCAAACTCATTTCTTGAAATGGGCTCAACTCTCCATTACACACACCAATCAATCCTCAAACAAAAATTTACACCAAAAATTGAGAAAAATTAAACTCCCTTTTACCCAAAATATGAACCCAACCTTACTAGAGTGGCCACTCTTCTAAGGGGAGGCAAAAATCATTTTAGGTTAACGGTCATTTTAATGTGTGTAACAATAAAATAAGAACACATTTAGCATACTCAAATAATAGGCTCAATGGGCTTGCAAGAAACTATGAAATTAAGGTAGGAAAAGTCATTTAAATGGCTATACAAAGAAATGCTGCCTAAATCATTTTCTAAGTTCTGTCTCATCCGGGGGTCACTTCGATGGTAATCACAAAGGTTCTAGTGCTCTTAGTGAGTTTTCATCTAATCCCCTAATTGCAACTATATTCTTCTAATTTGTTTTTAAAAAAATAGGCCCAAAGTACTCAAAATTTAGAAATTACAAAGTATAATCAAGGTCTACATGGAGTCTCGTAAACAAAGATACAAATAGAACTACTTATCGCTCAACTTAAAATTGAATGAAACATAAATTTCTAAAACTGAGATCAAAATCATTCACAATTGAGAACTACTACGGCGAAATCAAAATTTAAATCAAAGGAGAATAAAAAAGAAACAACCATAAAAATATTTAGGTACAAACTTGGCACAAACACACCACAAATAAAACAAAAATAATTAAAAACTACTCAAAACTTTTAAAAATACTCTAAAAACACAAAATGACACAACAAAAATGAAACTAGTTTTGGTTTGAAAAATTGAAATGGTACTCCACCCCAAACTCAAAATATTGCACTGTCCTCAGTGCAAGGAAACTAAGTACATAAAAACTAATCCTAAAAAATTTTCCCCTATGCTGTGCGAAAAGCTCATGGCAATTTAAAAATTATTGAAATCATCTCAAAAATGGCAAACTTCAAATAATTACTGTGCAAAACTACAAACTATGCAAAATTCTTCCATACCACCTGTGAAAAATAAAAATAAAAACTCAAAACCTGTGCAAAAATCCAATAATAACTGTGCAAAATGAAATACTCTAGAATCTATGATATTCATAGCCAAACACAAATAATAGGTCTATCCTGTTACACTGTATTGGCTCAGCCACCCAATTCCAAAATATAACAAAGTAAATAAAAATAAGTACTATGCCTGCCTACATCAACTTCATTAACTACAAAAATAAATATAGTACAAAATCTGGTTTGGAAGAGTAACTTCCTGAAAAGTACAAATGACATCAATGTGGCGGTCCTCGTCTCAAATGTGGTGGATAAACAGTGGAAACAGGAGTAAAGAATTCACGAATTTCCCTGCTCAACATGTCCAACTGTGCAAATGTAATGGCCCAAATACCGGTCTAGAAGTGTCAGAGTGTAATTCTAGTGACATCATGATAATCGCAGTGTTGAATAGTGTAGGGAGTGAGTTTGCCAGTGTCAAACTTCAGTGTTAAGTGTATTAAAAATATAGTGATTCCGGGACGAGTGACACCGGGGTGGCTATACAGCGGACTCGGCTGTCCGGCACCCGAAAAATTTTAATTTCGCAAAAATGATCAGTGGGTCATAAGGAGTCTAGTGGTGAAATCGGAACTGAAAACGGAGCTAAATCAACCTCTGAAAGTCATTCTAAAGTTGGCCTCCGGTTTGGTTCAATTTGAACCGGGGTTTGATAGGGGCTTATGTGTCCCAATAGAAGTTAAGTGTGTTAAATAATGTAATGGAAGTGATTTCTGTGAATTCTAATAGCTGTAGAGTTGTATTTTTTGGCAGAAGGAAAATTGATCGAATCAGACCGATTTAAGTGAACCGGTGCCCAAATAGACTCCGATTGAGCTAAAAATTTGTAGGGAGCCTATTTTTGATGTTATAAGATCAATGGAATTTGTTAGAAGTAAAAATATTGAGCGCACCATATAGATACTTTAAAAAAGTGTAAATGAACCGAAAAACCAAAATTTTGGTCTAAATCGGTCGGACCTCCTCGGTTGGACCGGTTCAGTTCATTAGAGGACTATATAAAGGGAGAAATGGCTGGATTTATCTATAAAAATCCAGCCAAACTCGGCATTCTCCTCCCCCTTCAAAACCGAATTGCTCTCCTCTCTTTCTCTTCCATTTTTCTTCTCTTCTACTCCAATTTCTTCTCAAATCTTAGCTTCCTAACTAAATTTCAGCTCCTCTACAATCCTATAGCAGTGTTTGGAGTTCATTTGGTGCACTAGAAGTGGGTGAAATCAAGAGATCAAAGGTTAGGGTGAGTTTTTGGGTTTTTGATTCAAGAGTTTTAAAATTGTTTTATTGGTCCCTATAGAGGTTTTTGGGGCTGTAGAACACGTTTATGAGGTTAGATTTTACTTTTGAAGCTTGGTTTTGATGATATGGATGTTTTTCTATTCGGCCATGGTAGGTTCTTCAAGGGAAAGAGAAGATCCTCATGCCAAAGGGGAAGATAAGCAACCATAGAGTGATATAGAGCTTGAAAAAGAGGTTTATGGTTACTAAATCTACACTTTTCCTAATGTTTATGTTGATTTTTATGTCTAAGGTTAGGTATGTGATAATGATGTGTTTAATTAAATCTAACTTGATATTCATGTTTAGTGGGCTTAATATAGTGTATAAACATGATTAAGTGAAATTAAATCAAAGTGGTATGAAAAGTGTAATAGTGGCTGAATGATTAAGTGAATGAAAGAATTAAAAGAAATCATAGTGAAGAAATGGAAGTGAGGCCGAATGGTATGTGATGGAATAAAGTGAAATACATAATGATTTTTGGCATAATTATGGTATATGTGACATATACAACATGAAATAAGTGTAATTAAATGGCTAAGAGAAATTATAGTGCATGATATGAAATATGGTAACCTTGGTCGAATGGTGTACATAGTGATACTTGTGTATATTTTGATGGTATATGTAATGTAATGGCATAAAGTGACTATATATTGATAAGTGAGTGTATGTGCAAAGTGGTAAGTGAAAAAGAGATGTATGATGAATTCTACATATTGGCGTAATGTCATACTTAATGAAATTTTGAGAAAATATTGCCCTTAGTAGTTGTCTGGTAGTGAAATCTAATCCAGAATATAATTGGCTAGCCATAGGGATTCCACACTGCGGTATGATTCATGGCGACTCACTATTGATAGGCCAATGAAGGCTTATCATAGTGTTCAGTGATAATCAGTGTTCAGTGTAGTGCAGTATAGTGAAAATGACCCTACTGGGATCATTTTATAGTGAAATGGGTCTGTGGGGTCCATGTCCCGCATATCCGGTCAGTAGATTTTCTACCGGGTCCATACTAGGGGCATACTGGTAAATATGTGTTAAAAATGGTTAAAATAGTGAAATTGGTGAAAATGAGTGAAAATAGGACTAAATGAAGAAAATAGAAAGTTTAAGGGTAAAACGGTAATTTTACTAAAACTTGATAAAAAGTGGTGAAAATAAGTTAAAACGGTAAGTGGAAGGGTAAAATGGTAATTTTAGTGAAATATAGTGTTAAAATAATGAAATAGTGAAAAAGTGTCAAATTAGGGACTAAAATGTAATTTGGCTAAATTGTAAGTCAAAAAGTGGTAAAATGAAGTAATAAGGGTGAAATTGTAATTTGATAAGTTGAATAAGGATGAAAGTGAAAAAAGTGACTAAATGAGGATATAAGTGTAATTAAAGTGAAAGATGGGATAAAGGGTATTTGTGTAATTGTGAGGACATAATGGTAATTAATGAAAAAGGAAGGACATAGATGGAATTAATGGTATGTTAAGAACATCAATGGAAACTAGTGAAAAAGATTAGTGAATAAAGTGTAATTAAGGGATAATAAAGAATATAGTGAGAATATTATATATAGATTAATTAAGTGATTAAATAAATAACAGTATAATTAATTAAGTGACTAAATAAGTGATTAAAAATAATATGTGAAAATAATAAGGATAAATAATTTTGTAGTATGTTAATTAAATAGAATTACATAGGAAATTTATAGATTGGTAACCACCACTGGGCATTCTAATGCTCAGCACGTAGTTGTTTTTGACTGTGTGTAGGTACCCCATAGGCCGGAGCAGCACACCTTAGAATTTTGGTGAAGCAAGTGGACCAAGCAGAAGTTGTTTTTATTTTGTGTACGTTTTGGTTTTGGCATGTATATACACCTAAACTAGTATTTGATTTGGACATGTAATGTTATAAAGCATATATTATCTGTGTGGATTATTTTGTGACTGTGTGATGAATGGCGGATGGGAATGTATGGATATTGGATGATTTTGTTATTGTGCCCTTGCCGGGGCTGTGGTTTTTCAAATATGCAGGTTTGGGTAGTGTAAATCACAAGCCGTTATGCTGCCAAAATTTATACCAAATGAATAGTAAATGAGACAATTATAGGTAAAACGATAGCTAAGTGATTTAGTGTGATTGCTAAAGTCATATATAAAATGAATAAGTGGTTAAAGTGATAAGTGGACCTAGTGACATTAATTACTCGTGATTTTTACTAAGTGAATAACAATTAATCGATCGTGGTAATCGCACGGTATTGATAGGTCGGCAGTATACGTATAAGGTATAAGGGTGTTACAGCAAATGTCTGCTGCTGAAAAGCTTCCAAGAATGCCACTCTCTGCTCAGCTCCCATGACCATATCTCTACGCATCTGCTCCATCTGAGCCTCAATGGAAGACAATCGCTCCCGGGCTCGCTACACTGACAAGTTCATATTTGAGATCAACTGGTCACTCTGAGTGGTAGCTGCTCTCGCCTCAGCCAATCCTCTACTCAAATTATCTAGTCTCTCCCAAACCCTCTCCTAGAAGTCTGCCTGCTCCCTCCTCGACTCACTAAAAGAAGGTTGAAGTATGCTTGTTGAAGTCTCAAACTGTGTTATCGTAGCAGTCATAGACAGCATATGTGATATTAGAGTCTGGACTAATGAAGCATCTAAATGTAGTGGAGCTAAAGGTGGAGGAGCTATGGAAGAAGATGGCTCATCATGCGCCTGAGCATAACGACCCATATCTGGAGGGGAGAATGGAGTGCCTCTTCTTTGTCTCACTCTCCTGCTGGAAGTACTCGCTGTCACTCTCTGTGGCGGAGGTTGTGGTGAAGCATCATCAACATCATGATCAACTGGCTGGTGGGCTCCATCATCATTAAAATCACCCTCTCTATCCTCATCAGAGTCTTGAACACCTATCTCCTTTGCCCGCCTCAATCTATACCCAAACTCGGAAGAAGGATCCTTTATAGCAATTCTACACCTAAGCACTACCTCCTCATCAAGCAAATATGATGACCCTAAAGATGGTCCCATCTGAGGAGTAGGCAAGTGTGAGGCACTCATAATCACGGTGATCAGTCCACCAATCCCAATCCTCTTCCTCGAAGTAGCAGTGGCTCTCTTCAGTTACTTACACAACTAGGGTACATCATTAACTCTGATGCCAGTCTCCATAGCATATAAAAAGAATAAGTCTGGTGTAGTTACGTTGCTAGGACATCCTGGTCGCATGAACACCGAAGAAGTCATGACTCTATGTAAGTACTGGTAGATGGGAGAGCTAAGCTTAGTCGACTTGGTCTTTCTGGCATTGAAGTGTGTATTGGGCTTCCCAATGATAGCCTAATGTGCAGCTGAATCACCGAAAATTTGTACTTCCTCATCCACTGGCAACCTCAGATATCTAGCCAACTCTGAAACCGATAAAAAGTAAGGAGTATCCCTCACTTTGAGCTGAATAGTGTTTACATCGTCCTTAGATAACCTTGGAGAGTACTTAAAAGTACTAAGAAACTCTAATGTTATCTCAGGATGAGTTGGACCGCTCAGACAAAAGAAGTCCTCCCATCCAATATTTCTCAGCAAAGATAAAGCCCTCTCTTGAATTCCCTGTTCAGTAAGTGTCTTCGTACTCATGAACCTGTTAGAGACGATGATCTTTGCAGCTAATTTGTCGAACAATGTGCGTTGCATAGGACTCAACCAATTAGAAGGCTGAATAGGCCCTAACGGTTGCTCATCTTCTCTATTTCAGACCATGGTTCCTAAAAAGAAAGTATAAACTCATCAAAAAATCCTTAGTTTCATTAAGTATAAACCATATATATGACTATATTTGAAAGAATAATAAAAATCTCACCACAACTTCAAAACAGAAATTTGCAAAATAAATAAAATGTTCTAGCTAATGAAGATGCAAAATATGAAAAATTAAGCATAAGACATAGATATAAACAAATGAAACACAAAATTAATGAACAAACTTAGTCAAAATTAGACGATTGCACAAGAAAGAGTTTAAAGAAATTAAAAATGCAAAGCACAAGGTGGAAAATGAAAAATAAGCACAAGTAATTATCGCTTAAACCGTGTATGCCAAAAATAATGTAAATGCAATTTAATGGTAAATAAGAGATAGAAATGCAAAGTTTGCTTAATTAATGCTTTATTAATAGCAAAAATGCCTAGGCCAAAATTCAAAGTTGCATGTAAATAAGATTTTGAAAATTTGGCATCCAATGCAACTCATCCTAATCCCATCAGTTTGGGAGCTAGCAAATATGCATTTATCTCAATACAATCAAGTAAAATAATCAATTGCATCTAATTAGAAAGCTAAAGCAACAACAATAATTATAAACAATAAGATACCAAGCATAATTTCAAGTAATTCAAAAATAATCTTGTAAGATTTCCCCCTATCCATGCTATGCCTAAATAAATCAATCATATAAAGACATTTCATTTCCCAAACTGAAGTTCAAAATTAGCAAGCTATATTTCAAAACAGAATTAAAGAACATATCCCTGTTTAGCATAATGACATATAAGTTCAAATTCAATTCTACAAACAGTCATCAACTCAACCCTCTTATAAAAGCAATTAAGCATAAAAATATAAGCAATTAAGCTCAAAAATGCATTTGCCCTGTGTACAAACTGTTCAGGTAAAACCCAACATTGAAAGCAGTTTATATCCAGTTTTTACAGTGCCACAAGTGAAAAATTACCATGTTTAAGCAACTTCATTCATGCCAACAAAATTTGGAAATTACCTTGACAGAATATATTAACAGGTTCAAGAAAAATCAATTAGCAAAAATGTTGAATTAATCATGCTGAATGCACAAAAATTAACATGAACTTCTCATTTAAGCAATTTATCAAACATCTAGTGGGCAGGATTTTAAATTAACTTGAAAGCACAGATTCCTCAATCCTACACATCTATTCTATCCAAGTTTGCCAACAAGATAAGGTACAACAAACAACACAATTAAAATAGCAGATTTGCTTCATCGAATCTCAGTTCAGAATTAAACAAAAAAAATAAAGAACACGAGATGGGAGAAATAAACATACCTGTAACTTGCAAAAACTAGAATGCTAAATTTAAAAGTTGAAAAACCGAGATATGGAGGAAGAGCTCAGTTCAATCTATTCTTAAACTCAAGCTGAAATCTGGAACTTGTGCAAAAATGGGAGAAAAATCAATATCGGGCAAGAAATGGGGAAAATGCAGAAATTAAACAACAAATAAGAATAAATTTCTAATTATAGCTCCAAAATAAAAATTAGATTTAAATTACCTAAGAAAAGCTTGGGTTGTTAATGAAGATCAAAGAGAAAATAAACGAGAAATTGAAAAATGAAGAACAGAGGAGAACAGGGGAGAAAGGAAATGAGAGCAGCGTGATTTAAACAAAAGATATAGTGTTTTACTGTTCTGGAATAAAAGCACAGCTGTGTTTTTATTCAGTGCGCTGTATCGGCATTTTTCAAAATAAAGCATAGCTATGCTTTTAAAAACACAGTTGTGTTTTTATTCAGCGCGTTGTATCCGCATTTTTCAAAATAAAGCACAGCTATGCTTTTAAAAACACAGTTGTATTTTCACAACTGACCTGCTTACTGCCGTGTAAAACGCTACTGCCTTGGAAGCTCCAATTTATACCTTTTTGCTGCTCAATTAAAATTCTATTTATTCTCAACTATCAGTTTCCAAAACAATAAATACAAACTAAAACCAAATAAAACCAAAAATTAAAAACCAACAAATTGAATATTAAAACAACAATTTAACATTCTAACACGCCGAAAATTTAAGAGAAAATTTTAATCCTAAAACTAAAAATGCAAAAATAAACAACTAAAAATTAAAAAATAAAATACAAAAACACAAATAAACGACGAAAAATTAAAGATAATGGATTAGAGAAGTTTTGGCTTATTGAGTCCCAGCTCGACTCATGTTACTCTCGGGTGGATGAGCTTATGAACCAAAGAATGGTCTCTCAGGTTTTTGCTCCTCATTTTCCCCATCAGTAAGAGAAAACACCAAGGTAGGAAATTCTATGTCTTCGATGAAGTATGATACCACCTTGGGTTCATTATAAACGAACTCTTCCGGCTCTTCTAGCCTAAATAAATCCTTCAAATGGACTGAATCCAGTGATTCCATTTGAGAATTACACAACTCTTGCTCCTTTGGTGTAATATCCTGCACAAAAAAATTAAAGTCAAATTCCAAACAAACACAAGATTTTTCCTTAATAACGATTAGCTCCTCCTTCTCCTCATGCAACCCATCCTCAAAATCTTTTAAATTTGTTGTAACTATCATAGGTGCATGATTTAATTCGCCACCATCACTTTGATCATCCGAAGTGACAATTAAAAGCTCCAGCTTGGATTCTAAATTTTAGATCCCTAATTCTTGACTCCTCAATAGATTCTCTTGAGTTTTGATCTTCTTCTCTTGATAATTAATTGTAGCCTTCCACTCTTCATTTTTCGCTTGGAATTGTTTCTCCTGACTTGTTATGTAGTCTAGAAGAACTTTGAGCTTGGAATTGTCAGACTCTTGTGATGTCTATAGAGAATAGGGATCTTCAAAGTACGGTGAATAGGTGACTGGTGAAGGTGTATGCAATTGTCATAACTCTTTCATCTCCCTCATCAAATCATTCATTTCAAGTCGCAAAAGGGCTAACTCATAGTCTTGGACATTATCTTGCATCATTTTGAAAATACCTAAAAATTTTCCTGCAAAGATAAACACCAAATCAAAATAAAGAAAAATAAAAAAAAATCTCAGCTAACTCAACTAAAGATATTTAATGAACAACATCATTTTTCCCCAACAATGGTGCCAAAAACTCGATCGGAGTCCGGCAAGTGTACCGAATCGACAAGTAATATAGCGAGTATAATTAAAAGCCCACAAATATTGAACCCAAGGGAAAAGGGACTGTTAAGTTAAATATTTAAGGTTGAGCAAAATTAATCTGAGATATCCCCAAGTTTGATGGAGAGAGGTTCTAAACTAAGCAAGAAATTAAAATTATAAAATAATAATTAAATAAAAACATGTTCATCAAGAAATCAAACAAAGGGCGAATTGAATGCTTAGGGAATTCTATCCTCATGAATTGCAATTGGACATAAGTAAAACAAAATAAACATGTAATTCTGGACAACCCATCGAAACTCAAGCCTACCAAATCTAGATTCAGCTATTCTAATCAATAAACCTACCAAATTTGGACTCAATTCATTGATTAGCATCAGTTCAAGTTACTCAATCCTAAATCTAAGATAACCTACCAAATCTGGATTCAGTTACCTCAAACCCATCTATTCCCCACTATTTTGAACTTAATAAAATCAACAGACATACACCCAACCTACCAAATCTGGATTTAGCTAGATAAATAAATGTAGATCTTAAAAGAACAGAGCATTAGCACATACAACAATTTTTGGATTTAGCTCCAATTATCATCATAAATGCATATATAACAAGAGAAATAAAAGAAATCATGAAAATATTTATTAAACTCAAATATCCAAATACAAAGTATGATTCGAGAATTCCTAAGTATGAAGAACTACTCTAACATCAAGAATATAATCATAAAATATAAAAATTTAAAGTTTAGAATACAACCTTAATGAGAGAGAAAATAGATCTTGAAGTTCCTTCTTCTTCAACCTTTAAATCTCCCTGAATCCCAAAATATAAATCTAAACTAATTTAATCTAAATTATTTACAAACAAAACTGAAATTTAACTTAAATCTAGTCTAAAAATAGTATTTAAAGAGAGAAAATAAAATCTAAAAAAATAAAAATAAAAGTCTGCTTCTTTAATTCTAAATTTTACTCTATCTACTACTTTCTATTTCTATCTATCCCCCTTTTGGAAGATGAAGTGGCGCCTATTTATATTCTGCAGAAAAGCACATCTGTGTTTTGGAAAACACGGTTGTGTCCTTGAATAAATTGGGCAAGATTAGGGCAACATTGTGCACGTGATTTGGTGGAAACTAGGTGACACAACTGTGCTTTTGGAAGGGCCCAACTGTGCTCTTGGAAGGGCACAACTGTGCTGTCACACCCCAAATTGGCCCTAGTCGGGATTTGCATGCGAAGTCGGGAATGCAAGGGTATTTCAGTAATTTTGTGCTTGAGGAATTTGGATAATAAGGACCTAATTGAGAAGATAATTGAGTTTGTAAGGAAAGAATTGTGTAAGTGAGTGAAGTGTATTTTGTCTATGGACTAAAGAGCATTAAGACAAGATATTTTGGTGTGAGCCAATAGGAGGCTGCCATGTGTCTTGGTTGGTGGGCAATTAATGGGAAAATGAGAAAAAGAGACAAAGAATGAAGGAGAAGAGCATATCACGTTTTCTACTCTCTCTTCTTCTCCTCTTTGATTTCTTTCTTTTCCTTTTTCCCGTTCCTTGCCTCCCCTTCCTTGGTTGTGTGCGTGATTGGGTTTCTTGGTGGAGTTTGTGCTTTGCCTGAAGAGGTAAGTTGGGTTAATGTTTCTAAGTACTGTTCTTCTTCATCTTTTCCTGGTTTTGGTTGAGTTAGGGTTTTGAAGAGTAATTGCGGGTTTTGTTTGTGTAAGCTTGGGATTGTAAGAAGAAGCAAAGTAAAGGCAAGGAAAGGAGTGAGGATTGATCTTGAAGTGTGATTTTGGATCGTCATTTCCAGGTTTGGGAGTATTTTGAATGCATGCAATGTTTGAACTTCTGTGTTCTTCAATCTCAGTTGAATGTCTCTGCCCTATTTCTCACCAAGGTTATAAATGAGTTTGCATTGTCTAATTCCTTGAATTTGGTGTGTTTTGGAATGTGTATATGCATGATTATGTGTTAGTAATGCATGAACAGGATTGAATTGGAAGTTCTGAGCTTTGGGTTTTGAACTTACTGTACTTTTAGGGTTTATGTTCTTAAATGGATTAAAATGTGTTTATGCATGATTTTAGTTGATTTGATTGTTGAATTAAGCTGGTTTTATGTCATTGATGTTTGGAAGATCGATTGAAAGGTAAGATGAGTTTGGTGGTGTTTTGAATTAGATTGAAAATGATTTTTATCGAGTTCTTGAATTCTGGGTAGCTGGGAGTGGGAAATCGCATCTCTGTAGAATTTCCATTTCCAGTATGTGTCGAGACTTCCTGAGAGAGACAAGTCACGAGACGTGACTCTCAGTCATGCCACGTGTCTCCCAGTCACAACGCGTGACTTCTCGGCGGGCTGGACGAAGTCGTGAGGCGTGACCCCCAGTCGCGAAGCGTGACTGCCTTGGGAGGGGCAAGTCACGTCCCATGACTCTTGTGAGGAGGCGTGACTTAGAGTCACGTCCCGTGACTCCCTTGGAGGCATGTCACGAGACGTGACATAGAGTCACGACTCGTGACCCTTGTGAAGAGCCAGGCGTGACATAGAGTCACGTCCCGTGACTCTCTTGTAGGTCACGAGGCGTGACACTAGGTCACGACTCGTGACCTTCCTTTGAGGCCAGTCACGAGTCATGACATGGCTCGTGACCGACCCCTCTTCAGCCCCATTTTCTGATTTCGCCCGGTTTTAACCAAAATGAATTTCCTATCTCTTCTGTAGGGTGATGTACTACTGTATTACTCATGTCATACCTTTATGTGCTCTTGTATGACCTTGTATGACCTTTTCTGTTTTGATTTGTTCCCCGTGACTAGTTTATTATATAATGACTTTCAAATGCTTTTATGACTTTTTCCTCTACTGTGTGCTATCTTATCTGATTGGTTAGCCCATTTTAGTTATGATTAGCATTATGTTATGCATATCCTTGATTGGATTCTTCTCTTATAATAATCTGCCATACTTAAGAGTATTTCGTATCATTCCATGAGTTTTTATTCATTTGCATAATATGATTCCACATGTGTTCCTGACATGCTTTAGTATGAAGAGTAGTGCTAGAATGTTATTGATTGAATTATTGCATGCTCCAGAATATGACTTGTATGAAGTATGATTGATATTATGCTATGCTATATTTATTTGAATAATATGGTTAATGTCTGAATGCATTGTTATGCTTTAGCCTTGGAACTCATTGTGTTATGTTAAATGTAATTTGGATTATGCATGATTTATACTTAGTATCCTCACCTAAACGCATGTTTAGGATTATGTTTTGATAATCATTGGTATCGTAGTACTTCTTTACCTAATTCTTGGCATGCTTTAGAACATTGTTAAATGTTAAAGTGTATTGACTGTATTATGTTTTGCAATGGGAATTGTATGAGGTATGACCAACTTTATGAGCATATTTATATGTCTGTCGTACTCTGATTTACGCATGATGTATATATATATTTATGCGTTGTGCGATTCAAAATGTGAATTGTTTTATGCATGACCTGCGAGAGTCAGTCTAGTGGATAGTTAGGCATGCCTAATAGAGTCTTATGTAGCTGCAGCGCCCTTTGAACGTTTGGACCCCGATCAGGTCCCCCGACTGGTTCCTCGCGAACCCCCCATCAGTACGGATCCTCGTGATCCTTTTTAATATGTTTGGATCGGGTTAAGATCCCCCATCAGTAAAATGCTTTTGTGACAAAATAAATGGTTTTCGATTCGTACCCGTAAGGTACCTGTAGACACCGGGTCCCGAGTCTGGCATAAAACGAAAATGGTGATTTTTGATCCTTGATTATCCCCTCCGAAAAAAAAAATAAATAAAAAAAAATATATATATAAATAAAAAATAAAAAATATAAAAAATATATAAAAAAATAATATATATGTGTGTGTGAAATTAGGTAATTAGTTAGTTGATCTTGTTAGTTAATTAAGTGGTTAATATTATTGTGTTAATTAAAATGCATGTAAAATTAAAGTTAAAGTGTATAATTAATTAGATAAAATAAATATATGTATGATAATTTAAATGGATTAATTAGTGTAATGTTTAATTAATAGAGAGTTTAATTAATATGTATGTTTAATTAATTAATCTGTGTGTGTTATTTGAATTAAGTTAAATTAATTTAAGGAAAAGGAGGGAAATAATTGAGTGTAGGAAATGACCATTGTACCCATTAGCCCTAATTTTAGGGTATAAATAGAAAATGATGAGCAAAATCTTGGGGAGAGCTCTCTAAGTCGGCAGATCCAAAAGAAAAGAAAGAAACAAAAAAAAAGAGAGAGCAGAGCAAGAACCCAGAAAAAAAATCAAAAAAATTAGGGAGGCAAAATAAAAGAAAATAGAAAGAGAAAGAGCAAGGAGAGAGCAGGAGAGTGAGCTGAAGAAATCGAAAAATCAAAAGAGAAACAAAAGAATTGAAAGTAAAAAACAAAGAAAAGAGAATACAGAGAGAGCAAGAAGAGAGGGTAAGAAAAAACCAAAGAAAAGCCAAACAAAGAAAGCAAAGAAGAAATAAACCAAGAAAAGAGAGAGGGACAGCCAAACGGAGCACAGCCAGGTACGCCGGAGAGAAGAAGAAAAAAGAAAAAAGGGGGGAGGAGGAGGCGTTGCCTCCGCCGGCCAGCCGCAGCCGCCGATCGCCGCACGCGCCACACCGGGAGAACCACCGCATCCAGACGCTTCAGACTACGGCCACCGATCCTCCATCGGACTCCGGCAGACGGCGCGTGGAGGAGATCGGCGAGAAGAAGCCCACAACGCTCCGACGTGATTTCCGACCAACCCCGGCGACTTTCCGGCAAGTGACCAGCTCCGGCGAGCCCCTCGAGCGGCGATATACCTTCCGGCATAGGTGGTGTCGACCACCTCTTCTCCGGCGAGCCTCCGGCGTCCTAAATCCGGTAAGCCCCTATTTTCCTTATATTTTATAATATTATTAATATATATATATATATATATTATATTTATTTAATTTCTGTTATTATTATTATTATTATTATTATTATTATTATATGGTTATTGTTAATTAATTGTTATGTTTGTTTATTATTAGTATTTTGTGTTATATTATTATTATTATTATTATTATTATTATTATTATTATTATTATTATATGGTTATTGTTAATTAATTGTTATGTTTGTTTATTATTAGTATTTTGTGTTATGTTATTATTATTATTATTATATGGTTATTGTTAATTAGTTGTTATGTTTGTTTATTATTAGTATTTTGTGTTATGTTATTATTATTATTATTATTATTATTATTATTATTATATGGTTATTGTTAATTAATTGTTATGTTTGTTTATTATTAGTATTTTGTGTTATATTATTATTATTATTATTATTATTATTATTATTATTATATGGTTATTGTTAATTAATTGTTATGTTTGTTTATTATTAGTATTTTGTGTTATGTTATTATTATTATTATTATTATATGGTTATTGTTAATTAATTGTTATGTTTGTTTATTATTAGTATTTTGTGTTATGTTATTATTATTATTATTATTATTATTATTATTATTATATGGTTATTGTTAATTAATTGTTATGTTTGTTTATTATTAGTATTTTGTGTTATGTTATTATTATTATTATTATTATTATTATTATTATTACTTTATATTTTATATGTTGATCTACTAATGTGTTAATTCATTTAAATATGTCATTTAAACTTATTTATCATCTAATATGCATGCTTCATTTAATCTATTTATTATTATTTGCTTTAATTGAATTTCTTGTTTCGATTACTAAGATTAAGTTTGTTTGTATTTGTTGTCGGTGTCAAATACTTGCGTTCCTCTGTTTGAGCGCCCGTGCGAACGAAGAGGGAGATCCAAGGAGTTGTTATTTTTCACTGTACTTGTTATTTTTCCTTTGTTTGTTTTATTGAGTTATTTGGCATGTAGTAGTTAATTAAACCATTTATTTTTGCACGCTCGATCAAAAATCACAAAAAAATATTTCTACAAATAAAATTGGATTTTTCTAATAAAATGGGACCAATGTCCTTGTTTTTCATCAAAAATAAATTGTCACTTCAAAATAGTTTTTTTTATTATGCATGAGAGGACCAATGTCCTCATCCTTAATAAATACCTCGTTTTATGTATGATTTATGTTTTATTTACAATGGGGGTTGTATTCCGCCCCTAGTTTTATTGTAATTTATTTTTATCTTTATCTTTATTTTTATTTATCGTGATTGATATGCGCTTTAATAAACTGAATTAATCGTGTGAGAAGAGGGATGAAATTTTATAATTAAAAAACTCATTTATAATTAACTAAGACATAAATAAGTGTGAAGTTCCGAATACCATCTCTGGTTTAGACCGATAAGAGGTTAAACTTTCCCAATTTTTTAAATTGGGTGGCGACTCCAAAATACCTCAAAAGTGCCTAAAGGTGTTATGGCGATGAATGGTCCTTTTCAATGTTCTATTGTGAAAGGAGGTGCCGAAAATATCTCATAACACTTAAGATCGGAAAAGACGCGAACCCATCCCTCGAATCCTAAAAGTGGATTCCCGAAGAGGGCCTTGCTGGTTCGGCGCGCGTCACAGTGGCGACTCCACTGGGGACTGTTTGTGACTTTGCTCTGAAAATGTCTTGGTTAAAATGTATAATTGGGTTTTTTAAACTAAAATTTCATCTCTCATCTAAATTGCATTGCATCCATGCTAGAGCCTTAGAATATGCTAGTTTGGTCCCTTTATTAGCCCCGGTGCATTCCTGAATCACGACCTCATTTTCACTCAATTTGGGGAAGTGTTAAGGATAATCACCAGTTCAAGCCTCGTGCCATCAAATGGTATATCAAATGGTGACCCGATCGGTCGTTATGCTCATGATGAGATAGACCCGTCGTGCAGGGACCATGCTTGGGTAGCCCTAAAGCAACACCACCTTGACCAAAGCTCATGTAATGGCAATAGATACTTCCCCTAGGTTACATGTACCATAATACTATGCTTGATATTTGGGCCGTCGTATATTAAATAAAATCAATCAAATTAAATGGTTTTTATCAAAGGCTTTCATGCTCCGATGGGCCCATTTTAATTTAGTTGAATTATTTAAATATATAATGGCCAAAATTCATGCGCATGTGCTTTAAATTAAGAGTGTTATGCTGCCGGTTTTTTACCGCGCACCATACGCGCCCATTGGGTTCCCCGTTGACCCATGGGCCAAGCCCACCTAGGAAGAGACTATTTGACCTCGTGTGCGGGAGTAATAAGGTTGGAAGGATCTACTTGCTTGCATGTGTTTTTTGCATAACACACGACCATTCATTGTATATTCATGCGTATTTTTAGGATAAAAAAAATGCATTTCATTTCGTGTGTGTATATCCTTTTGTCTTCATATCATTTTACATGCATCACATTATGTCACTGTAATTTATTGATCTTTCTCTCATCTAGGACCACCTGCATAATTTGCTATCATACATTGTATATATATCACTCATGCATCATCCTAACAAAGTGAGTTATGCAGCCATCATAGATTCGTTCGGGTGGTCTAGGGATACTAGTGGATAGCTGATCAGGAAGTCCTAATCTCTGAGTTATTTAAAGGGGCAATAGTTCTGGAGCCAGATTCAGAAAGTAGCAAGACTTCATCTTCAATAGCATCCAGTATGGCTAATCCTTCTAAAGAGTTCGAAGCTACCCGTGCATTGATTGCCGAAGAAGTGGGGAAGAGGATGGAGGAGTTTGAGGCTAGAATGATGATGATGATAGGCAACCTTGCCACTACCTTAGCCCCACCCAAGGGACGACAGGATACCGCTCCGATTTGGGGGCAGGATGAACAAAGGGCTACTAGAGAGGATCCCCCAGTGGCAGTTAATCCACCCATGGTTGAGCCAAGAGCGCCAATGCCTGTTGAACACAAAGAAGACCCCAAATCTGAGAGTGACTTAGGGGAAGAGCAAGAAGAGCAGATGGTAGTAAAGGAGAAGTCGCCTAAGTTAGAGGATGAGATATGGAGAAAAATGGAAGAGAGGTTTGAAGCTATGACCAAGATGTTGAAAGTGGGTGGAAGTATGAATCCTGAAGACCGAGAGCTAGATAGTGAAGACTTGATACCTCAGAACTTTAAGATTCCTGATATTCCCAAATTCGATGGCACTTCTGATCCCACTACACATGTGAAGCAGTATTCATTGGTAATGAAGGGCACTACCTTAACAAAGAGGCAAAAGATTGAATATTTTTGTCTGAGCTTGACAGGCCCTGCAGTGGACTGGTATCATGGGTTAGACAAAAGATCCAAAGAAGATTGGGACTTATTGACTGAAGAATTCCGGAGGCAGTATGACTGTTGTACAAGGATGGAGGTTACTCTAAAAGATTTGGAGCTACTGTACCAAAAGCCAGACGAGTCATTCCATGAGTACCTAACCCGATGGAGGAAACGAGTAATGGAGATGAAGAAGAAATCGGATACTCCGGACCAGATCAGGATATTCATCAGGAATGCTAGTCCATATTTAAAAGATGGGTTAAAGATGAAAGGGCTAAAGGACTGGGAATCCTTAAAGGATATAGCCATTGAAGTTGAGGCGGAGCATTTGGACAATATAGCTAAATCTACAAATCTGGCCTTGGGCAAAAGCAAGGGAGATGGCAGCAGTAATGGAGGCAATACTAAGGTAGCAGGAGTCTCAGCCGCGGGAATAGCTCCGAAACACCTCACTATCTTGGGCAGACCATTATCTTGGCA
The DNA here is from genome assembly GCA_947683425.1 of Excoecaria cochinchinensis. NCBI lineage: Eukaryota > Viridiplantae > Streptophyta > Magnoliopsida > Malpighiales > Euphorbiaceae > Excoecaria > Excoecaria cochinchinensis. The sequence goes on from CANTUQ010000038.1 coordinate 5,526,999, forward strand.
CTTCACCCATCTCATCAAGGAAGGGAAGTTACAATCCTTACCGGCTGGGCCTGCCCCAAGTCAAGGAAAGCCCAAGCATAGAACTGACTGGTATTGTACATATCACCAATACACAAGGCATAGAACAGACTATTGTCGTCCTTTAAGGGATCGGATTCAAGACTTGATCGACAGTAAACAAACCACTAATCCTGAGCAAAAGGAGGATGAGAAGTCGACCTGTATTGCCATGGTTGGGTCAGGCTTACCTGAATGGTATGTACTGCAAGACTTGTTTGGTAACGAGAGTGCCACTGTTACTCACCCTGAGATAGACGAAAGGAGGGTTCTCGTAGCAATGATAGATTGTTGGTCCACTAGCGAAAGCGAAGAAGAAGTTGGAGAAGATAAAGAAGAGGGATCTGACCAAGTACTAAGAGAGACCAATTCTTCACGGACTGAAGAGACTTGTGCCTTAATTGCCCGGGAGGTGGACAAAAGGCTCGAGGAACTTGAAAAGAGGTTATGGGCCGCAGTTAAGGAAAGGATGGATGCCATGGCGCTAGTTCTCCAATCTCAAATGATGGCTACTGTTGAGAAGGCCTATGCATTACTGCAGCAACATCTCCTTGTACTTCCAAGTCCGGAGGCAGGAAGCCACTTGATTCACCAGTTGGACAGAGGGGTGGTAAGAGGCCTACTTTGGAATGTGGCATTATGCTGGAAAGGGATGGAGATCCGGCGAGAGTGCATGCCCCAAAAAGTGCAAACCTGAGTATCCACAACGTCAATAAGGGCAATGCTAAGAAGACGAGAGTACCGGCTATGAAAATGAATCAAAGGCATTATTCTAATTTGGGTAGATCTCTATCATGGGTTTTCAAGAAGCTAGTGAAAATAGGGATGTTGCAGCCACTGCCCGCTAAGCCAGCCAGAACCCAAGGACAGCCAGGGCATAGAGATAATGAATATTGTGAATTCCACCAGCACACTGGGCATCTGACAGACAATTGTGCAAGACTGAGGCATCATATCCAAGATCTGATTGACAGTAAGCAGATTACTGACCCCGAAAAGAGGGAGAAGAAGAAAGAGCCAGCCTACAATGCAGTCCCTCTACCAGATATGTGATCGGGTCTGATCCAGCATAGTGGCATATTTTGCGAGAACTACATGGATATGAATAGGTCGTTGACACTCGTCGGGAGAGTGGGGAAGAAGATTATGTTTTTAGACATTTGGTTCATTTTGTTTCAAGAACTCCTTATGACAGTTTGGTTATTTTCAATAAAATTGAACAAGTTTGCTTATTTGTATGGTATTCCTAATAATTTCATTTCACATGGTCATGATGCATTCATTTTGACACTAATTCAATTAATACGGCTCCATCTAGTCTCGGAACTTTGGGGAATCCAAACAAAATCTTGATAGCATCTGATATAACTCTTGAGGAGAGTATAATTTTGAGAGATAAAAAAAAAAAAAAAAAAAAAGCCTCTGCCTGGACCTGGTGTGACATGCTGAAAATTGACAAGGACGTTCTTGAGATCAGTACTACTTTCACGTGCCAACATGATGATAAACCGAATTTTGAAAGCCATTTCTTTGTATCCACAACATCTAAGTTGCATATGGCGCTACCAAATAAGTTCAAACCCCGAAATCTACATCAAAAGTTGGACAAATAAGACTCAGGACCTCCACGAGAAATATATGACCCATCAGAACCAAACCATATGACCTCTTTCCTCCTGACCACCTTTGAAATGTGCACCCTTAAAATCGATTATGATTGACCCTTGACCATCCAGAACCCTTATTGCCAAGTTTCTTGCTAAAACCCAATGCTTGACTAGATTGAACCACAACGGTCCCAGTGGTTAAGATGAAAAGTGCACGTATGTGTAACTTCATGACTTGAACGAAGTTTGCAAGGGAATGCTATTAGGGGGCAAGTTTTGTTCAAATCTCATTTGGATTTGTCAACTTTGAGAATGCAGATGATGCTGCTAGAGCTGTTGATGTGCTTAATGAAAAAAAAAAATTGATGATAAGGAGTGGTTTGTTGGGAAAGCCCAAAAGAAATCTGAAAGGTACCTAAAAGGCTAATTCACAAACCATCCATCCAACCCCGGCCGTCGAAAGGCCATTCCAGGATTTAAACCACCAAAACCGATAAAAGTATCCCAGATCATCCAAGCCCGACCTGTCACCCTATCCCAACCATTGAAAGGCCATCCCAAGGTTCGAACCGCCAAAGCCAATGAAGGCCAAACGTGAAACTTCATATTCAAGCCCCACATAAGGAACCCATCACCTCAACCAGTCTGCACAAGGGCTAAGGCCAAGACTTTGATACCAAGAGGAGCCACTCTCAGAAGCAGCAGTCCCCCCGGCTGATGAAGATGAAAGCAAATTCAACTAATACTGACAAACTGAAGGAGGGTCCATGGCAGAGGCTAAAAAAAATAAAAAATAAAAAATAAAAAATAAAAAAAAAATAAAAAAAAAGAGAAAATATTCAATCAAGAAAACCCGCGAGGGCTGATTGATAACAGGAGTTTGATGCTCTCAAGATCTATCCCGAGATTAGATGAGGTCTCATATTCTTCGAGTTAATGCCAAATAGTGATCATGTGTTATGAAATTAGATTGAAATATATGCATTTATGCAAAGATGTATTGATATAACCAGGGCAGTTCATCTTGCACACTCAAAGTTGTCTGAGCCCGATATAAAACTAGCACATTGTTATCATCTACCCTCTATCATTCTCGCTGCTCAGGCGCTTCAGCTAACTCATCTTGCTACCTACTGTGAAGCCAATCCTACAAGCTCATACAACCAATATCTGAGACATAAGCACATGCCAATCATACCCGAAAGACCTTTCGCAACAACTCCAACTTCTCTCGCAAAAAAAAAAAAAAAAAAAAAAAAAAGGGCCGTTAGAGATGAAAACCGTGACTGGCGCTCTAAGCAAAAGTTAGGCCAAAGGGCAGGGTGAAAACCTGGGGACAGGCAGTCTGCCCTACAAAAAATGAAATAAATAAAAGCCGCTGGATTGGGTTGGGTCCATTCCAGGCAAAAAATAAGGCACAGGGTTATGTGAAAATCCAAGAAAGGACGCATTTCCCGCTGAGAAAAGCTAGTGTGAAAATCCACAAGGGACGCACTATCTTTAATTAATGACTCCCGACACTTGGAGCGATAAGGCAGCATTACTTTGAATAACTTCCCTTTAGGCATGAGGTTCAGGACGCAAATTGAAGTTTTGGGGGCAAAATGCTCATTGACCAGAGGGCAAAGATGTGCACGGGTCAGTTCTCTTTAGAAAGATTATGGACCAGAATCCAAAAAGTGAAGACGATGCTTTTCTAGATCCTTGGGGGCATCAGACAATGCCAAGCCGTGTCCTGAACGGACCCCTAACCACCTAGGACGTGGTCTATCCATTTTTGCATACATCTCGTATCTGCATACAGCATTTTACGCATGCATACAGTCTCTGGTATATTCCTGTATACATAGCTTTGCAGGAAAAGGCCAAACCAAGAGATAGCTTCGGCAGGACAAATTTAAGATGAAGCCTGCGCAAGGCTGAAATCGCGTAAACCGTAGAGTGATAACTCCCTTTAAGTCCTCTGAGCAGGAAAGCAAGCCTATTCATGCATGCCATACCGGGGGCAAGCAGGTGATCCAAATGATGGGTCCAGCTCAACGTTGTCAGACACTACCTAAAAAAGCAAGCCTATCCATGCGGTGCCGGGGGGCAATTAGTGAGCATCAAAGCCTCTCGATCAAAGCCTCCTAATAAGCATCAAAGCCTCTCGATCAAGCCTCTCGATGAAAGCCTCCCAATAAGCATCGAAGCCTCTCGATCAAAACCGCCACAGGTACGTATTTCTTTTATAATTTACCCTACGAATTTGCGTTTTCCTTTTTTTTTTTTTTGCAAAAAAAAAAAAAAAAAAAGAGTTCAAGAAAAACATCAGCGATAGAGCAGATAGCAACCTGGACTGCAGTTGGAGAACACTGCATCTCATAGATCGAGCTTGTAGCCAAAGCATGCTGCATCTCACCAATCGAAGCTGTGGCCAGAGAATGCCGCACTTCACCAAATCGAGATTGTAGCCAAAGCATGCTCATCTCACAGGCACCCCAGTCTCCTCAAAAATTTATCCTTAAGTCCTTCTTTAAAGGCATTCTCAGTCTCTTCGGAGCATTATCCTTAAGTCCTTCTTTAAAGGCATTCTCAGCCGAAGAAGGGAGCATTATCCGTAAGTCCTTCTTTAAAGGCATTCTCAGCCGAAGAAGGGAGCGTTATCCGTAAGTCCTTCTTTAAAGGCATTCTCAGCCGAAGAAGGGAGCATTATCCGTAAGTCCTTCTTTAAAGGCATTTTCAGCCGAAGAAGGGAGCATTATCCTTAAGTCCTTCTTTAAAGGCATTCTCAGTCTCTTCGGAGCATTATCCTTAAGTCCTTCTTTAAAGGCATTCTCAGCCGAAGAAGGGAGCATTATCCGTAAGTCCTTCTTTAAAGGCATTCTCAGCCGAAGAAGGGAGCGTTATCTTTAAGTCCTTCTTTAAAGGCACTCTCAGTCTCTTCGGAGCATTATCTGTAAGTCCTTCGTTAAAGGCAGCATTATCTTTAAGTCCTTCTTTAAAGGCACTCTCAGTCTCTTCGGAGCATTATCTGTAAGTCCTTCGTTAAAGGCAGCATTATCTTTAAGTCCTTCTTTAAAGGCACTCTCAGTCTCTTCGGAGCATTATCTGTAAGTCCTTCGTTAAAGGCAGCATTATCTTTAAGTCCTTCTTTAAAGGCACTCTCAGTCTCTTTGGAGCATTATCTGTAAGTCATTCGTTAAAGGCAGCATTATCTTTAAGTCCTTCTTTAAAGGCACTCTCAGTATCTTCGGAGCATTATCTGTAAGTCCTTCGTTAAAGGCAGCATTATCTGTAAGTCCTTCTTTAAAGGCAAATTAATTATCTTTAAGTCCTTCTTTAAAGGCACTCTCAGTTTCTTCGGAGCATTATCTGTAAGTCCTTCGTTAAAGGCAGCATTATCTTTAAGTCCTTCTTTAAAGGCAAATTAATTATCTGTAAGTCCTTCGTTAAAGGCAGCATTATCTTTAAGTCCTTCTTTAAAGGCACTCTCAGTCTCTTCGGAGCATTATCTGTAAGTCCTTCGTTAAAGGCAGCATTATCTTTAAGTCCTTCTTTAAAGGCAAATTAATTATCCTTAAGTCCTTCGTTAAAGGCATTCTCAGTCTCTTCGGAGCATTATCCGAGTATTACCTTCAAGTCCTCTGAGGAGGCAAAACCTCAAAGTCCTCTGAGGAGGCAGAATCCTAAAGACCTCTGAGGAGGCAAAATCCCGAAGTCCTCTAAGGAGGCAAATCCTGAAGCCCTCTGAGGAGGCATCTCTTTATCCAACTCCCGGCAAGAAGGCAGGGTCTCCGCCACAGGTATGTAATCCTTTCTCTCTTTCTCTTTGAATTTTGGCTCACCTAGGTGTCTATGCACTAGCTTCTCCAAAATTGGGGGCAACTGTAGACACCGGGTCCCGAGTCTGGCATAAAACGAAAATGGTGATTTTTGATCCTTGATTATCCCCTCCGAAAAAAAAAATAAATAAAAAAAATATATATATAAATAAAAAATAAAAAATATAAAAAATATATAAAAAAATAATATATATGTGTGTGTGAGATTAGGTAATTAGTTAGTTGATCTTGTTAGTTAATTAAGTGGTTAATATTATTGTGTTAATTAAAATGCATGTAAAATTAAAGTTAAAGTGTATAATTAATTAGATAAAATAAATATATGTATGATAATTTAAATGGATTAATTAGTGTAATGTTTAATTAATAGAGAGTTTAATTAATATGTATGTTTAATTAATTAATCTGTGTGTGTTATTTGAATTAAGTTAAATTAATTTAAGGAAAAGGAGGGAAATAATTGAGTGTAGGAAATGACCATTGTACCCATTAGCCCTAATTTTAGGGTATAAATAGAAAATGATGAGCAAAATCTTGGGGAGAGCTCTCTAAGTCGGCAGATCCAAAAGAAAAGAAAGAAACAAAAAAAAGAGAGAGCAGAGCAAGAACCCAGAAAAAAAATCAAAAAAATTAGGGAGGCAAAATAAAAGAAAATAGAAAGAGAAAGAGCAAGGAGAGAGCAGGAGAGTGAGCTGAAGAAATCGAAAAATCAAAAGAGAAACAAAAGAATTGAAAGTAAAAAACAAAGAAAAGAGAATACAGAGAGAGCAAGAAGAGAGGGTAAGAAAAAACCAAAGAAAAGCCAAACAAAGAAAGCAAAGAAGAAATAAACCAAGAAAAGAGAGAGGGACAGCCAAACGGAGCACAGCCAGGTACGCCGGAGAGAAGAAGAAAAAAGAAAAAAGGGGGGAGGAGGAGGCGTTGCCTCCGCCGGCCAGCCGCAGCCGCCGATCGCCGCACGCGCCACACCGGGAGAACCACCGCATCCAGACGCTTCAGACGACGGCCACCGATCCTTCATCGGACTCCGGCAGACGGCGCGTGGAGGAGATCGGCGAGAAGAAGCCCACAACGCTCCGACGTGATTTCCGACCAACCCCGGCGACTTTCCGGCAAGTGACCAGCTCCGGCGAGCCCCTCGAGCGGCGATCTACCTTCCGGCATAGGTGGTGTCGACCACCTCTTCTCCGGCGAGCCTCCGGCGTCCTAAATCCGGTAAGCCCCTATTTTCCTTATATTTTATAATATTATTAATATATATATATATATATATTATATTTATTTAATTTCTGTTATTATTATTATTATTATTATTATTATTATTATTATTATTATTATTATATGGTTATTGTTAATTAATTATTATGTTTGTTTATTATTAGTATTTTGTGTTATATTATTATTATTATTATTATTATTATTATTATTATTATTATTATTATTATTATTATTATATGGTTATTGTTAATTAATTGTTATGTTTGTTTATTATTAGTATTTTGTGTTATGTTATTATTATTATTATTATATGGTTATTGTTAATTAGTTGTTATGTTTGTTTATTATTAGTATTTTGTGTTATGTTATTATTATTATTATTATTATTATTATTATTATTATTATTATTATATGGTTATTGTTAATTAATTGTTATGTTTGTTGATTATTAGTATTTTGTGTTATATTATTATTATTATTATTATTATTATTATTATTATTATTATTATTATTATTATTATTATTATTATTATTATATGGTTATTTTTAATTAATTGTTATGTTTGTTTATTATTAGTATTTTGTGTTATGTTATTATTATTATTATTATTATATGGTTATTGTTAATTAATTGTTCTGTTTGTTTATTATTAGTATTTTGTGTTATGTTATTATTATTATTATTATTATTATTATTATTATTATATGGTTATTGTTAATTAATTGTTATGTTTGTTTATTATTAGTATTTTGTGTTATGTTATTATTATTATTATTATTATTATTATTATTATTATTATTATTATTATTACTTTATATTTTATATGTTGATCTACTAATGTGTTAATTCATTTAAATATGTCATTTAAACTTATTTATCATCTAATATGCATGCTTCATTTAATCTATTTATTATTATTTGCTTTAATTGAATTTCTTGTTTCGATTACTAAGATTAAGTTTGTTTGTATTTGTTGTCGGTGTCAAATACTTGCGTTCCTCTGTTTGAGCGCCCGTGCGAACGAAGAGGGAGATCCAAGGAGTTGTTATTTTTCACTGTACTTGTTATTTTTCCTTTGTTTGTTTTATTGAGTTATTTGGCATGTAGTAGTTAATTAAACCATTTATTTTTGCACGCTCGATCAAAAATCACAAAAAAATATTTCTACAAATAAAATTGGATTTTTCTAATAAAATGGGACCAATGTCCTTGTTTTTCATCAAAAATAAATTGTCACTTCAAAATAGTTTTTTTTATTATGCATGAGAGGACCAATGTCCTCATCCTTAATAAATACCTCGTTTTATGTATGATTTATGTTTTATTTACAATGGGGGTTGTATTCCGCCCCTAGTTTTATTGTAATTTATTTTTATCTTTATCTTTATTTTTATTTATCGTGATTGATATGCGCTTTAATAAACTGAATTAATCGTGTGAGAAGAGGGATGATATTTTATAATTAAAAAACTCATTTATAATTAACTAAGACATAAATAAGTGTGAAGTTCCGAATACCATCTCTGGTTTAGACCGATAAGAGGTTAAACTTTCCCAATTTTTTAAATTGGGTGGCGACTCCAAAATACCTCAAAAGTGCCTAAAGGTCTTATGGCGATTAATGGTCCTTTTCAATGTTCTATTGTGAAAGGAGGTGCCGAAAATATCTCATAACACTTAAGATCGGAAAAGACGCGAACCCATCCTTCGAATCCTAAAAGTGGATTCCCGAAGAGGGCCTTGCTGGTTCGGCGCGCGTCACAGTACCCTTTGGCCGACTTGTACCCGTAAGGTACTAATCAGTACACTCATTATCCACTATTGTGAGTCAGCAGGTGCTTTGATGGTTTGTTTTATGCTGCTTTGAAATAGCTATCAGAATGTGATATCCGATTGATTATGATAAGGATTTTAGAAATTAGTTTATATGTATATGAATGTGACTATGGGCTTCAGAATGTATGTCTGTATTAAGTAAGCATGATTTTATATCTAACATGATTATCCGTACTTGTCATGTGATTTGTTATAAGTTTCTGAATGCTTTGAAATGATTCGATTGATGTATTTAAGTATATGACTTAAGCATAGTTTTGTTATATATATTAGCATGTGAACCGAAACAGTTGTGATGGTAAGTATGTGATGATTACTGTACTTTCTGCATGTTGATGATATGAATGTAATGTTATGTGATTATGCTTTCAGTCTCCGCTATTAGAGTGTTTTCGCTTGATACTTTATATATGAGAGTTGCGCAGCGATAATATGATGCTTTGGATTTTGTACCTTGGATTCTGACTAGTGTGTGTGTTTAGCATGTCTAAGTATGTTGGTTAACTAGCATTCTTAACATGATGGGTTGGTTGTCAGTTCATGCATGGGTGCTTAGTTATGTCAATTGCATGTGTAAAGCTCATGTGACTCCGCACGGTAAGATGTTGATATTTGCTACCCATGTAGGTTTATGCATGTGATATAGTATGTAGTTCAGCATGATGATGCTTGTATCGTGTATTGTATTATGTCTGTTTTGGTCTATCCTGGACATGAGTTTATGGTTTGATTGTGAGTATTGAAATGAATGCCTTTTTTATGCAAGCCTAATTATTTATATGTTATGAATATCCGCATTTGCCATTTGAATGTGTTTTGCCTTGGCGACCATTGTGAATGGCCGTCCATACTCTTGTGTGTTCTCCCCACTAAGCGTTTATCGCTTAGCACGGATTTCCTTTCCGTGCAGGTGGCAGGTTTGGTTCTGTTCGAGTCGCGCTTCTGCAAGGTCGGCCACGTAGGAGTTAGAAGTTCTGTATTTTGTTCAGCTTCAGTATTTCAGCTTTTGTAATTCTGTAGTATTGTATATGTAATTAATTATGTTTTGATCTTGAGTTTTCTTTTGGGAATGTAATAGTTAGTATGTTTTTATGTTTAGTAATTCCTTTGTTTTATTATTTCGCTTATGCTTCCGTTGTATGGTTATATGTATGCTTCTGTGTATGCTTTTGCTTAGTGCCTGCATGTGCGTGAGTTATTGCATGTTCAGTCTGTGCCTCAGGTAAGGTAAGTTTTTAATTCACCCGTATTTTCGTATGTATGTTATGTATGAATGTATGCTTCCGCATTGTGCATGTGTATATCTGTATGTGTGAGCGTCGTGTAGCGCGTCCGTCGGCGTCCTTCCAACGGGGACGGCGATGGGGGTGTTACATGTGCTCTAGGGGTTGGATCGCTGTACGTTGGCCCTTATCTCGCGCACATCTCATTGGAGAACACAACTGTGTTTTGTGAGAAACAAAGCTGTGCTTTGTATTGTTCTTGGCAGTGCACAACACTAGATAACAAAGCTATGCTCTATGAAAGCACAGCTGTGCTTTAGGCAAAATCTACCCTACTTCATCAATTGCTTCTAAAATTAGCCTTGCACCTCCAATTTAGCTCCAGATTAAAATAAATGCCTAAAAACATCCCAAAACTTATTAAAAATTATAAAAATATTAAAACTAATAAAATGACAGAAACTAACTAATTAAGACTAAAAATAAATAAATAAACACGTAATTATGCCAAGAAATAACCTAAAATATAAATATAATTGCAACTTATTAAAATTGACTTTATTAAAATCGCCTATTTCACTGAGCCTAGTACTTTTGGTCATTTTAAAGCCATCATTTCATATGTTAAAAAGAAGTGCCATGGTTCTTGGAGTAAGAATCTTATACTGCCCTGCTATCTTAACAATGAACGACTCATCATCTAGAATTTTCCTAATTTGATAAAAATCTTTAATGAAGGAAGGGTAGATTTCAGATTCATATGTTAAAATACCTCTCTATTGAAGTTTCTCCAGCCAAGTAGCCACTGGTGTGTCAGTGGCTCGTAATTATGCCCAGTTTATAGATTTTAGAATGAGGAATACACGAATCTCCTTTACTTTTGGTGTTGATGTTGTCTTAGGCTGCAGAGAGTTCTCTTCTCCTGACTTCGACGAGTTTGTTATGAGGTAGGTATCGGGTTTGTGTTGTGGTGGAGATATGGGTTTTTTGTTGGCTGGGATTTTCATTCTTGCCGTGGTTGATAGCTTGATAGAAAGAGATTACAGAGAGTAGATGAAGTAGATTATGTAAAAATGTGATTTTTAGAACTTATATAAAAAAACCGAAGATATAAAAATGGTAGGTGAAAAGTTGTACTTTTTAAAATTTAGAAAGGAATTTTTTTTTTTCATTTTGAAAGTGGGAAGTTATTTTGGATGAGGAAAAATTGACCAAAGAGAAAAGACATCAACTTCATCTTTTTGAGAGAATATCTCCATTAAAATAGGAGTCAAAATAGGATTAAAAACAAACTTACACATGACCAGACTGTAAAAGCAATTACAACATGTACTATAGAACACACAAGCATATAGAACACGAACAATGCATAGAACATAGAAACATGTCTGTTTTATAAAACACGACAAAAATAAATATTAAACACAAGATAAACTAAAATTTCTGAAGAGAATAAGATTACCTTTTAGGTAGAATTCTCTAGCATACCCATACCTAATTCTCTTCTTATCTTATAAAATTGTTCTTTCAATGGTTTGGTAAAGATATCAGCTAATTAATGTTATGTTAAAATGTAATTCAATGTGATGTCTTCTTTTTGAACATGATCTCGTATGAAATGATGTCTTATTTCAATGTGTTTTGTTCTTGAGTGTATCACTGCATTTTTTTTATGAGATTTTATGGTACTGGTGTTGTCACAGTAGGTGGGTATCTTCTTAAGCTCAAAACCATAATCAATCAATTATTATTTGATCTATAGAATCTGTGCAGTACAACTTCTTGCAGCTATGTATTCTGCTTCTGCAGTTGACAAGGCAACAAAACGTTGATTTCTGGTAGACCATGTAATGAGAGATTGTCCTAATAATTGACATGTTCCAGAAGTAATTTATCTCTCAATTCTACAACCTGCAAAGTCAGCATCTGAAAAACCAACAAGATGAAAACTGAGTCTTTAAAATACCATAAAACCACATTTTGGATTCCCAATAGATATCTCAAAATTCATTTTACTGCTGATAAGTGAGACACCTTTGGATTTGATTGAAATCGAGCACAAAGACATACACTGAAGTGTATATCAGGTCTACTAGCAGCTAAATAAAGAAGTGAACCAATCATTCCTCTATAAAGCTTTTGTTCAACACTTTTACCTTTTTCATCAAGATCAAGTTTAACTGATGGACTTATTGGTGTACCGATATATTTGTCCTCCATCATTTTAAATTTCTTTAGTAACTCCTTTGTATACTTGACTTGACTAATAAAAATTCCATCTCTATTCTGATTAATTTATAGTCCCAAAAAGAAAGTCAATTCACCCATCATGCTCATTCAAATTCCTCTTGCATCAAATTTTCAAATTCCTTGCACATGAAAATGTTAGTAGCACCAAATACAATATCATCCACATATATTTGCACAAGCATGATATCATTCTCTTTGTGTTTTTATAAACATTGTATTATCTACTTTTCCTCTTGCAAAATCATGCACTATTAAAAAACTTGAAAGCCTTTCATACCAAGCTCTAGGAGCTTATTTCAAACCATTCAAACCTTTTGTCAATTTATAAACATGATTTGGAAATTCTGTACTTTCAAAGCCAGGTGGTTGTGCAACATAGACTTCCTCATTCAAGTATCCATTTAAAAATGCACTTTTAACATCCATTTGGTAAAGCTTTATTTTCTTAAAACATGCAAATGAAATAGGATACGAATGGCTTCTAATCGTGAAACTGGTGCAAATGTTTCATCAAAATCAATACCTTCTACTTGATTGTAGCCTTGAGCCACAAGCCTTGCTTTATTTCTTGTCACATTTCCTTGTTCATCCAGCTTGTTTCTAAAGACCCATTTTGTGCTAATGATTGAATGATTTTTTGGTTTTGGAATAAGAAACCATGCCTTATTTCTTTCAAATTGATTCAATTCTTCTTGCATTGTAGGAATCCAAATGTTGTTATTTTCAGCTTCTTGAATATTTTTTGGTTCAATTTGAAAAACAAAAGCCACATTACTGTAGAATTCTCTGAGTTGTCTCCTTGTCATCATTTTATTTGATGTACTATTTAGTAAGTCTTCTTTTGAATGGTTTATGTGGACATCCCATTTCTTGGATGGATCAGTGTTTTGATCTGGTTCTGCTGCATCCGTCAGTTCTGTTTTGGTCCATTTTCTGTTCTGTTTGTTATTTCTTTTGGACTTCTTCAGTTTTATTACCTGTATCATTATCAGAAACACACCTTTCTTAAGTGTAGACATCAGTTTCATCAAATTTGACATTAATGGACTCTTCAACCATTTGTGTTCTTTTATTATATATTATGTATGCTTTACTTTTTAGTGAATAGCCTAGGAAGATACCTACTGTAAGCACCGTGTCCCGGAGCGGTCCGGATCAGAGGTTACCCTATGATGAGATCAGTGTCCGAGCCTGTATAAAAGGGCTGGATTTGGAGGTTTTAGTCCCACGTTCCACGAGAAATGAGGCTTTTTACCATTCCTGGGCAGAGGGGGAGGAAACAGAGGTTTTTTCGAGTCAAAAAGCTTTTTGTCCTCCACAGACGGCCAGCCCATCTATGAAGTCAGCCCTTCGCTTCGAGTCACCGACGGCTTGTGGTATTTTCCGACGCCCGTCGGAAAATCACCGCCCCTGTCAGAACGCCGCCTAGTTTCCCGGAGCACGCAACCCTTCCGACGCCCGTCGGTGGATGTGGCAGGGCCGTCGGACGAATCCTTGTGTCAGAAGGATTCTTCCGACGCCCGCCCCTATACACCGACGCCCGTCGGTCGTGTCTGGCTATAAAAGCTCCGAATTTTCATTTGAAAAGGGTTGGAAAAATTTTCAAAGGAGGAAACTCTGCCCAATTTCAAGCAAATTTTCTCTCTCTTCCAACAAAACACATTTTCTAAGGAAATCTATTTAACTAAGGATCAAATCAGTCAAAAGGAACTAAAAGCTAATTAGTTTTCTTTAGATTTTGACTCCAAAATCGATCTTCTGAGGGGTTGAAGAAGAAATATCTCATTTTCTTTCTTTAATCCTTCATCTTTGCTTCTCGTGGAACGCGCGGGGCTCTAACCAACACAAGAATCTCACCCAAAGCGATTATCTGAGGGTAAATATTCCGGATCCTTTCTCCTTTTTACCTCATATTTATTTTTATTTTGTGGAATTTTTGAGTATCTGTCATTACTTTCTTTTGTTTTTTTGGCTCTCTCATCTCCTTTTGGGATAAAACCCACTTTTCTTGACTTTGAAAAGGTTTCTCTCATCTCATTTTCTTTCTTTAATCCTTCATCTTTGCTTCTCGTGGAATGCGCGGGCCTCTAACCAACACAAGAATCTCACCCAAAGCGATTATCTGAGGGTAAATATTCCGGATCCTTTCTCCATTTCACCTCATATTTATTTTTATTTTGTGGAATTTTTGAGTATCTGTCATTACTTTCTTTTGTTTTTTTGGCTCTCTCATCTCCTTTTGGGATAAAACCCACTTTTCTTGACTTTGAAAAGGTTTCTCTCCATTCTGTCTTTTTTCGGAGACAGTGGTGACCGACGGGTCATCTTTATCACCGACGCCCGTCGGTCACCCACCTACAGACGCCCCTCTTTGAGTGACAAACGGGCATATCGGATACCCTAACCGACGCCCTTCGGTCAACCAAGGAAGGCCGTCGGTGGGTTCTGTCTCCATCTTTTTAAATCATTTTTTTTATCTCTTCCAAGTTTTTTGACCTCTTATATGTCAATTTTATGTATATTAACATCTCTTAACTTCCTATGAGTGTATATTGATCCTCTTGGATGATCTCGAGCTTGAGCGGCTGCCCACAATGTTTGGAGGACGTCATCGGGTTTAGTTTCCTAATCCTCTTAATTATTTTCTTCATTTATTATTCATTGATTATTTTATGTATACGAATATACTCCTTTCATATCCCGTTAATGTATAAAAATCACTCAATGTTTTATATTCAATAAAATAAAGTTTACACAAAAGCAAGGGTCCAATGCCCTATTTTCACCCAATAAAGATCATCACAAATAAAAATCCCCAATTTTAATAATGATGCATGCAAGGACCAAAGTCCTTAAAATAAGCAATGCCCCGATTTATGTATGATCCGCACATTTAAAGAAGGGAGTTGTATTCCGCTCCTAGTATTATTGTAATTCCTTGCTTTCTTTTTTTATCTGATCATTTATGGCTTTCAAGATGTGAATAATTGCGCCTTTTAATCAACTGCATGGTGTGGAGAGAGAGCGAATTAATGATATTAAAATTTGATCATAAAATAATTGAGGTAGAAATAGATGAGAAATCCCGGACCCAGCTCTGGTCTTTGGGCTCGAGAGGTTAGAGGTTATCCTCCAAAATACTTCTTGGGTCACGAGGCTTTAGCGCTAATCCTAGGCTCTTTAGGGTGAGAAGTTCACCTTCCATGACCCTCTAGCTGGCCCAAGATGGATACCAAGCGTAGTCTTAGGCTCTCCGAGGCGAGAGTGACTTTCCCAATGTTCTATTGGGTGGCGACTCCATGATACCTCCTTGTTACCCAACATAGATGCACTTGCGATTCATTCGCAAGCTGCCAACGGACCCGCAAATGCCCCGATCGCCCACGTGCGGGCGGTCCGAAAGGGCGGCGCATCGGGATCTGGCGCGCGTCACAGTGGCGACTCCACTGGGGACGTTTATGGTTCGAGATTTCAAATCGAAAATACCTCTTTTAACATTTATGATTAAAATCTAATTCATAAATTCACTTTCTCTCAAAATTGCATTCGCATATCATTCGAGCCTTAGAATACGCTAGTTTGGTCCCTCTTTTAGCCCCGGTGCGTTCCTGAAGCACCTTCTCATTTTCACTCAATTTGGGGAAGTGTTAAGGATAATCACCAGCCCAAGCCACATACCTTAATGGTATATCAAAATGATGACCCGATCGGTCGCTATGCTCGTGATGAGCTAGACCCGTCGGTAGGGATCATGCTTGGGTAGCCTTGAAGAAACATCTCTCTTGACCAAAGCTCATGTAATGGCTGTAGTTACTTTCCACAGGTGAAATGAACCCTAATTCCATGCTTGCTGTATGGATCCTCATATATTGGGTGAGTCCAAATGTCTCGCTTGGTAACCTAGCCAAAGGCTATCATGCCCCGGTAGGGCCATGTCGAAATTTATGGAACGTCCAAATACGTGACGATCATTATCCATCTGCTTGTACATTAGCATAGGAGTGTCATGCTGCCGATTTTTTGTCGCGCACCATGCGCGTCCATCGGGTCTCTCGTTGACCCTTGGGCTAATCCCACCTAGGAAAGATACTGCACGACCACGTGTGTGGGAGAAATAAGGGTGGAAGGACCTATTTGAGGGTAGGATGATGAATATGTTGACCGCCTTGGCACAGCAGAATGCTCCGCAGAATCCTCCTCCTCCTCCAGTGAGACAGAATGAGCCTGAGGAAGAAAGGGTTGAAAGGCGAGAAGAGCCCGTTAGGCCGCCCCCAGTAGAGTTAAGGTCAGTGGCCTCGGGAGAGCAGAGAAGAAGGCCTGTGCTGAGAATTGATGATGATATCGAAGATGATAGGATGAGCCTCGCATCTGAGAAGGGGAAGGCGCCTCAAAATGATGACTTTATTTTAAAGAAAATGGAAGAAAGGTTCGAAGCTATGGCCTGTATGATAGGCAGAGCTCATGGGATGAATCCGGAGGATAAGGAGTTGGACGGAGAAGACCCGATCCCTTATAACTTCAAGATGCCGGATGTGCCGAAGTTTAATGGTACTTCTGACCCCACCGCACATGTGAAGCAATATTCTCTGGTCATGAAGGGGACCACGTTGTTCAAGAAGCAGAAAGTGGAGTACTTTTATCTGAGTCTGACCTCTCATGCCATAGACTGGTATCATGGCCTTGACCGCCGCACTAAAGAAGATTGGGATCTGCTCACTGAAGAGTTTTTGAAGCAGTATGCCTGTAACACCAGAATGGAGGTGACTCTGAAAGATCTTGAGCTACTCCAGCAGAGGACCGGGGAATCTTTCCATGATTATCTCACCCGATGGCAGAACCGAGTAATGGAGATGCGCCGAAAGCCGGACACCCAGGATCATATTCGTCTATTCATTAAGAATGCAAGCCCGTACTTGAAAGAGGGGCTGAGGATGAAGGGGTTGAAGGACTGGGAATCTCTCAAAGATATAGCCATCGAAGCAGAGGGAGAATTCTTGGCTCGAAAAGCTAACAATGACAATTTTGCCAAAAGGGCTAACCCCGGTTAAGGAACCAGCAGGCCGGCGGGTCCCAGTAACAGCACTAGAAGAATGGGTGAAGTGTCTGCTACTGAGGCAACCACCCAGAGGAAGTTTTCGAACTTGGGGAGACCATTATCCTGGGTCTTGAGGAGGTTAATGAAGGAGGGAAAATTGCACCCTCTAGCTCCTAGGCCAGCTTTGACACAAGGGAAACCTGGACACAAAGATAATGAATTCTGTGCATTCCACCAGCACTCAGGCCATATCACAGATAAATGCAAAGCGCTCCGGCACTCTATCCAAGACTTGATTGATAGCAAGCAGATCTCTGACCCTGAGAAGAGAGAAACCGAGAAGAAGCCCGGTTATAATGCCGTACCACCACCCGTGTTTATGATCCAATCTAGCCTGCCGGAGTGGTACGTGGTACAAGATCTATATGGGAGTGAGAAGTTTGCTACTGGTTATCTCGAGGATAGAGAGGAGAAAGCAGTTGTGGCGACCCTTGATTGCTGGTCTAGCAGTGAAAGCGGTGGAGAAGCCGAGGATGAAGAAGGAATGAACCTTGATTTGTGGGGCTCCGATGGAGACGAAGGAGAGATAGGGGCTGTGACGAGGAGTGGAAGGGTGATCCCCGAGATTACGAGGCTACCTGAGCCAGTGCAGCCATCCACAGAGAAAGAGCCAGAGGAGAATCAGATTGTCAGACAGTTGAAGAAAACTGCAGCTCAAATATCCATATGGGATCTGTTGAGGCAATCCCCCTCTCATAGGCAGAAGGTAGTAGAAGCTTTGGTTGAGGCCACAGTCTCCACCACTATTTCCCCGTCTGAACTTTTGGGTTTAATTAAGGGAGGATCCGAGGAGAGATTGGTCTTTTCTGACGCCGACCTACCTATTGATGGCCGCAACCACAACCGACCCTTGTACATTAAAGTGCAGATTAACGATAAGCACACTGCTTGCATTATGGTGGACGACGGGTCTTCTATCAATGTGTGCCCTTTGATAGCTTTGCAAGCTTTTGGTTTAAACGAAGATATGCTCAGTGGATCTGATCTGACTATCACAGCCTACGATAACTCGAGGAGCCAAGCCTCAGGAACCTTTAAGACTTTGGTCAAGACAGGACCTAGTGAAGTGGAGGTTGAATTTGTAGTTCTGCCCATACCCGCTAACATCTCAGCTTTACTTGGGAGACCCTGGTTTCATAAATTAGGGGCAGTGCCATCCACACTGCATCAGATGATAAAGTTCCCACACGAAGGGGAGGTGGTAACTATCAAAGCGGCCAGGGAAAACTAGGTCTCAGCGCTGGAAATAGCCAATCAACCATTTAGCGGCTTCCATGTATCCATGATACGAGAAGAGCGTGGGTCAGTGGGTAGCCCAGCTGTGGTTAATATGATGAAGAAGATGCATTATCTTCCTGGGGCTGGTCTAGGCAGAAACTCCAAAGGACTGCAAACCGCAATCACCACTCAAGGGCAAAGGAGCTGGAAAGGTCTGGGGTATAGAGGTGGCTTCGGCAAGAAGAAGGTAACATGTAAAATCCCCCACATAACAGAGAGCTTCGTACCGGCATCTTCAGTTTGTGCATATACGGGCGAAGATGAGCCACACTGGGTAGAGGGGAGGATTGTCCCTGGCTTGGAAATCTTTAACGATGTGTATGACTGGCATGTCGGGTTTGTCAAGACTGTCAAAGACTTTTGGGATGAGGAAGTTATGACCCAGGGTATCACTTGGGACAGATGCGAGCTTGAGGAGGTCGTTACTGAAAAGATGATAGCCGCCAGGTTGAAAGGGAAGGAGAAAATAGCAGAATTAGAGCTGAAAATGGAGAATTTGAAGTTTTCCTCCGACGAGCCTGAGGGGCCTCTGCTAAATCAGGAAGCCAGTGAGCAAGCCACAACAGCATCAACCTCGGGAGTGGCAGAAGAAGACTCTAGTTTAGACTGTCTTTTTATTCCGGAACTCTTCTATGATGTAAATGATAACTATAATATTATTAATAAGACAAACAATTTCTCTTATTTGTGCGATGTTTCTAATGATTTCAACATGCATGAACATGATCATATTCCATCAATTTTTGACATTGACTCCACTGGTACAACTCCTTTTAATCTTGGAACCTCGGAAAATCCTAGAGAAATTCTAATAGCATCAAGCATAACTCCTGAGGAGAGAAAAAATTTTGAGAGAATAATAAGAAAACATGAAAAAGTCTTTGCCTAGACCTACGAGGACATGCCGGGAATTGACCGAAACGTGGCAGAACATGCCATTCCAACTTACCCAGATTGCAAGCCTGTGAAGCAGAAGTTGAGAAGGCTAAGGCCAGAATGGGCTGACAAGGTTAAGGAGGAAATTCGACAGCAGATTGAAGCCAAGTTCCTCGTGGAAGTGCAGTATCCTACATGGCTGGCAAATGTGGTCCCTGTAGCAAAGAAGAACGGAAAGGTCAGGGTGTGTGTGGATTATCGAGATCTGAACAAAGCTTGCCCTAAAGATGATTTCCCATTACCCCATATCGATGTGTTGATAGATAGCGCCGCCAATTGCGCGATGTACAGCTTTGGAGATGGTTATATGGGCTATAACCAGATCCTGAACAAGATAGCTGACTGGGTTAAAACTGCCTTTATCACGGAGTGGGGGACCTATGCCTATCGGGTCATGCCCTTCGGCCTGAAGAACGCGGGGGCCACATATCAGAGAATGGCGACCAAGATCTTAAGTGACCTGATTCATAAAGAAGTGGAAGTGTATGTCGATGTAATGATGGTCAAATCAGCCACCCGAGAGGGACACTTTGAAGCTCTAGAGAAGTTCTTCACCAGCAAGAAGTGCATTTTCGGAGTGACTTCAGGGAAGCTATTGGGACATGTCGTCAGCCAGAGGGGAATAGAAATTGACCCGGACAAGGTGAAAGCCATCAGAAAGATGCCTGTGCCGCAAAAAGAGAAGGATGTAAGGAGTTTCCTGGGCAAGCTGCAGTATGTCAGCCGATTCATTGCCAAGCTCACTTCGATATGTGAGCCTGTTTTTAAGCTGCTTAGAAAGAATCAGCCTGTGGTCTGGAACGAAGACTGCCAAAAAGCCTTTGACAATATCAGGGAATATCTGTTGAATCCGCCAGTGCTAAGGCCTCCGCAACCGGTCAAACCGCTTATCCTGTATCTGGCAGTAGAGGACAGCTCAGTGGGCGCCATGATGGCTCAAGAGGATGAATTTGGGGTGGAGTTTGCAATTTATTACCTCAGCAAGAAGTTCTTGGCTTATGAAATAAAATATACTGAACTAGAGAAGATCTGCCTCACAGTGATTTGGGCATCGAAGAAGCTGAGACATTACTTCCACTCATACAAAGTTCAGGCAGTGGCCAAGCAGAATCCGTTAAGATATTTGCAGGAAGCACCGTCTTTGCTTGGTAAGATGGGGAGGTGGCTGCTCTTGCTACGAGAGTTTGACGTGCAATACATCACCCGCAAGACTATTAAGGGGCGAGCCGTAGCCGAATTTCTTGCTGAACATCCTATTCAAGGAGACACCCCCGAGTACACCTTTCCTAATGAAAGCATAGGCGCGATTTCTGTCCAAGGATGGCAGTTACACTTTGACGGGGCAGTGAATAATAGGGGAGCCGGAGTTGGAATCATCTTGATAACCCCAGATAATGAAAAACTTCCCCTTGCTAAGAAGCTGAGATACAAAGCAACCAACAATGAAGCTGAATATAAAGCTTGCGCTTTCAGGCTAGAGGCGTTAGCTGCATTGGGGGCAAGGAACATAGAGGTCTTTGGTGACTCGTCCTTGGTAATCAACCAGATCCGAGGTGAGTGGGCTGTAAAAGAAGAACGACTAGTCCCCTATGTTAAATATTTGAAAGGGATGTGTGGGCAGTTTGAGACTTGCACTTTCCACTTTGTGCCCAGAGATGAAAACCGTCTGGCTGATGCGTTGGCAACTTTAGTGTCATTGTGGGATAACCCTGAAGGAGTGGCTATGAATCCGGTGCTGATTTTGAGCTCTGATAAGCCTAGTTTTGAAACCGAGCCTGTAATGGAAGTAGAGGCGTCAGATGGGAAGCCATGGTACTTTGATATCATGAATTACTTGGAAAACAATAAATTTCCAGAAGAAGCCACTGAAAAAGACTAGAGGATGATACGTAAGCTATCTACTCAGTTCATATCCTTAGAAGGGGTGTTGTACAAAAGACGGTCGGATGGGATTCAGCTCAGGTGCTTGAATGAAGGAGAAGCCCGCAAGGTGATGGAGGAAACCCATGCAGGTGTCTGTGGGGCCCACATGAATGGTTTGACCTTGGCCAAGAAGATCATGAGACAAGGCTTTTATTGGCTTACGATAGATAACGATTGCTCAAAGTATGTCAAACAATGCCAGTTGTGCCAACAATACGCAGACCTGAGACACCTGCCAGTATCAGAGTTACATAACCTGACATCACCTTGGCCGTTTGCTGCTTGGGGGATAGATATCATTGGAGAGATTCGCCCTACGGCGTCCAATGGGCACAGATACATCATAGTCGTGATTGACTATTTCACCAAATGGGTAGAGGCGGAATCCTTCAAGAAAATTGACGCAAGGGACAAGGCCAAGTTCATAGAGAGGAATCTGATCTGCAGATATGGCCTCCCTCATCACATAGTGTCTGATAATGGGGTGCAGTTCATGGGAGAAACCAGAAAGCTTCTCGAGAAGTATAGTGTCGAGCATCATAAATCCTCTCCCTACCGACCACAATCGAATGGAGCAGTAGAGGCCGCAAATAAGAATATGAAGAAGATCCTGTCCAAGATGGTCCAAACTTACAAAGACTGGGCTGAAAAGTTACCCTTTGCCCTGTGGGGATACAGAACGACGGTAAGGACGTCTACAGGCGCTGCACCATTTTCCTTGGTATACGGAACAGAAGCAGTATTGCCAGTAGAGATAGAGTTTAAATCACTAAGGGTGGTCATGGAGGCCCAAATCCCGGAAGCCGAATGGGCGCAGCAGAGGTTACAGCACTTGAATTTACTGGATGAGAGTAGGCTGAGAGCTTATTATCATAATCAGATTTACCAGAAGAGATTGGCAAGAACTTTCGGGAAGAAGGTGAGGAAGCATCCGCTGAAAGAAGGGGACTTGGTGTTCAAGCAGATGAGGCCAGGGATACCAGACATCAGGGGGAAATTCAGACCTACCTAGGAAGGGCCGTATATCCTTAAGAAGCTGCTGTCCAAAGGAGCTGCAATCTTGTTAGATAGTGATGGGAACGAATTCAAAGAGCCGATCAATGTCGACAGACTCAAAAGGTTCCACGGCTAAAGACCAAAATAAAAAGAAGAGAATAAAATTCCCTGCAAGTCGAAAACCGAAAAAAGGCGGCTATGCTAAAATTGGGCGCCTCGACAGGGTGAAAACAGAAAAAAAGGCATCCTGTGCAAAAATTAGAGGCATGAGAGAAAATGTCCGATCGTGAAAACCCGAGAGGGCCGATTGGTAACAGGAGTTGATGCTGTTAAAATTTGGTTTCATGTATTAACAGTGCGAAAGCAGCTGAGTAAATGCCAAAACTGATCATGTATGCTGAAATTATGTGAAAATGTACACAAATTCGTGAAATAGAATGAATATTATTTTTTTCATTTTTATCATTTCTTAGTTCTGCATTAAAAAGAAATGTAGCACCAAAAGAAATACATATATAGGCTAAGCTAAGTCCTGCTGCTGCTCTCACCGACCAGATGTTTGAGCCCTCGAGTCCTGTTATCAGACGCTGGACTAAGGATCCACTTCTTGTACTCGCTAGTCGAAGACGCAGAATGATTGCCGAACCTCGGGATAACAGTCTTCACGGGTAGTCTGCCCCACAGCTCATGATACCGAGAAGCAAATGCAGCCGAGAGAGCTCCTCCTCAGAAGGACAGGGGAACCCTCACTACATCCTGGGTCGTCCCGAGCTGTCGTGTACATCGAGAGGTGATGCAGAAGGTGGCCTGACGGAGGCCGCAAAGGGGAACACAGCCCGATGGCCCATCGATGACCACATGAGACAGTGGGAGTCAGGCAGACGTAAAGTTAATGTCATCATCCGACAGCTCGCCAAACCTGGTAATGCCGTCACCAGCGGTGACACACCCATATAGTCGTCGACGCGGCAGGAAATGGCTCAGCGAGTACTGTGGAGTAACGCGAGAGGGTGGTTCAGACAGCATCTTTAGTTTTTCTTGCAGCCAGATCTGAAAAGAAAAGAAAAGAAAAGAAAAAATTAAAAAAAAAAAGAAAGAAAAAAAAATAATAAAAGAAAAAAAAAGAAAGAAGAGAAGAAAAAGAAAGAAAGAGAAAAGCCGCTGGAGTTAGTAGGATTTACTTCAGGCAAAAATAAGGCACAGGGTTGTGTGAAAATCCGAAAGGACGCACCTCCCGCTAAGAAAAGCTAGTGTGAAAATCCATAAGGGACGCACTACCTTTAAAATAATGACGTACCTGGAGCAATAAGGGGCTGCCGGTGAAGGTTGTAGTGGATCCAGAGCTCACAGCGTCCAAGCCCAGAATGGTTTCAGCCAGGATAAGTGGTAGGGGTGACAATCCCAGATGAAAGTCGCCCAAGATTCCGAACAGACGAGAGTCACCTGTCAAACCTCCTATAACAACAGTAAGGAAGTTCACCATGCAGAATAAGAATGTGACGCTTACCCGATATGTGGGGATGTCAGTGAACTGATCCAGAGCCTCGATCAGTGGCCCCAAAGAAAAGGAAGAGCCCGGAGGAATCAGCCGGATGGCCTCGGAAGAAGGTATGCCCAGAGCCATGGCTACATCCCGGGTCTGGAATAAGCCGCAGCGGGGGACGCAAGGCAGAGCGCTAGGAGGGAACCAGGCTCCCAGGATGGAAGCTAACTCTTCAGGCAAAGGGCACAGTTCCTGATAGGTGAACTGGAAGACGTGAAACCGGGGGTTCCAGAAGTGGGTCGCCGCCAGGAGGAGGTTCTGGTCGATTTTCACCCGGCACAGATATTTCAGCCCAGACAGAGAAGAGAGGGCGCCTTCTCCCCAAGTATGTCTGTCGTCTAAGATACGATACATCCTTTGGGTAAGAGGAGAAGACATTTTGAGGAAGATGAAAGGCTCAAGATGTTGGTAAATGAAGAGACAAGAAGAACAAAAATTTTGTAAGATTTTATAGGGAAGTGTCACCGACGGCCTACCCGTCCCTATACAGAGACGGCCTGCCCGCCTCTCTAAAGAGACGGCCTGCCCGCCTCTCCACAGGGACGGCATGCCCGTCGGAAGGAAGTCCACCTGGCACACGCATACGTCAGCATTGCATTCATCACGCGCATTAACTCGCATTTATTGCATGACAGACGGCCAGCCCGTCGGTCGCTTGTACAGACGCCCTGCCTGTCGGTCAAGAAATTCTATATAAGGGCGAGTGACAGACGGTGCAAACGCTGCTGTCCCTTTCATTTCTTCTCCCAAACCGTTTTTCTTTGCATTTTTTGGCATTTTTTCAAGCATTTCTTCATCTTTTTTCGCGATTTCTTCATATTTTCGCATTTTCTACTCACCGGGTGCTTTGATATTTATATTTTCTTCAGTTTCTACACTTCTCGCGACTACAAGTAAGTAAATAATTACTTTCTTTTGAGTTTTATTTAATTCATTTCTTCTCCTTTCAACTTTAGAAATGTTTAGAAAATTCCAAATGCTTTAGGGATTTAGGGGGAATGCTGCCTTTTTTTATTTTAGTGCAATTAAACCTGATTTTTTTGCATGATCACATAGAAATAGAATTTTTCTATAATTTTGGTGCTTTAGAACTACATTTTTTTGGCGCACCATTCGGTGCATATGTTGCTTTTGCGGCCTGAGGCCATTATTCTGTGTTGTTGGGGACACACTCTTGCAGGGGTGCGTCCCATTTACATGCGTGTATTATTGTTGAGGCCTGAGGCCTATGTTTTTACCTTTTCGTGCAGGAGGTTGGGCATACCCCTGCCGGGGTGCTGCCCAAATTTTTATTATTTATTCAAGAATTGAATATTTTCATGTAAAATGCATGCCCTGGGACCTAGAAAGCCCATTCTTATTCGCTTTAATTATTTTCATGCTAGTTGCATGTTTGCTTTTGCCATGATGCGTGCGAGGCACTTTAAGATACTTCCTTAGACAGGATGTTTGCTCTTTTCATTTTTTATTATCAATCTCTTTATCTTGTTTTGGGCTGCTATTGCCCCGGTGAGGCCTAAATTGGTCTTCGCCTTGGAAATAAGTTTAAAAATATTTGTTTTGCCAAATTTCTGATATTTAATCTCTTCCCTTTTGCAGGATGCCTCCTAGACGTAGAGTGCCGCAGGCCCAGCCCGAGCTTGTAGCTCCGGATTGGATGGATGATGAGTCCGCTCAGAGGTATAGAGCGTTGGGTCAGGTAGAGTTTCGGGCCAGTTGTTTTGTGTCCCGCCCATTTCTAGAGGCCCTAGGGTTGGCCCCAGAGTTCGATCTACTTGCCGAGGGTGCTGGGTGGACGGAGTTCCTTGAGCCCTCCTTCCAGACATTTCCAGAGGCTACCCGTCAGGTCTTGGCCACTCTCCGCTATGCCGGCTTTCAGAGTGCAGATACCGACCCAGGGGTGATCCAGTTTTGGTTCGACGGCGACCATTTTAGTATCACTAGGCAGAGTTTTGCTCAGGCCATGGGGCTCCCTAGAGAGGAGGGGGTTGAGATCCCGCGGCGAGCGGTGAGACGCGCCCATTGGGCGGCCATTGCCATACCAGGAGTGCTGTACGATCACGATACAGCGAAGAGCACCGTACTGGTGTCTCAGGCACTCCGGTATTTGCACAGAGTGCTTTCCAGTTCGTACCTCGGTCGAGCTGGTAATTCAGGGTCGCTTAATGTGGCTGAGATCTGGAGCCTCTGGGCTATGGTGGCAGGCCAGCGTCTCAACATTAGCCACGAGATCTTGGCCAACCTGACCAGAGTCAGCAGAGGGTTGACACCGGTGGTGATGGTAGGAGGAGTCATCACCCGGTTACTTTTGAGATTGGGGGTTAACCCCGAGAGGTTGAGAGGACCCTTGCCGGAGGGGATCCATGTAGATGCTGCGGCGGCAGTACAGATGGGGATGATCTCCCCGATTTCAGGCCAGGCAGAGGCCTACAGGGTGCTGACCATCAATGAGGCCCGGTAGATGTTCTCGCTCCCACCCTTGGGTGCAGATCCAGACCACCCGGAGCACCCGGAGGAGCAGCCTCCACAGCCCGAGCCACAGCCCCAGCCAGAGCCCCAGCCTTAGCCGGAGCATCAGCCTCCTTAGCCTCCTCAGCCACAGACTGTGCCTCCACCACAACAGCAGGAGCCACCTAGGACCCCCTCGGACTTCGACTTCGAGATCACGATGGACGACCTCTTCGCCGCTTCACCGGCGTCCAGAGTACCGACTCCAGTCCCATCACTGAGCGCCAGGGTACAGAGGTCTATCCATGGGCCCTCCGAGAGATACCATCCGTACTCCCGAGGTGACCCAGGGGCATCCACCTCCTCGGCACCACCGCCAGAGCCAGCACCGCAGCAGCCTGTGCAGCCGGACTTCTCTCAGCTCCTCACCTCCATGTTTACAGCCTTGGAGCGGCGGCAGGATGAGAGAGACAGGGCCATTCACGAGAGGTTGGATCGCCAGCAGGCTGCCATTCAGGAGCAGTCCCAGTCGTTGGAGCGCTTAGCCCGAGAGCAGGCCGGCTACATTGAGCGTATGATGCGGGAGCAGGCTCGAGCCTTGGATGTTTTCAGGGATGAGCAGGCTCGGACCTTAGAGTCTTTCAGGGGGGAGCAGATGAGGATGATTGAGCAGATTGCTCAGGGGCAGAGGGAGTTGAGACAGTAGCTCGCTCATGATTTGAGGACGTCACAGGACCAGGCGTCTCAGAGGGTCAATATGACCCTACAGATGATTGATGAGTCACTTGACTCTCTGAGATCCCGCGTCCAGGCGATGGAGGGGATTCTCCCACCTCTTTCTCAGACCATGAGGGAGTTTAGAGAGTAGACGGAGCAGAGCCTGGAGCAGAGGAGAAAGGCCGCCAGCGAGCAGACCATTCAGTTGAGCCAAGCCTTCAAGAAGTTGGGAGACAAGGTTTCTGAGACCTTAGGGTTTATGAGCACCTGTACCCAGCCCTTCTTGGATGGCTACGCTCAGATCCATTTTAGGCGGGCCAATGATCACGAGGCAAGACCCTCCACGGCTCAGCCAGCTCCACCTCCACCAGGGACCGTGCATATATCGGATGATGAGGATCCCGATGAGCCCTCAGACTACACACCTCTCTGATCTTCAGGGAGTTATTTTTGTATCTTTTATTTTGTATATACACTGTACAAAAAAATGACATTTCTAGTGAAACGTTTATTTCATTATTGCATGATCATTCGATTGTTAATTGTTTAATCACATCACAGAAAGTGTATGTTCTCATATTTACTTATATGTCAATAAAAATGACAATATAACAAAAACAAAAATGATGATCAATGACAGCTCAGAAAAAAAAATGAAACATGGCATAGCAAATAAAGCAAGATCATGCCATCAATAGATAGGTTAAAAGATAACCGCTCAAACATGAACTAATAAAATCTTTTATCACACAGGTATAGAGAAATACCGATCCGAACATAGACATTGAAAAAAAAGATCTCTTTTGGAACAAGGAACCCAGCGGAGGTCCCACACTTCAAGATCGAGGTTGTAGCCAAAGCATGCTACATCTCACCAGATCGAGGTTGTAGCCAAAGCATGCTACATCTCACCAGATCGAGGTTGTAGCCAAAGCATGCCGCATCTCACCAGACCGAGGCTGTAGCTAAAGCATGCTGCATCTCACCAGATCAAAGTCGCGGCCAAAGCATGCTGCATCTCACTAGATCGAGGTTGTAGCCAGAGCATGCTGCATCTCACCAGATCGAAGCTGTGGTCAAAGCATACCGCACTTCACCAGATCGAAGCTGCGGTCAGAGCATACCACACTTCACCAGATCGAGGCTGTAGCCAAAGCATGCTACATCTCACCAGATCAAGATCGTAGCCAAAGCATGCTATATCTCACAGGATCGAGATCGTAGCCAAAGCATGCTGCATCTCACCAGATCGAGGTTGTAGCCAAAGCATGCTGCTTCCCGCCAAGTACCTACCGGCTGAGATAAGACCGATGGGAGTATTTTCGCATCACCGAGAGGATCGAGACAAGGTCCACCCGGCAGAAGGCACGGAGGGTGAAAAGCCATCGCAGGTACACTTACTTTCTGACCTTTCTCTGAGTTTTGGCTTATCTAGGCGCTTGTGCACTAGTTGCTCCAAAACTGGGGGCAACTGTAAGCACCGTGTCCCGGAGCGGTCCGGATCAGAGGTTACCCTATGATGAGATCAGTGTCCGAGCCTGTATAAAAGGGCTGGATTTGGAGGTTTTAGTCCCACGTTCCACGAGAAATGAGGCTTTTTACCATTCCTGGGCAGAGGGGGAGGAAACAGAGGTTTTTTCGAGTCAAAAAGCTTTTTGTCCTCCACAGACGGCCAGCCCGTCTATGAAGTCAGCCCATCGCTTCGAGTCACCGACGGCTTGTGGTATTTTCCGACGCCCGTCGGAAAATCACCGCCCCTGTCAGAACGCCGCCTGGTTTCCCGGAGCACGCAACCCTTCCGACGCCCGTCGGTGGATGTGGCAGGGCCGTTGGACGAATCCTTGTGTCAGAACAATTCTTCCGACGCCCGCCCCTATACACCGACGCCCGTCGGTCGTGTCTGGCTATAAAAGCTCCGAATTTTCATTTGAAAAGGGTTGGAAAAATTTTCAAAGGAGGAAACTCTACCCAATTTCAAGCAAATTTTCTCTCTCTTCCAACAAAACACATTTTCTAAGGAAATCTATTTAACCAAGGATCAAATCAGTCAAAAGGAACTAAAAGCTAATTAGTTTTCTTTAGATTTTGACTCCAAAATCGATCTTCTGAGGGGTTGAAGAAGAAATATCTCATTTTCTTTCTTTAATCCTTCATCTTTGCTTCTCGTGGAACGCGCGGGGCTCTAACCAACACAAGAATCTCACCCAAAGCGATTATCTGAGGGTAAATATTCCGGATCCTTTCTCCATTTCACCTCATATTTATTTTTATTTTGTGGAATTTTTGAGTATCTGTCATTACTTTCTTTTGTTTTTTTGGCTCTCTCATCTCCTTTTGGGATAAAACCCACTTTTCTTGACTTTGAAAAGGTTTCTCTCCATTTTGTCTTTTTTCGGAGACAGTGGTGACCGACGGGTCATCTTTATCACCGACGCCCGTCGGTCACCCACCTACAGACGCCCCTCTTTGAGTGACAAACGGGCATATCGGATACCCTAACCGACGCCCTTCGGTCAACCAAGGAAGGCCGTCGGTGGGTTCTGTCTCCATCTTTTTAAATCGTTTTTTTTTATCTTTTCCAAGTTTTTTGACCTCTTATATGTCAATTTTATGTATATTAACATCTCTTAACTTCCTATGAGTGTATATTGTTCCTCTTGGATGATCTCGAGCTTGAGCGGCTGCCCACAATGTTTGGAGGACGTCATCGGGTTTAGTTTCCTAATCCTCTTAATTATTTTCTTCATTTATTATTCATTGATTATTTTATGTATACGAATATACTCCTTTCATATCCCGTTAATGTATAAAAATGACTCAATGTTTTATATTCAATAAAATGAAGTTTACACAAAAGCAAGGGTCCAATGCCCTATTTTCATCCAATAAAGATCATCACAAATAAAAATCCCCAATTTTAATAATGATGCATGCAAGGACCAAAGTCCTCAAAATAAGCAATGCCCCGATTTATGTATGATCCGCACATTTACAGAAGGGAGTTGTATTCCGCTCCTAGTATTATTGTAATTCCTTGCTTTCTTTTTTTATCTGATCATTTATGGCTTTCAAGATGTGAATAATTGCGCCTTTTAATCAACTGCATGGTGTGGAGAGAGAGCGAATTAATGATATTAAAATTTGATCATAAAATAATTGAGGTAGAAATAGATGAGAAATCCCGGACCCAGCTCTGGTCTTTGGGCTCGAGAGGTTAGAGGTTATCCTCCAAAATACTTCTTGGGTCACGAGGCTTTAGCGCTAATCCTAGGCTCTTTAGGGTGAGAAGTTCACCTTCCATGACCCCTCTAGCTGGCCCAAAATGGATACCAAGCGCAGTCTTAGGCTCTCCGAGGCTAGAGTGACTTTCCCAATGTTCTATTGGGTGGCGACTCCATGATACCTCCTTGTTGCCCAACATAGACGCACTTGCGATTCATTCGCAAGCTGCCAACGGACCCGCAAATGCCCCGATCGCCCACGTGCGGGCGGTCCGAAAGGGCGGCGCATCGGGATCCGGCGCACGTCACACCTACATTAGATTTAGCACAAAATTTTCCTTGATTATTTTTATCATTCAATATAAAGCATTTATAGCTAAATGTATGGAAATAACTAATGTTTGGTTTCCTTCATTTCCAAAGCTCATATGGAGTTTTATTTGGAATGGCTCTAATTAAAATACTGTTGATAATACAACTCAATGTGTTCACCGCTTCAGCCCAGAAATATTTTTGCAAATTATTTTTGTTTAACATGGTTCGTGCCATTTCCTGCAATGTTATATTTTTTCGCTCCACTACTCCATTCTATTGAGGAGTGCTTAGTGCTAAGAAGTTCTGTTCTATCCCTACCCTTGAGCAAAAATCATCAAATTCTTTGTTCTTGAATTCACCTCCATTATCACTCCGGATTTTGACAATATGATACCCTTTTTTCATTCTTTATCTTTTTTGCCAAGTTTTTGAATGCCTCAAAGGTCTCATGTTTATGTGCAATAAAGAGCGTCCATGTGAAATGTGAGTAATCATCAACAATTACAAATACATAACTCTTTCCTTTTAAACTAGATGGCAAATAAATCCATATGTAACATTTCTAATAAGCATTTTTTAGTTGAAATTTCTTTCTTGGATTTAAATGCTTCAGATAAATAATTTTTATCCAATTTGATTTTAGGCAAGCCAACAACTAAGTCCTTTTTAGATAATTTTTCAATAGCATGTAACCTAGCATGACCTAGTCTTTTATGCCATATCCAGTTCTGATCATCATTTGAAATTAAGCAAGTTGAATTATCATTTTCATTTTCATCCAAACTTAGTTGATAAATATTTTCAGTTCTATAGCTAGTTAGAACAATGTTACCTGAATTTGCATCGTCAATTTTGTAATTCTTTATTTCAAAGATTACTTTTCCATTTTTATCACATAGCTGGCTTACACTAAGGAGAATATATTTCAATCCCTTCAATAGTGAAACATCCTCGATACGTGGGTTGGTTCAAATAGTTTCAACTCCAATAATTTTGCCTTTATTTTTGTCGCCAAAACTGACAGTTCCTCTATCTTTTATAGAGAGTTCAACAAACTTCTTTTTATCCCATGTCATATGTCTTGAGCAACCACTATCAAGGTACCATTTGTTGTTCACATTGCTCTTTAGACACACTTGCAAGATAATCATTTCTTTTTAGGTACCCTATTAATTTTGCGTCCTTGAGGGTTAGTTTTCTAAGCAAAAACTTCACTTTCAGCTCCATGGTTCTTTCCTTTTCCCTTTTCTCATGACAACAATTCCTTGCAATATGTCCAATTTTACCATAAAATGTGCAAGATATTTTAGGAAAAGGTGAACGTTCAACCCACTTGACATTTTCTACTTGGTAACTCATTTTTTCAGCCTCAGCAGATTCCTTTAATGCTTCATTTTTCCTTCTTAGTTTTCCAATTAAAACATTTAAATCAACAATTTCCTCATCAGTGGATTCTTTTAGTTCTTTTTTTTTTCTCCTACCAGTTTTTCAATCACATCTTTTAAATCATCAATTGAGGATTCCCTTAACTCTTCATTTTTTCTTCTTAATTTTAAAATCTCGTTATTCAATCCAACAACAATCATCTCAAGCTCCACATAATCACATGATTTGATGTTGAGCTCATTTTCTAGTTCATTACAATCTTTAATTAACTCCAAATATTTTTTTCAATCCTCTTGAGCATTTTTTAACAACTTTTTAACATTTCTTTTCAGATTTTCATGTAATTCTTCTAAATTTTTATAATCTTCAAACAATGTTTGATAGCTGACCACAATTTCACAATTCCTTTTCTTTACATTATCATATTTTGTGCAAAACTTTTATTCATCTCTACTAAATTTAAGTTAGGATCACTTACTTTATTTTCAGTTTCCTAATGAGTCATCAGTTCAGTGCCGTGTTTAGCTTCTCCATCTGACATAGCCATCAAACCAACATCTTTTGTATTTTGATATGATTCTGAACCTTCACTAAAATCATCACTGTTGCTCCATATTGCCACCATTACTTTTTCTTAAGCTTTTTGTCTTTCTTTTCCAAAAGAGGACATCTGGTTTTGATATGTCCAGGGTTATTGCAGTGATAACACACCAGCTCACCAGAATTCTATTGAGAATTTTTAGCTTTATTATTATTACGTACCTTCTTTTGAAATCTTGCACATTTCATTTCTTTCTTATAGAATTTCTGAAATTTTCGAGTGATCATAGCAAATTCTTCATTAGAAGTATTTTCACTTGAATCAGCTGCTAGAACAACTCCTTTCTACTTCTCTTTATTCTCTTGAGTTTACATCACAAGTTCATAAGATAACATGGATCCTATAAGATCATCATAAGAAAAATTATGCAAATCTCTGCCTAGTAAAACAACCACTTTTTTACGCCAGTTTGAATTCAGTGATCTGATTAATTTTTTAATTTGCTCTTCCTCACTTACTATCTTTCCAAGACCTTTCATGGAACTTGTGATCTTGACAAACCTCTCAATCATTTCAGAAATGGTTTCATAGATTTCATTTTGAAACATTCATAGCACATATTAATACATGCAAACGAGAATCCTTGACTTGATTAGTTCTCCCAAATTTCTTTAGCAGTGTCATAAGCTAAAATTTTGTTAAACGCATTAGCATCCAAAGAACAATACAGTAAACTCATAGCTTTTGAATTTCTTTGGATATTTAAAATTTCATTTTCTGAATACTCATTTTTTACCTTAGGAACTTTAGTTCCATTTTTAGTTTTTGTTGGTGGTCTAAGTCTATCTGTCACCATCCTCCAGCTCTCCATGTCTTGCATTTGAATGAAGTGTCTCATCCTAGCTTTCCAAAATGAAAAATTCTGTCCATAAAATAGATGAGGATGTGTTGATGATCGTCCTTCAGCAAAAGTTATGTTTAGACGATTTGTTCCAGCCATCTTTAGATCTCTCTAGGTTGATAAACCTGCAAAGAAAAAATAAGACATACTCTGATACCAAATGTGGTGTCCCAAATATATGATCTAGAGGAGGGGTGAATAGACTATTTCATAATTTTTGTGATCTGAATAAATTAGAACATAAACACCCTAATATATAAAATACTAATATGATCATAAATCAATTTCATGCATTTATCTTAAATAATTTTTTATTAATCTTTTTCACAATAAACTATATATATGGGCGAAATACCTAGTAAGAAAAAATTAGACTTTAAGTTGCTAAATCAATTTTGAAAATTAATGTAAAACCTTATTCTCTAGAGCACATCTTATTTATGAATTCTATTCTAGTGACCGTAGAATAGTCAATTTCAGCATAGCAAAAATATATAATATGAATTTAAAGAGAGGAAGAGATAGAGATATTTGACACCATGATTTATAGAGATTTGGCTATCAGCTACATCCTCTCCTTAAGATAAACAGTTGTAATAGTTTTTCTCTTTACGGGTAAGAGTCAAAAGGCTGTTATATGTAGCTACCCCAAGTTTATCTCCCCAAGTGAAAAACTTTAAAACACTTTATCATTTTTTCAAAGTAAAATAATCAAAACACTTAGCCCCTTTTTACAAAGTGAAAGAACCCAAACACTTGCTAGTTTATTTTCCAATGATCTAGAAACCTAACCCACCAAATTACCTCACAAATTTATCAAGCCTCACTAACATGATTACAATTAAAACTATAATCATATTAAGGAAATGTGATCATGTATGCACATGAAGGAATGAAAAACTTATAAAAAAGATAAAGCACAAGTAGAACAAAAACGTTTTTCACTCACTTGATAGAACACACCAAAAAAACTCCTTTTTATATTTGAAAAATATAGTTGTTAGGTGTGAACTAAATTTTGAAAATGTTTCCAAAATAGAAGAGGATTAATTTTCTGTTTTCTTAGTTAATAAAAAGCTATTTGAAAAGAATAATTTTCCAAATTTTATGTTTCCTTAATCAATAAAAATCAACAGCTTCCTTTCCTTTTTCATATAGCTATAATTGTGGAAAATTATCTTAGGAAAGAAATAAACTTGATTTGAATAAAGATGTGATTTGAAAGATATTTTAAATGCAGAGAATAATGCAGAAAATAATGAAAGGAATGTGTTAATGAGTGTGTGAATCCTTCAATAATGATTTTGCAATTTTATTTCCTAATCAACCTTGATGCTATAAGTTTGCTCTGATAGATGTAGTACTCATCTGTTCTGTAGTTGATAGAGCAGCTTTCATCAATATGTATTAACTGAGCCTACACATTATAAGTTACTGAAAAAGCCCAGTTTGATTAAATGCAAATGTTTTGTAATACATCAAAATCTTATAAATTGGCCCTTTGAGCCAACATAATGGAATGAACTGTCATTTTCAACCAAAAAAATCTAAAGAACCTCATTGTCCTAATTGAATATAGAATTTAATGCAAACAGTCCATATTTTGAATCTTTTAAGAAATAATTTGTATAGAAGTACCAAGCAAGCATATCGTGTATATTGAAGTATGTATTTTTATACAAATACATCTATTAGCAGATCTATCAATTTTGACCCAAACTTGAGGACCCGACTCAAACTTGACTTGAACCTGACCTGAAAAATTAAGGGTCAAACCCATCTCGAAATCCAAATAGGTCAATCCAAAACTGATTAGTTTGTGTTGGGTTATAGGTCAACCCGAGTGAACTTCTCTTTCCCCTTCATTCAAAATTGAACTAACTGAATTTTGTGAAACGATGTCATTTTGGGTATATACCTGTACATATGTGTGTATGTATGTATGTATACATGTTAGTGTGTATTTATATGTATACATATGTATGTATGTGGATTTATATGCTTCAATACATATGTATATACACATACAAATATGTGTGCATGGATATACATACATTCTTACATGCATGCATGCATACATGTTTGCATGTTTGTATGCACAAACATATATACATACATGATTAATTATTTTTATTGCTCA
Organism: Excoecaria cochinchinensis; assembly: GCA_947683425.1. NCBI lineage: Eukaryota > Viridiplantae > Streptophyta > Magnoliopsida > Malpighiales > Euphorbiaceae > Excoecaria > Excoecaria cochinchinensis. Next base: position 5,562,455 of record CANTUQ010000038.1, read on the forward strand.
ATATATTTGGAAAGATTAGTTAACGTAAAATGATTTTTAATTAAGTCTTTTTATAAAGCATATTCATAATGTTGTTTTTAGTATTTTTTTGGGAAATTTCTATAAATTATTTTTAAAATTTAAAAGTGGTTCGATATTTAAGAAAAAATAATAAGAGATGAAAAGTTGACTCTATAATTTAAAAATTAATTAATCAGTCTGATATTGCAAGAAAAAGGTAGAATGATCCGAGAACCTAACCTAACTCAAAGTGACCGATCAAAAATGTACTGACCCAAAATTAACCAAACTCAAATCTACTCGATTTGATTCATTTGACAAGCCTATCTATTAGACTACAATTTTTTTTTAAAAAATAAACAATTGTAGGTAAATTAAAGGCCATAAAATCAAAGAAAAATCATAATTTGATCAAATGTCAAAATCCATTGCAACCACTGATTGAAAAATATAAATATTAAAATTGAAAAATATTGAAAACCTAAGTATAAAAATTAAGCAGATTGCAAAATATTAAAAACTTAGGTACAAAAAGGAAGCAAACTGAAAATTATTGAAAACTTACGTATAAAAATGAAGCAAGGAAATTTATTTTGATGCTATGATATATAAAAATAAAATAGAGAGGAAAATACTTTGTATTTAAAATGGGATAAATTGTGATTTTGCTCCTGTACTATTAAAAATAAAGTGATTTTTCACTTAGAATTTCATTTTTGTGTTTTTTTACCCTCAAACTTACATTAATTGTGTGATTTTACTCCTACTTTGGACAAAACAATGACATGGAAAATGGCTCTAATGGTAACCAATCAGTAATCAACACGTTGTCAACTTGTATCCCAGTTAGCAAAATAGAAAAATAACACATATAATCCGACATCCCAATTTTTATTAATTTTAAAAAAATTAAATGTATAACATTTAAACACCTCCCATTGAAAAAAAGTTCACTCTCCTTCAAAGAAGAATAGCTAGGGCAAAGGAAGAAGAAAACGCTGCAATATCTCATGAAACGCAAATCAATGGTTCTCAAACTTCTAGAAACCATCAAGTCACTCGAAATTGAAATTTTCATCACTGCGGCTTACAAGCAATAAGGCTCATTTAAAAATATATCCTAAACCCTAGCAAGGTTTATTTCAAATGCCCAAGTAATGGGGTTAGTATTTTCACTTTTATCTGCTGGCAAATAATTATTTTGAGAAATAAGGTGTGGTTTTTTATTAGTTTAGGGTTTAGCAAAGTTTAGTTTTATGTCTTTTTCTGAAGCAAGATATACAGTGCTAGTGAATTATGACTGGTGACATTTGCTATTGCTTGTATGCTATGTTACTACAACCTTGATGTAAGAGTTGAATTGAAAGTATTTTGAGTGGGAGGAAGAGGACATGAGGTTTGAACAAAAAAATTTAGAGCTCCAATTGGCAATTCAAGCCTTGTAGAACAGGGATTTGAAGCATAGTTGTGGATTATTGGAGACAAATAAAGATACTCTTCGAAACAAACTTGACCTATGGAGAACCAGCACTGCTGAGGTTATTCTAAGGATGAGGAAAATGCTAAATAGTGATATATGGTATATTTGAGTGGTTTGTTATGCTATATTTTTATAGGTTACCTCATAGGCAAAATGGTATGAGGGGTGTGGACATTGCTTACTAGTTCTATTGCCCACTTTTTTGTTGTTGAACATTTTGTAGGCTGATCTTGAATTGGATACAAATAATATGTTTATGTTTATTTTTCTTTTTTGTAATGGAATATGATCATTGGTAATGTCCAAATGGTCACATACCCTTAATTTAGTGCACACATAGATGGCACTTTTCTGATTCTGAAATCCAACTTTTTTGCATGTTAATGGCGGTAGAAATCCAAGTTTGTTTTGGTTATTTATTGGAAATATGAATACTATTTATGCATGTTTAGGTTCTGATCTCAAATTGTGCATGGGTTGCATTGTTAAGTATGTCTAATATTTTAAAGGCAAAAGGACAACTCGCATTGTAATTAAATGTTCTCAAAACAATGAACAAAGTAACAATAAATGCCAAACCGTGTTCAAACTATACATGGCTAAAACAATCTCCAAAGATACAACAAATGCCATACCATGTTAAACGATGTTCAAACTAAAAATGGACAAACCATATTCCTAAAATAAATTTTGTCCAGAAAAAAAAACAACATAACCCTAATAGTTATCACCTTAAAAAGTTTATAAATCCTATTTTAATCTTGGTCAACATTCTTCTTCTTTCTTTTCCTTATTTCCTTTTCAATAACCAATAATGATCCATTTATAGCTTCTTTGCCTTTCCATTTTAAGCCCATCGATTTGAAAGACAGCTCACTAGGCATTGAGGCCACTGTAGTATCACCCACAAATTCAATTTTTCTAGTTCTTGTTAGCTTCTTATGTTGCATCCTCAATTACAAATGGGCCTCTCTCTCATTTGGAATGGGCCATTTGTGTAACACCCAATACCCATAAATTGATGTGAGTACCGGGTATTACAAAATGGCTTAATTATTATTTCTTAAATTATATCCCTATTTATATCCTTAATTTTATAACCATAAAATATATCCTTTATCAAGTTGGAAGACATTTTTTTTATTCAACATGTATGTAACAGGTTAATTAACATCAAATCACTCTTCATGTGGTAAAAATTTTGGCAGCATAATGGCTGCACTCACTTTTAACCCTCCTACACGTTGAAAATTTACACTCTCAATATATAATGGCCTAAAATAGTAATTTTCATGAATAGTAATTTTTGGGCCATGAATAGTAACACCAGGGTGAATGGTACTTCCTGGAGTTGAAAATAATTTTATTGGATCATTAGAAAGAAGAGGTCAGTAGGAGTCCGAATATGAAACTTGGAGTCAAACGGAGGTCAAATAGGCCTTAAAAAGGCAAAAATAAGTTAAAAATTTAATTTTAGGTGAATTTGGTGAGAGACGGGCATCTCTGGTGAGGGACGGCCGTCTATTAACTCTGATGGGCAAAAATTAGCCTGGCTTGACCAATTTTGACCAAGTTTGACCGGACCATAACTTGAGCCATAGATCTCAGAAAAATAATCTAAAAATATGAATGCACTCGTATGAATGAGTAGAATTTAATCGTAATACAAAAAATTAATTTTATAGTGACATTAGAAATTCAGCTATTGGATAGGTAAATAATTACTAGACTGGTAAACGGTCTCCAATTGAGTTGAAATTATTCGTGGAACCTAATAAATATATTTTGAGAATTATAGAATTGATTTTGAGAGAAATTGAGTTTGGAAAGTGAGAGAAATAAATTAGAGTGAGAAAATGGGTGAATAAATGTATTTGGGCTTGTATTTTGGTTGGCCCATTTGGAAGACTCTAGAGTGGCCCATTGGAGGGCCTACAAATAGAGCAAATATCTGCTCTTTTGCTAGATTTTTCCAGCAGCTCCCTCTCTCCTCTCTTCCTCTCTTTGGCCGTAAGTCTTCTCTCTATGATTTCTTCAATTTTCTTCCATTGATTACCTTAAATTCAAGCCTTCTAATCAAAGCTCAACCCCTTTAAAAGTTAATAATGGTTTATAGATTCAATTGGATTGAAAGAAGTGGAAAAAAATCATGGAAGGTAAGGTTATAGATGAAAATCAAGTAAGTAAGATTGAGGTTTTTAATTTGATTTAATGATTTTTATGGGTTAATTAGAGGGTAATAAGCTTAATTATGTGATTATATTGAGAAAAGAAAGCATGAAATTGATGGATGTTTATTGTTGAATTTTCGGCCACTTTAGGAAAATAAGGAGAAAATGACATTTCAAGGATGAAAGGCTAAGAATAGAAAGAGAAAAGTGTTCAAACCAAGAAATTAAGGTAAGTAGATACAATATGTAACACCCATATTCCTTACGTAGCACACCATATGATAACATAGGTAGTGTGTGACGATGAGTGGAGGGTGCTACCAGATGAAGACACAAATATAGCAATAACAGAAACAGTATAATAAAATTTCTCTAAATCAGAACAATTTCGATACACATAGCATATACATACATCTCTTGCATAACACTATTCACTTTAATCATATTACAACTTATCATTTATTGCAGAACAATACTCAATTACATTACAAATATCAATAATAAGCTTTTATAGACTTGTTGGCCAATACTCCTGTGGAATGCCAGGACGATACTTCTACCTTCTTCACTTGAACGGACAATCACCCGTGCTAAGGTCAAAGGCTTAGTGGGAAAACCATATAATGAACAGCCACTCACAGTGGTTATTGATGCAAAACACATGTATAAGTAACATATATATATAGTACATAAGGTAGAAGATATCATAGGTTCACATCATAATTCTCATGCGAAAAACATATGCAAATCATTGAGTATATTTATCTTGCACATATTAAGCATGATAAATATAATTCTAATCGACTATTCTTAAACCAATTACAAATCTAAAATATGTCTTTATTTAACACGTTCACATATAAATCAATCTTATCACAATTACTTAAACATCATACCATTCAATCATATTGTTTAAGCATTTTCTGCTGTTAGTTTCTCCTAAGACACATATATTCAAATTAATTGTCGATTCAAAATCCTAGAAATTCTCATCTCGACAGGCATTCCAAATTGACACCTATAAACAATCTCATTACTTACGAGTGGATTCATTCAATTAGTTTAATTCATAAAACTTTTCTGAACTCCTAAACATATATCAATCTTTTAAGATTTCGTTGGGGCTTGAAATGGATATTTCAAGCTTCCTATGGATCCTAAAGGTTGGGAATCAGAACCACATAGTTCTACCATAAATACTTTCATTACATACAAATGAACACATCAAAATAAAACACACACTGGTTACTGAATCACAATAAACACAACTGTTAAGAACTATCACCAATTTCCTATCATGTCTTCATATAAGTAATCATATTCATAATGTTTAAATAGAATAACAGAATACCGGGTTAAGGATCCATCTAGGTTCAGAATTTACATTATCAAATTATTACAATTACTTAGACATCATATTATCCCATCATTCTACTTAAGAATTCTATCATAAGCATATACATGTGATCTAATCAATTATACCATTAGCAAATCATGGCACCCTTTACGTTCCTTCATACATATATTGTCACCAATAATGTTTTCATAGTCTATTTATATTCCTTTACTTATTCATTGCTAGCCTCATTAAGAAAACAGGTGACAGAATACAAAATACATTAGTACCCAAGGATATGATTTACATAATGCATAGGGATTCATATACAAAAACCTAACAGAGGGGAAATCCACAACAGGAATTCCACTCAAAACTCATAGTATACAAAGTCATAGGGTACACATTATCATATCATCATTCACACATCAAATTATATATCTTATATTATTTCATTTCTCAATTATACGTATAATTATGCCTGCAATTACAAAGTAGTGGATAACGGGTAAACGCATAGGTACCCAAAGGTACAAACAAACATTTCTTTTATTTTAAAAACACAAAGGGATCTTAAATAAGATCAATCACATAGGGATCGCAAGGATCCAAATGCATAGGGATCTAATCAGGGTCCAGGAAACGTATAGGCTGCAGCAAACAGAACCCTATAGGCATGCCTATCTATCCATGACTCTACTGACGCAGGCTACACATATTTAAATTCATCTTACAATACTCATATTGCTTTTACACTTTCCTTTAAACATGTATCATTATTATGATCATACATTCATTAATCTGCATGTTAATCATACTTATCTTATTAAGAAATAATCATCTACTTTTTATGGATCTGTACATTCATATAACCATATTAAGCAAATTCATGCTATTAGATATCTTGCACACATTTAAATTTATTAAACAAGTTTACACTTCATCACACATATATTCATATGGATTAACACTTTATAATTTACATCTGCATAATTGACTTATAAATCAAAGCAAAAGCTCATACGAGATATAATGGACAACAACATCTCCTGATATACAGTAGTGTCGCACTCGCGACAGAGACCGGTTCTCTTCCTGTCGCGCTTGTGACCCTAAATCATGCTAGCGACAGAAGCCAATTCTCCTTTGTTGTGTTCGTGCTAAGCCTTGTGCTCGTGACAGAACTCAACCTTGTGATTTCCGCTTTACGGAGCCCTTGTATCGCACTCGCAACAAAGAGGAATTTAGTTCAAATCTCCTCTTCACTTACCTCCATTCATGCACTTTTCCCATACCTCAAATATTGGACATATAAATCCATATTCAAAATATTAATCAATCAACTTGCAAAATGAAGTGCAAAATGAGTATTTGAAAGGCCAAAACGGTGAAAGGTTACGGCGGGTAAGGGTCCATACCAACCGTGAGGCCTCAAAGAAAAAGAAAGGCCATCACCCAACCTGTTCTGTCACGAGCGCGACAGAGGCCCCTAAAATGCAACTCGTCCAGAAACAGGGCATTAACGACAGCTTCCATAACTCCAACTTTTATCGCCTAAACCAACCTCTAGACCTCATTTTTAGGCAAAGTGGTCTTCTAAAGATTTATTTCCCTATGTTTTTCCTTTTTCAACCAAAATTTACATCCAACCCTTGAAACTTGACAAAATCCATCTTGTAGCTTAAATCAAGGAAAGGACATAAAGAAGGAGGAGAAGAGATTCTCTCCCCCGCTTTTCCTCCTTTGTCGACCAATAAAAGAAAAATGGCCCAGAAGACAGCTCCCTTAGCTTTATCAAAGCAATTAATTTATGATTATCCTCAATACCACTTATCACCACTTTATTAGTCCAAAGAATTTTTTATGCCAAACTTCCTTTTTAATCCTTCAACTCTTATTTCTTCTTGCATTTGACATATAACTTTATTATTCTCAACATTGGCCTACATAATTAATTTATTCCTTCAATTTAGTCCATAAATGTGAAATACCTAAATTACCCTCAGTCTTTTTAATTAATACCGAACACGTCCTCAACTACATTTAACAATTTTAATCCATCAATTACACATTTCAATCACTTTATACTCCAAACACTTATGAATCCAACTAGGGTATATGTCGGGCCCTTACACAATATCCCTTAATTTCCATGAAATCTGTATGGATGTATAATTATGTAGGTTATGTATATGTGTATATGATGCACGTTTAATTTAAATTAAAGTTATAAGCATGTAATTGGAGGTTAAAAATGATGAATTAAATGGTTAAAATTGAACGAACCAAATTGGAATGTAAAACCTTAGCTTGGCCGAATAGGGACTTAGGGTTTAATGGTATATACTTTGGTGCCTTATGACATATAAATATGTATTTATGTTAATTAGTATGCAATTTAAGGGAATTAATGATAATTGATGAAAGAATAAATTTAAAGATAGAATTAACACCTTGGCCGAATGTTTAACCAAAGAATATCATTGTGTATTTTGTTAATCTAGTGAAAGTAATGATAGAAAATAAGTACAGAATTAAATTGAGTGTATTCTAAATTATTGAGAATTTTTGAAGCTTAATTAAAAATAAAGTAGATTGGTTTTGTGTTATGATTTAAGTGAAACTAGGGGAATATAATGTTTAAAATGAAATAATGATATAAATAAAGATAAAAATAAATAGTTAGAATAAAAGTGAAATTAATGGAAAGAGAAATAAAAGTAGATATAAAGTATATTGGCTAAATGAAGTAATTATGTAAATTGTAGATTAATTTGATAACTTAGTGAATATAACATCTTGGAAATAATTTAGAAAGTAAAAATTGAATATATAGTAAGTCGTTGGGAAATGTTAGAATTTAATTAAATATATTTTAGTATGGACAAATGTTATGTCTGAAGTGAATAGTATTAAATATGTGTTATCAAGATATAATGATAGTGTAAATAAGTTAAAAATAAATAATTGCTAACATGAAAACTGAAATAGATAGGAAAAGAAATAAATATGATATTAACACCTAAATTAGCCAAACGGTATGCTAACAAAACAATAAGAACTCTTATCTAAGTTATTAATTTAATGGTGAACTAAAATAATTGCTATGAAAATGTAATGTAGTATAATATTGATAATTTGAGAATGAAAAGCAATGGTGATAATTGCAAATAGAAATGTGTATGTATATATGGGAATTAATGGGTGTTAAAGTGTTTATATAAGTATGAATTATAATTGTTAATTCGAGTGTTAACAATGAAGCATTGTATAGGTATGTGAAAAGTGTATGATTATATATAATGCAAATGGAATGGTATATATTGAAAGAATTGAATGTGAAATTAAATTGACAAATAAATGTAAATTAAAATGATTGTAATTGCCTTTATTAGTGGTCTGGTGGTTAATCTAGCTCAGGATATATATAGCTAGCCATAGGGATTCTATAACGCGGTAGCGAGTCATGACAACTCACAATAATAGGCCAATAACGGTCTATTAAAATGATTGGAACATTGGAATGTTAAATGTAAATGCTCTATGGCCCTTCGGGATCATTCTGTATTGTTCTGGACTGTGGGGTCTGCATCTCGCATATCCGGTTCAGAGATTCTACCAGGTGCCACTAGGGGCAAAATTGTAAAAGTGATGTAAAAATGTTATAAGTGAATAAAATTGAGTAGATGAGAGTTCACATAAGAAAATGAGTGAAAAAGGATTAACTTGAGAAAAGAAAAAGGCCTTAATGATTAAATGGTAAAAATGCTTGTTTAATATTTAATAAGGCCATATAAGATAAAATACAAAATAATTGGTAAAATAATTAAATTGATTATTGTTCAAGGACTAAAATGTAAATTGATATGAAAGTGATATTTTGAATACTAATTGGTAATTTTGTAAGTATAATAATGAATCGAATGCAAAAATTAGCTAGTGGCATTATTGAAAATAAGTGGTTTTGAATGAGCAATATTGAGATTATTGTAAAAAGAAAGGTCAAAATTGTAAGTTAACTGATATGAAAAGTTTAAAGTATAATCAAGTAAAAAAGCCAAAAAAAAAAGTAAGAACAAAATAGTAATTTTAAATGTTAAGAAATGAATTAAGCATGGCAAAATGATGACTAAAAGATAATTAAGGACATAAATGTAAATAATGAAAGTGTAAGTATTATAAGATAATTTAATATTATGATGTCCTGATTGAAGGACCAAAAAAAAAGGAAATTTGAACATGCACAAAATATATTTAATGAAATTAGTAAAGTTAAGTATATTATTAAGTAATGAATATTGACAATAATAAAAGTAATTTTTAATGTCAATATTAAGGACAAAGCTAATAGTCTTAGTAATGCTGATGATAGTAATAACATTTATATTGTGATTGTAAATAGTGATTTTGGAAATTGTTAGGAAAGAAAAGGATAATAAAGTTATATTTGGAGTGATAAGTTAAAGAAATAATTTGAGATTAATTAATTAATTAGAATGGTAAAATGAAATAATTGGTATAACTAATGTTAATAAGGACTTAACTATATAGATGTAAAATATGAAACTTAATACTTTTAAAGTATGATATAGATAAGTTTATTAGAGTAATATTAAATGATAAAATGAATAGTAATAAAATATAAATGTTAAAGATATTTATGGTAATACAACAATGTTATTAGAGAAAGAAGTATAAGTAATAGATATATATTATTGGACATAGAAAATGAAAATAATAATATTAATAAGTAAATGAAAGTGTTAAGAAAAGTTAATAATAGAAAAAAAATGTTAAATGTTAAGATTGTAATGCTAATAATAAAAGAAGTATAAAAAAAATGTTATTAAGGAATAATAAAGATAATTCTGAAACAGTAATGAAATGATTAACTTAATAATAACTCATATGTTAAGGTTTGAATGAAAGTTATTATGTAATAATAGATTAAGAATTGATTAAATTTATATATTATTAAATTGTTGTCCCCATGATAGGCCATGGTATTGTCTGCTTTGCAGGAGGTTAGGCAAAGTATATAGCCATTGTACTGTCGAAAATTAATTAAGTGAATAGTAACTTAGACAGTTATAGGTCAATCGGCAAAGATTACACTTAGGTAATTAATAAAGTAAATGTTAAGAGAATTAGTTAAGTTAAAGAATAGTAATACAGGTAACAATGGGAGAAGTCTAGCAATGACTAATGAATAGAAAATAAAGTATAAGCAGTGTAAGGGAAGTTAAGAAGATAGTATTATAAATTAGAGGTGTTATGGTACTAAAGTAAATATTAAAGTAATTAGTGAAATCGACAAATCATTAGATAACTAGAACTAAAATATTAAAGTATAGAAATGGAAATTGTTACAAATATAACGTTAATCGAATTAAAAAAAAAAAGATTTAGTAAATTATGAATTAAGACATAAAATAAGTAAAAGTTTTAAAGAAATTATGTTAATACAGTTTAATTCAAGAGATATACTTGTATATATGTATTCATGTGTGTATAGGTTGGAAAATTTGGGATATGTATCGACCACTGAGTATTTTAATGCTCAGCGCGTAGAATTATTTCTGTGCACAGGTTTGGAAGCTAGAGTATTAGAAGTGGCCGAGATTCCAGTAATGTTCGAGGATAGTCAAAGATGGCAAGAATGGAATTATAGACATGGCATGTATATGATAGTGGTAGATGAAGTTGAGAATATGTAAGATCTGGTTTATCATATATAATCTATTTAAATAAAGAGTTTTAGTGGACCTGTGATTGGAATGTTATATTGTTATGGTTGTTGATATATGTATATTATAGATAGAAAAAAAAAATTACCAACCTGTTTAGCTTAGTGTACTTCATAATGTTGGCATTTTGTGTCATCCGAGGTAGTTCGACTCTGTACGTATAGTACTTTGATCTAAGGGTGTTACACAATATATATATTCCTCAACCAAAAACAATAGCCAATAACACAGTAATCTCAATATTTGCATAAAAGCATCATATCATATCCATACACAATTCATAATACAAATTCCATTAACAACTCATACGTATGTTTTTAAACTTCATATATACATATTTTTGCATGTCATTCCCTTTTTCTATACATGAGTTCTCATAAATATACACATATACAATTCCCATGCATATACATGCCCATGTCTAAAAATTCACAGTTTACATGCCTAATACTACATCTTTCAAAATTTTGCCTTTTTAAGTTACCTGCTCCGTCTTAACTTTTCGCTTCAAACACTTGCATGCCGTAAAAGAACTATGCGCTAAGCAACTAGTGCTTGATGTCGAATACACTACTATAAACATACATGCAATTACACATACATACACTTTAACATACATATATATTTTATGTACCAATTTTTTTTATAAATTTAATTTCTTTTATTTTCATTCATAACTAATTTATTATTTTTTTGTTTTATTCCATAATTTCTTATTTCCATTAATTAATTACACTTTTACTTTTAATAATATATTTACTGTTTAGAAATTTTCATAATTCCACTAATATTCCAATTTGATTTATAATTACCATTTTTACCCTGAAATCTTTTTTTTGACCATTATGTCCCCGTTTTTATGATAAATCACTATTTATCAGTTAAATTCATGTTTTATCTTATAATTATGATTTTACCCTATTATTCTTATTTTATCACATAATTAGGGTTTTATCCTTATTAACCATATTTCATCATATAATTACAATTTTACCCTTTATCTTAATATTTTTTCACATAATTACTGTTTTGCCATAAAATTTTACTTTTAATGCAAATTTACCATTTTACCCTTATAGTTTATAATTGTATTATATATTTGTCATCTTATTTCTTGAATTTACATTTTTTTATTTACCTTACATATTCTTTTCCTTTTTTGCACCATTTCGTGCCATTACACATATTGTTTATTTCTAGATTCACATTTTTCAACTCATATACTTATGCTTATTCTTTTAGCACATTTCTTTAACATTGTTCATAACATAAACCCCATGTTCTATTCTTACATCAATTCGGTCAAGGATTGAAATTTATCATTGCGTTTCTTTCTTATCTTTTCACCAATTTCTTCTTATTAGTTACTAAAATGAGTTCCATAAATAAACATGAAGGCTTCATATTACATATCATTCGACCATTACATGAGTTGGTCATACCATATTCTTTTCTTACACTCAAGCTTAATTTCTCTATTTATTTAGCCCTAATTTCATTTATTTAACTTCAATTCCTTAAAATTTCAAACATTTAACATAAATCCCATAGTAAAATAATGTGTGTTCTAAAGCAAGTTTGCTAATTATTCATTATTTCTTGAAATTTAGCATTTCCTACACATTATTTTTACTTCAATTACAATTTCATAAACTTAATTTCAATTAACCCCAATATTATTTACATACACATATTTACACGTACACATCAAAAATATAAAAAAATAAAAGTAGATTGTATCCACTAACCTTATTTTCATTTGCTCCTTACTTAGTTCTCCTTTTCTTCTCTTTTCCTTTATTTTTTGCTGAATATACACCATAAAAGTTTCACTCAAAACTTATTCCATTTTAGCAAAATTTGTATGAATAATGTCTTTTTACACCTAATTGTACCCAAAACTAAATACAATCTTAAAATCACACTTACTTGGATAAATTTTGCTTAGCTTATTTTTTAAAATTTCTGTCAATTTCTTCACTAATTCATGCTCATGAGATAGTAGGAAGCTTGATTAGGACTTAGGAATTAATTTGGGAGTGAGATTTGCTTGATTTTTGGTGATTTGATGAAGAAAAACTGGAGGAGAAAGTGAGGGAAGTGTCTTGGGCCAAGGAGGGAGGAAATGGAGGGGGAATGTTGAAAAATATGATTTTTCTCCCTTATATACACATAAATGGATGGCTAGGATTTAATCTATACTATTTAATCCAATGGTCATAATTAAGCCATATGTTAATCTCCTATTAATCCCACATTTTCCTTATATAATTTTTCATGAAAATGTGTCCATAAATATAAAAAATATTCCTTTAGGTGCATAAATTTTTTTAGGTCAAAACGATGTTGTTGCTCTAAATTTTTTGATCTGGTAGTAATTTTACGATCTGGTAATTCACTTTTCTGTCTAAATTTATTTTAATTTTTACCTTCAAAAATCCCATTCTATCATTTATAATGGATTCTCATGCTCAAAGAAATTTTTAGAAGTCCTAGATAATTTTTTTTTTAGCCTTGGTCAAAGTACCGAGTTAAAAGTACATTATTCAACCTGAACTTGCTACTTATTTTTATTTTTTACTTTTAAAGCCATATTTTAACTCAAATTGCATCCTCGGACTTTCTATGAATTTTAATTTTTAAAGCTCAAAAAATGTGCATTACGGTCCCGAGTGGTACTATTCATTCTGGGTAGAACTATTCACAGTTCGAAAAGTACTATTAACGAAATCAAAATTTTTGGGGCGTTACATTCCTTCTCTACTAATTAAAATTTCATCATCGAAATTTACTTGAGTGAAATAGCTATAGATATTGATGTCTAATCATCTCTTCTAGCTCCCACATAGCTTCCTCGACATTGTGGTGAGTCCAAAGTACTTTGAGTAGAGGAATCTATTTATTTATCAGCTACTTGATTTCTGTTACAAGAATTCTAACTGGCTCTTCATCATGAGTCAAGTCAGACCTTATCTGCACTTCTCCTGGTTGAACTATATGTCTTAGGTTGGATCTCTACCTTCGTAGCATAGACATATGAAAAATATTGTGAATCCTCTCGAGTTCAGGTGGTAAAGCTAGCCTATAGGACATTGGTCCCACACGCTCTAGGATCTCTTATGGGCCAATAAACCTAGGGCTTAACTTACCCTTCTTCCAAACCTTAGTATCTTCTTCCAAGGCGACACCTTAAGAAATGCTCTTTCTTCAACCTCAAACTCTATGTCCTTCCTCTTCAGGTTTGCATAGGATTTTTGGCATTTAGATGCAACTTTCAGTCTATTATTGATCACACGAACTTTCTCCTCTATTTCTCAGATTAGATATGATCTAACCAACTTACTTTCACTGTTCCATCCAACATAAGGGAGTTTTACACTTTCTTCCATATAAAGCTTCATAAAGTGCCATTTGAATGCTTGTCTGATAATTATTCTTGTAAGCAAATTTGACTAAGGGAAGGTATCTTTCCCAGTTGCCTTCAAAATCCAACACACAACTTCTCAACATATCTTCAAGCACTTATAACATAAGGTATGGGTTTAGCTCTAAAATTTATTGCCATGCATATCTTATCAATAACATTTTAAAGTTTACCTAAATAACTCTTTCTGACTGTCCATTCATTTGTGGATGGAAAGCAGTGCTAAAGTAGAGCCTTATACCTAGTGCTTCTTACAACTTCTTCTAAAATCGGGATGTAAACCATGGATCCTTATTTGATATGATGGAAGATGGCACTTCATGAAGTCTGATGATCTCGTTGATGTATATCTTTACCAACTTTACTAGTAGGCAGTCAACTCTCATTAGTAAAAAGTGAGCAGATTTCATCTATTTGTCGATTATCACCTAGAAAGTATCATGCTTCTTCCAGTAAGTAGATCAATGATAAAATCCATTATGATTCAGTCCCATTTCCACTCTGGTATTGAAATAGGCTGTAATAATCCAGAGCAAAATTGATGCTCTATTTTTACTTGTTAGTGAATGAAGCACTTGGTGACAAAATCTGCTATATCTCTCTTCATACCCTGCCACCACTAATGTGTTTTTAAATTTTGATACATTTTGATGCTTCCTAGGTATATATCATAGCTACTACTGTGTGCTTCTATCATGATGTTCTTTTTTAAATTTACATCATTTGGTACACATATTCTCCCTTTGTAATATAGGTAGTTGTCAACACCTAAGGAGTAATCACTTTCTTTCCCTTCCTAAGTTTGCTAAGTGATCAAAGCTAACCATTAATCTTGCTTCTGGTTGGCTTTAACCTATTGTAATAGGTCAGACTTAAGTTGCATTTCGGCCACAATAGGTCTATCTTTTGCAATTGACAACCTGACATTCATAATCCTTAAAGTTATGTAAAGCAATATTAGATGATTACTTTTTATATGAGTATTACTATATATATTGAAGGAAATTATGTGTATTGTTCAATGAATTACCTACCATATATTTTCAGCTAAATGCATCGGCTACCACATTTTCTTTGCCAAGGTGGTAGTCAATGAAGTAGGCATAATCTTTAATAAGTTCAAGCCATCTCCTTTGTCTTAAGTTAAGCTCCTTTTGAGTAGGCAAGTATTTCAAACTCTTGTGATTTATGTAAATGTAGTATTTCTCTCCATAAAGATAATGTCTTCAAATCTTCAATGCGAACACAACGGCTGAAAGCTCCGAATCATGAGTAGGGTAGTTACTTTGATGTGTTTTAATCTACCGGGATGCATAGGCAACTACCTTACCTTCTTGCATGAGCGCATAGCCTAAGCCAATCCTAGAAGCATCACTGTAGATCACAAATTCTTTTCCATATTCAAGTTACGTCAACATTGGTGCTTCAATCGGCATACTTTTAAGCCTTTCAAAGCTCTTTTGGCATTTGTCAGTCCATTCAAACTTGACATTCTTTTATAGCAACTTGGCAAGTGGTGCTGCAATCATAGAAAACCCTTTTACAAATCTTTTATAATAGCTTGCGAACCCAAGGAAGCTTTTTATTTCAGTAACACTCTGGGCATTTTCCACTGTAAGATGTCTTCAATTTTCTTTGGATCCACCTTAATACCCTCCACTGATATGATGAGGCCAAGAAAAAAAACTTCATTGAGCCAAAATTCACATTTATTGAGCTTGGCATACATCTTCTTGTCTCTTAATGTTTGCAAAACTACCCTGTAGATGCTTGTCATGTTCTTTTGGATCTTTAGAAAACACCAAAATATCATAAAAAAACTACTATAAATTGATCCAAATACGAATGAAAAATTCGGTTCAATAAGTCCATAAAGCAACTGGGGCATTAGTGAGTCCAAAAGGCATAACTAAGAACTCGTAATGCCCATAACTAGTTTAAAATGCAGTCTTGGGAACATTTGTCTCCTTAACTTTGAGCTGATGGTACCCTAGTCTTAAGTCAATTTTGGAGAATACATATGCACATTTCAACTGATCAAACAATTCTTCTATCCTGGGCAGTGGGTACTTGTTCTTAATCGTCATTTTAATTGTTTGCAATCAATGCACAATTTATGTGTAACACCCCCATCGCCGTCCCCGTTGGAAGGACACCGACGGACGCGCTACACGACGCTCACATATACAGATATACACATGCACAATGCGGAAGCATACGTTCATACATAACATGCATACAGAAATACGGATTAATTAAAAACTTACCTTACCTGCAGGCACGGACTGATCATGCAATAACTTATGCACACACAGACACTAAGCTGAAACATACACAGAAGCATACATATAACCATTCAACGGAAGCATCAGTGAAATAATAAAACAAAGGAATAACTAAACATCTAAACATAAAGACATACTAACTATTACATTCCCAAAAGAAAACTCAAGAATGAAAACATAATAATTACATATACAATACTACAGAATTACAAAAGCTGAAATACAGAAGCTGAACAAAAATACAGAACTTCTAACTCCTACGTGGCCGACCCTGCAGAAGCGCGACTCGAACAGAACCAAACCTGCCACCTGCACGGAAAGGAAATCCGTGCTAAGCGATAAACGCTTAGTGGGGAGAACACACAAGAATATGGACGGCCATTCACAATGGTCGCCAAGGCATAATACATTCAAATGGCAAATGCGGATATTCATAGCATATCAATAATCAGGCTGCACAATAAAGGCATTCAATTCAATACTCACAAACGAACCATAACTTCATGATCAGGATAGACTAAAACAGACATAATACAATACACATTACAAGCATCACCATGCTGAACCACATACTATATCTCATGCATAAACCTACATGGGTATCAAATGATAGCATCTTACCATGCGGAGTCACAAGAGCTATACACATGCATTAAATATCACTAAGTACCCACGCCTGAACTGACAACCCAATCATCATGTTAAGCATACACACTAGTCAAATATCCAAAGGATAACATTTAGAGCATCACAATACCGCTGCGCAACTCTAATATATATTAAGCATCGAGCAGAAACATTCTGATAACGGAGACTGAAGGCATAACCACTTAGTATTACATTCATATCATCATCATGCAGAGAGTACATTAATCATCACATACTTACCATCACAGCTGCTTCGTTTCACAAGCTAATATATTAACAAAACATGTTTAAGTCACATACATAAATTCTCTAGTCGCATCATAATCACAGCATTCAGAAACTTATAACAAATTACATGACGAGTACGGATAATCATGTTAGATATAAAGTCATGCTTATTTAAAACAAACATACATTCTGAAGCCCATAATCACATTCATATACACATAAACTGATTCCTGAGATCTTTATCATAATCAAACGGATATCACATTCATATAATTATTTCAAAGTAATACAAACCAGTAAAGCACCTGCTGACTCACAATAGTGGATAACGAGTGTACTGAACTGATTAGTACCTTACGGGTACAAGTCGACTGAAGGTACCTTACGGGTACGAATCGAAAACCATTTTATTTATCACAAAAGCATTTTACTGATGGGGGATCTTAACCCGATCCAAATTCATTAAAAAGGGACCACGAGGATCCGTACTGAGGGGGGTTCGCGAGGAACCAAACGGGGGACCTGATCAGGGTCCAATACGTTCAAAGGGCGCTGCAGCTACTGAAAGACTCTATTAGGCATGCCTAACTATCCACTAGACTGACTCTCGCAGGTCATGCATAAAATAATACACATTCCGAATCGCACAACGTATAAATATATATATAAATATATACATCATGCATAAATCAGAGTACGATAGACATATAAATATGCTCATAAGGTTGGTCATATCTCATACATTCCCATTGCAAAACATAAGACAGTCAATATACTTAACATTTAAACACTGTTCTAAAACATGCCAAGAATCAGGTATAGAAACACTATCATACCAATGATTATCAAAACATAATCCTAAACATGCATTAGGTGAAGATACTAGGCATAAACCATGCATAGTCCCAATTACATTTAACATAATACAATGAGTTCAAAGGCTACAGCATAATATCAATCAAAGCTTACACAAGTCATATTATGCCAATGATCAAAAACACATAACCTAAATCATGAAATGATACTATATATTTCTAAGCATGGCAGATTACTCTTAGAGCAGAATTCAATCAAAGATATGCATAACATATTGCTAATCATAACTGAAATAAGCTAACCAATCTGATGAGCAAATAAGATAGCACTCAATAGAGGAAAGAGCCAATTAATAATAAAACTAGTCACGATAAACAAAGCAAAACAGAAAAGCCATACAGGAGCATATAACAGTATGACATAATTTATACAGTAGTGAAGACCCATACAGAGGAGATAGGAAATTCATTTTGGTTAAAACTGGGCAAAAATCGGAAAAAGGAGCTTAAGAGGAGCCGGTCACGAGTCGTGTCACGACTCGTGCCTGACCTCACAGGAGGGTCACGGCGTGACCTAGTGTCACGTCTCGTGACCTGCTAGAGAGTCACGGGACGTGACTCTATGTCATGCCTGTCCTCACAAGAGTCACGCCGTGACTCTAAGTCACGAGACGTGACTTTCCTCAGAGGAGTCACGCTTCGTGTCTTGGAGTCACGTCTTGCCTCTCACATGCGTCACGTCGTGACTCTAAGTCACGAGACGTGACTTCCCTCTCACAGAGAGAGGAGTCACGCTTCGCGGCTGGAGTCACGCTTTGCCATTCACAAGGGTCACGTCGTGACCCTAAGTCACGAGACGTGACTTTCCTCTCACAGAGAGAAGAGTTATGCTTCGCAACTGGGAGTCACGCTGCCCTTCACATGAGTCACGTCGTGACTCTGAGTCACGCGACGTGACTCGCCTCACACAGAACTGGAACTGGAACCGGAAATTCTACAGAGATGCGATTTTCCATTCCCAGTTACCCAGAACTCCAAGAACTCGATAAATTCATTTTCAATCTCATTCAAAACACTACCAAACTCATCTTACCTTTCAATCGGTCTTCCAAACATCAATTTGACATAAAACCAGCTTAATCCATCAATTAAAACAATCAAAACCATGCATAAACACATTTAATCCATTTAAGAACATAAACCCTAAAAGTTACAGTAGATTCAAAACACAAACTCAGAACTTCCAAATCAATACTTGTCATGCATTACTAACACATTTACTCACTTAATCATGCATGTACACATTCTAAACCACATCAATTTCCAGAAATGCAAACACATAAACATCCTAAGTGAGATTTAGGGCAGAAACACAAAGAACTTCAAATGCAGTAAACAGAGCTCCCAAACCTCAAAATGACGACCCAAAATCAGGCTTCAAAATCAATCCTCAATCCTTTCCTTGCCTTTACTTTGCTTCTTCATGCACTCCAAAGCTTGCACAACAACACCCACAATTATTCTTCAAACCCTAACTCAATCAAAACCAAAACCAGGAGAAAGAGAAGAAGAAGAAGAACAGAACTTAGAAACTCCAACTTACCTCTTCAAGGCTGACCCAAAACTCAACCAATGCACACACAACTCCAAGCCAAATGAAAGTGAAAGGAAAAGCAGAGAAGGAAGAAGAGAAGAAGAAGGAGGAGCGTGAGAGAGGGACGAACGGGAAATGCAATCTCTGTTCCCTCTCTCTCTTTCTCTTTCTTTTCTTTTTCTTCTTTCAATGCTCACCTAAAAACCCACATGGCAGATCCTAATACGACCACACAATCCACTTAACCTTTCCAAAACAAGGTACCATACCCTCACATGCACCCAAACCTTTCCTTAATAACTATCTTGTCTTAATGCTCTTTAGTCCTTAAACAATTACACTTCACTCACTTACACAATTCTTTCTTAACAAACTTAATTAACTTTTCAATTAGGTCCTTAACACTCCAAATTCCCAAACACAATTTACCGAAATACCCTTCCGAACCCGACTTCGCATGCACAATCCGACCAGGGCTATTTTGGGGTGTGACAACTGACTTGTCCTTCTTTTTAACAAACAGCACTGGTGCTCTCCACAATGACACACTAGGGTGAATGAAGACATTATCAAGCATTGCAATTGTATCTTAAGTTCTTTAAGTTTTACTGGTGCCATCCTATAGGGAGCTATGGAGATAAGTGTTGTCCCAAGGGCTACATCAATGGCAAATTTGTAAGGCCCCAACTTGTACCCTAGTCGTTTTAAACACTATGAGGGTACAAGAGTGGCCTAAGTTATGCAATTGGTTAAGAATTGGTGTTTGGGACATAATCAGTATTAACTGAAAAGTCAGGGTTAAAATGGTCACTTAACCCATATGGACTAAATTGCATTAAATAAGTTATTCTATATGTCAATACATGATTTAAGTTAAATTGAATGGTTAATAGATGATTTAAGTTGAGTCAAAGAACCAAAAAAGATATTAAAATGGGCAACCAATCATGGAGTGACAATTGAATGGATGAGATTTAAAGAGGGATTAGGAGGATAAACATGACGCCTAATGTCTGCCCCTCTTTTTCCCCTCATTTCAGCCATCTCCTTCCCTTTATAAACTCATTCAAACCTCCATTCAATTGTTGCTCTATTGCCACTTAAGTTAGACAATTAATTCAAGTGTGTGTGTGCAAGTTAAAGAGGTAAGTTGGGAACTCTTCTCTTCTTCTTTTTTTTCTACCATGAGCTAGGGATTGAGAATTGTGATTTTTTTTATAATTGATGAATTATGGTACTATTTGTAGAAGAGAAAGCCATTGGAGATAAAGGGAAAGAGATAGTGGTTGAAATAGGAGCAAATTGAAGCCAAAGAAGAGTAAGAAGAAGGTTTGGGAACTTTTATGTTATTGCATATTATATGATAAATTTGTTACATTGGAATATAAATCATTTGGGTTGAAATTATTGTTAATTGAGTTGAATTAATTGAATTTAGGGCATGACAAGTTTCAAGGGAAACTCTGCTAAAATTTTTGTCTGACCTATAGTGTTTATTTTGCATATGAGTGGAGTTATACAACTCCAAATTGCATGATTTTGGTGAGATTAAAAATTAAGACGTAAATTTGCATTTTTACTAGAAATAGCCTTGGGCTGATTCTAGCTTTAAGGGTTCTCAAAATGAGCTTAAACTTAATTTAGGGGTTTAGCCACCCCAATGGGAACAGTCTGGATTATTTAGGCTATATCTGGAGTTTTAGATATTCTATTGACCTAAAAATTATTCCATGGGAAAGCTAACATGTAGGGAATAATTGTTTAGAATGGCACTTTACCTAAAAAGAGTGTTTATCAACCATTTAGGAGTGTCCAAGGTAAGTGAGATCTGTAGCCCTACCGAATTCTAGGTTTGCATGCAATAAAATAGGGCTACATGACGGTAAGGTTTCCCCGACCGTCGTGCAAAATGGTTCTGTCCCGTTATTTTTGCCTAAAACTAAGGCCACACGATAGTTAGAGATTTTCTGACCACCGTGTGAATGCCTTTACCTCCATGTAAAATGTTCATACCGCTGTGTAAAACCATTCTGGATAGCATTTTTTTGGAATCTTTTATATTCATCAGTCTAAACGGCTGTCAGGAACACCTGACCGCTGTGTGTCATGGTCTAACCGCAATGTGGTATTTTGTGACTATCGTGTAAAGACATTCTGTTTTCAACGTAATGTTTGCATACAGGGCTACACGGCGGTAAGGATTTCCTGACCGCCATGTGACCCTCCCAACTTTGCTTTATATATTGTTTTGCTCCTTTTATTTGGGATGATTCTTGATGGGCACTCAATATAACTGGAAATGATAATTAGTAACGTATGCAATATCATTGATTATTCTTTAATATGATGATATGTGTGATTAATGTAAACCTAATAATGCGATTTAAATTAATAGCCTACAATAATCAACTCGTGGATAGGTAAGCATGCCTATAGGGTCTATTGTCGCTACAACCTATGCGTTTGGATCCCTATGTGTTTTGGGTCCTAATGGATCCCTATGTGTTGATGGATCTTGCTAAATCCCTATGTAACAACCCAAATTATACCCTAAAAGGATTTATAGTGTAATTGTATTGTAAGGGTGTTATAGTAATTGGATTAAGTGGGAATTTATGAGTTTATAAGGATGTAATTGAAAGGAATTGAAATTAGCTTGATAGAAAAGTAAAGTAATTGTAAAGTAGAATTTCGATGGAGGGACTTAAGAGAGAATTGCCGTGGACTTGTAAAGGAAGTTTGCTTGAGTGGGACACTTATCAAGAGAGGCTTATATGGTAAGAAATGAAAAGTGGCACATAGATTGGTACATGCAATATAAAGGGTTTTAGTGGGAATTTATGTCCCATTTCTTGCATGTGGTCCAGTTTCTTCACTTCTCATCTTGCTCTTGATTTTCTTTGATGTTTCTTCTTCATTTTCGGCTTTTGTTCTTCAATTGGTAGTTTAATTTCTGCAATTGGATGGGTTAAAATGATTTTCATGTGAAGTAAAGAAGGTAAGTGCAATTTGGATTAGTGTGGTCTTTTTCTACTCAATTCTTCTTAGTAAGTGTTTTGAGTTGGTTGGGTTAGTGGACTAACAGTGTATGTGTGAATTTGGGGTTTTGCAAGAAGCATTGGACAAAAGGAAAGACAAGGGCAAGGAGAAGGTGTGACCTTGAAGAGTAGAGTTTCCAGCTGCACTTTTGAGGTTGGGATCGTGTGCCATTTTAATGAATTACATGTGTTGAAATTGAGATAATTGTTATGTTAAGTAGTAGATGCATGTTAAGTTTGAGTACTTTTTGAGTAATGCATGTGTTGTTAGTTGAGATAATGTTATTTGAAGTTCTGCTATTAGATGTATGTTTGAATAAATGGTAAATTGGTGTGCTTGAATTAGTGTTATAGTTCATTTAAGGGTTGGAGTCAACTTTGCTATTGTTGCATGTTAAGTATGTACAAATTTTACATATAGAGTACATGTTATGATTATTATGTTTAATGGTTATTTGATTGTGTTTATTGTTGAGATAGAGTTTAGTAGTGTACAAGGCATGATTTTGAAGGTTATGCATGTGAATTTGGAGTTGGTATGTGAAGGTTGTGCATGAATGGGTTGTGTGGCTTGGAGTTGAACATTTAGTTCGGTTCTATCGCAAGTGCGATAGAATGCTCCTTGGGCGAGGTTTAAGTTGCCGAGCTTCCTCGCATGGGCAAGTTCAGTAGTTGGTCTGCTCTGCCGGGCTTCACCGTAAGCGTGAGCTCAGTCGCGGGTGCGACAGAAGCTACTTTAGCATTCTATCGCGAGTGCAATTTGGTCCGCATGCACAACATCTGCATGTGTTAGGTTCTGTTGCGAGCGCGACAAGGGTCACGAGCACGACACTGTGCAGTGTTGGGAATGTAAGTCTTTTGTCCTCATTTGTGTGTGGTATTGCATTGGAATGTGTTTGATCATGCATAATTAAAGCTATATGTATTATATATATGAATTATATGCTTGATGGGATGATTAGTTTGTACATGAATGGAATTGATATGTAATCATTATTGGATACATGAGTGAATGCAAAGTATATGATATAGTGACTAGAGCTATATGTAAAGCCTGAAGGGTCATGGTAGTGGATAGATAAGCATGCTTATAAAGGACTAGTGTTTTACAGCTGCTAGTGATTGGTCCGCAAGGGTCTAGTGTTTGTTACCCTTGGGTAACTAGTGATTTGAGACTTCGGTCTCTAAATGTTTGATACTGCTAGTCAGTATCTAGTGCACCCATATCCACCATTAATGAGAACTCAGGCTATGGCTTTAGCTATTGTATGATTGTGTTTGAGCAAGTAAAGTTGGGATCTATCATATATTTATGAATGTGCAATTGTTATTTATGTTCATGCTGATGTATATGTCCATGCTTATTGATTTATATTGCTAGTGTGTATGCTTGAATATGTATATATGTATTGTTGTGATTTCGTGAGAAGTCTTTGCATCTGTATATCCCCACTAAGCATTATCTGTAACACCCCAACACCACCCCAGTAGTTTGAGCCTGTCCGTGTCTGTATGTGTGTATTTGTATGTGTTGCATGTATGTGTTTAATTGGATTATTTATTTAATTTATGTATATTAGTTGAGAAGAGGAGATAGGCTAGTGTAGGGTATGAGTGGATGTATAGAATTAAAGTATGAATAAGAGTTAGTTTAGTGTATATGATATTGTATGGGAGTAGGGTGTGATATGGGACATATGTCTTATGGGGATGATGACATGTGGCTAAGTGAATAGAGTAACATTTAATGGGTTTGGTGAGAGAGAGAGAGATCAGCCTTTTCCCTTTTGAATCCCGTTCTTCTTTCTTCCTCACGCCATCTTCTTCTTTTCTTCTTCTTCTTTCTTTGTTCTTCCTTTTCCTTTGGACAATCTTGCTCCCTCTTCCTTAATTGAGTAATTAGAGTTGATTAGCTTGTGATTTTGAAGCTTAAAGGTGAGTAGGAGTTGTTGATGTCTTAGATTTCTTTCTCTTCCTCTTCTCTAGGTTTAAATATTTGTAAATTCATTTGTGGGTTGTTTTAGAATTGATCTTGATTGTTATGGGTTTGTGGTTCAGATGAGGCTCCTAGACCGGATAAAGGGAAAGGAATCGCTAGCGGGAGCGGAGCTCGCGAATAGGAGCTAAGGAGAAAAGGTTTGGGAACGTTTGTGTATTTTGTGATGTTTGTTTGAGAAATTTGATTGAGTTTGAATTTAATGAAATTTTAGGGTTTGTGTTCTTGAGGGACTTAGATGTGTTTATGCATGATGTTGATTGTGTTGATTGTGGAATTAAGTTATTGTTATGTCATTTGTGATGTATGGAAGATCTATTGGAAGGTAAGAGGAGATTTGAAGTGTTTTGAGCCATTTTGGAGTTAATTCTGATGAAATTCCCGTTCCCAGTGTGTGTGTGTGTCGTGATCAGCAAAGAAAAGAGAAAAAAAGAGTCTGTCACGAGTGGTGACGACTCGTGACAAGCAAAGTGAGTATGTCACGAGTGGTGACGACCGTGACGACTCGTGACAGAGGAGGCTTGTCACGAGTGGTGACCACCGTGACGACTCGTGACTAGCCAAAAGAGAGTCTGTCACGAGTGGTGACGATCGTGACGACTCGTGACAGAGGAGGCTTGTCACGAGTGGTGACGACCGTGACGAGTCGTGACAAGCAAGTGAGGTTTGTCACGAGTGGTGACGACCGTGACGACTCGTGACAGAGGAGGCTTGTCACGAGTGGTGACATCCGTGACGACTCGTGACCGGCCAACCACCCATTTTTTTTCTTGAATTTTTGCTCAGTTTTAACTTAATTGAATTTTCGTATCTCTTCTGAATGAACTTTTACTATTATATAAGTGATATCATGATTCTTTAGATGAATTGTATGATGTGCTCTAAAATATGGATTGAATGGTTTATGCATGACCTGCTAGAGTCTAGCAAGTGGATAGTTAGGCATGCCTAATAGAGTTATGTGTTGCTGCAGCTATGTGTACAACTTTGGACCCTGATCAGGTCCCCGATCGGATCCTCGCGATCCTTCTGTCTGAATCTTTCTTAAGATTCTATGTGAAAACAATTTGGAATATCATATAAAGAATGATTCGATACCTTCGGGTATCTATGTGTCCATAATAAGATATTGATACTCTTAAGTATCTATGTGTACTCGTTATCCACTCGTAATGATTAAGCAGGTGTCATTGTGTTTTGTACAAGAATCTTTGGATGAGAATACAAATATCTGAATTAATTATGTATGATTATATGCCCATAATTGTATTGTTATCATGTGTTTTCTGTTACCGTCGCTGTGAGTGGCAGTCATGCATTGTGTGTTTTCCCCACTAAGCGATTTCGCTTAGCACGGGTGTTTATCCGTGCAGGTGTGGAAGGTTTTGATTGCCTCGGGTTGGGCGTGTCGCATCGGGAAGGCCAACTCAACTAGAGATCGGGAGTGTTATAGTATAGGCTTTCCTTTATTTTGTAATGAATGTAATATTTTGTTAGCCCTTTTGAACAATGTATCTTGGGCTTTTGTATATTCGTTCTTCTTTTTGTAAATTGATGTAAGATGTAAAAACCTCTTTTATATATTAATAAAAGTATCCATTTTGTCCTGTGTCCCTCTTCTGTCTTTTAAAGTTTTTTTATTTATACCGGATATGTGATTCTGTTTGTGATGTTTGCATGTTTGTACTAGTGGGGTGTGACACTCCTATCTATCTTGGGTCCTTCTCGCTCCAATCGAGTAGAAGTATCCATGGTATAGGTTGGGGTGTGACATTAGGTGGTATCAGAGCACTAGGTTAGATGTTACTGAGTTTCAGTGTGTTAGTTAGATGTTAGAGTTGTGTTGGCCTGATGCGCACTGCGTTTATGTTTGTAGTTATGGAGTCCGCTCGTGGATCGCTTGAGGGGTCAGCGGAAAGTGCGAATCCCCAAGAGCAGGATCCCTCAGTTTCTGGTCCGGCTCAACCTCCTAGGGGGCGACCTGAGATGCCTATGGGACCAATGGAAGCGATGCTTCAGAGTATGACAAGGGTACTTGAAAGGGTAACGGCGCCAAGTGCACCTATTGAGAGGTTAAGAAAGCATGGTGCAGAGGATTTCTTTGGTACTGGTATAGATGAATCTAACAAGGCAGAGTTGTGGTTAGAAAAGACATCCAGAGTACTTAGGGAGATAAGATGCCCACCGGAGCAAGAAGTGGAGTGTGCTTTGTCTTTATTACAAGGTTCTGCTTATGATTGGTGGAGGTTGGTGGTTAGTCAACCGCAAGTCCCTGAGCTGATTACATGGGAGTTCTTTGAAGGTGAGTTTCAGAACCGGTATGTAACTAAAGCTTATAAGGATGCCAAGTGGGCGCAATTTCTCACTCTTAAGCAAAGAACAATGTCTGTGGCTGAGTATGAAGATGAGTTTAACAAGCTTAGTAAGTATGCGCCGCCAAGGGTTCTCTCAGAAGAGTTCAGATGTCAGCATTTTGAAGCAGGCTTAAATGAGTCATTGAAGGTGATGTTAATTTCATTGATGTCGGCTCCTAATGTGAGGTATTATCAGTTGGTTCAAGCAGCATTGAGGGCGGAACGTTCGGAGAATATATTGAGAGAAAAGGCTCAAAGAAGAAAGTCTGCAAGAGGTGGCTCTTCTTCAGGTAAGAGGCCGAGGGAATCGCAAGGAAACTTTGCTGATGAATCTACCCCTAGTCCGGCCCCTAGAGGGAGGAGACAGGGTTCTTCAAGGGGATCGGGTTCCGGTAGAGGAGATGGCCCTCCCAGATGTACCCATTGTAACAAGCAACATTGGGGTGAGTGTCGATGGTTAACGGGAGGCTGTTTCAGATGTGGTTCTACGGACCATTTACTTGCAAATTGTCCGAGTCGATATGGAGATCCTTCGGGACAACAGGAAGGGAGTCGAGCTGGATCTAATGTACCCCAAGGAAGTCGTAATCGGGGTAGAGGAAGGGGTCGAGGTGGACGGCCTCGAGATAGAGAAGCTTCAGAATCAGTAGATCGCCCTGTACCATCAGCTGGCAGGGCTTATGCTATGAAGGCCCGAGAGGAACAGAATGCTCCTGAAGTGATTGCCGGTAAGTTCTCTTTGCTTGATTCTGAAGTTTATGTTTTGATTGACCCGGGCTCTACCCATTCTTATGTGTGTTCTGGTAAGTTGTGGGATAGTTTGGGTAGTGAGGAGAAGATGGAATATGAGATTTGTGTATCCAGTCCGTTGGGTCAGAGTATTATGGTTAATCGGGTGTGTCGGAAGTGTCCTTTAAAGATTCAGGGTACAGAGTTTGTAGTGGATTTGATTTGTTTGCCATTTCATGAGTTTGATATTATTCTGGGGATGGATTGGTTGGATAAGCACCGTGCGGTGGTGGATTGTCATAGAAAAGTAATGGTTTTGAAGGATAAAGATCAAATGCATGTTGTTGTGAAGGGAATTGGAAGTAGTTCTTTGCATAATGTGGTATCAGCTATGAAAGCCAGAAGATTTATCAGGAAGGGATGTGAAGCGTTTTTGGCTGTGGTTTTAGATTCTCGGAGAGGTCAAGTTAAGATTCAAGACATTCCGGTTGTAGGAGATTTTGTAGATGTTTTTCCAGAAGAATTACCGGGACTACCTCCGGAGAGAGAAGTTGAACTGTCGGTAGAGATTTTGCCAGGGATAGCTCCGATTTCTAAGGCCCCTTACAGAATGGCTCCAGTGGAATTGAAAGAATTGAAGAGTCAGTTACAGGAGTTGTTGGATAAAGGGTTCATCCGGCCTAGTGTGTCACCATGGGGTGCTCCCGTACTATTTGTTAAGAAGAAAGATGGGACCCTTCGGATGTGCATTGATTATCGACAGCTTAACAAAGTGACTATCAAGAATAAGTATCTACTGCTGAGGATTGAGGATCTTTTTGATCAGTTAAGAGGAGCTGGGGTATTCTCTAAGATAGATTTGAGGTCAGGCTATTACCAGTTAGGGGTTAAGGAGGCAGATGTGGAGAAGACGGCTTTTCGGACGCGTTATGGTCATTATGAATTTCTAGTGATGCCCTTTGGTTTGACTAACGCGCCTGCAGCCTTTTTGGATCTGATGAACCGAGTTTTCCGACCGTATTTGGACAAGTTTGTTGTGGTATTTATTGATGACATTTTGGTGTACTCTAGAAATCGAAAGGAACATGAGGAACATCTTAGATTGGTATTACAGATGTTAAGAGATCATCAATTGTATGCGAAACTCAGTAAGTGTGAGTTTTGGTTAAAAGAAGTAGCTTTCCTTGTACATGTGGTATCAGCAGAAGGTGTACGTGTTGATCCAAGTAAAATTGAAGCAATTGTTAATTGGATGCCTCCGAAGAATGTGCCAGAAGTAAGAAGTTTTCTGGGGTTAGCAGGGTATTACCGACGGTTTGTTCAGGGGTTTTCAGTGTTAGCATCTCCTTTGACCAAGCTACTTAGGAAGGATGTCAAGTTTGTATGGACTGAAAAGTGTCAAGCCAGTTTTGATCGGTTAAAAGAGTTATTGGTTAAAGCTCCTGTGCTCACACAGCCAGTTTCGGGTAAAGAGTACACTATGTACAGTGATGCTTCGGGTATTGGCTTAGGTTGTGTTCTGATGCAAGGGAATAAAGTAGTAGCTTAAGCATCGAGACAGTTGAAGCCTCATGAGCGGAATTACCCGACTCACGATTTGGAGTTGGCAGCGGTAGTGTTTGCGCTTAAGGTTTGGCGACACTACTTGTATGGGGAGACATGCAGAATTTTCACCGATCACAAGAGTCTTAAGTATTTGTTAACACAGAAGGAGTTAAATTTGAGACAGCGGAGATGGTTAGAGCTATTCAAGGATTATGATTGTATCATTGACTATCATCCTGGTAAAGCTAATATGGTGGCGGATGCTCTTAGTAGGAAGTCTTTGTCTGCGTTATTGGCTAGTCGAGGCAGATGGAGATTTGATTCTGAAGGTGCTCTGATTGCTCAACTTAAAGTTAAGCCTAGTTTGAGATCAGAAATTGCAAAGGCTCAGTTAGATGATCATGTGCTTCAGCGTGTTTGTCAAGCAGTGAAAGAAGGAAAACGCACTGAATACTTGATAGATAGTGAAGGAGTACTTAGGCATGGTAATCGGTTATGTGTGCCTAATGTGGGTGAGTTAAGAAAGAAATTGTTACAAGAAGCTCACTCATCAGTCTTTACTATGCATCCTGGGGGAGACAAGATGTATCAAGACTTGAAGTAATACTATTGGTGGCCAGGAATGAAAAGAGAGATAACAGAATTTGTTTCAAGATGTCTTACTTGTCAGCAAGTGAAAACCGAGCATCAAGTGCCATCGGGATTGCTTCATCCCTTACCCATTCCTCAATGGAAATGGGATGACATCACGATGGATTTTGTATCTGGCTTGCCTATGACTCAGCGTAAGCGTGATTCAGTATGGGTTATAGTAGATCGATTGTCGAAGTCTGCGCATTTTCTGCCGGTACGGGTGGATTATTCGATGGACAAGTTGGCGGAACTTTATGTGGATGAGATAGTTCGACTACATGGGATCCCGTTATCCATTGTATCAGACCGAGATCCTCGTTTTACATCCAAGTTTTGGAAAGAGCTTCAGACAGCTTTGGGAACACGGTTAAATTTCAGCACTGCTTTCCATCCGCAAACCGATGGTCAATCGGAGAGGGTTATTCAGATTTTGGAAGATATGCTCCGAGGTTGTGCTTTAGAGTTTTCAGGAAGCTGGGATCGGTATGTGTCTTTGATGGAATTCGCGTATAATAACAGTTATCAGGTAAGTATTGGTATGGCTCCTTATGAAGCACTGTATGGACGAAAATGTAGAACACCAGTATGTTGGACGGAACTGTCAGAGAAAGCTATGATAGGTCCGGATATAGTGCGGGATACCGAAGAGAAGGTGAGGGTTGTGCAACAGAACTTGAAGGCAGCTAAGGACCGACAGCGTTCTTATGCTAATCTGAAGCGCAGAGATATTCAGTATGAAGTGGGTGACAGAGTTTTCTTGAAAGTGTCACCGTGGCGAAAGGTTCTCCGTTTTGGAAAGAAAGGCAAGCTAAGTCCACGATTTATTGGACCCTATGAGATTCTAAGGAAAGTAGGTCCAGTAGCATATCAATTAGCGTTGCCTTTGGAGCTGGCTAGGTTACATGATGTTTTCCATGTGTCTATGCTTCGGAGATATCGGTCAGATCCTTTGCATGTGTTACCAGTGCAAGATATTCGGATTCAGTCAGACTTTTCTTTTGATGAAGAACCGAAAAGGATTTTGGATAGGGAAATTAGACAGCTTCGGAATAAGCAGATACCGTTAGTCAAAGTTCTATGGCAGCATCACGGTATTGAAGAAGCTACATGGGAACCAGAGGAAGCTATGAGATTACAATACCCTCAGTTATTCGGAGCAGGTATGAATTTCGAGGACGAAATTATGTTAAGTGGGGGAGTATTGTAACACCCCAACACCACCCCAGTAGTTTGAGCCTGTCCGTATCTGTATGTGTGTATTTGTATGTGTTGCATGTATGTGTTTAATTGGATTATTTATTTAATTTATGTATATTAGTTGAGAAGAGGAGATAGGCTAGTGTAGGGTATGAGTGGATGTATAGAATTAAAGTATGAATAAGAGTTATTTTAGTGTATATGATATTGTATGGGAGTAGGGTGTGATATGGGACATATGTCTTATGGGGATGATGACATGTGGCTAAGTGAATAGAGTAACATTTAATGGGTTTGGTGAGAGAGAGAGAGATCAGCCTTTTCCCTTTTGAATCCCGTTCTTCTTTCTTCCTCACGCCATCTTCTTCTTTTCTTCTTCTTCTTTCTTTGTTCTTCCTTTTCCTTTGCACAATCTTGCTCCCTCTTCCTTAATTGAGTAATTAGAGTTGATTAGCTTGTGATTTTGAAGCTTAAAGGTGAGTAGGAGTTGTTGATGTCTTAGATTTCTTTCTCTTCCTCTTCTCTAGGTTTAAATATTTGTAAATTCATTTGTGGGTTGTTTTAGAATTGATCTTGATTGTTATGGGTTTGTGGTTCAGAGGAGGCTCCTAGACCGGATAAAGGGAAAGGAATCGCTAGCGGGAGCGGAGCTCGCGAATAGGAGCTAAGGAGAAAAGGTTTGGGAACGTTTGTGTATTTTGTGATGTTTGTTTGAGAAATTTGATTGAGTTTGAATTTAATGAAATTTTAGGGTTTGTGTTCTTGAGGGACTTAGATGTGTTTATGCATGATGTTGATTGTGTTGATTGTGGAATTAAGTTATTGTTATGTCATTTGTGATGTATGGAAGATCTATTGGAAGGTAAGAGGAGATTTGAAGTGTTTTGAGCCATTTTGGAGTTAATTCTGATGAAATTCCCGTTCCCAGTGTGTGTGTGTGTCGTGATCAGCAAAGAAAAGAGAAAAAAAGAGTCTGTCACGAGTGGTGACGACTCGTGACAAGCAAAGTGAGTCTGTCACGAGTGGTGACGACCGTGACGACTTGTGACAGAGGAGGCTTGTCACGAGTGGTGACGACCGTGACGACTCGTGACTAGCCAAAAGAGAGTCTGTCACGAGTGGTGACGATCGTGACGACTCGTGACAGAGGAGGCTTGTCACGAGTGGTGACGACCGTGACGACTCGTGACAAGCAAGTGAGGTTTGTCACGAGTGGTGACGACCGTGATGACTCGTGACAGAGGAGGCTTGTCACGAGTGGTGACATCCGTGACGACTCGTGACCGGCCAACCACCCATTTTTTTTCTTGAATTTTTGCTCAGTTTTAACTTAATTGAATTTTCGTATCTCTTCTGAATGAACTTTTACTATTATATAAGTGATATCATGATTCTTTAGATGAATTGTATGATGTGCTCTAAAATATGGATTGAATGGTTTATGCATGACCTGCTAGAGTCTAGCAAGTGGATAGTTAGGCATGCCTAATAGAGTTATGTGTTGCTGCAGCTATGTGTACGACTTTGGACCCTGATCAGGTCCCCGATCGGATCCTCGCGATCCTTCTGTCTGAATCTTTCTTAAGATTCTATGTGAAAACAATTTGGAATAACATATAAAGAATGATTCGATACCTTCGGGTATCTATGTGTCCATAATAAGATATTGATACTCTTAAGTATCTATGTGTACTCGTTATCCACTCGTAATGATTAAGCAGGTGTCATTGTGTTTTGTACAAGAATCTTTGGATGAGAATACAAATATCTGAATTAATTATGTATGATTATATGCCCATAATTGTATTGTTATCATGTGTTTTCTGTTACCGTCGCTGTGAGTGGCGGTCATGCATTGTGTGTTTTCCCCACTAAGCGATTTCGCTTAGCACGGGTGTTTATCCGTGCAGGTGTGGAAGGTTTTGATTGCCTCGGGTTGGGCGTGTCGCATCGGGAAGGCCAACTCAACTAGAGATCGGGAGTGTTATAGTATAGGCTTTCCTTTATTTTGTAATGAATGTAATATTTTGTTAGCCCTTTTGAACAATGTATCTTGGGCTTTTGTATATTCGTTCTTCTTTTTGTAAATTGATGTAAGATGTAAAAACCTCTTTTATATATTAATAAAAGTATCCATTTTGTCCTGTGTCCCTCTTCTGTCTTTTAAAGTTTTTTTATTTATACCGGATATGTGATTCTGTTTGTGATGTTTGCATGTTTGTACTAGTGGGGTGTGACACTCCTATCTATCTTGGGTCCTTCTCGCTCCAATCGAGTAGAAGTATCCATGGTATAGGTTGGGGTGTGACATTATCGCTTAGCACAGGTGCTTTCCGTGTAGGTATGCAGGTTCTATTAGGTTATGAGAGTCATCCATCTGCTGGCCATTAGGAGTTGAAGTGGAGTTTTTGCTTTTATTTATGATTCTTTTTATAATGATCATACAGTGTATATGATAAGAGAATATTTTTGTATAGTGTAAATGTTATAAGGCTTTGATCTTGTAAAGTAAGATAATATTTTTGTATTATGAATATTTTAAGAATTTATTAATACAAGTATGTTTTATTTTTATGTTGCTTCCGCTATAGTATATGCATGAGTGTTTATTTATGTATGCGTATGTGAGTGCGTAGTGACCCGATATTCCTTTTGAGGGGTATTGGGGTGTTACACCCTATGCGTATATGATAAGAATGGAACTCTACCTTAAGGTATCTATGTGTTTAACCTGTTATCCACTACTATAAAAATGCAGATAGTGTATTTTGAACAATATAAGAAATATACATATGTCTATTGATAATGGTTATTTTACTTTTGAGTATATCTTTCATTAATTATATTATATACATGTCCCATATGCCTATGTTATGCTTCGATGACCACTGTGAGGGGTCATCCATTTCATGCTTCCCCACTAAACAATTGTGCTTAGCATGGGTGTTGCATCCATGCAGGTGCAGGTGTTAGTGATAGCAATTTTGGAAGGACAAACCCGCATCCTCAAGAGCCAACACGATAGGACAAACATTTTTTCTTTTTATGTTTTGTCCGTTGATATTACAATGTAATTGTAATCTTTTGGGTTGTAATATTGTAATTTATGATATGTTTATATTAATCTTAAGAGATGTATAAAATCGTATATAATGCATTTCACCTATGATGTGAATGATCTTAATGTGATGCGTATAAGTTGTATATGCCTATTGAATGGAATATAGGCCATTATCATGTTGAAAAAAAGTTTAAAATTTTTTTGGGCATAATTTAATGCATGTAAACTTTATAATTATGTAAGTTGCCTTGATTGCATGTTGTGTGTGTATAACAAACCTTATCTGTTATAGTGACTCATCCACAGAGAGTGTAGTTTGCTACGTACAGGTAAGGGGTGTTACAAAATTTCATTTCCCTATCTAGTAGTAAGCCAGGTAACTCATCAGGAAAGACATCGTGCAATTCACATACAGTGGGGATATTAGAAATTTTGGATTCTTCCTTCCTAGCTTTAAGTACACAAGTTAGGTAGGCTTCATAACCCTTTTTAATCAACCTCTTAATAGGAGTGGCAGATATTACATCAGACAAGAAATTATATCTTGTCCCCACTATAGTAATTTCCTGCCCATTTAGAGTTTCCAAAGTAACCCGCTTAAGTCTACAGTCTATTATGACTTGGTGTGCAGATAACTAATTCATACCCAAAATAACATCAAATTCATGGAATGCAAGCTCGATCAGATTTGCAGGGAAGGTAAAATTTTGCACTTGTATAGGACAATTTTTGTATACTTTGTTCACTACTATGCTATGTCCTTGTAGGGTGCTTACTAAAATGTCTTAATCTAATTGTGAGATACATAAACCCTTCCTTTGAGCTACTAAAGTGCTTATGTAGGAGTGGGTGGATCTAGATTTACCAGTGCATAAACATAATTAGTAACAAGTAGAAATTTAACGACTATAACATTGAGGGCATCCTGCTCCTCTCTAGCTCTAACAATATATGTGCATGCTAGAGGCTGTGTTCCATGTGTTGCCTGTAAAGTTGCTCTGGGTGTTGAAGTATCTACAGCAACCCCTCTGAGAAGCAGTGCCTAGCCTCTGATCTAGTGGAACTGATATAATGGGCTAAGCTTAGGAACAATCTTTTTGCATATAATCCTTAGACCCATACTTGAAACAAGCTCCAGTCAACCTCCTACATTCCCCTAGATGTCTCTTCTTATAATGGTCACATGTGGGATAAGTTCCTCTGCCTACGCCTTTGAGTGCACTAGCTATTGATGCTGCTGGGGTGCTGGCACGGGCAGTAGATCTTTGACTCTGGGCTGGTGTTTGAGGTGTTTGTGACTGGGTGGAAGGTGTAATGGCCTGAAAGTCGGGTTAGTCATAAACAGTATTCTTTGAGATCATTTAGTGGGACCAGGTTGGAAAATTTACCTATGGGCAAATGATATTTTATTTGATCATTAGAAAATATAGCTTATGGCGAGTTTGTGGTTGAAATTTGAGGTCAACCGGATGTAAAATGCGTCCGAAAAGTACAAAATAGTGAAAAATGGCCATTTGGAGCGTTTGTCCATGATAGATGACCATTTGTGGTGATAGACGGGTGTTTGTGGGTGACAGATGGCTAGGCCGTTGGTGGTGAGGGACAGCCAGGTCATCTGTGGCTTCAGACGGGAGTCTAAAGGCTTTTTCCAGTCCGGTTTGACCAATGTTGACCTGAGATTGACCGGACTATATCTTGAGCTACAGATATTAGAAAAATATTTTGAAAATATGGACACGCTCATAATAATGAGTAAAATCTATTGGTATAAATAATTACCAAACCGAAAAACGGTTTCTGATTGAGCTAAAATTTTGTGTAAGCTATTTAAAATATTTTATGAATTATAGAATTAATTTTGAGTGAAATTGAGGTTGGAAAGTGAGAGAATTAAATTGTCATTGTGTAAATGGTTTAATAACTTAATTGGGCTTATCTATTGTTAGGCCAAAGTGTAGGAATCAAACCCAACCCATTCTTGCACCGATAAATAGCTGGAAAGTGCAGAATTCCCTAGACGATTCCACCATCAACTCCTTCTTTCTCCCTTCCTTTTGGCTGAATGCCATTCTTCTTCTTCGTCTCAAATTTTCTTCAATTTTCTGAAATAATCTCTTAAATCCAAGCCCTCTACCCTAGTTTAACCCCTTTTTAGTGATTGGTGAGCTTTAATTTTCATTTGGCGAAGAAAAAGTGAACTAAGGATTTCAAGTGAGGGGTATTAATTGAGGTAAGTAAAATTGATGAAATTAAATTTATCTAATGGTCAAATTTAGTTGTTTAGGGTGTATATAGTATATATTATACCGCGGTGCGGGTCATGACAACTTACTTAGGTAGGCCAATGATGGTCTACAAATTGATTGAAATGTTGTTCTGAAATGAAATGAAATGTAATTATTGGGTGGTCCCTTGGGATTACTCTGGAATGTAATGGACTTGTGGGGTCCACATCCCGCATATCCAGTTCAAAGATTCTATTGGGTTAATGCTAGGGGCAAAAGTGTAAAAATAAGGTTAAAACAATAAATGTAGTAGATTAACAGAAATATTGCAAAATAGGACTTAATTGACAGAAGTTTAATGTTTAAGGCTAAATGGTAATTTGTGAGCAAATAGCGGAATAATGGTAAAACTAAAATGATTTAATGACATTCTTGTTGTTAATTTATATTAAGGGTAATATTGTAAATTTTAAAGACGTTAAAGTATCAAATTGTAAAAATTTAGGTTGTTAGTATATACTAAAGGATTAAAACGTAATTGTATAGTAAAATAAAGCTAAAATATGTACTTGAATGATAATGAAGAAATTTATGCATAATTGATAGAGCTATTAAATAAATTGTGTTAATAAGACTAGGTTAATTTTAAGTGTGTGTTTGCATGAAACCGTGTATTTATGGAAGTATTTGAATTGGTAACCACCACTGAGCATGTTTAATGCTCAGCACATAGTTTGTTGACTGCGTGTAGGTACCCTTTAGAGGATGGGAGTAGGCATATCTCAATCTTTTCGAGGCAGTCAAGATAAAGATCAGAAAGAATAATTGTATGACTTTTTGGGTTATGTATTTATACATTGAACATATTGTAAATTATGCGTTTTGGGCATGTATATGGATGGAATGAATATATTAAATTGTAGAACTGATTAATAAAGATTATGCTTGGACGGATTATATGATTGTATATAGTGCATATAGTTGTGTTGTGCCCATGGGGGCTGAGAATTGTTTAAGTTGCAGGAAGGCTAATTTAAGATTATAGCCGTTATAATGCTAAATTTTTAGCTAAATGAATAGTAGAGTTTAGACAGTTATAGGTCATTTTTTGTTGCTCAATAGTTTTGTGAAATAAGTGATTCTAAGGTAAAAAAAAAATGAATTTTCCCACTTTTGCAGTGAGCATCTACCACTAATTATTTCTTAGTTTAGGCAATTCTAAGATCGGAATAGGATAAAGATTTGGTTTTCTACATATACATGCTAAATGATGAATGAGAAGTACTGTAAATTGATGTATGCTTGCTCCTTTTGTTTATATAGTGAGTGATGGCCTCCAAAGAAGGACGTCTTGAGGAGGGAGCTGAAAGTGTAGCCTTTATTAGGGCTGGGCAAGTTGAGATGCTGCAGCCACAAGTTACACCACCTCCTCCACCTCTACCAGATTTCTTAAATTTAATGGCAGATTACATACAGCACCAACTGCATGCGCAATAGTCGCCGTAGCCTTAAGCTCCAAGCTAGCCACCTGCTCCGCTAAAAAGGAAACCGATACTGGAGCAAATTAAAAGGTTAGGGGCTGAAGATTTTTATTGGCATGATCCCCTGACATCTATCCAAGCTGAAGATTAGCTTTTTTAAGACAAAAAGATTATATGAAGTCACACAAAGTCCTCCAGCAGAGATGTTACAAGGGACAGTAGCTTTGCTTTAGGGCCCAGCTTTTACATGGTGGGATGCAGTGCGCAAGCATACTCCTATTGAGCAGCTGACATGGGAGTATTTTTTGGCTCAATTTGAAAAGAAGTATATTAGGTCTAAGTATAGAGTTGCTATGCAAGATGCTTTCTGAAGACTTAGGTAAGGGAATAAGACTGTGGCTGAGTATGAGCGTGACTTCGAGCGCCTAAGTGCTTACTTAGATGATGGCCAGATGACAAAAGAGAAGCTTTGTCAGAAATTTGAGCGGGGATTGCATAACTTGATCGGGCAAATTGTGGGTGCTCAGAAGCATCCACATATGCATTCTTTGATTGAAGTAGCTATAAAAGTGGAGTTTATTCAGGCTGATGAACGGGAGAGACAGATACGGTTTCAGCAGAAAAGGAGAACGGGTCAAGCCAGTAGTGCTGGGGGACAAAGTAAGAAGTTTAAAGGAACTCCTGCATCATAGAGTCATACTTCTTCAGCACCAGGCCATAGTCAGAGGAATCCAGCTACTAATGAGGCTCTAGTTACTTTAGTAAGGAGTGCACCTAGAGGTAGGGAAAAAGGTATCGTCCAGCATTATGGAAGATTTCATCCAGGTGAATGCAAATTTCTGAAGAGGGTTTGTTTTAAATGTAGTTCGAAAGAGCATCTAATGAAAGATTGTCCAGAGAATCAGCCATCCATAGCTACTTCTCCTGCATTGGGTTCAGGAGCCACAACAGTCAAGGGAAGAGGAAGGGGAGCGGCCCCTAATCCTGCCACATCTAGACCGTCTGCTCAACCTTCTCAAGGATAGGGTCGAGCCACAGGATGCAGTTATACCGTAAGAGTTAGAGAAGAGGAGGATGTACCTATTGTGATTGTAGTAAATTTACACTATTGTCTCATTCAGTTTATGCATTGATTGATCCTGGTTCTACCCATTCTTATATAAATATTGAGATTGTTCGGGGAAAAGGGTTGAGAGATTCACAGTTAGACCAGGATATTTAGTAAGTAACCCTTTGGGCCATAGTGTCATAGTGAATAGGGTATATAGAGACTGCCCTATCAATGTGCAAGGTCATGTTTTTCTGGCAAATTTGATTCAACTCCCCTCTCAAGAATTTGATGTTATTCTGGGAATTGACTGGCTATCCGCCCACCAAACGACTGTTGATTATAGATGCAAAAGAATGAAGCTGAAAATTTATGGTAGATAGGAAATCACTGTTGTTGGTGAAAGAACAGATTATCTGTCGATGTATTATCAGCTACAGCTGCTAAGAGGTTAATCGGGAAGGGGTGTATTGCTTATTTGTGTTATGTGATGGAGGCGAAGACGAAAACTCTTAAAGTGTCTGAAGTGCCTACAGTGTGTGAATTCTCTGATATTTTTCCTGAAGAATTGCAGGTTTACCACCTGACAAGGAGGTGGAGTTTACGATTGATGTAGCCCTGGGTACTACACCTATTTTAGTTGCTCCCTACAGAATGGCTCCATCTGAACTCAAGGAATTGAAAATTCAACTACAAGAATTGCTTGATAAGGGTTTCATTAAGCCTAGTGTTTCACCATGGGGAGTGCCAGTGTTCTTTGTTAAGAAGAAAGATTGTGTATTGACTATCGACAGCTGAATAAAGTGACAATCAAGAACAAGTATCCCCTCCCCTGCATTGAAGACTTATTCGATCAATTGAAAGGTGCAGTCAAATTTTCAAAGATTGATTTAAGATCACGTTATCATCACTTGAAAGTAAAAGAAGAAGATGTGTCTAAGATTGCTTTTCGTACCCGATATGGCCATTATTAATTTCTGGTTATGCCATTCAAACTTACGAATGCCTCAACAGCCTTTATGGATTTGATGAACAGGATTTTTCATCCCTTTTTAGATCAGTTTGTGGTAGTATTTATAGATGCTATTTTGTTATACTCCAAGACTCCTAAAGATTATGAGAACCATTTCAAGAATATATTGCAAACCCTGAGAGAGAAACAGTTGTATGCAAAGTTTAGCAAATGCGAATTCTGGCTGAATGAAGTTTCTTTTCACGGACATGTGGTGTCAGCTGAAGGTATAAAGGTGGATTCTAAAAAATTAAAGCAATCTTACAGTGGAGGACACTTAAGAATGTTACATAAGTCAAAAGTTTCTTGGGTTTAGCAGGATACTACAGAAGATTTGTAAAGGGTTTCTCCTCTATTACAGCACCTCTAACTCGATTATTACAGAAGCATGTTAAATTTGAATGGAGTGAAAAGTGCCAAGAAAGCTTTGAAAAGCTCAAGAATATGTTAACAGAAGCTCCAATATTGACTCAACCAAAATTCGACAAGGATTTTATGATCTATAGTGATGCCTCCAGGAATGGTTTGGGCTGTGTGTTAATGCAAGAAGGTAAGGTGATTGCATATGCCTCCCGACAGCTCAAGAATAATGAAAAGAATTATCCCACGCACGATTTTGAGCTCGCAGCCATTGTGTTTGCTTTGAAAATTTGGAGACATTACTTGTATGGTGAAATATGCTACATATACATGGATCATAAAAGTCTGAAGTACTTACTGACTCAAAAGGAGCTCAATTTAAGACAAAGACGCTGGTTGGAGCTTATAAAAGATTATGACCGCTTTATTGATTACCATTCAAGAAAAGAAAATGTCGTGGCTGATGCTTTAAATCAAAAGTTTATGGCAGGTAATCTAATTGTTGTATGTAAATCCTTTTACACTTGAATAAAGATACAAATGACTAATAATTATGTTTGTAACTCTTCAAGCATTTAATGTTAGGTTAAGTATGGATTATGATGGGGCAATAATAGCTGAAATGCAAGTCAAGCCTGACTACCTTCAACAAGTAAAAGATGACCAAAGATAAGATGAACGCCTATCTTCCATTATAAGCCGGATTAAAGATGATGATAATAATGGCGACTATTCTTTGGGTGTTCATGACAGTCTTTATTTTAAAAAGAGATTATATGTCCCCAGTCAAGCTGAATTGAAGAAAAATATATTGACGAAAGCTCACCATAGTAGTTATGCAATGCATCTAGGCAGTAATAAGATGTATCAAATGTTTCTTATTGGTGGCCTGGAATGAAACTTGAGGTGTCAAAATTTGTAAGCAAGTGTTTAATCTGTCAACAGGTGAAAGCTAAGCATCAAGTTCAATCTGGATTGCTTCATCCTATTTCTATTTCGGAATGGAAGTGGGATAGAGTAACTATGGATTTCGTGTCTGGACTTCCATTTATAAGAAGGAAGCATGATTCTATTTGGGTAATCATTAATAAGCTTAACAAGTTTGCTCACTTCTTACTAGTTCAGATGGATTACCCATTGAGTAGATTGGCAAAAATTTATATTGGGGAAATAGTAAGACTTCATGGTGTGCCTTCTTCCATTATCTCAAATAGTGATCCGAGATTCACCTCCAAATTTTGGAAAAAGTTACAAGAAGCATTGGGGATGAGACTTCATTTTAGCACAGCTTTTCACCCCCGATGGATGGACAGTCAGAGCGGGTAATTCAGATACTTGAGGACATGTTGAGATATTGTATCCTTGAGTTCTGGGGTAACTGGGAAAAGTATTTTCCATTGGTGGAATTCACGTACAATAATAGTTATCAGTCCAGTATCAAAATGGCTCTGTATGAAGCCCTGTATGGAAGAAAATGTCTAACACCTCTGTGCTGGACTCAGTTTGGTGAGAAAAAGTTAGTGGGATCAGACCTAGTTCGGGAAACTAAAGAGAAAGTGCAGGTGATCAAGAACAGATTGAAAGAAGCCATGGATAGACAGAAGTCATATGCGGACCTAAAGGGAAAAGATATAGAGTTTCAAGTAGGAGATTAAGTGTTTCTCAAGGTTTCTCCGTGGAACAAAGTGTTGATTTCATAAAAAGGGCAAATTAAGTTCCAGATTCATAGGCTCATATGAGATCTTACAAAGAGTGGGTCCCATAGCCTATCGATTGAAGCTGCCATAAGAATTGGGAAAGATCCATGATGTCTTCCATGTATTGATGCTACGAAGATATCGGTCAGATCCCAGC
This sequence comes from Excoecaria cochinchinensis, assembly GCA_947683425.1. Taxonomy (NCBI): domain Eukaryota; kingdom Viridiplantae; phylum Streptophyta; class Magnoliopsida; order Malpighiales; family Euphorbiaceae; genus Excoecaria; species Excoecaria cochinchinensis. The sequence continues at coordinate 5,604,716 of CANTUQ010000038.1, forward strand.
CATGTGATTAAGGTAGAAGAGATCCAGATTCGAGCTTATTTGACTTATGATAAAAAAAACCAGGGAAGAAATTAGCTAAAGAGATTAAGCAGCTTCGAAAAATCTCACTAGTGAAAGTACTTTAAAATCACGACAACTTCGAGGAAGCCACTTGGGAACTTGAAGCTATTATGCAATAGCAGCATCCACAGTTGTTTAAAGCAGGAAAAATTTCGAGGACGAAATTTCTTTTTAGTAGGGGAGAATTATAATGGCCCAAAAGTCGGGTTAGTCATAAATACTATTCTCTGAGGTCATTTAGTGGGCCTGGGTTGGAAAATTTACCTATTGGCAAATGATATTTTATTTTATTATCAGAAAAATATTGCTTATGACAAGTCTGTGGTTGAAATTTGAGGTCAAACGGAGGTCAAATGGGTTCAAAAAGTGCAAAATAGTGAAAAAGGTCATTTTCGTCTCTTGTGACAGATGGGCATTTGTGGGTGACAGACAGCCAGGCCATTAGTGGTGAGGGATAGCCAGGCTATCTGTGACTTCAGACGGGAGTCTGAAGGCTTTTTCCAGTCCGGTTTGACCAATGTTGCCCTGAGATTGACCGGACCATATCTTGAGCTATGGATCTCAGAAAAGTATTTTGAAAATATGAACTTGCACTAGTAATAATGAGTAGAATCTATTGGTATAAATAAATTAATATTTTAATGACAATGAAAAGTCAACTATCGGACAGGTAAATAATTACTGGACCGAAAAACAGTCTCTGATTGAGCTGAAATTTTATGTTTAAGCTATTTAAAATATTTTATGAATTATAGAACTAAGTTTTAGTGAAATTTAGATTGGAAAGTGAGAGAATTAAATTGTGATTGCGTAAATAGTTTAATAGCTTAATTGGGCTTATCTATTGTTGGGCAAAAGTGTAGGAATCAACCTATAAATAGACGTAAAGTGCAAAATTCCCTAGAAGATTTCACCATCCTCTCCTTCTTTCTCCTTTCTTCCTTTTGGACGAATGCCATTTGTGACGCGCGCTGAATCCCGGTGGTCCTCAAAAACTCGCTTTTAGGGTGATCGAGAGAAGTTCATAAGACTTGTAAAGGTTACAAGGGCATCTATTTTGGGCAACAAGGAGGTATTTTGGAGTCGCCATCCAATAAAATATTAGAAAAGGTCATCTAGCCTCACTAAGCCTAAGACAGTGCATGTGTGTCTAGTTTGGACAATCAGAGATATTTTGGAATCCTCCTTCCAATAGAACATTGGAAAGATTTATCTAATCTCGTGAAATCTAAGACAATGCATATATGTCTATTTTGGGCAAGCTGGAGATATTTTGGAATTCTCTTTCCAATAAAATAATGGAAAGGTTCATCTAACCTCATTGAGCCTAAGACAATGCAACTTGAGCCTATTTTGGGCAACAAGAAATATTTTGGAATTTCCCTTCCAATAGAACGTTGGGAGGCTTCATCTAACCTCGTTGAGCCAAAGACCAGATGTAACACCCCCAGACCCCCGGTAAGGAATATCGGGGCGCTACGCGGACACTTACGTATACATGTACATATTACACTCTATTTTCATTTAACTTTACATCTACATTTACATGTGATTCTTTAACTTTTATTACATAATGATGTTACTCAAAATGTAAAAACTCTATCTCTAACTTATACAAAAAGGAGATCAAAATAAAACTCCTAGTGGCCTTGACCTGCAGATGTCCACTCACTGATCCGAACCTGTAACCTACACGGAAATAAACATCCGTGCTAAGCGATAACGCTTAGTGGGGATGAAAACAATGCAAAGGACTTCTTTACGAAGTCACAAATAAATCACACAATTCATGTAACAAAATCAACTAGCTCATGCATATAGCTTTTATACATGTATGGGTTGCATGCTCAATTATCAAGTACTATGAATTCACGTGCATATAACATGTATTCATTTACCTTTTTATATACACTACAACTTGTACATATCACGTATTCAAATGTGCGATATCATGTGTCCATATACATGTAAACACGCTCATGTAATTATACACTTGTATACAAAGCTGTCATGTAATTAAACATTACTCTCATGTACTATGGCTTCATTCGAAGCAACACTATAATCATCTCAAGTTCACTGCACAACATTTAACAAAACAAGCCTGAGTTCCTCTCATGGTGGATACTGGACGCTCTATAAAAAAACATTTTCGATAGACCGAAGTCACAAAACATTTTCATCTATCTCTATTAATGACCATTCTCGGAGGTCGACCCGCTTCACCCAAACGGGGCGGAACGTTGGCAGCTGCACTCTCTAATCCCTTTATAAGCATGCTTATCTATCCACTATAACGGTAATCAGGCTCAATACCGACTCACACACTATACACGGACATCAACTCATCAACTAAAATTCAAGTGCATTTATCAAATTCAAAGACATTTAATTGATGTACAATCTTTAATAATCATCATATACAGGTGTTCAACTCATTACATAAACATATAAATCATGCAAAGCAAGATAGAAGAAAGCACTCTCTTCAAAACAAATAAAACAGGATGCGAAGAGGTTCACTGTCGCGATCGTGATGGGAAGTCGCGCTCGCGACAGAAGTCAAATTCATTGTCGCGATCGCGACAAGAGGTCGCGCTCGCGACAGAAGCTAGATTACAAAAAGGCTCTATACTCTATACCAAATGCGTTATATACCAATTCCTATGTTCATACGTATTTATCATGTCAATTACTATACTTCCTACAACTATACATTGTTACTTTATTAGTTAAATTACCATCTTTAATTATACTCATGTATTTTTCCATTAACAACTAATTTGTAATCATTTAGGAGCCCTAATCATGTATAAAACGTTAAAGGGAAAGGCAAGGGGTTTACCCATGCCAACCATGGGCTCAAAATGAAGAAAAAAGAGCATAATATAGGTTGTTCTGTCGCGAGGTCGCGACCTGTGTCGCGCTCGCGACAGAGGCTCCGCTTTGGTGCCTCACAAGACTGCTTTTTACCGTAAATTTGTATCGTCTAAATGAACCTCTAAACGTCATTTTTAGGCAAAACGTTCTTCTTAACAATTGTTATATAGGATGTTAGCTTTCAAATGGAACAATTTTCAGGTCGTTTGGACATCTATAACAAAGGATATGATCTAAACAACCCATACTGTTCCAGTGAACTCGCCAGAACAGGGTCACCTACGTTTTAATTACTTTTTGGGATACTTAAGGCCAGAATTAGATCAAGCACCCTCTTAGAAATTTTTAGATACAGATCTTATCTTTCATATGCAATTGGAATCAACACAATTGGAGTCCTATAGTTCTACTTATCACAAATACAATACACAGAGGTCTGATGACAAATAAGCAGAATTTCGCAAAATCAAGCTCTATCATCAACACAAACACTCAAATGATCAGGTTACATACTTTAAACATATATACACTTGTCATGAACACTGTAAGCAATCAAAATGAACATCTTGAGCTAATTAAAGCTCATCAAGCATCTCTCATATAAACACATGCAAAGTTAACACAGTTACACTCGATCCCTACCTCTAGGAACTCGATCACAGTTCTCTACTCATTCCGATCTTCTCTTTTCCTTTATCGACTCTCTTGCCTCCAACTTGCACCAAAACCACACACAAAACACTTGGGGTTACTCTTCTTTTTTTTTACTTTAAATCAAAATAGAAACCAAGTAGTAGAAGAAGACTAAATAATAGTACTACTTACCTCTTCTCAAAAATCTACTCTCTTCATCCCAACCTAAATGAGTCTCTTTAGGAGCAAATGGAAAATAGAAGAAAAGAAATGAAAGTGTAGCACGGCAACTAAGAGCAAAGAAAACCAAAGAGGGGAATTAAAAGGCCAAATGAAGGAATTGAAATGGGAGTAGGGAAAGTGGCCGGTCAACTAAATCCAAACCTTCTCACATAATGCTCACCAAACCAAATAAATGCCAACCATCTCATTTAATCCATCCCTATCCCAAGCCAAGCCAAGCCAAATCAAGCCAAGCCAAGCCAAGCCAAAACCAAGCCAAGCCAAGCCAAGACAAAACCAAGCCAAGTGTCACCCTCTCAAGTTGCCATGTGTCAACACCCTACAATGACACTTGGCACACTCCTACAATGCCACTTGTCAAACTCTTATGTCGCCACGTGTCACTCTCCTACAATGCCACTTGTCACTCTTCTATGGTGACACTTGTCACTCTCTTATGACACCATGTGTCAACTCACTACAACCCCAAGTCTCTTAGTCCCACTTATGCAAGCATCTCACGAGAGGGTTCTGTCGCGCTCGCGACGCTTGTCGCGCTCGCGACAGAATGCTCACATCCACTCTAACCAGCTGTAGTTGGGAAACCGCTGGAGTGTTCTGTCGTGCCCGCGACACTTGTCGCGCTCGCGACAGAACTCTCACACACAACACCTACTTTTTCGAACAAAAACTCCGTAATTCTTCTAGGGCCATTTTGGGGTGTGACAAATCTCTCCCCCTTAAGAAATTTCGTCCTCGAAATTTCCCTGCTAATCACTTACACCATACAGCTATCAAATCGAACACACTTTACACTTTCCTTAAGGCACTGCACTCAAATCCATATACCCCTTCTATGCATCTAGCATTGAATGTATATCCTGTCAGCTTTTCTCAATGAAACGCATGCGATGATACTTTTTCACATACAAATGAGGGATGCGGATGAAATGGTCATGTAATGATTCATGTATGCAAGATGATGCAAAAATGCAATGTAGGCTACTATAATGCACTTTTCCCATCCCCATGTTTCACTATGCTTATGTGCACATGATTTCAAGAAGATAGCTGACAGGAATACAGAGTGTTACCTCAAACTCTTAACAATTCACATCTACCGCTGCCTCGTCTACGCTCTCACGCGAGTCGGACTCCATCTATACTTTACACAAATGACATCTGCATTAGGCCACAACTCTAGACAAACTCTGACGTTAACCTATACTCTACCACCTTCTAGTCCCGAACCAATTAACCTAGAGCTCTGATACCACTAAATGTAACACCCCCAGACCCCCGGTAAGGAATATCGGGGCGCTACGCGGACACTTACGTATACATGTACATATTACACTCTATTTTCATTTAACTTTACATCTACATTTACATGTGATTCTTTAACTTTTATTACATAATGATGTTACTCAAAATGTAAAAACTCTATCTCTAACTTATACAAAAAGGAGATCAAAATAAAACTCCTAGTGGCCTTGACCTGCAGATGTCCACTCACTGATCCGAACCTGTAACCTACACGGAAATAAACATCCGTGCTAAGCGATAACGCTTAGTGGGGATGAAAACAATGCAAAGGACTTCTTTACGAAGTCACAAATAAATCACACAATTCATGTAACAAAATCAACTAGCTCATGCATATAGCTTTTATACATGTATGGGTTGCATGCTCAATTATCAAGTACTATCAATTCCAACCTTTTTGCCCGTGAACAGGCATCTAAGCTGCCTCAGGACCCGGTGTCTACAGTTGCCCCCAATTTTGGGGAGGCTAGTACATGGGTGCCTAGATGAGCCAAAATTCAGAGAAGAAGGAAAGAAGTGCGTACATGAGCCAGTCCTTACCTTTTTGCTGTGTTTAAGATTTGTGGCTTGTAGCCGCTAAGCTATAGTGTATTCAACTACGATCCATTTGCAATCATTTTGCTGACCAACATTCGGCGAGCACGTCCTTGCTAACCCCCACCAAGTCTACAAGGTATATGATCGTTGCTATTAAACTGTAGTGCAATCTATTATGGCCCCTTTGCAATCATTTTGCTGACCACCATCCGGCCTGCACGGCATGTCCTTGCTAACCCCCATCCGATTTGCAAGGCATCTGATCGCTGCCATTGAGCTGCAGTGTATTCTATTGTGATTCATTTGCAATTAATTTGCTGACCACCATCTGACCTACATGGCACGTTCTTGCTAATCCCCATCTGATCTGCAAGGCATCTGATCGCTGCCGTTGAGTTATAGTGTATTCTACTACGACTCACTTGCAATCATCTTGTTGACCACCATCCAGCCTGCACGACTTGTCCTTGCTAGCCCCCATCCGGTCTGTAAGGCATTTGATCACTGCCGTTGAGCTGCAGTGTATTCTACTACGACTCATTTGCAATCATCTTGATGACTACCATCCGGCCCGCACGGCACGTCCTTGCTGACCCCCATTCAGCCTACAAGGCATCTGATTGCTGCCTCTGAACTGCAGTGTATTCTACTACGACTTGTTTGCAATCATCTTGCTAACTGCCATCCGGCTTACACGGCATGTCCTTGCTAGCCCCTATCCGGTCTGCAAGGCATCTGATCACTACCGCTGAGCTGCAGTGTATTCTACTATGACTCGTTTGATATACCGCATTCATCTTGTTGGCCACAATCCGACCTTCATGGCATACCCCTTGCTAACCCCCATCCGGTCTACAAGGCATGTGATTTGATATACCGCATTTGTCTTGTTGGCCATCATCCGGCCTGCATGGCATACCCTTGCTAACCCCCATCCGGTCTGCAAGGCATGTGATCTGATATACTGCATCTGTCTTGCCGGCCACCATCCGACCTACACAGCATACCCTTGCTAACCACCATCCGGTCTACAAGGCATTTGATCTGATATACTGCATTTGCCTTGCTGGCCACCCTCCAGCCTGTATGGCATACCCTTGCTAACCCCCATCCGGTCTGCAAGGCATGTAATCTGATATACCGTATCTGCCTTGCTGGCCACCATCCGGCCTATATGGTATACTCTTGTTAACCCCCATCCGGTCTGCAAGGCATGTGATTTGATATACCGCATCTGCCTTGCTGGCCACCATCCGGCCTGCATGGCTTACTCTTGCTAACCCCCATCCGGTCTGCAAGGCATGTGATTGTCGTCTTCACTGGTGCTCATCCTGAACCTCTTTTCCTACAAAATGGGCAAAACAAATGTGTAAGGCATAGGAAAGAAATGTGTACCTATAGCAGTACGTGCCTGTTAGGGTCGATGTCAGACGAGTGTCCCCGCCCGATTGGTTGTTCCTTGGAGAATGGTTTACGAAATATAAATATCATCCACTTGGATTGCACCGAGTCACTTTCTAAACTTCCAAAGTGCAGATATCATCCTCTTGATTGCACCAAGTCATTATCTAGACTTCCAAAGTGCAGATATCATCCTCTTGATTGCACCGAGTCATTTCTAGACTTATGAAGTGCGGATATCATCTTCTTGCAAAGTGAGGATATCAACCTCTTGGAGATCCCTTACTGACTGTGATATACCAGCCAGATACCGATCCCTCTATCATCTCCAACTAGAGCCTCCTTCATGTTGAAAGAAAACCTGTATGCCTCTTAAGAGGGCTTTGTGCTCGCAGGGAGACTTTGAAAATTTAAGCTCATTGAGGCTTAAGTGCTCGCTAAGAGACTTAAATGCTCGCTTAGCTGCTCACTTAGAGACTTAGATTGCTCACTAAGAGGCTTAGATGCTCACTGAGAGACTTAGATTGCTAGCTGAGAGGCTTTGATGCTCACTGAGAGGCTTAGATGCTCACTGAGAGACTTAGATGCTCACTGAGAGGTTTAGACGTTGAGCCTCTTGGGAGGAAATTAGATTTGAGCCTCCTGAGAGAAAAATTAAGTTTGAGCCTCTAGAAAGGAAATTAAGATTTGAGCCTCCTGAGAGGGAATTAGATTTGGCATTTCGATGCTCGCCTACAGGCAGATAGATTTTAGAATTTTCAGTGTTTCTTAAGAGGATTTTGGTTCTTACTTTTTTGTGATTTTTTTTAAAAAAGAAGTTTCGGATTTTTTTTAATCTTTACAATTGGGATATTTTCTTTTATCTACATTTACACCTCAGGTGCATTCTACATTTATGCAATTTTTGGATAGACCTTGAATCTGATTGCCTCCAGCATGGTGTGCGTGAATAGGCTTGCTCTTTTAAATGTCCTCTTTGGCACGAGTCCACGGGATTCCTTTTTCGTGAGGACTTCATCTTGATCTAATTGTCCAGCGTGGATGAGTGCCAATGTTGAGCTAAAGTTGTACCTTGGCCTACTTTTGCATGTGAGGTTTATTCAGACATTTCCTGCAAAGTTATATATACAAGAACATATACAAGAGATTGTGTATGCATGTGTGAATTATATGTGCAAGGCTGTCTATAAGAAACCTACACAAAGAATCATGTGCCAACAACTATTTGTGAAAATTACATGCTTGTGATGTATGCATAAAGCTATGCGTGCGAAACATGTACGAAGACCTATATGCATTACATGTATGCATAAATTATGTACGCAGAATGTGTGCCTTATGTTCATGACATGTATGCCTAGAATATGAACACAGGATGAATGCAAAAATTGCATAAGCGAGATACGTGCAAGGGATCATGTGTGTGAATGCATGGGGGGCACCGTGTAAGCATGGAACAATGTATGCAGAAGAAATATGCAAAAAATTGTACTTGCGCATGAAAGGTTATATGCAAATGTTTGCAAAAGAGCTGTATTAGCAAAAATACATGCAGTAATAGGTAAACCATGTCCCAAGTGGTTAAGATGTTCATCGAAGGTATGACTTGGCTGCTCATCTTATCTGATGCCTTGGTCATTAGCCATGTGTCTTCTTTTTCATTTTTTCTTTTTTTTTATCCTTTGAACATTTGAATTTGGATTTTTGTACACTTATTGTGTGGTGTGTGTGAGCATACATCATATGATAGAGAGACTTACCTGATTACTAGCAACTAAGGTATGTGTGGGCAGTCCAGCTTCTTAAAAGGTCTTCTTTTTTGTAGATTTGTATGATTTTTGATTGCCCTCAGCATGGTGCGCCTGAATAAGCTTGTTCTTCTGCGTGTTCCCCCTTTGTACAGATTCACATGATTTTATGCCGGATACAGTGGCTGACAATGTTGAGCTAAATCCATCTCTTGGAGCACTTTTATGCATGAGGTCTATTCGGACCTTTCCCTCAGAGTTATGCACACAGCAATGTATACAAAAGATCGTGTGTGCATATGGAATTATGTGTGTAAAATATATACACAGAGCTATATACATACAACACATGCCAAGGATTAATGTACAAATATTATGTGTACACAACTATACGTGCAAAGGATTAAATGCACGTGTGTAGACACCGGGTCCCGAGGCGGTCCAAGATCAGGATTACCCGATGATGAAATAGAAGACCGATTTTCGGCAAGAAATGTGAGAATCGATCGTTCCCTTGTCAAAGGTGTGTTTTTTCGGAAAATAATTAAAAAATATATATTTTTGGGGAAATTAAAATTAAGATGGAGTAAAAAAAATAATAATAATAAAATATATATTAATTTTGTGTCAAAATTTAAAATTTAAAATAAAAAAAAAAATAAGGAGGAAGTCGCGAAGGTCGCCTGCGGCAGCGCGGGGCTACCTGCGCGGCAGGCTGCCCCAGCGCGCAGGGGCGCCTGCGCAGCAGGCCGCCCAGCGCGCAGGGGCGCCTGCGCGCAAGGCTGGCGCCTCGCGCCCAGGCCCCCTGCGCGCGAGGCGGGGGGCGCCGCGCGCCCCCCCTGCGCGCGAGGCAGGGGCCTCGCGCGCACCCCCCTGCGTGCGAGGCAGGGGGCGCCGCGCGCCCCCCCCCTGCGCGCGAGGCAGGGGCCTCGCGCGCACCCCCCTGCGCGCGAGGCAGGCGCCCCCCCCCCCCCCCTGCGCGCGAGGCAGCTGCCTAGCGCGACCCTCCTGCGCGCAGCAGCCTGCCGCGCGCGGTGCAAGGGCACCACGCGCAGGCTGCCGCGCACCCTTGCCCCCCTCCGCGCGACCTGTCTCACCTGTCCGTCTTTTCCACTGTTTTCAGTCTGAATTCTTCGCAGTCTGATTTTCCGTTGTTTCACCATTTTATGCTACCTTGGACTAACCAAAAATAAAGGTTTTTTTGCCCCTTGCCATTTTTGGCCAAGGCAAAAGTTAAATGAAGATTTTGGCCCTCATTTTTGGGAGGACGAGAGACATTTTGAAAAAAAATTCTCTTTGGCTTTCTTGGGTCTTGGCTACTCTCCAGGAAGCTGTTCTTAGACTTGAAAATTCTTCAAAAAATCTTCAAGTCTTAGTCTCACATTTTAGTATTTTTTGCTACCAAAAACCTTTGATCTTGGGTTGATTTGAGCAAGAAAAATCAATTTTCTTGGCTTTCTCATCCCACAAAAAACATTTTTCTCAAATTAATTCGTTTAGAACACAGATTTTCATATCTTCCCTAAATACTTATCACTAAAATTGACAAGAGGAGCGGATCGGGACACCGCATTTCCGATCTAAAAATTCTGAGGGTAAGCATTCTTGGACTTGTTCTCATTTATTTATTTTATTTGTTTACATTTTTCTTTATTTTATATAATTTCTATTCTATCGTCATTTTTATTCTATTTAGTAAACGTATTTTATATGTCGTATTAATTTGTTAAATTTATTATTATCTCATCATTATCATTATTTGTTAAATCCTATTTTATGTAAATGCATGTTCCACTGTCACTATATTCTTTCATTTTTTACATTGCATTTCATATATTTTGGGCCAATCTACAGTGCTTCTCTTGCTTTATTTGTTTATTTGTCTTTTTAGCTTTGCCAATCACGTGATTTACAAGTGGTTTTGCATGGCTTTCATTTCAATTGTTTTGGCATTATTTCTTTATTGCATTTATTTTACTTTTATGTTAGTTTTCTTCATTTATAGATATTTTATTCTCTTTTATTTTATCTTATTAATTTATCATTTTTATTTAGTTTAACCATTATCACTATTACTATTAATGTTATTATTATTATTATTATTATTATTATTATTATTATTATTATATCGTTGTCATTATTTGTCCTAGAATTGGTCATCATTATTATTCTTGCAATTATTTGTTTTATTCACTATTTTTATATCATTATTGTTAGTAAAGATTTCATTTGTTTTATTATTATTATTATTATTCAATATCCTATTATTATTATTGTTATTGCTTATCATTATTATTATCATATTTATTCATATTATACTCACTATTATTTATTATCATTGTCCATTATTATTATTATTATTATTATTATTATTTTGTTATTGTCGCCATACCATGATTATTTGTCATGATTTTATTATTGTCATTATATTGTCTTCATTTGATTATTTTTTGGAGTTGTTACTAATATTATTTTTGATGTTAATATTTGTATGAGTTTAACTTGAATCGAGTTATTTGGGCGTCCTCGCGACTCCCCGGATGGGTTGCAACGCGTAGGCGGGCCCTCCATTTTGGTGAGATCTTTTCAATTCCCCTTTGATGTGTTATGTGTTTATTTGTAAATATATATTTTTCTTCGTGCACGGGTGCGATAAAAAATCACAAAAATATTTCTACAATTAAATTAGAATTTTCAATAATAAAATTGGGACCAATGTCCCTTATTTTAGCCCGACAATAAAAATATTACAATTAAAACGAAGAGTCAACTTTTCTACAAAAAATGGGATCACTCATCCCGGTTTTCATTCAAACAATCAAAATGACTCTTCGAACCCTCTTTAAGTTAACACGAAGGAACCAATGTTCCTAAATTTCGAACAAGTGCGAAGGAACCAATGTTCCTCAAAATAATATCCCGATTTATGCATGTCTTTTTATTTCGATCTTGTGTGAGTGTTTTAAATTCAAGTTCTTTTCTATTCGGGCCCTTGTAATTAATTTTTGGGGCAACTTTATTTATCTTTTGGGGATTGTATTCCGTCCCACTTACATCTTTAATCTCCTTTTATTGGGGTTGTATTCTGCCCCTATTTCTATTGTAATTGCGTGCTTGCGTGTTTACCGCTTTCATTTATCGCTTTCCCTATCTATTGCTTTATCGCTTTTATTTATTTTCTTTATGTGCTTTCAATGCGCTATTTAACTAAATGCATCACTCGTGTGAGATGAGAGATATAATTTTGAGAATTTAAAAACCCATTTATATTTAACCAAAGTATGAATAAGAGGGAAGTTCCGAACACCATATCTCTGGTTTAGACCAATAGAGGTGAGAAACCTTTTCCCAATTTCTTGCAAATTGGGTGGCGACTCCAAATACCTCAAAGGTGCCTTTAGGCGTCAATAGGCTAGGTTATTCTCCCCAATGTTCTATTGGGAGGGATACACCGATGATGTCTCATGGCGCCCATGATCAAAAGACGCGAACCTTCATACCTCGAATCCTAAAGCGGATTCAAAGAGAGGGCCCTTGCTGGGTTGCCCGGGTTCGGCGCGCGTCACAGTGGCGACTCCGCTGGGGACTTTGTGTTTGAGACTTCACTCCGAAAGTGCTTTGGTTAAAATTTATAATTGGGTTTTTGAAACTTAAAATTCTATCTCTTTTCGAAAATTGCATCATATCATTTTAGAGCCTTAGACTTACGCTAGTTGGTCCCTATCTTATCCCGGTGCGTTCCCGAAGCACGACCCTACTTTCACTCATTGTAGGGAAGTGTTAGGGATAATCACCAGCCCAAGCCTTGTACCTTTTGGTATATCGAAATGGAGACCCGATCGGTCGTTATGCTCGTGATGAGTTAGACCCGTCGGCGCAAACCATGCTTGGGTAGCCTAAAGAAAATCACCTTGACCAAAGCCCATGTACTGGCAAGTAGAAACTTCCCCTAGGCGGTATGTTCCTTAATATGATGCTTGTGACATGGGCCATCGCGTATTAAACAAAATCAAGCAAGTCAAGTGGTCTTTTATCAAAGGCTTTCATGCCCCGGTGAGCCCACCTTAACTTGATTGAATTGTCCGAATACGTAATGGCCAAAACCCATACGAATGCGCATTAGATTAAGACTGTTATACTGCCGGTTTTTCACCGTGCACTATACGTGTCCGATAGGTTCCCTGTTAACCCTCGGATGAAGCCCACCTAGGAAAGAGACCGCACAACCCCGTGTGTGGGAGTGATAAGGTTGGAAGGATCTACCTGTCTGCATGTGGTTGTAAATGCTGCACGTCATGCTCATGCATCACATGTCATCCATGCATCATTCTAACCCCTTTGATTTTTCAGCCATCATACACCATTCACCGGGGAGGTTCTGGGGTCCTCATAGCTATCTGAAGAGTAAGCAGAATTCGAAGTGGTTGGCAGAGATCTACCGTCTTAGTCAGAGCATCCATAGACATTGGGAATGGCTGGTCCTTCGCGACAGATTGAAGAGGCCCGTGTCATGATTGCCCGAGAACTAGATGAAAAGTTTGAAAAACTTGAAGGGAGGTTGTCAGCCACAATTAAGGAAAGGTTGGACGCCGCGGCACTAATTCTTCAAGCTCAAGTCACTGCAGCTACACTTAACCGATTTGAGCTAGCCACGACCAAAAAGGAGTGTGAGATGATGGCTGTAATGTCTCAATTCGCTCTGGAGCCTAGGGGCGAGACGACACCCAACTCACTGATCGAGCAAGTGGAAAGGGGGAAAGGACTAGGGCCCTTACAGCCGATGGGTCCTCTCAGTCCCGCAGACACTAAAAAGAGATTAGCTGATCTTGAGGAGGAGATCATGAGGTCCAAGCTTGCAACTACCCGGACACCTCCCGATGGAGCCGTTACTAGCCCTGCAAGTCTCGGAATTGGTTACTATGGTGACAGCAGAAGTGCAAAAAGGATGGGGAAAGCGCCAATGGTTGAGATGGCTCAGAGGCGTTACTCTAATTTAGGCAGACCTTTGTCTTGGGTCCTGGAAAGGCTGATGAAAAAGGGGGTGTTACAACCATTGCCGTTCAAGCTGGCAAAGACCTGGGGGCAGCCCGGGCACAAGGAAGGCGAGTACTGCGTATACCACCAGCACACTGGCCATATGACAGATAATTGTGCTAGGCTGAGGCACGAGATTCAGGATCTGATCGATAGCAACCAGATCACAGATCCTGAATGCCTCCAGGGTAGTCACGGGAGCTTAAGTTTTGCAGGGGGCGATGGAGAAGGTTTTAGAGCCACAAAGACCCCGGCTTTCGGAATGACTCAGAGTCACTATGCCATACTGAAAAAACCCCTATCCAAGCACTTCGCTCATTTTGTCAGCAAGGGAAAAATACAGTCAATGCCGGCCCAACCTGCCAGGGGCCAAGGGCGCCCCAATCACCGAGCAGATCTGTATTGTGCCTACCATCAGCGTACCGGGCACGAGACTGACGAGTGCCGAATTCTGAGGAGGCAAATTCTACACTTAATTGATGAGGAGCTGAGAAGTGAGGAGAATGGTTCCCAAAAGTGATAATAGGTCGTTGACTGCAGCGTCCGCGTTGGCAAGAGAAGAAGGAAGTAGCTATTTAGATGTTCTTTTTTATTTCTGAACTATTTAATGATGACAGTTTTAATTATAGTTTTCTTGAATGAAATGGATGGTTTTGCTATCTTGTGTGATGTTTCTTATGATTTCATTATGCATAATCATGGCACATTTACATTTGACATTGGTTCAACTAATGCCATTCCATTCAATCTTGGAACTTTGGGAGAACCGAAAGAAAATCTTGATAGCATCTGTTATGACTCCTTAAGTGAGATAAAAACTTGAGGGATAATAATAATAAAAAAAAAGCCTTTGCCCGGACCTGGTATGACGTGCTGAAAATTGACAAAGACATTCTTGAAATCAATACCACTTCCACGCGCCAACATGACGACGAACCGAATGTTGAAAGCCATTTCTTTGCACTCCCACGACATCTGGGATGCATATGGTGCCACCAAATAAGATCAAGCTTCGAAAGCTGCATCAGGAGTTAGGCGAATGAGACTTAAGACCTTCACGAAGAAAACGTAACTCACCAGAATACAACTCATCAAAACCAAACAACGTGAACCCTTTCCTCTCAACCATTTGAGATGTGTACCCCAAAAAAATAATTATGATTGACCCTTAACCATCCAAAACCCTCATAACCAAATTTCTTACCAAAATTTAATGCCCGACTGAATTGAACAACAATGGTCCCAGTGGTTAAGATGAAAAGTGCACGTATGTGTAAACTTTAGGATTTGAGCAAAGCTTGTTAAAATAAAGAAAATTGGGGCGAAAAAAAAAATTGGGGCGAAAAAAAAAAAAAAATTGGGGTAAAAAAAAAAAAAAAAATTGGGGTAAAAGAAAAAAAAATTGGGTTGTAAAAAAAAAAAAAAAAAAATTGGGTTGAAAAAAAAATTGGGGTGTAAAGAAAAGAGAGAATTGATCAGGGGGCAAGGGAATGCTATTTGGGGGCAAGCTTTGTTCAAATCCCGTTAATCTACACATGCCGGCATATTGCCATTTTTCTTAGCTACTGAAGAGGACCAAAAGGGCTAACCCCCCCAAACCATCCATCCAATCCCAACCGACGAAAACCATTTCGAAAGCTTGAACTACTAAGGCTAATAAAAGTACCCCAAATCATCCGAGCCCAACCTGTTACCCTAGCTCAGCCGTTGAACGGCTATTCCAGGGCTCAAACCCGCCAAAGCCAACAAAGGCCAAACGCGAAACTTCATATTCAAACCCCAAAAAAAAGGAACCCATTACCTCAACCAGTTTGCACAAGGGTTAAGACCAAGACTTTGATACCAAGAGGAGCCACCCTCAGAAGCAGCAGTCCCCCCGGCAGATGAAGATGAAAGCGAATTCAACCAATGCTGAGAAACTGAAGGAGGGTCCATGGCGGAGGCTTAAAAAAAAAAAAAAAGAGAGAAAATATTCAATCAAGAAAACCCGCGAGGGCTGATTGGAAATAGTAGTCTGATGCTTACAAGATCCAATCCGAGATTAGATGTAATTCTTGCATTCTGAATCCATGTTAAATGGTGATTATGTATAGAGAAATCGTGCTGAAATGCACACAGTTTTTTGCAAATACATAAAGCAAGAGCAGTTTAACTCATCATTTCCTAGTTCTTTTATAAAAAGTAAAACCTAAATGGCTACTCTACTCTTGCTCTCGCCAGCCGGATGCCTAAGTTGTCGTGTCCCGTTGTCAGGTGCCGGACTGAGTATCCATCTTTTGCACTCACCAGTAGAAGTTACAGAATGGGTACCGAAAGGGGTATGACAGTTTTCACCGGCGGTTGGCTCCAGAGATCTTGATAGCAAGAGGTAAAAGTTCGCAGAAAAGATTCCTCCCCGTAACGATAATGGGTCCCTAGCTGGGTCCTGGGTCATCTCGAGCTGACGAGCATGCCGGGCAATGATACAGAAAGTAGCTTGACAAAGCCCGCATAGGAGAACACACCCGAAAAATCCGTCGACGATTGCATCTGATATCTCACTGAATCTAGCAATGCCCTCGTTGTTAGGGAAAATGGGAAGATGGCTAATACTGCTGCAGGAATTTGATGTGGAGTATGTCACGAGAAAGACCATCAAAGGTCGGGTAGTTGCGGAGTTTCTTGCCGACCATCCAATTGAAGCAGACCGGCTAGAATATGAATTCCCCAACAAACATGTGGTGGCCATCACCGTACAGAAGTGGCAGATGTATTTTGATGGGGCAGTAAATAACGAAGGGGCCGGGACAGGAGTAATTCTAGAAACCCCACATGGTGAGAAGCTCCCCTTAGCTAAGAAACTGAGATATAAAGCCACAAATAACGAAGCTGAGTACGAAGCCTGCATCTTTGGGTTAGAGGCACTCTCAGCCATGGGGGCAAAAGTAGTAGAGGTCTTTGGGGACTCGTCCTTGGTAATCCACCAAGTCAGGGGTGAATGGACCGTTAAGGAAGAGCGGCAGTTGTCATATGTGAGGTGTTTAAAAGAACTAAGTGGCCAGTTTGGAGTCTGCACTTTTAACTACGTGCCCCGAGATGAGAACCAATTGGCAGATGCCTTAGCCACCCTGGTATCCATGTCGGATAACCCCAAGGGAATAGCCATGAGGCATGTGCACATTTCTAGTGGAGACAAGCCATACTTTGAGACCGAACAAGTCGGGGATGTTGAAGCTACTGATGGAAAGCCATGGTACTATGATGTCCTGAATTATTTGGAGAGGTCAATACTCCCAGAAGAAGCCACTGAAAAAGACCAGAGGATGATTCGCAAGTTGTCCACTCAGTTCATTAGTGTAGACGGTGTGTTGTACAAGAGACAAGCCGATGGCATACAACTAAGATGCTTAGATGGTAAAGAAGCCAAAAAGGTTATGGAGGAAACTCATGCAGGGGTCTGTGGGGCCTATATGAATGGTCTAGCCCTAGCAAAGAAAATAATGCGGCAAGGATTCTTCTGGCTGACAATACAGTACAGCTCTAAATATGTGAAGGAGTGCCAATTATGCCAACAATACGCTAATCTGAGACACCTTCCAGTTTCGGAGTTGTGTAACCTGGCATCTCCATGGTCGTTCGCAGCATGGCGAATTGACATTATAGGAGAAGTACACCTGACAGCCTCCGATGGACACCGATTTATTGTGGTTGCTATCAATTATTTCACCAAATAGCTCGAGGCTGAATCCTTCAAGAAGTTGGGCGCCCGGGAAATGGCCGAGTTCATCGAGCGACATTTGATCTGTAGGTACGGGCTCCCGCATCACGTCGTGTCAGATAATGGGGTACAGTTTTAAGCTGAGACTAAGCAGATGCTCAAGAGGTACGCCATCCAACACCATAAGTCCTCTCCATACCGACCGCAGGCCGACGGAGCAGTCTAGGCCGCTAGTAAGAACGTCAAGAAAATATTGGCTAAGATGGTGCAAACCTATAGAGACTGGGCAGAGAAATTTCCATTTGCACTTTGGGGCTACAGGACCACTACCAGAGCATCTACAGGGGCTACCCCTTTCTCCTTAGTTTACGGGATGGAAGCAGTCCTACCGATAGAAATAGAACTCCAGTAATTAAGGGTGGTAACAGAGCTCAGCTACCCGAAGCCGAACGGGCCCAGCGGCGGCTACTACAGTTGAACCTATTGGACGAAGGTAGGATGCGGGCATACTACCACAACCGGATCTACCAGAAAAGGCTAGCTCGCTCATTTGGGAAGAAAGTAAGAAAACACCCATTGAAGGAAGGAGACCTGGTCTTTAAACAGATGAGGCCGGGGGTTCCGGACTTTCGAGGCAAGTTTAGGCCCACTTGGGAAGGACCCTTCATTCTGAAGAAGCTTTTGTCTAAAGGGGCTGCGATCCTGACAGATAGTGATGGGAACGAATTCAGGAAGCCGGTCAACGTCGACAGATTGAAAAGATTCCGTGGCAAAAAAAAAAAAAAAAAAAAAAAAAAAAAAAGAAAGCCGTTAGAGATGAAAACCGTGACTGGCGCTCTAAGCAAAAGTTAGGCCAAAGGGCAGGGTGAAAACCTGGCAACAGGCAGTCTGCCCTACAAAAAATAAAATAAATAAAAGCCGCTGGATTGGGTTGGGTCCATTCCAGGCAAAAAATAAGGCACAGGGTTATGTGAAAATCCGACAAGGACGCATCTCCCGCTAAGAAAAGCTAGTGTGAAAATCCACGAGGGACGCACTACCTTTAAAATAATGACGCTTGGAGTGATAAGGCAGCATTACCTTGGGCAACCCCTTTCAAGCAAAGACACACATCGGGCAATCCTCCCTGAAGAATTATGAGTCACAGTCCATGAAACAGGACATCGCTTACAGACGCTTGGGGGCATAAGCGACCACACGGAGCTATGAGTCGCTTCGGCAAAAGTTATTGCACCTCGACCCCTAGACCACTCGGATGAATGGTGTTACCTGCATTCTGCATAACATATGCACATGCACATGCATAACTTACCCTTGCATACAAGTTTCTTTTGATCTCGCAGGAAAGTCAGGCGCCTTCACACACTGACAAGCTGGTGTTTATCAGCCGCTCAGCCGTGGTTTCACACGCCGACAAGCTGGTGTTCTATCAATCACGTTCTTCCAAGTCTGGCACCTTCACACACCGACAAGCTGGTGTTTATCAGTCGCTCAGCCGTGGTTTCACACACCGATAAGCTGGTGTTCTATCAATCGCGTTATGCAAAGTCTGGCGCCTTCACACACCGACAAGCTGGTGTTTATCAGTCGCACAGCCGTGATTTCACACACCGACAAGCTGGTGTTCTATCAATCACGTTCTCCAAAGTCTGGCGCCTTCACACACCGACAAGCTGGGGTTTATCAGTCGTTCAGCCGTGGTTTCACATGCCGACAAGCTGGTGTTTCATCAATCACGTTCTCCAAAGTCTGGCGCCTTCACACAACGACAAGCTGGTGTTTATCAGTCGTTCAGCCGTGGTTTTACACGCCGACAAGCTGGTGTTTCATCAATCACGTTCTTCCAAAGTCTGGCGCCTTCACACACCGACAAGCTGGTGTTTATCAGTCGCTCAGCCGTGGTTTCACACGCCGACAAGCTGGTGTTCTATCAATCACGTTCTTCCAAAGTCTGGCGCCTTCACACACCGACAAGCTGGTGTTTATCAGTCGTTCAGCCGTGGTTTCACACACCGACAAGCTGGTGTTCTATCAATCACGTTCTTCCAAAGTCTGGCGCCTTCACACACCGACAAGCTGGTGTTTATCAGTCGTTCAGTCGTTGTTTCACACACCAACAAGCTGGTGTTCTATCAATCACATTCTCCAAAGTCTGGCGCCTTCACACACCGACAAGCTGGTGTTTATCAGTCGCTCAGCCGTGGTTTCACATGCCGACAAGCTGGTGTTTCATCAATCACGTTCTCCAAAGTCTGGCGCCTTCACACACCGACAAGCTGGTGTTTATCAGTCGTTCAGCCGTGGTTTCACATGCCGACAAGCTGGTGTTCTATCAATCACGTTCTTCCAAGTCTGGCGCTGTCACACACCGACAAGCTGGTGTTTATCTGTCGCTCAGCCACGGTTTCACACGCCGACAAGCTGGCGTTCCATCAACCGCGTTCTTAAAAGCCTGACGCCTTCACGCACCGACAAACTGGTGTTTACTAGCCGCTCAGCCATGGTTTCACGTCGACAAGCTGACATTCCTCAATCATGTGACCAGTAGTAATCCTATGATGCCGACAAGCTGGCAAGACCAAGACCCGGACAGCGACCGCCTCAGGTACGCATCTCTCCCTCTCTTTTCTGAATTTTGGTTCACTTAGGCACCTAGATTCTAAGTTCCCCAAAATTGGGGGCAACTGTAGACACCGGGTCCCGAGGCGGTCCAAGATCAGGATTACCCGATGATGAAATAGAAGACCGATTTTCGGCAAGAAATGTGAGAATCGATCGTTCCCTTGTCAAAGGTGTGTTTTTTCGGAAAATAATTAAAAAATATATATTTTTGGGGAAATTAAAATTAAGATGGAGTAAAAAAAATAATAATAATAAAATATATATTAATTTTGTGTCAAAATTTAAAATTTAAAATAAAAAAAAAAAATAAGGAGGAAGTCGCGAAGGTCGCCTGCGGCAGCGCGGGGCTGCCTGCCCCAGCGCGCAGGGGCGCCTGCGCAGCAGGCCGCCCAGCGCGCAGGGGCGCCTGCGCGCAAGGCAGGCGCCTCGCGAGCAGGCCCCCTGCGCGCGAGGCGGGGGGCGCCGCGCGCCCCCCCCTGCGCGCGAGGCAGGGGCCTCGCGCGCACCCCCCTGCGCGCGAGGCAGGGGGGATCCGCGCGCCCCCCCCCCCCCCCTGCGCGCGAGGCAGCTGCCTCGCGCGACCCTCCTGCGCGAGGCAGGCTGCGCGCAGCAGCCTGCCGCGCGCGGTGCAAGCGCACCACGCGCAGGCTGCCGCGCGCCCTTGCCCCCCTCCGCGCGACCTGTCTCACCTGTCCGTCTTTTCCGCTGTTTTCAGTCTGAATTCTTCGCAGTCTGATTTTCCGTTGTTTCACCATTTTATGCTACCTTGGACTAACCAAAAATAAAGGTTTTTTTGCCCCTTGCCATTTTTGGCCAAGGCAAAAGTTAAATGAAGATTTTGGCCCTCATTTTTGGGAGGACGAGAGACATTTTGAAAAAAAATTCTCTTTGGCTTTCTTGGGTCTTGGCTACTCTCCAGGAAGCTGTTCTTAGACTTGAAAATTCTTCAAAAAATCTTCAAGTCTTAGTCTCACATTTTAGTATTTTTTGCTACCAAAAACCTTTGATCTTGGGTTGATTTGAGCAAGAAAAATCAATTTTCTTGGCTTTCTCATCCCACAAAAAACATTTTTCTCAAATTAATTCGTTTAGAACACAGATTTTCATATCTTCCCTAAATACTTATCACTAAAATTGACAAGAGGAGCGGATCGGGACACCGCATTTCCGATCTAAAAATTCTGAGGGTAAGCATTCTTGGACTTGTTCTCATTTATTTATTTTATTTGTTTACATTTTTCTTTATTTTATATAATTTCTATTCTATCGTCATTTTTATTCTATTTAGTAAACGTATTTTATATGTCGTATTAATTTGTTAAATTTATTATTATCTCATCATTATCATTATTTGTTAAATCCTATTTTATGTAAATGCATGTTCCACTGTCACTATATTCTTTCATTTTTTACATTGCATTTCATATATTTTGGGCCAATCTACAGTGCTTCTCTTGCTTTATTTGTTTATTTGTCTTTTTAGCTTTGCCAATCACGTGATTTACAAGTGGTTTTGCATGGCTTTCATTTCAATTGTTTTGGCATTATTTCTTTATTGCATTTATTTTACTTTTATGTTAGTTTTCTTCATTTATAGATATTTTATTCTCTTTTATTTTATCTTATTAATTTATCGTTTTTATTTAGTTTAACCATTATCACTATTACTATTAATGTTATTATTATTATTATTATTATTATTATTATTATTATTATTATTTCGTTGTCATTATTTGTCCTAGAATTGGTCATCATTATTATTCTTGCAATTATTTGTTTTATTCACTATTTTTATATCATTATTGTTAGTAAAGATTTCATTTGTTTTATTATTATTATTATTATTCAATATCCTATTATTATTATTGTTATTGCTTATCATTATTATTATCATATTTATTCATATTATACTCACTATTATTTATTATCATTGTCCATTATTATTATTATTATTATTATTATTATTATTATTATTATTATTTTGTTATTGTCGCCATACCATGATTATTTGTCATGATTTTATTATTGTCATTATATTGTCTTCGTTTGATTATTTTTTGGAGTTGTTACTAATATTATTTTTGATGTTAATATTTGTATGAGTTTAACTTGAATCGAGTTATTTGGGCGTCCTCGCGACTCCCCGGATGGGTTGCAACGCGTAGGCGGGCCCTCCATTTTGGTGAGATCTTTTCAATTCCCCTTTGATGTGTTATGTGTTTATTTGTAAATATATATTTTTCTTCGTGCACGGGTGCGATAAAAAATCACAAAAATATTTCTACAATTAAATTAGAATTTTCAATAATAAAATTGGGACCAATGTCCCTTATTTTAGCCCGACAATAAAAATATTACAATTAAAACGAAGAGTCAACTTTTCTACAAAAAATGGGATCACTCGTCCCGGTTTTCATTCAAACAATCAAAATGACTCTTCGAACCCTCTTTAAGTTAACACGAAGGAACCAATGTTCCTAAATTTCGAACAAGTGCGAAGGAACCAATGTTCCTCAAAATAATATCCCGATTTATGCATGTCTTTTTATTTCGATCTTGTGTGAGTGTTTTAAATTCAAGTTCTTTTCTATTCGGGCCCTTGTAATTAATTTTTGGGGCAACTTTATTTATCTTTTGGGGATTGTATTCCGTCCCACTTACATCTTTAATCTCCTTTTATTGGGGTTGTATTCTGCCCCTATTTCTATTGTAATTGCGTGCTTGCGTGTTTACCGCTTTCATTTATCGCTTTCCCTATCTATTGCTTTATCGCTTTTATTTATTTTCTTTATGTGCTTTCAATGCGCTATTTAACTAAATGCATCACTCGTGTGAGATGAGAGATATAATTTTGAGAATTTAAAAACCCATTTATATTTAACCAAAGTATGAATAAGAGGGAAGTTCCGAACACCATATCTCTGGTTTAGACCAATAGAGGTGAGAAACCTTTTCCCAATTTCTTGCAAATTGGGTGGCGACTCCAAATACCTCAAAGGTGCCTTTAGGCGTCAATAGGCTAGGTTATTCTCCCCAATGTTCTATTGGGAGGGATACACCGATGATGTCTCATGGCGCCCATGATCAAAAGACGCGAACCTTCATACCTCGAATCCTAAAGCGGATTCAAAGAGAGGGCCCTTGCTGGGTTGCCCGGGTTCGGCGCGCGTCACAACGTGATATGTGCTTGTGATATGCATGCTAAACATGAGCAAAGAATTATGTGTTTTATGTATGCAGAAATTATGTATATGGAATGTATGCGAAGAATTGCATATGCAAGATATAAACAAAGTTCAAGCATATGTGAATGCATGTTGGGCATCATGAAAGGCTATGCATGTGTAAAGTTGTGCAAAGAGATATGCAACAGATTGTACCTGCGGGATGCACGTAAGATGCAAAAATGGATAGACAACATCATAGGTGGTTAAGGGACTCGCTAAGGGTATTGCTTATACTATTTGATGCCCTTGAGGATCTAGAAGACAACTTGGCTTAGGAACTCCGACCCATAAGCTTTTGTAAGAGAACCGTCTGGTGTGCATCTTTGTCCCCCGATCAACGAGCATGCGCCTTTTGCTATGAGCTGTACAACGTTTTGCCTCCAAAACTCTGACTCGTGTCCTGTATTATGCACTATTTGCCTAAAGGGAAGTTGTTCGGACCACCTTATCGCTTTAGGCATCGAAAGTCATTGTTTGAAAGTAGTGCATCCCTTGTGGATTTTCACACTACCTTTTCTTTGCGAGAAATGCGTCCCTTTGGGGATTTTCACATAACCCTATGGCTAATTTTTTCTTGGGATGGACCCAACCCCTTCCAGCGGCTTTTATTCATTTTAATTTTTGTAGGACAGACTACCTATTTTCAGGTTTTCACCCGGCCCTTTGGCCTAACTTTTGCTTAGAGAGCCAGTTATGATTTTCATCTCTAATGGCCTTTTTTCTTCTTTTCTTTTTTTCTTTGTTTTTTTTTTAATCCCTCATGTCTTTCAGGTGTGACTACATGAAAAGCTAAAGCTACTATCAGAGCCACCTCTTAGGGTGATCAACAGTTATTCATTGAGGCACTTCCCTCCCAAATAACGGTTGTATTACTTTGCCTCTCCTGATGAAGGTGTTGCTAGATTGGGCGAGGTGGCGGACGAGGACATCAGCTTCATGTGCTCCTGGTTCCCTCTTTCTGCTGTGACTCTAGATGGTTCTTCGGGATGTGTACCCTTGTGCGGATTTCATAAGGCCACTTTCCATATTACCGCCAGCTGTGGTCGACAGTTCGGAGGGAGTCAAGATGTTGTGAGGCATCCTCTATCCTTTCAAGGTGGCCCTTTATCTTCGGCTTTTACCCCCAGATGCCATAGCCTCTGGGCCAGCTGCCGGTGAAGACTATTATACCATCTATCGAGGATTGTTCCTCTGCTTCCACTAGTGCATACAAGAGGTGGATGCTTAGTCATGTATTTGATAACAGGACACATCGACCTAGGCATCTGGTCGGCGATACCAGTAGAAGATCATGGTTTTTTTTATTGCATCCATTCAATAATGAACGATGTTTTCCTTTTTATAAAAGAACTAGAAAATAATGAACACATGAGTTAAATTGGCTTCGTTTTATATATTTGCAAAGATTGTGTACATTTCAGCATGATTTCTCCATACATGATCACTATTCAACATAGATTCAAAATGCAAAATTGCATCTAATCTCAGAGTAAATCTTGTAAGCATCAAACTCCTATTTTCAATCTGCCCTCTCGGATTTTCTTCATTGGTCATTTTCTCTCGAGACTCTAAGTTTTGCTCAGGGTGCCTGTAATGACTGGTGGGGTTCCGACCGAGGGCTATCCCCGAAACATATGCCGTCGGGCCTTCCCTACGCGTCGTCTATGGCCAACACGCCTTACTCAAGATGTTTACACTTCCCCTTGTGCATTTTTGCCTTTCGTGGGATTCAAACCAAGGACCTAGGGAATAAGTCCTTAATTCCTAGAATCCCATTACCATTAGGCTACGACTCGAACAGGCCCTTCATTGAACTTTTGACGTGAGATACTGAATTCCCTGGCTCTATCGTGCTCGTGCTAGAGTCACATTTTCCAACCTAATTTTCCAAAAGTTTACCCCAAACCTCCAACACAATCCAAACTTCAACATAACTCAAATTGCACATTCAAATCATTGAAATCAACACAAAACCCAACTTTTATACCAATTCTTTCAATTAAATCATGAAACTAACACTATCAAAATCCCTAATTTTTCAAACTAAAATTTTACAGTAAAAACTCATTCAATTTCTTACTTGGCTCAAAAACTCACTTTCAAGACAACTCAACACAAATTATTCAAAATGCATAACAATCAAACATACCTAAAGAACCTTAATCCCATAAATTTCTAGAAAACTCAAACCAAAATCAACACAATTAATTAACATACCAAAAACCTAAATTCCCATACCTCAACTCCTTTGCTCCTATTAGCTACTTTATCTGATCTTTTTTGCTCCCAAATCCCTCCAAAGTCCTTCTCATCCAAAATCCTCATCAAAACACACCCACAAATATACAAAACATAAGTCTAGGGTTTAACTAATCAAAGGAATAAGAGAAATCAGAACTTAAATTTACCTTTCCTTGACAAATTCTTCACTTAACTCACTTGATCTATCAAACTCCAGCATTAAATCTTAGACTTTGATCTTAAGAGAGAGAGGATGGTATGGAAACAAGAAGGAAAAGAAGAAGAAGAAGAGGAGGAGAGGAAGAATGGGAGAACGAGAGAGGAGGAGAGCAGATTTCTGCCCTCTCTCTCTTTCTCTCTCTTCCTTTTATACCTCTTCTAATTTCCTTGCCACTTGTCACCTTGCCATTGGTCCAATCTTGATATTTATGCCAAATTCTCCTTTCAATCCCTCAACTCTCATAACCTCAAACATTGACATTCATAACTTACTAATCCATCACATTGGCCCACTTAATTACTTTTGTTTTTTCAATCAAATCCTAATTTCATACTTCATAATTTACTATTGGCCGCACTTGCCGAAACTTTTACATAAATTCCATATTCGTTCTTTCGGCACACCCAACACCACAACTTACATCACTTTGGTCACCACTAACCCTCAATATGCACAAATCTTTCTAGGGTACCTATCAGGTTATTACAGTGCCTTTTTTCAGTTTTCGACCCGCGAGGCTTTTATTCTCTTTTTTTTTAAGTCTTTAACCATAGAACCTCTTGAGTCTGTCACCGTTGATCGATTCCTTAAACTCGTTACAATCACTGTCTGTTAGAATCGTTGTCCCCTTGGATATCAACTTCTTAAGAACAAATGGACCTTCCCATGTTGGCTTGAATTTACCCTGTATGTTTGGAACACCTGGTCTCATTTGCTTAAAGAATAAATCTCCCTCTTTCAGCGGTTGCCTTCTGACTCTCTTCTCGAATGACCTAGCAAGTCTCTTTTGATAGATCTAGTTGTGATAGTAAGCTCGGAACTTATTCTCATCTAACATATTTAGCCATTGCAACCGTTGATGCGCCCAGTCGGCTTCTGGAATTTGAGCTTCCATGACTACCCTTAAAGACTTGAGCTCTACCTCAACCGGCAATCCTACTTCCGTCCCATATACCATGGAATAAGGTGTGGCACCTATAGAGGTTCTGACGGTTGTTCTCTAGCCCCAAAGTGCAAAAGGCAACTTCTCTGCCCAATCCTTGTAGTTCTGAACCATCTTGGCCAAGATCTTCTTGACATTCTTGTTAGCAGCCTCTACTGTCCCATTGGCTTGAGGGTGATACGGAGAGGACTTGTGTTGCTCGATGCCATACTTTTGAAGCTACTTCCTAGTTTCAGGCATAAACTGCACCCCGTTATTTAACACAACATGGTGCGAAAGACCGTATCAAATTCTTCCCAATAAACTTGACCATATCCACATATCAATTCTTTTTCTTCTATTTTTTTTTTCTTTTTTTTTATAAGCTTTATTCAAATCCCGATAGTTTACACATACACGCACTTCTCTTCTTGACTATTGGGACAACGTTGACCAACCAAGTCAGGTGTTGTACTTCAATAAGAAATTTGGCCTCGTTTTTACTTGTGGAACTCTTCTTTAACCTTTTATGCCCATTCTGGCCTGAGTCTTCTGAGCTTTTACTTGGCTGGTCTATGATCGGGGTACGTCAGGATAGCGTGTTCGGCGACTTCACGATCATCTCCTGGCATGTCTTCATAGGTCACAGGTCTTGAACCCAATCGCTGAAAGTCCGACAATGATCTGTCAAATGCCCAGTGCACTGGTGGAAGACACAATACTGATCCGCCTTGTGCTTGGGCTATCCCCAGTTTCTAGCGGGCCTAACCGGCAATGGCTGTAGCATCCCCTCCTTCATTAGCCTCTTAAGGACCCAAGACAAGGATCTGTCCAAATTAAAATAGTGCCTTTGATTCGCTTCAATTGCTGACACTTTTCCTATCCTTCAGGTACCACTGCTATTATCATAGCAACCCACTCTTAGACTTGCAGGGCAAGCAATAGTCTTGTTGAGAGGACCCGGATAATTGTAAGCTTGGATTTTATAATTTCTTCTTTAAAATCAGCTAGCTCATTTTCATGCTTAAGGAACTAGGAATGCCCATTGACTGTGAAAGGTCTGATCCTTCTACCTCTACTACTTGCTCTTGTAACTGCACTAAAAGCCCATTCGATTTTTCACCTAAGTGCGGACCTGAGCCTGACCTTAAATCATATTCTACACTTAACGCTTTACTCTTCAAAGATTGCATCACTGTTGAAACGTCTTCCTTTTCAGGAATAAAGTCATACTCTATAGCAGGCTTCTTGCCTCTTCCTTGCTCAACCGACAAAATAAAGGGTACCCTGACTCAAGGCTCAGAAGCAAAAAGAGACACTATAGTCGTCACTGTATGAGTCTTCTTGACTATA
This sequence comes from Excoecaria cochinchinensis, assembly GCA_947683425.1. Taxonomy (NCBI): domain Eukaryota; kingdom Viridiplantae; phylum Streptophyta; class Magnoliopsida; order Malpighiales; family Euphorbiaceae; genus Excoecaria; species Excoecaria cochinchinensis. The sequence continues at coordinate 5,632,839 of CANTUQ010000038.1, forward strand.
GCCGATTCAACTTGGTTAAGAGCAGTAGTTACCATAAGTTGAGCTTGAAGAACAAGTGCCATGGCATCCATTCTTTCCTTAACCATGGCCAACATCCTTTTTGCAAGCTCTTCGAGCCTTCTATCTATCTCTTGGCAATTAGGGCACAAGTCTCTTCAGTCTGTTGTGAAGGTTTAGCCATTTTTAATGCCTGCAAATGTCCTGGTAATGATGCTAGATCTCTGTCCACTAACCCAAACTCTGATTTGCTCTTTAAACAACTATCGGGATCCCTAAACCACCCAAGCAAATGGTCTTCAGTGGCTGAAAATTAAGGAGTTAGAATGATGCATGAATGACATGTAATGCATGATTGTGCTATGCAAATGGTCCCCAATGACTAAAAGTTCCAGAGATTACAATGATACATGTGATGCATGAAAAAAATTATGCACAAGACGATATGTACAAGTGAAAATTATATGCACAGAATAAAATGTACAGACATGGAGGAAATGTATATTTTTTTTATTTTTATATATTATTTTCTAACATGCATGAATGACACTTGATGCTTGAGCATGCTATACAATATCTGCAACCACATGCAAGCAAATAGATTCTTCCAACCTTATTACTCCCACACACAAGGGTGTGCGGTCTCTTTTTTATGTGGGCTTAATCCATGGGTTTTGATCATTGTGTATTTAGGCAACCAGAATAAACTGGCATGGGCCTATTGGGGCATGAAAGCCTTTGATTAGGTGACCAACCAATCTATCCGGGTTTGTCCAATACAAAGTGATCTATATAGAATGCATAGTATTATGGTTCATGTCACCTAGTGGAAGTATCTATTGCCATTATATGAGCTTTGGTCAAAGGTGATGATACTTTAGGGCTACTCAAGCATGGTCACTGCCGACGGGTCTATCTCATCCCGAGCATAACGACTAATCAGGTCTCCATTTGATATATCATAAGGAACAAGGCTTAGGCTGGTGATTATCCTTAACACTTTCCTATATTGAGTGAACGAAGGGTCATGCTTTGGGAACACACTGGGGCTAAGAGAGGGTGTAAACTAGCATAGATCTAAAGCTCTAATGAAATGCAATGCAATTTCGAAAAGGGATGAAATTTTTAAATTAAAACTCAATTATTATTTTAGCTAGGATACTTTCGAAGCGAAGTCTCAATAATCCCTAGTGGAGTCACCACTATGATGCATGCCGAATCCTGGTGGTCCCGAAAACCCGCTTTTAGGGTGTTCGAGAGAGGTTCATAAGACTTATAAAGATTACAAGAGCATTTATTTTCGACAACAAGGAGGTATGTTGGAGTCTCCACCCAATAAAATATTGAGAAAGGTCGTCTAGCCTTACTGAGCCTAAGACAGCGCATGTGTGTCTATTTGGGGCAATCAGAGATATTTTGGAATTCTCAATCCAATAGAACATTGGAAAGATTCATCTAATCTCATGAAGTCTAAGATGATGCATATATGTCTATTTTGGGCAAGCCAGAGATATTTTGGAATTTCCTTTCCAATAGAACATTGGAAAGGTTCATCTAACCTCGTGGAGTCTAAGACAATGCAACTTGGGCCTATTTTAGGCAATAAGAGATATTTTGGAATTCCCCTTCCAATAGAACATTGGGAGGGCTCATCTAACCTCGTTGAGCCTAAGACCAGAGATGGTTCGGGACTTCCCATTTATTCATACCTTGGTTAAAGTTATGATTGAGTTTTAGAGATAAATTTCATTCCTTTTCTCATACAATTTTAATGTAATAATTAGAGCGCATATCAATATTGTAATGAAAGCGGTAAATAAATTAAATTAAGCATAAAATAAATAAAAGTATAATAATTTATAATAAAACTAGGGGCAGATTACAACCCTCAATAAAAGGATATATAAAACATGCATAAATCGGGTTATTTATTAGAGATGAGGACATTGGTCCTCGCATGCATATTTAAAAAAATAATATTGAAGCTGATAATTTATTTGGATGGGAAAACTAGGACATTAGTCCCATTTTATTAGAAAAAATCCAAATTAATTAATATAAATATTTTTGTGATTTTCTTTTCAACGTGCATAAAATAAATAATTTTATTACAAATTAAATTAATAAAATAAATTAAAAAGACAAAATAAAGAAAATAATACAAACAATAAAATAATGAGTTAAACAAAATGAATCTCTCGGAACTCTCCATTTGCTCGCGAGAATATACAAGCAAGGAAAACATGTATTGAAATCAAAACAAATACAAATAAAATCAATGTTAGTTATTAAATAAAAAAAAATCAATTGAACACATAAAAATAATAAATAATAAATTGAAATAAATGAAAAAATGCATTATGGATGACAAATAAATTATATGACATGATTGAAACAAATAAATCAATATATTAATAGATTAATACATAAAAACATGAAAAATAACAACAATAACAACAACAACAACAACAACAACAATAATAATAATAATAATAATAATAATAATAATAATAATAATAATAATAATAATAATAATAAAGAACGAACAATCAAACTAATAAAAAAGAATAAAAAAATGTTAAATCTATATCTAAAATTACATAAATAAATAAATATGCAACAAATCTAAATAACTACATCATGACTAATTAAATATGAACAAAAATAAATAAAAGAAAAATAAAATTAAGAGATCGAGTTCATAAAATTTACCTTCAGAATTCTGATTCGATTGAGGGAAAAATGTGATTAATTGCTTTGTTTTGATCTGCAAAATTAGAATTAAAAATAATAAAATTGAAATTTTATTCCATGAAAGAAAATTTGATTAAATAAAATGATGGAAGAAAATAAAAAATTTCAAGAATAAAGAATTATTTTCTTTATCTCAAAAAAGAAAAAATTGTAAAAAAAATAATAAAATTGAAATTTTATTTCATGAAAGAAAATTTGATTAAATAAAATGATGGAAGAAAATAAAAACTCTCAAAAACAAAAAATTATTTTCTTTGTCTCAAAAAAGAAAAAATTGTAAAAAAATAATGGAAGAAAAATAAAAATCTTCAAGAATAAAGAATTATTTTCTTTATGTCAAGATTGATTTCTCTATTAAAAATTGATTTTTGAAACGTTAAGAAATTTATTTAAAGAAGAAAAACTCAAAAAAATGTGGAGAGAATTCCCTTGAAAAAGAAGAGAAGAAAAGAAATTTTTTTTTAACCTGAAAAGAATTCTCCTCCTTTTCTCTTTCTAAATTTTTCTATTTATATGTTTTTAAAAAAAAATCCTAGCTAATTAGGAAATAAATTGAATTTTTATCAAATTCCCCTTTATTTGGGTTCAAAAATGGGATTTATCTCTAAAAATCTCAAAAAATGTGATCAAAAATAAAAAAAAAATCAAAAAATCCCAAAAATGGGCGAAAATTAGCATTTTCGGCGGATAGAGGGCGAGCGACGGGCATCGGTTGCCCCGCGCGCGCTGCGTGTTGCGTGGGGCATCCGCCCCAGCGCCACTGCATGTGCACGCGCCTGGCGCAAGAGGGAGGCCAACCCTCACGCGCTGGCTGCGGCAATAGCCCGAATATTTTTTTTTTTAAATAACAATTTTGACTAAAACACTATAATTTTCAAACTCCCTTTTTTATTTTTATTTTTTATTTTTTATTTTTTATCTGTAAAAAGCAAATTTAACAAGAAAATCATCATTTTCAACCTTTTTACCCGTAAACAGGCATCTAATTATCATCAGGTACCTGATCTAACCTGTCTCAAGACCCGGTGTCTACACCATTCTTCTTCTTCCTCTCAATTTTTCTTCAATTTTCTCAATTGATCTCTCAAATCCAAGCCTTCTACCCTAGTTTAACCCTTTTTCTTGTGATTGGTGAGCTTTAATTTTCATTTGGGGAAGAAAAAGTGAAGGAAACTAAGGATTTCAAGTGAGGGGTATTAATTGAGGTAAGTAAAATTGATAAAATTAAATTTATCTAATGGTCTAATTAAGTTGTTTAGGGTGTATATAGTATATTTATGTTAGATTTTATTATTGCAGCAAAATTTTGGTGGATTTCCTTGATGGTAATTTCGGCCATAATAGAGAACAAGGAAGAGGAAGGCTCTTCTAAGGGGAAAGGCAAGGAGAAAGAGGTTTAGGAGGCTTAGATCAAGGAATTGAGGTTTGTGGTTACTAAATTCAACCTTTTCCTTTGGAAATTTTATGATTTTAAGTTATGTTTTGTATAAATTGTGTGAATTGTGCATGTAAAATTAAAATTAACTTGATAATTATGCTTTAGGAGATTAAAAATGAATTTTGGGAAGCTTATATTGGAATGAAAAAATTTTTAGAGATGGGTTGCTTAGTGGCCGAATGGTATACCTTAAGTATACAAGGGTATATCTAAGATTTAATGCTAAACAATAACATTTACATGTCAATTAAGCTATAAATTAATAAGTTAAATGTTAAATTAATGGAAATGAAGATGTGCCATTGAATTGCCTTCTTGGCTGAATGGGGTTTATTAGTTGTTTATAGTTTAAATTATTTCATTATAGAAGATAATGATATAAAATGAATATGGTAGGAATGTTGAATGTATATTAGTTAAATTGGAATTTTTGAAGTTTATTGAAAGTGATTTTATTCAAGATTTTTCATTATGATAAGAAATAAAGTAATGAATATGAGTTGCACTTAGTAATAACTGGTAGTTAATCTAGCTTAGAATATAGTTGGCTAGCCATACAGACTTTATATCGAGGTGCGGGTCATGACGACTCGCTTAGGTAGGCCAATGACGGTCTACATATTGATTAAAATGTTGTATTGAAATGAAATGAAATGTAATTATTGGGTGGTCCTTTGGGATCACTCTAGAATGTAGCAGACCTGTGGGGTCCACATCCTGCATATCCAGTTCAAAGATTCTACTGGGTCAATGATAGGGGCAAAAGTGTAAAAATAAGGTTAAGACAATAAATGTAGTAGATTAACAAAAATATTGCGAAATATGACTTAATTGAAAGAAGTTTAATGTTTAAGGCTAAATGGTAATTTGTGACCAAATAGCGGAATAGTGGTAAAACTAAAATGATTTAATGACATTCTTGTAGTTAATTTATATTAAGGGTAATATTGTAAATTTTAAAGAAGTTAAAGTATCAAATTGTAAAAATTTACGTTGTTAGTATATACTAAAGGATTAAAAAGTAATTGTATAGTAAAATAAAGCTAAAATATGTACTTGAATGATAATGAAGAAATTTAGGCATAATTGATAAAGCTAGTAAATAAATTGTGTTAATAGGACTACTTGCATGAAAGCGTGTATTTATGGAAATATTTGAATTAGTAACCACCATTGAGCATGTTTAATGCTCAGCACGTAGTTTGTTGACTGCGTGTAGGTACCCTATAGAGGCTGGGAGCAGGCATACCTCAATCTTTTGGAGGCAATCAATATAAAGATCAAAAAGAATAATTGTATGACTTTTTCGGTTATGTATTTATACATTGAACGTATTGTAAATTATGCGTTTTGGTCCTGTATATGGATGGAACGAATATATTTAATTGTAGATCTGATTGATAAAGATTATGCTTGGATGGATTATATGATTATATATAGTGCATATAGTTGTGCTATGCCCATGAGGGCTGAGAATTGTTTAACTTGCAGGAAGGCTAATTTAAGATTATAACCGTTATAATGCCGAATTTTTAGCTAAATGAATAGTAGAGTTTGGACAGTTATAGGTCATTTTTGGTTGTTCAATAGTTTTGTGAAATAAGTGATTGTAATGTAAAAAAAAAAAAATTGGTTTTTCCCACTTTTGCAGTGAGCATCTACCACTAATTATTTTATGGCTTGATAAGCGTACATAAGGTATAGGAAGAGTAAGGGTGTTACAGAAGAACCCCTTGATTTCTTACTGTAACTAGCTTGGGTACCCCACTGCTGCGTCCTCCTTTTCTGTTGGGCCCTTGCTTGTCTACTAGTTTCATCTGGCTTAATGGCCTTGACCTTCGAAGCCAATCTTGCTAATGTCCTCATATCTGTATATTCTTGTGTTGCAATAAACTCCTTGATCTTGCTATGAAGGCCCTGCTCGAATAGCTGGCATATATTTTCTTCAGTTAAGTGATACTCCTCCATATACACACTCGGCCTTTTAAATCCCCTTTCATATTTTGCCACAAACCTATTCCCTTGCCTAAGCCTGTAAAAAGCACTCTGCGTGGCATTCTTGTATTCTCTGCCAATATATTTATCTTCAAACTGTTTTAAGAAATACTCCTAGGTCAATTCCATTGCATAAGTGTGTTTCCTTACTATCTCCCACCATGTGCATGCACGTCTTTCAAACAAAGCCACCACTCCTTCTAACATTTCATCAGGTGGGCTATATGTGATCTCAAGCAATCTGTTGGTACGATGCAGCCTTTCCACAGCCTTGATGGCTGTCATCTGATCTTTGCCAAAGAAATCCTCGGCACTCAATTTCTTGAGCTGCTCCAAAATAGGTTTTCTCGACAGAGGAAGAGGCTGTTATCTCTATTCAACTTACATTCTCTGATGGATATAATCTGCCATTACCTGCAAAAAGTCCGGCTGAGGTGGGATCGATGTTGCAGGGGGTGGTATAGGCTGGCTGTGATCTGTGGCATCTCTCTCACCAACATTTGCAAAAGCTCCACTTTCTACCTCTTCTTCCATATGCCTTTTTGAACTAGAAGCCATTCTTTAATTATAAAACAGAAGGAGCAAGCATATATATTAATTCTAATAATACCTTTATTCATAATTACTCATTCATGGCATGTATATGTATCACTTCACCCATATCAAGATACTCTCGATTTTATAACCTCCCAAACCTGCTCTGATACCACTAAATTCTAACACTATATACCAATAAATTGATGCAAGTACCGAGTATTACAGAACGGCTTAATTCTTATTTCTTGAATTATATCCCTATTTATTCCCTTAATTTTGTATACATACAATACATCCTTTATTAAGTTGGTGGGTTTTTTTTTTATTTTTTATTTGACATGCATGTAACAGGTTAATTAATGTCATATCATTATTCATTTGGTAAAAATTTTTGCAGCATAACGGCTGTACTCACTGCTAATCCTTATGCACGTTGAAAATTTACACTCCTAATATATATATTCCTCAACCCAAAACAACCACCAACAACACAGTAATTTCAATATTTGCACAAAAGTATCATATCATATGCATGCACAATTCATAATATAAATTCCACCAACAACTCATACATATGTTCTTAAACTTCATGTATACATATTTTTACATTTCATTCCATTTTTCCATACATAAGTTCTCATAAATATACACATATACAATTCCCATACATATACATGCCCATTTCCAAAAATTCACATTTTACATGCCTAATACTACATCTTTCAAAATTTTGCCTTTTTAGGTCTTCATGCGTCATCTTAACTTTTCGTTTCAAGCACCCACACGCAGTAAAATAACTACGCGCTAAGCAACTAATGCTTAGTGTTGAATACACTAGTAGCATTTTCATAAACATACATGCAATTACACATACATATATATTTTATGTGCCAATGTTTTTTTTATAAATTTAATTTCTTTCTATTTTCATTCATAAATAATTTATTATTTTTATTTTATTCCATAATTTCTTCTTTCCATTAATTAATTACAATTTTACTTTTAATAATATATTTACTATTTAGAAATTTTCATAATTCTACTAATATCCCAATTTGATTCATAAATTATGATTTTTATCCTAAAATCTCTTTTTGTTGACTATTATGCCCCCTTTTTTTTATATCATAAATCACTATTTATCACTTAAATCCATTTTTTATCGCATAATTACGATTTTACCCTTATTATTCTTATTTTATCACTTAATTACGGTTTTATCCTTATTAAACATATTTTATCACATAATTACAATTTTACCTTTTATCTTAAGATTTTATCACATAATTACCGTTTTACCATCAAATTTTACTTTTAATGTAAATTTACCATTTTGGCCTTATAGTTTATAATTTTATTACATAATTGTCATATTATTTCCTGAATTAACATTTTTTTTTACCTTACATATTCTTTTCCTTTCTTGCAACATTTCATGCCATTACACATAAAGTTTATTTCTAGATTCACATTTCTCAACTCATATACATATGTTTATTCTTTTAACACATCTCTTTAGCATTGTTCATAACATAAACCCCATGTTCTATACTTACATCATTTCAACCAAGGATTGAAATTCATCATTAAGTTTATTTCTTATCTTTTCACCAATTTCTTCTTATTAGTTACAAAAATTAGTTCCATAAATAAACATAAAGGAAACACTTCATGTTACATATCATTCGGCCATTACATGAGTTGGTCATACCATATTCTTTTCTTACATTCAAGCTTAATTTATTTACTTAATTAGCTCTAATTTCATTTATTTAACTTCAATTTCTTTAAATTTCATACATTTAACATAATTTCCATAGTCATATAATGTGTGTTTTAAAGCAAGTTTGCTAATTATTCATTATTTAATCTAATTTAGCATTTTCTACACATTATTTCTACTTCAATTACACATTTATAAACTTAATTTCAAATAACCCAAATATCATTGGGAAAAAGATAGATATAGGACTTTTTGAAAAAGTATTTACCAATTTTGGGTATTTTTAAAACTATTTCTAAAAATATGGGTGTTTTGGTTAATGCCACAGGAGAGACATGCGGCATTGCATTAAGTGACTATGCTTCGGATGCCGCAGCTGACACCTGCGGCATCATAAGTTTGATGCTGCAACTCATAGTTGCGGCAAGAGGCAGGCTGTGTGTCATCATTTTTAATTTTTTTTTTTACTTTTTACAAAAGATTCATTTGAAACAAGAAGTCAGAGTACACATTCTGAATAGGGTAACTAGACTTTTCTTGATAGTGTGACTAACAAATTAAAAATTAAAATCCATAATTTACAATTTTCCTACTTTTTTTTTCTAAATTTGAACTACTGTTGAATTTTTTTAATTTAAATTTAATTAAATAATAAACAAATAATTAATACTTATTTAATTAATTGTTCCGGACACAAAATTCAAAATCATAACTCTAATAGTAATACCATGCAGAAAGTGAAGGAATTAGCAAAATTGTAGAACTAAGATATATATATATATATATATATATATATATATATATATATATATATATATATATATATACACCTAAGAAACTATTTGATGAATTTTTCTTTATTTAATATTATTATGTAGGAGCTCTTATATGTAATGGATATAATAATTAAAATAAATATTGGCTGATGATATAAATTCATTGTCAACATCATATATAATTAAATTAACAACAAAAAACTTCTTTCTAATAACTACTTAATTAGCAACTCATTGCTTTGTCAATTTTCTCTAAATTATAAGATTATGTTTAAATACATTTCAAATAATCATAAAATCAAAACCTGGATTTTATATATATATATATATTATTTTAGAAAAAAATGGATATATATATATTATTTTAGAAAAAAAATGGATATATATATATATATATATATATATATATATATTATTTTAGAAAAAAATGGATAAATTTGAAGGATAAAAGATATTTTTTAGATAATAAATTTTCTCTAAAAATACTATTCTACAAATAATATATCATCCAATAAAACTAAACGAATTATATTAACTAGAAAATAATATATTTATTTATGTTAACATAAAACTAAATATAGAATCTTTAAAATAAAGTTTTTGCTAAATTTTTAAATTAATTGGAGAAAATTGGAGTAACTGTGGATTTAAATAGCAAATTCCTAATGCAGGTTAAAAAAAAAATGAAAAATGAAAAAAGCTGTAAACGCAGCTTTTGAAACAAAAAAGAAAAAAGAAGGGTCTTGAGCCTCCATAACCCAAAAGATAGAACATTAATTAGTCACTATCAATCACCTCAATCATAAAGCCTTCCCTTATCCGTCCTATCTCTTTCACTCCCTATTTCATTTTTCTTTTTTTTTTTCATTTTCCTTCTGTCATATGCCGTAACACAGAGTTGCGGCATCAATGTCAATTCATCTTCCCACTAGGTGGGTCCCAAAATCAGAAGCCGCAACAGTAAGTTGTAGCTTCTGACTCACTCCAGATCTAGAAATGCTATTAGAATCACTATATTTTCGAAATTATTTTTTTCAAACACCCCATTTTTATTTTTGTCCCAATATCATTCACATACACATATTCATACATACACATTAAAAATATGAAAAATGAAAGTAGATTGTATCCATTAATCTTATTCTCCTTTACTCCTTACTTAGTTCTCCTTTTCTTTCCCTTTTCCTTTATTTTTCCTTCTTTCCTCTTCTTGCTCTTCACTTAGGCTGAATATAAACCATAAAAGATTCACTTAAAATTTCTTCCATTTCATCAAAATTGGCCTGAATAATGACTTTCTACACCTAATTCTACCCAAAACTAAATAAATTCCTAAAATCACACTTACTTGGATAAATTTTGCTTAGCTTGTTCTTCATAATTTCTATCAATTTCTTCATTAATTCATGTTCATGAGATAGTAGGAAGCTTGATTAGGGTGAAATTTGCTTGATTTATACTGATTTAATGAAGAACAAATGGAGGAGAAAGTGAGGGAAGTGTCTTCAGCCAAGGAAGGAGGAAATGGAGGGGGAATGTTCCTAAAAAATCTTATTTTTCTCCCTTATATACACATAAATGGATGGCTAGAATTTGATTTTATACTATTTAATCCAATGGTCATCATTCAGCCACATGTCAATCTCCTATTAATCCCAAATTTTCCTTATGTAATTTTCCATGAAAATGTGTCCATAAATATAGAAAAATATTCTTGTAGGTGCATAAAAAGTTTTGGGTGAAAACGACGTTGTTTCTATAAATTTTTCAACCCGGTGGTAATTTTACTAATATGGTAATTTACTTTTCTATCTAAATTTTATTTTAATTTTTCACGTTTAAAAATTTTATTTTATCATTTATAATGGATTCTCATGCTCAAAGAAATTTTTAGAAGTCTCGAATAATTTTTTTTAGCCTTTGTCAAAGTACTGGTTCAAAAGTGCATTATTTATCTTTTAACCGCTACTTATTTTTATTTTTGTGTAACACCCCCATCGCCGTCCCCGTTGGAAGGACGCCGACGGACGCGCTACACGACGCTCACAGATACAGATATACACATGCACAATGCGGAAGCATACTTTCATTCATAACATGCATATGAAAATACGGGTTAATTAAAAACTTACCTTGACTTACCTTGCGGTACTGACTGAACATGTAATAACTCATGCACACACAGACACTAAGTAAAAGCATACACAATGGCATACAGATGACCATTCAACGGAAGCATAATCGAAATAATAAAACAAAGGAATAACAAAACATAAGGACATACTAACTATTACATTCCCAAAAGAAAACTAAAGAACGAAACATAATTAAATACATATACAATACTACAGAATTACAAAAGCTGAAATACAGAAGCTGAACAAAATACAGAACTTCTAACTCCTACGTGGCCGACCCTGCAGAAGCGCGACTCGAACAGAACCAAACCTGCCACCTGCACGGAAAGGAAGTCCGTGCTAAGCGATAACGCTTAGTGGGGAGAACACACAAGAATATGGACGGCCATTCACAATGGTCGTCAAGGCAAAACACATTCAGATGACAAATGCAGATATTCATAGGATATCAATAATCAGGCTGCACAATAAAGGCATTCATTTCAATACTCACAATCGAACCATAACTTCATGTTCAGGATACGCTAAGACAGACATAATACAATACACAATACAAGCATCATCATGCAGGACCACATACTATATCTCATGCATAAACCTACATGGGTAGCAAATATCAACATCTTACTGTGCAGAGTCACAAGAGCTTTACTCATGCAATTGACATAACTAAATACCCATGCATGAACTGACAACCAAACCATCATGTTAAGAATGCTAGCCATTTAACATACTTAGACATGCCAAACACATACACTAGTCAAATATCCAAAGGATAACATTTAGAGCTTCACAATACCGCTGCGCAACTCTAATATATATCAAGCATCATGCCACAACACTCCGATAGCGGAGACTGAAGGCATAATCAAATAGTATTACATTCATATCCTCATCATGCAGAAAGTACAGTAATCATCACATACTTACCATCGCAGCTGCTTCGGTTCACATGCTAATATTTGTAACGAAACTATGCTGAAGTCATATACTTAAATACATCAATCGAATCATTTCAAAGCATTCAGAAGCTGATAATAAATCACATGACAAGTACGGATAATCATGTTAGATAAAGAGTCATGCTTACTTAAAACAGACATCCATTCTGAAGCCCAAAGTCACAGTCATATACATATAAGCTGATTTCTGAAATCCTTATCATAATCAATCGGATATCACATTCTGAAAGCTATATCAAAGTAATACAAACCAATAAAGCACCTGCTGACTCACAATAGTGGATAACGAGTGTACTGAACTGATTAGTACCTTACGGGTACAAGTCGGCCAAAGGGTACCTTACGGGTACGAATCGAAAACCATTTTATTTATCACAAAAGCATTTTACTGATGGGGGATCTTAACCCGATCCAAATTCATTAAAAAGGACCACGAGGATCCGTACTGAGGGGGGGTTCGCGAGGAACCATACGGGGGACCTGATCAGGGTCCAATACGTTCAAAGGGCGCTGCAGCTACTGAAAGACTCTATTAGGCATGCCTAACTATCCACTAGACTGACTCTCGCAGGTCATGCATAGAACAGTACACATTTCGAATCGTACAACGCATAATATATATAAATATATACATCATGCATAAATCAAAGTACAATAGTCATATAAATATGCTCATAAAGTCAGTCATATATCATGCAATTCGCATTGCAAAACATATTACAGTCCATACATTTTAACATTAAACAATATTCTAAAGCATGCCAAGAATCAGGTATAAAAGCACTACCATGCCAATGATTATCAATACAGAATCCTAATCATGCATTAGGTGTAGATACTAAGCATAAACCATGCATAGTCCCAATTACATTTAACATAATACAATGAGTTCAAAGGCTAAAGCATAATATCAATCAAAGCTCATACAAGTCATATTCTGGAGTATGCAATAGGTCAATCAATAGCATTTTAGCACTACTCAAGTTACTAAAGCATATCTGGAATACACGTGGAATCATATCCTGCCAATAATCCAAAAATGCATAATCTGAATCATGAAATGATACTATATATTTCTAAGCATGACAGATTACTCTCAGAGCAGAATTCAATCAAAGATATGCATAACATATCGCTAATCATAACTGAAATAGGCTAACCAATCCGATGAGCAAAATAAGATAGCACTCGATAGAGGAAAGAGCTATAAAAGCATTTGAAGTCATTTCAAGAAAACTAGTCATGTGGGGAAACAAAGTAAAACAGAAAAGCCATACAGGAGCGTATAACAGTCTGACATAAATTATACAGAAGTAAAGACCCATACAGAAGAAATAAGAAATCCATTTTTGGTTTAAAACTGGGCGAAATCGGAAAAAGGAGCTGAAGAGGAGTCGGTCACAAGTCGTGTCACGACTTGTGACTGACCTCACAGGAGGGTCACGGCGTGACCTAGTGTCACGTCTCGTGACTCTCTTAGAGAATCACGGGACGTGACTCTTTGTCACGCCTGGCCTCACAAGAGTCACGCCGTGACTCTAGGTCACGTGACGTGACTTCCCTCTCACAGAGAGAGGAGTCACGCCTTGCCCTTACCAGAGTCACGTCGTGACTCTAAGTCACGAGACGTGACTTCCCTCTCACAGAAAGAGGAGTCACGCTTCGCGACTGGAGTCACGCTTCACGCTTTGCCAAAACAAGGGTCACGTCGTGACCCTAAGTCACGAGACGTGACTTTCCTCTCACAGAGAGAAGAGTCACGCTTCGCAGCTGGGAGTCACGCTGCCCTTCACCCGAGTCACGCCGTGACTCTAAGTCACGCGACGTGACTCGCCTCACACAGAACAGAGACGCGATTTTTTCCATTCCCAGATACCCAGAACTCCAAGAACTCGATAAATTCATTTTCAATCTCATTCAAAACACCACCAAACTCATCTTACCTTTCAATCGGTCTTCCAAACATCAATTTGACATAAAACCAGCTTAATCCATCAATTAAAACAATCAAAACCATGCATAAACACACTTAATCCATTTAAGAACATAAACCCTAAAAGTTACAGTAGATTCAAAACACAAACTCAGAACTTCAATTCAAACCCTATCATGCGTTACTAATACATTTGTTCACATAAACATGCATGTACACATTCTAAACCACATCAATTTCCAGAAATGCAAACACATAAACATCCTAAGTGAGAGTTAGGGCAAAACACTAAGAATTTCAAATACAGTAAACAGAGCTCCCAAACCTCAAAATCACGTTCCCAAAATCAGGCTTCCAACTTCAAGATCAAACCTCAGTCTTTTCCTTGCCTTTAACCTTCTTCTTATCACCCAAAGCTTACACAAACAAAACCAGTAATTAATCTTCAAACCCTAACTCAACCAAAAACCAGGAGAAAAGATGAAGAAGAAGAACAACACGTAAATCCAACTTACCCCTTCAAGCAAAACCACAATCCAAGCCACACAAATCCAAGCCAAACGTGAGAGAAAGGAGAAGCAAAGAAAGGAGAAGAGAAGAAGAGAAGTAGGCGTGAGAGGGAGGATCGGGTTGCAAATCTGTGTTTTCCTCTCTCACTCACTTACTTTTCTTCTTTTCTTCTTTCAATGCCTACCAAACAATCCACTTGGCAACATCCAATTGGACCCCAAACTCCACTTAGCAAACCAAATCAAAGTACCATACCCTCACAGGCACCCAAACCTTACCTTAATAAATATCTTGGTTTAATGCTCTTTAGTCCTTAGGCCAATTACACTTCACTCACTTACACAATTCTTTCCTTACAAACTTAATTATCTTTTCAATTAGATCCTTAACACTCCAAATTCTCAAACACAATTTACTGAAATACCCTTCCGATCCCGACTTATCATGCATAATCCGACCAGGGCTATTTTGGGGTGTGATAACTCTTCCCTCCTAAAAGAATTTCGTCCTCGAAATTCACAACGAAACACTTACATCCACACAACCCAAACAAACAAAACTTACTTAGACAAAAACTTGCAAAGTAACTTACCAGAAGAACCTACAGTCTCCTTTGAACCCTTGCTAGATGCTACAACCTCTGAAGACACTCGAGAAAATCTGAGCAAATCCTCCACATCCTTTCTAGCTTGCCCAGCTAGATTCTCACTCATCTTCTTAGGACAATCGGCAATCCGATGTTCCATACTGCCACACCTGAAACAAGCGCCTGAAAGCTTCCGACATGGACCTCGATGTCGCTTCTGGCAATGCTGACATACTGACGGTACCCACTTCTTACACTTGTTCCCATGTTGCTTCTGACATTGCTGATACACTGAAGGTTCTCGAACCCTTTTCCCTGCTGACACTTCACTAACCGATCCTTTTCTCTTCTGGGGAACATGCTGAACAACATCTTGAGAAACACGAGGAGTAGTCAATCTATCTATAATCCGAATCAACCCTTGTACTAATGCTCTATCTTCTGAAACATGACCAGAATCTTCAACTGGAAGACGCTCTGAAACATCCTGATCAGCACTAACTTGGTTCACACTTTCTGTTGTCTCGCCCACATTCTCACTAGGATCAGACTCCATCTAGACATGACACAAAACAAGACGCATCTGCATTAGGCCACGACACAAAACTGACTCTCATGCAAAGACTCAACACATAACAAACAACACACCCAGAACCATCAAACCTGGGCTCTGATACCACTAACTGTAACACCCCCATCGCCGTCCCCGTTGGAAGGACGCCGACGGACGCGCTACACGACGCTCACAGATACAGATATACACATGCACAATGCGGAAGCATACTTTCATTCATAACATGCATATGAAAATACGGGTTAATTAAAAACTTACCTTGACTTACCTTGCGGTACTGACTGAACATGTAATAACTCATGCACACACAGACACTAAGTGAAAGCATACACAATGGCATACAGATGACCATTCAACGGAAGCATAATCGAAATAATAAAACAAAGGAATAACAAAACATAAGGACATACTAACTATTACATTCCCAAAAGAAAACTAAAGAACGAAACATAATTAAATACATATACAATACTACAGAATTACAAAAGCTGAAATACAGAAGCTGAACAAAATACAGAACTTCTAACTCCTACGTGGCCGACCCTGCAGAAGCGCGACTCGAACAGAACCAAACCTGCCACCTGCACGGAAAGGAAGTCCGTGCTAAGCGATAACGCTTAGTGGGGAGAACACACAAGAATATGGACGGCCATTCACAATGGTCGTCAAGGCAAAACACATTCAGATGACAAATGCAGATATTCATAGGATATCAATAATCAGGCTGCACAATAAAGGCATTCATTTCAATACTCACAATCGAACCATAACTTCATGTTCAGGATACGCTAAGACAGACATAATACAATACACAATACAAGCATCATCATGCAGGACCACATACTATATCTCATGCATAAACCTACATGGGTAGCAAATATCAACATCTTACTGTGCAGAGTCACAAGAGCTTTACTCATGCAATTGACATAACTAAATACCCATGCATGAACTGACAACCAAACCATCATGTTAAGAATGCTAGCCATTTAACATACTTAGACATGCCAAACACATACACTAGTCAAATATCCAAAGGATAACATTTAGAGCTTCACAATACCGCTGCGCAACTCTAATATATATCAAGCATCATGCCACAACACTCCGATAGCAGAGACTGAAGGCATAATCAAATAGTATTACATTCATATCCTCATCATGCAGAAAGTACAGTAATCATCACATACTTACCATCGCAGCTGCTTCGGTTCACATGCTAATATTTGTAACGAAACTATGCTGAAGTCATATACTTAAATACATCAATCGAATCATTTCAAAGCATTCAGAAGCTGATAATAAATCACATGACAAGTACGGATAATCATGTTAGATAAAGAGTCATGCTTACTTAAAACAGACATCCATTCTGAAGCCCAAAGTCACAGTCATATACATATAAGCTGATTTCTGAAATCCTTATCATAATCAATCGGATATCACATTCTGAAAGCTATATCAAAGTAATACAAACCAATAAAGCACCTGCTGACTCACAATAGTGGATAACGAGTGTACTGAACTGATTAGTACCTTACGGGTACAAGTCGGCCAAAGGGTACCTTACGGGTACGAATCGAAAACCATTTTATTTATCACAAAAGCATTTTACTGATGGGGGATCTTAACCCGATCCAAATTCATTAAAAAGGACCACGAGGATCCGTACTGAGGGGGGGTTCGCGAGGAACCATACGGGGGACCTGATCAGGGTCCAATACGTTCAAAGGGCGCTGCAGCTACTGAAAGACTCTATTAGGCATGCCTAACTATCCACTAGACTGACTCTCGCAGGTCATGCATAGAACAGTACACATTTCGAATCGTACAACGCATAATATATATAAATATATACATCATGCATAAATCAAAGTACAATAGTCATATAAATATGCTCATAAAGTCAGTCATATATCATGCAATTCGCATTGCAAAACATATTACAGTCCATACATTTTAACATTAAACAATATTCTAAAGCATGCCAAGAATCAGGTATAAAAGCACTACCATGCCAATGATTATCAATACAGAATCCTAATCATGCATTAGGTGTAGATACTAAGCATAAACCATGCATAGTCCCAATTACATTTAACATAATACAATGAGTTCAAAGGCTAAAGCATAATATCAATCAAAGCTCATACAAGTCATATTCTGGAGTATGCAATAGGTCAATCAATAGCATTTTAGCACTACTCAAGTTACTAAAGCATATCTGGAATACACGTGGAATCATATCCTGCCAATAATCCAAAAACGCATAATCTGAATCATGAAATGATACTATATATTTCTAAGCATGACAGATTACTCTCAGAGCAGAATTCAATCAAAGATATGCATAACATATCGCTAATCATAACTGAAATAGGCTAACCAATCCGATGAGCAAAATAAGATAGCACTCGATAGAGGAAAGAGCTATAAAAGCATTTGAAGTCATTTCAAGAAAACTAGTCATGTGGGGAAACAAAGTAAAACAGAAAAGCCATACAGGAGCGTATAACAGTCTGACATAAATTATACAGAAGTAAAGACCCATACAGAAGAAATAAGAAATCCATTTTTGGTTTAAAACTGGGCGAAATCGGAAAAAGGAGCTGAAGAGGAGTCGGTCACAAGTCGTGTCACGACTTGTGACTGACCTCACAGGAGGGTCACGGCGTGACCTAGTGTCACGTCTCGTGACTCTCTTAGAGAATCACGGGACGTGACTCTTTGTCACGCCTGGCCTCACAAGAGTCACGCCGTGACTCTAGGTCACGTGACGTGACTTCCCTCTCACAGAGAGAGGAGTCACGCCTTGCCCTTACCAGAGTCACGCCGTGACTCTAAGTCACGAGACGTGACTTCCCTCTCACAGAAAGAGGAGTCACGCTTCGCGACTGGAGTCACGCTTCACGCTTTGCCAAAACAAGGGTCACGTCGTGACCCTAAGTCACGAGACGTGACTTTCCTCTCACAGAGAGAAGAGTCACGCTTCGCAGCTGGGAGTCACGCTGCCCTTCACCCGAGTCACGCCGTGACTCTAAGTCACGCGACGTGACTCGCCTCACACAGAACAGAGACGCGATTTTTTCCATTCCCAGATACCCAGAACTCCAAGAACTCGATAAATTCATTTTCAATCTCATTCAAAACACCACCAAACTCATCTTACCTTTCAATCGGTCTTCCAAACATCAATTTGACATAAAACCAGCTTAATCCATCAATTAAAACAATCAAAACCATGCATAAACACACTTAATCCATTTAAGAACATAAACCCTAAAAGTTACAGTAGATTCAAAACACAAACTCAGAACTTCAATTCAAACCCTATCATGCGTTACTAACACATTTGTTCACATAAACATGCATGTACACATTCTAAACCACATCAATTTCCAGAAATGCAAACACATAAACATCCTAAGTGAGAGTTAGGGCAAAACACTAAGAATTTCAAATACAGTAAACAGAGCTCCCAAACCTCAAAATCACGTTCCCAAAATCAGGCTTCCAACTTCAAGATCAAACCTCAGTCTTTTCCTTGCCTTTAACCTTCTTCTTATCACCCAAAGCTTACACAAACAAAACCAGTAATTAATCTTCAAACCCTAACTCAACCAAAAACCAGGAGAAAAGATGAAGAAGAAGAACAACACGTAAATCCAACTTACCCCTTCAAGCAAAACCACAATCCAAGCCACACAAATCCAAGCCAAACGTGAGAGAAAGGAGAAGCAAAGAAAGGAGAAGAGAAGAAGAGAAGTAGGCGTGAGAGGGAGGATCGGGTTGCAAATCTGTGTTTTCCTCTCTCACTCACTTACTTTTCTTCTTTTCTTCTTTCAATGCCTACCAAACAATCCACTTGGCAACATCCAATTGGACCCCAAACTCCTCTTAGCAAACCAAATCAAAGTACCATACCCTCACAGGCACCCAAACCTTACCTTAATAAATATCTTGGTTTAATGCTCTTTAGTCCTTAGGCCAATTACACTTCACTCACTTACACAATTCTTTCCTTACAAACTTAATTATCTTTTCAATTAGATCCTTAACACTCCAAATTCTCAAACACAATTTACTGAAATACCCTTCCGATCCCGACTTATCATGCATAATCCGACCAGGGCTATTTTGGGGTGTGACAACTCTTCCCTCCTAAAAGAATTTCGTCCTCGAAATTCACAACGAAACACTTACATCCACACAACCCAAACAAACAAAACTTACTTAGACAAAAACTTGCAAAGTAACTTACCAGAAGAACCTGCAGTCTCCTTTGAACCCTTGCTAGATGCTACAACCTCTGAAGACACTCGAGAAAATCTGAGCAAATCCTCCACATCCTTTCTAGCTTGCCCAGCTAGATTCTCACTCATCTTCTTAGGACAATCGGCAATCCGATGTTCCATACTGCCACACCTGAAACAAGCGCCTGAAAGCTTCCGACATGGACCTCGATATCGCTTCTGGCAATGCTGACATACTGACGGTACCCACTTCTTACACTTGTTCCCATGTTGCTTCTGACATTGCTGATACACTGAAGGTTCTCGAACCCTTTTCCCTGCTGACACTTCACTAACCGATCCTTTTCTCTTCTGGGGAACATGCTGAACAACATCTTGAGAAACACGAGGAGTAGTCAATCTATCTATAATCCGAATCAACCCTTGTACTAATGCTCTATCTTCTGAAACATGACCAGAATCTTCAACTGGAAGACGCTCTGAAACATCCTGATCAGCACTAACTTGGTTCACACTTTCTGTTGTCTCGCCCACATTCTCACTAGGATCAGACTCCATCTAGACATGACACAAAACAAGACGCATCTGCATTAGGCCACGACACAAAACTGACTCTCATGCAAAGACTCAACACATAACAAACAACACACCCAGAACCATCAAACCTGGGCTCTGATACCACTAACTGTAACACCCCCATCGCCGTCCCCGTTGGAAGGACGCCGACGGACGCGCTACACGACGCTCACAGATACAGATATACACATGCACAATGCGGAAGCATACTTTCATTCATAACATGCATATGAAAATACGGGTTAATTAAAAACTTACCTTGACTTACCTTGCGGTACTGACTGAACATGTAATAACTCATGCACACACAGACACTAAGTGAAAGCATACACAATGGCATACAGATGACCATTCAACGGAAGCATAATCGAAATAATAAAACAAAGGAATAACAAAACATAAGGACATACTAACTATTACATTCCCAAAAGAAAACTAAAGAACGAAACATAATTAAATACATATACAATACTACAGAATTACAAAAGCTGAAATACAGAAGCTGAACAAAATACAGAACTTCTAACTCCTACGTGGCCGACCCTGCAGAAGCGCGACTCGAACAGAACCAAACCTGCCACCTGCACGGAAAGGAAGTCCGTGCTAAGCGATAACGCTTAGTGGGGAGAACACACAAGAATATGGACGGCCATTCACAATGGTCGTCAAGGCAAAACACATTCAGATGACAAATGCAGATATTCATAGGATATCAATAATCAGGCTGCACAATAAAGGCATTCATTTCAATACTCACAATCGAACCATAACTTCATGTTCAGGATACGCTAAGACAGACATAATACAATACACAATACAAGCATCATCATGCAGGACCACATACTATATCTCATGCATAAACCTACATGGGTAGCAAATATCAACATCTTACTGTGCAGAGTCACAAGAGCTTTACTCATGCAATTGACATAACTAAATACCCATGCATGAACTGACAACCAAACCATCATGTTAAGAATGCTAGCCATTTAACATACTTAGACATGCCAAACACATACACTAGTCAAATATCCAAAGGATAACATTTAGAGCTTCACAATACCGCTGCGCAACTCTAATATATATCAAGCATCATGCCACAACACTCCGATAGCGGAGACTGAAGGCATAATCAAATAGTATTACATTCATATCCTCATCATGCAGAAAGTACAGTAATCATCACATACTTACCATCGCAGCTGCTTCGGTTCACATGCTAATATTTGTAACGAAACTATGCTGAAGTCATATACTTAAATACATCAATCGAATCATTTCAAAGCATTCAGAAGCTGATAATAAATCACATGACAAGTACGGATAATCATGTTAGATAAAGAGTCATGCTTACTTAAAACAGACATCCATTCTGAAGCCCAAAGTCACAGTCATATACATATAAGCTGATTTCTGAAATCCTTATCATAATCAATCGGATATCACATTCTGAAAGCTATATCAAAGTAATACAAACCAATAAAGCACCTGCTGACTCACAATAGTGGATAACGAGTGTACTGAACTGATTAGTACCTTACGGGTACAAGTCGGCCAAAGGGTACCTTACGGGTACGAATCGAAAACCATTTTATTTATCACAAAAGCATTTTACTGATGGGGGATCTTAACCCGATCCAAATTCATTAAAAAGGACCACGAGGATCCGTACTGAGGGGGGGTTCGCGAGGAACCATACGGGGGACCTGATCAGGGTCCAATACGTTCAAAGGGCGCTGCAGCTACTGAAAGACTCTATTAGGCATGCCTAACTATCCACTAGACTGACTCTCGCAGGTCATGCATAGAACAGTACACATTTCGAATCGTACAACGCATAATATATATAAATATATACATCATGCATAAATCAAAGTACAATAGTCATATAAATATGCTCATAAAGTCAGTCATATATCATGCAATTCGCATTGCAAAACATATTACAGTCCATACATTTTAACATTAAACAATATTCTAAAGCATGCCAAGAATCAGGTATAAAAGCACTACCATGCCAATGATTATCAATACAGAATCCTAATCATGCATTAGGTGTAGATACTAAGCATAAACCATGCATAGTCCCAATTACATTTAACATAATACAATGAGTTCAAAGGCTAAAGCATAATATCAATCAAAGCTCATACAAGTCATATTCTGGAGTATGCAATAGGTCAATCAATAGCATTTTAGCACTACTCAAGTTACTAAAGCATATCTGGAATACACGTGGAATCATATCCTGCCAATAATCCAAAAACGCATAATCTGAATCATGAAATGATACTATATATTTCTAAGCATGACAGATTACTCTCAGAGCAGAATTCAATCAAAGATATGCATAACATATCGCTAATCATAACTGAAATAGGCTAACCAATCCGATGAGCAAAATAAGATAGCACTCGATAGAGGAAAGAGCTATAAAAGCATTTGAAGTCATTTCAAGAAAACTAGTCATGTGGGGAAACAAAGTAAAACAGAAAAGCCATACAGGAGCGTATAACAGTCTGACATAAATTATACAGAAGTAAAGACCCATACAGAAGAAATAAGAAATCCATTTTTGGTTTAAAACTGGGCGAAATCGGAAAAAGGAGCTGAAGAGGAGTCGGTCACAAGTCGTGTCACGACTTGTGACTGACCTCACAGGAGGGTCACGGCGTGACCTAGTGTCACGTCTCGTGACTCTCTTAGAGAATCACGGGACGTGACTCTTTGTCACGCCTGGCCTCACAAGAGTCACGCCGTGACTCTAGGTCACGTGACGTGACTTCCCTCTCACAGAGAGAGGAGTCACGCCTTGCCCTTACCAGAGTCACGCCGTGACTCTAAGTCACGAGACGTGACTTCCCTCTCACAGAAAGAGGAGTCACGCTTCGCGACTGGAGTCACGCTTCACGCTTTGCCAAAACAAGGGTCACGTCGTGACCCTAAGTCACGAGACGTGACTTTCCTCTCACAGAGAGAAGAGTCACGCTTCGCAGCTGGGAGTCACGCTGCCCTTCACCCGAGTCACGCCGTGACTCTAAGTCACGCGACGTGACTCGCCTCACACAGAACAGAGACGCGATTTTTTCCATTCCCAGATACCCAGAACTCCAAGAACTCGATAAATTCATTTTCAATCTCATTCAAAACACCACCAAACTCATCTTACCTTTCAATCGGTCTTCCAAACATCAATTTGACATAAAACCAGCTTAATCCATCAATTAAAACAATCAAAACCATGCATAAACACACTTAATCCATTTAAGAACATAAACCCTAAAAGTTACAGTAGATTCAAAACACAAACTCAGAACTTCAATTCAAACCCTATCATGCGTTACTAACACATTTGTTCACATAAACATGCATGTACACATTCTAAACCACATCAATTTCCAGAAATGCAAACACATAAACATCCTAAGTGAGAGTTAGGGCAAAACACTAAGAATTTCAAATACAGTAAACAGAGCTCCCAAACCTCAAAATCACGTTCCCAAAATCAGGCTTCCAACTTCAAGATCAAACCTCAGTCTTTTCCTTGCCTTTAACCTTCTTCTTATCACCCAAAGCTTACACAAACAAAACCAGTAATTAATCTTCAAACCCTAACTCAACAAAAAACCAGGAGAAAAGATGAAGAAGAAGAACAACACGTAAATCCAACTTACCCCTTCAAGCAAAACCACAATCCAAGCCACACAAATCCAAGCCAAACGTGAGAGAAAGGAGAAGCAAAGAAAGGAGAAGAGAAGAAGAGAAGTAGGCGTGAGAGGGAGGATCGGGTTGCAAATCTGTGTTTTCCTCTCTCACTCACTTACTTTTCTTCTTTTCTTCTTTCAATGCCTACCAAACAATCCACTTGGCAACATCCAATTGGACCCCAAACTCCACTTAGCAAACCAAATCAAAGTACCATACCCTCACAGGCACCCAAACCTTACCTTAATAAATATCTTGGTTTAATGCTCTTTAGTCCTTAGGCCAATTACACTTCACTCACTTACACAATTCTTTCCTTACAAACTTAATTATCTTTTCAATTAGATCCTTAACACTCCAAATTCTCAAACACAATTTACTGAAATACCCTTCCGATCCCGACTTATCATGCATAATCCGACCAGGGCTATTTTGGGGTGTGACATTTTGACTTTTAAAGCACTATTCCAACTCAAATTACATCCTTAAACTCTCTATGAATTGTACTTTATAATACTAAAAAAAGTGCATTATAGTCCCAAATTGTACTATTAATCCCAGATATCACTATTCACAGCTCAAAAAGTACTATTCACAAAATCAGGATTTTTGGGGCATTACAATTTGATTTGTGGATCTTGGTCATCTAAGGACTAGAAAAGAATGAATTTAATGCCATATCATAAGAAAAAGGCACAACATTGGATTCTGCATTAACTAAATAAAGGCAACATACACCAATCACATGAGGGCACGCTGGCCACATTTACTTTCTACTTGCCCTTGTCTTTGGCACTTAGTTTTACCTTTTTTTCACGACCAACAACTTAAGATACGGTAAATTCTTGTGTTGCTGTCATCATCATCTTGCATCTATAGATCTGCCTACATTCATAATGTTGCTATCTTTCTTTAGCAAATTATTGATTTTGATTAAGTTACCATGTTTATTCTCAATAACTCCACTTAAAATGACCTCTTCTTCATTGGCTTTATGTGCATCATCCTTAGATTTATGCTTTGTATGAAAACAAAAATAGCATCAATCAAAGACACACGATCCAAAAAAAAGGAAGCATAATAGAGTAATATGTTGCAGACCCAATTACCTTCAAATAGTATACCCTTCAGCTTTATATGATCCACATGTAAGTACATATTTCTTCTGGAGGCTTTCTAAGTGCCTTTTCGATGTCTACTCTCATTCTTCTCCCTAACTTTGTTTGCTTTAAGTCAATCAGCTTGTTTTTTGATTGATGGGGGGTGGAAAAGCGTGCCATTAGCAATGCCTCTTCAATTTTCCATAAATTTTGACCTCTCACTAGTCTCAACTTATAGAAATATGTCTATTTGTTGGTGTCTTTGTGGTACCACTGGGAGATCTCTTTCATTGGATATTTGTTCATGTGCTGGAATGCCTTGATTACATGAGGGCAAGGAATTCTAGATAGATCCCATGCTCTACACTTGCAAATCCTCTTTTTCAAATTTACAGTATGCCTATCCTCCCCCTCAATGACCTCAAACCCATAATCACTATTATAATCAAACTTGTAACAACAAAAAATTTTCAAATAATCACCAAACAACAACATACAAGGAGGTGATCATTCATGTTTCCAACTATTAACATGCTTTTCATACTCCACCAGTCTATTCATAACCATTACCCTTATTTCTTGAAGCATACCAATAATGGCCTTCTACATTGGCTCTTTAATCCGTGAATTGAAACTCTTAATAAAGTTGTTATCAACAGTGTCATTCTTGCAATTAGGGGTGAAATATGCTCTACACCAAGTCTATAGGGGGTATTTAAGAAGTGTTATGTTGCATTAACATTCAGTTTACCAATTTCCTTCAAATAATTCTTGAATTCTTCCTCATAAGTGCTCTAAGCACTCCACCATAAAAATTTCTTCTACTGCCCCCCTCTCCAGGTCTGACACCTATTAGAATTTATGTGCCTAACACAAAACCTATGACTTATTTCAGGTAGTTTGGTTTAAATTGTATCAATCAAACCCTACATGTAACAAATATCATATTAGTTTCAAGTGTTATTTAACAAAATTATTAATGTAATTTTTTTTGTAATTTTTTACCTTTTGTATGTCAGACATGAAGGTATGCCTTATGTCACAGGCCATTACTCTCTCCCCAAAAGACGTCTTATTTAGATGTGCAGCGCCCATGCTTATAAACCTAGGACCCCCCTTTTACCTATCCGATGTGGGATTTTTTTGTCCATGATATACTCCCCCACCCAATCCTGTGATGCCGTCGTTATAGGTGGGGCCCCCTGCCTACCCCATTCCCTCGGGGAGCTTGGCGTGCACATCGGGTACGGGGTCAGGGTTGGCTCTGATACCACTTGTCACGGGCCATTACCTTTTCCCAAAAGACATTTTGTTGAGGTGTGCAGCGCCCATGCTTATAACCCTAGGACCCCCCTTTACCTATCCGATGTGTGATTTTTTTTGTCCATGACACTTAGCCTTTATCAAGATTCAAACAATCTCTAAAAAGCTCCACAAACTAGTCCCAATTATTCTTTGTTTTATTTAGTACCACAGCTCATGCTATTGGAAAAGAAATTATCCATACTGTCATGGCTAACAGCAACTAGAAGCTAACCTCTTACACCTGCCAAGCAAAAATGTGCCATTAAGCCCAATAAGAGGCCTACAACCAGTTTTGAACCCTAGTTGTAAGGCTTTGAAACAAAAAAAACATTATATAAAATACTCTTTTGCCCTTTATTATAGCGAATCTACAGATATTCACAACAATTTGCTTCCAGGATTTGAATCCCTTATCTCTTGAGCATAGGCTTGCAAAATCTTGTAATCTTGTAACTACCTTTCAAATATGTTAGGAATAATTTCTTTGCATACTTAAGCTTATATTTACTCATATTCAGATTCAACTTAGCAGCAAGTTCTGACCTCATTGATTTCAACTTACATTGTGGATTATTCTGGACACTTAATTTGAAATAATCTACCAACAGCTTGTAGTTTGCTTTTAGATTAAAGTAGTCAGTCATGCAAGTGTGCTCAGTGTTAAATGTTTTAACTCTAAACCCTTCACCCTTCTCATCCTTTGAAACTAATATGACAAAAGGACAACCCTCTGCGTGCACACACACCTTAGTGCGCACGCACACACCTTAGTATGCTCTTATCAGACTTCACAACCCTGATTCCATATCCATTAGTGACTGTATAAAAGTTCACAACTTTTCTAGCTTCACTAATGCTGTTGTAAGTCATCCTTGTTGTTAATTCTTTAAAAGCTTCCAAATTCTGACTTATAGTTTTTTCCCTAACCTTTTTAATCTCCTCCATTAATTCTTGATCAGAATCACTATCTAAATCACACATGAATTCATCCACTGATCTAGGATAACATTCCTCGTCATTGGAGTCATCACCTATTACAGCGTGCAAACCATCATAAATAATGTAGGGGAAAACTTTGACACCAACACAATGCAAGAACCATCAAACTTTGACACCAAAAATTAAAAAAAAAATTGAAAAATAAAAACATGTATATAGTTTGAGGAGTTGATTTTAGAAAATGCCAAATGAATGATAAAGTTATATAATTAGGATAAGTCATTTTCTATCGGTCATTATATTCTACTTTTATGATATAAATCAGAGTTAAATACTATTTTTATTACCAGAAAAAATAAAAACAAAAGTACACTATAATTTAGAAAAGAAAAAAGAGAGTTTTATATGTTCATCACATGGAGTAATTATATATATATATATATACACACACACACACACACACAAAAGAGTGGCATACGATCTAACTAAGGAAAAATCATAGTCAAATTTTTGTTTTTTTCAGCTATGGTCACTAGACAAAATTTTAATCTTTAATGACTTTGAAAGACACTACCAGGCTACAATTATTGAATGCATTAGGCCATAAGAGGTACATAAGACACTCCTACATGCCACGACCCGCTCGTTGGTCTGAAGGCTTACGACTAGACTAGCTTGCGGATTTCATCACATCACACAACTGCTCAGACACATGTTGTTTGCATCCACTATCCAAACTGGTCACTTCAAATAATAAAAAACTTAACCTAATTCACATAATTCAAATTTCAAAAGATGAGAAGGCATTTTAAGGAACCTTATCCTACGTCTAATAATTGCAAGGAATACGACTTGGACATCGTGAGATAGCCTAGGAATCGCCACCCAAACAATTTGGTAAAATCTTATAGGGCCATATCAAAAATAAATTTGGAGCCTACTCTTATTTATGCCTTTTAATTAATTTTAAATGTTGAATGTATTTGAGTTACAAATGTTATCTCTGCTCTCACGTGTATAATTTAACTACAAATAGCATTTTATTTGCATTTGAAAGTGATAAATTGCATTTCAATAAATACGTGAATAATGTATCTCCATCTAAACTTAACTCAATAATTTATTTGAACACCTAAACTTTAACAATGATCTATTAAGCATATGTGCTTTGTCAATTTTACAAATAATAAACACAAATTCACATTGAATTTAAAAAATTAAAGCGTGTGACGCTGAACTATGCTAATTGGCACCACAAAATATAAAAATCAACAAAAAAATCCATCAAAATACATAAGAAAATCAATACATTTTGTTTTCAATTTTTATCAGTTTTATTGTGCATGTGAAATATATTTTTATATTATAATAGTTCAAATATTATATCAGTGTAATTGAGTATCCCGTGTTTTAATTTTTTAAAAATAGTGTTAATTTGTGTTTATTTTTTATAAAATTGATAAGTACAAGTACTCAATAAATCATTATTAAAATTTAAGTGTTCAGATAAATTATAAATTCAAATTCAAGTGTATACATATTGAAGGATTTATATACCAACATGCCACATGCATATATGGAGGTAACAAAAACGGGTTATTTGTTACCTACCTCTTGTAGTGCAGATACTTTGGCGGAAGCGATTACAAGGATCCCTTCTGGCGTCACTAGTCTGGCTGATATCCACAAGCGAGATGACAGCAGCTCGTTCACAGTCTACAAGCCATTTGGAGTACAAAACTGGTGAGGGGTGAAACCGACAGAGTTTCGGTATCTAGAGACTTTCACATACCCTCCTCAAAGGAGGAGGGCCCTATTTATAGGCATTCATCTCCCAAAGGAGATGAATGCACCATAAGTAGGACATTAACTCCCATTAGGGGAGTTACCCCCTTTAATTACACATTAAAGGGGAAGTTGTGGGATTAGAGGAAATTCAAGGGGCATAATCCCTTGGTTTTCTCCTAATATGGAATTCTTCCATATTAGTAGTATTCCCGGTTCGATACATATATATTTCGGGTCAACCAGAGAAGTCATGGGCGCATCCCGACTCCAACATCTCCCACTCGCACATGACTGAATGATTTTCAGTCGAGTTCTCCAGTTATACAGGCAGATAGACCGTGTGACCAGCATACATCGAGAGCACTAGTGCTATACACCTGTTAGGGATATATAGCGTCTCGAAAAGATGAGATCCTCTTATACATGTATGCCAAAACCCTAGATTGCCTTCTCACATTCATTGTTTTAACTCATGATCTCATAAAATAATTTTCGTGTTCACTATTATGTCTCTACTCATAGAAACCACAATAGGCATGCCGGTGAACCACGAAATAATTAAATGTGATCAAAAGGCTATCTTCCCCTCTTACTATATGCCATCCATCAAAATTCAGCTCACTTTTCTAGTCAGGTCCGCCAGACCGAAATTATGCCATGGCCTCTTGGAAACTAACTAAGCTAGCCACACTGAATCATACTTCAGGGATAAGTTAAGGGTTCTAAGGGTCGAAATATGGTAGGGTCTCACAATAGGAAAAGTTGAGATCAATAATATTGACTTCCCATCCCTTGGTCACATAAGCACACATGGTATAAAACATGTGTTATGGTGTTCATTCCTTCCCTTAAAGGAGCGCATGTCTTATATTTAAAATGTATATATAACACCATACAGAAGTGTAAGGTTGCGATGCACCGAAGCATCTAACTTTAGTCCACTTACTTAAGGACTACTTCTGGCCTTTTTAGACAGAACATGGTAGTTACATATAACTTACCATCGGATTCCTTATAGTCCTTATTTGGATCTCAATCCAAAGCATACAATTTTATGTATGTCTTTATCTCACACCTTAACAAGACAAATCTTGTAATTTCTGCAATACGGCACTTTTATTTTGAATAGGCTCTTGAGCATTCTCATATGTTCAAAAATTGCCTCATCTTAGTCTTTGCTAACTCATTGATAAAACTAAGGTAAACACCCTTGTGAGTGGGCTATTTCTCTGTCCGACATGCTCAATCTCATATCAATAACAGTAAATATTTACACATAAACATTCACACTCATGTATTGCCAACAATGAACTTTCGTTATTATTCACAAATAATAATGTTAAGGGATTATATTAAAGTATAACAGTACCAATTAAATTTTACGCAAACCTCAAGATCTAATGTGTTCCTCAAAACACATCCCTTATTACAGGTTTACTCAATGGATCTGCATGCGTAGAAACGCACTGTAAGTTCACTTCTCCTCGTGCAACAATATTTCTCGTATATTGATACTTAAATGTCGATATGCTTAGCTTTACTATAAGCTATCAACGACTGACTGTCACTATAGACTGTCACTAATAACTCCGAGGCAGTTACTCTTAAATGGCTCATAAGCCATTTTAGCCAAACTGTCTCTTGTACTATAGCTGAGGAAGCGACAAATTCAGCTTCCATTGTTGATAGGGCTACACAGGTTTGTTTCTTGCTACTCCATGAGATGGCACCCTTGCCAAGCAAGAATAAAAAACCTAAATTAGATTTGCTCTAATCCGCATCTCCTGCCCAATTAATATCTCTGCATTCTCTTAATCGCAGACCCTTGTCTCAAAAATAGAGAGAATAATTAGCTGTACTTTTGAGGTAGTTAAGTATCCTTTCAACTGCTTTCCAATGTGCTTCGCTTAGGTTAAATTGATATCTGCTTACTATGCCCACTGCATAGCATATATCATATCTTGTATGCAATATTGCATACATAAAATTACCCACAGCACTGGCATATGGAACATTCCTCATATGTTCCATCTCCTTCGGCATCTTAGGACATATCTCTTTGCTAAGAAACTGATCCTTAGCAACAGGAGTATCAATGGGCTTGAAATTTCGCATATTAAATCATTCAATGACTTTGTTGATATATTTCTCTTAAGAAAAGAACAACAACCTTATCGAATGATCTTTTGAAATTTTAACTTCAAAAATGTAATATGCTAGACTCATATCAAAGTTGGACAATAACCATTCTTTGATTTCATTTACGTACCTTTTGTCATTTCCAACTATTAGTATGTCGTCTACATACAATGTTAAAATGACAAAAATTACTTTAGAGCTTTTATTATAAACACAATGGTCATGATCAATCATGTTGAACCCATTCGACATGACTGTCTAATAAAATCTTAAATACCATTATCTTAAAGACTGCTTGAGGCCATAGATTGAACTCATCAATCAGCAAACCTTATGTTTGCTGCCTTTTTCTACGAAACCTACAGGTTGATCCATGTAAATTTCTTCATACAATTCTCGATTGAGAAAATCAGTCTTTACATCCATCTGATATAGCTCTTGGTTCAAACTCGCCACTATGGCTAGAATTAACCGTATGTACATAAATCTTACAACATATGAGAATGTCTACTCATAGTCAATCTCTTCCTGTCGTATGAACCCCTTAGCGACTAGCCGAGTCTTATATCTTCCGATACTAATTTTTAGCTTATCGCTTTACTTTGAGAATATATTTATTCCCAATTTGTATCCTTCCACTAGATCAACTAGTTCTCAAACTTGGTTTGATCTCATTGATGCTTTTTTTTCATTGCTTTTATCCACTTTCCTTAAATGGGCATGAAAAAGCCTTTTGAATATTTTTATGCTCTTTCTTTGTCTTATGGGATAACTAAAAGGACTCTGTTCGAGCCTTAGATCTCAAATCGTCGGAGCATAACTCTTTTCCTTTTAGATTTTCGCAATTCTGAATCTTGATAAACATGGCTCATATATTCGTCGTAATTCAAAATGCTCCCACTGGAACCATGTTCCCTTACTCCCACTGGAGTTAGGAATACCATATTCTTTCCTCCCACTGGAGTAAAAAATACTCCCACTTGAATCAGGGTCTCGAACATCCAGATCATTTGGAGAAATGAAAAATACTCCCACTTGAATCAGGATCTCGAACATCCGGATCATTTGGAGGATGAAGGCCTTGACCTTTTCCTCTAATTTCCTCCCACTCGGATGGAGTGATCCTGATATTCTTTTCCTGAGATTAATATAAATTGAAATCCTAATTCACTTTGCCCAACTTTGGAAATTTATTCTCTAAGAATATAATGACTAGTGATCTGAATTCTGTCACAGTGACATTTTCTTGCTCACCCATGAAAATGTATCCTTTTGATACTTTAGAATATCTCACATAGATACTCTTTCTATCTCTTGGTCCCAATTAACCAATTTTACATGAAGTATCATGGATGTAAACAGTACAACCCTAAGGTCATAAATGGCTTAGGTCAGCTTGTCGACCAGTTCACAACTCATAAGTTATAGATGTGACAGAGATAGAAGGCACTTGGTTTAAAAACATATGTGTCAGTCAATAAATTATCTCCCCGATAGGAGATTGACAAATATGCCTCTGCCATCATAGATCTAACCATATTTAGGAGAGTCCTATTTCTCCTTTTCGCAACACCGTTTTGTTGTGAATTTCTAGAATGAACAACTGATGTTCAATCCCTTTTCATCACATGAAGCTTTAAATTTATCTATAGGATATCACCGACCTCTGTCAGTTGTTAAAGCTTTGATCCTTTTATCTAATTGATTCTCAACTAACTTCATAAAAGTCTTGAAGCAACACAATACTTCTAGCTAGTGAGCAATCAAATTGAAATGACCATACCTAGTATAGTCATCTATAAAAAGTGATGAAATAGTAGGCCCCATGCCTTTCCCTCACATTCATTTGACCACATTCATCAGAATGAACTAACTGCAATAGAAATTTGGCTCTATTTCCTTTATCGAATGATTTTCTCATTATTTTCCTCAAATAGTCATGGTACACATCCATAATAATGAAATCATTCAGCATTTAACCAGAACCATCATAATCATCATTTAAGTATAAGCATATACCGTTATCCTCAAAACATAAATTGAAAATAAATTTCAATAAAGTAAGAACATAAACAGAACTCTTAACAAAGGTATCTTGATCCCTTATTACATGATCCTTTGCTCTTGAATCTATCACTCACAAAGAATGAAATTCTGAGTTGGATACACAAATTTCGCTCACTCTTGAGTCAAAATATTGCATCTGTTTGGGCACAATGCAGCCTCTTGCATAATGACCTTTCCATTTGACAATTAAAACATTTCACTCTTGAAACGTTTACCGTGTTTTTGCCTTTGAAACTCTTAAAATTCTATTCTTTCTTTGCTTTTTAAGGCTATTGAGCCTTTTTCCTTATTCTACTTTTGAAGCTTCTTATCTTATTCTAGTTAGAACTCATTTCACCAGAATAATACTGTGCCATATGCACAATGACATTGACCTTAATCAGTGCCAAATAGTCCTATTCAAGCTTCAAATGACAAGCGACATCCTCAAATGTCTCAATGCTTGTCCGTTTGAGTTAGTTGCATCTTTATATGCTCCTAACTTTTGGGTAAGGAACGGATAACAGCTAGGACCTGTTGCTCATCAGTTAACTTATGACCAATCTCACTAAGCTTACTAATAATTTTCATCTCTCATAGATGTTTTCGCATCGAATAATCAGATTTCTTCTGATAAGTATCAAATTTGATCACTAATGATCAAAAAATTTAGTTAGAGACACACCTCTAAACTTTTCTCGCAAAGCGATTCACGGATCCATTGCATTTTGATACTTGCTGAACTACTTAGTGATATCATCTATTGCACTTAGCAAGATGACACGAGCAGTGAAATTCTTCTTTTTCTATACCACATAGGCATTACGGTCTCGCCTATACTGTGATGTAGTGCCGTTCTTAGGTTCAGCCATAACCAAACTTAAGGGTCCAAGAGCCTCTTGCTCTTCAAGCACGCACTGGATTCTCATACTCCAGATTTCACAATTGTCACCATTCATCTTAATACTTGTATTAAGTTCTACGATAATTGATTTGGAAGCAGTATCCATTAGGATCCTCTAATCTCAAATGGAACAAAAATGCACAATTTTAAAGGATATAAGGCAATACATGCTATTTACTATGCATCCGAAATAATAACTCAGTAAAGTTTTCTATCAGGCTTTAATTCGAAAAGGCTACTAATAGTATCCAATTACCCTCTAAGTCCTAATGTCCAACCTTACAAGTCAAAATTTCATGCATAGTAAATCTGAATTATTAGATTATTAAGTTCTCAAACTTAAGAAGGGGATAAAATTGGTTTAAATTTATTAAGCGTCCACTTAATAAACATGCAATCATTTTGCTCATAAAATAATGCAAGGCAATTAACAGTTAAATAAACACATTTATTATAAATTTAAATGCTTTCATAATAAATAAACGCATTCATTCAACTAATAGATAAAATCCAATAATCCAAAATATGACACTCATGTCAAATAATAATAATAGGAAACATAAATCCCATTAAATGAAATTAAATGCTAACTAAGATTGACACTCATGTCAACTAATTTATAAGTCTAGATTTTCACAAAATCTTTCTTGACACTGGGACTGATTCTTTGACCATCTTCATTAATTCATCAGGTAATTCATAAGTTCGTTGATGAAGCCATAGACGATGCACATTACGTCCACTTCTCAATTTCATCACAGATGTGGTGTTGCTCCTCAACACTCCTCTTTTGGCAACTCTAGCCAAAAAGTGGATGATAGATTTTCTATAAATTCTATCTCCAATGTACCAGGTAGTTTCCAATAACTCCCTGAGTTCTGGATGATACAAAAAAGAGTCAGTCAAAGCTTTGATCAGAACTCTATCATCCTTTCCCATACTTAAACCAGCTAACCTAATGCACTCCTGTATTTCTTCATGCATAAACATTATGTGATGCACTATTGCATCAATATCATCGGCTCGGATCTTCCTTCGCATTCTTATGTTGCTTACTAAACGCACTTTTGCATTTCTTAAAGCAATCTCAAACGGAGTGCGAGGAACAATCAGAGTCCTTATCATCACCATTTCTATAACACATCACAGAAATAAAAAGATAGTTAATACACTCATGTATAAACATACATGATTGAAACTCATTTCAACCAACAATAAGGACAGATCCACAAAAATTTTCAAAAATATTTTTCAAAATAATTTAAAGGCAAAAAACACATTTTCCATAATTTTTATAATATTTTTAATAAATTAAAAATAAGAATTTATTTTTTGGTCAACAAAAAAAATTCTGGAAAAATGACCAAAAAATCAGAAAAATTTTAAAAAATGGTTTCGTAAAAAACCAGAGCTGATTAGTGGTCGGAGGAGGCTGCACGCGCTCACACGTGCCGCCGGGGGAGGCAGTCACACGCGCACCCCTTCTGCCCCGCCATGTGGCACAACCCTACTGTGCCACGTGTCACGTTATGGTTGGTCCACCTATCTGTACATGGCAGAGGTGGACACGTCAGCGTCCACGTGGCATGACACACGTCAGCCACGTGGCATCGGTCCATTGGGCCACGTGGCGGTGTTGACACGTCACTCGCTGACATGGCACGACACGTGGCACGATCCCATTCGTCCACGTGTCACCCCTAAAGTGATCCTCGTGGCACCTACGTGGCAGCTGGTGGACCCTGTCTGCCACGTGGCATGACCTGGGTCAGCCACGTGGCAGAATCCCATTAGGCCACGCGTCCACAGCTGTGGACCCGTGTTGCGCGCGTGTGGACCACCGCCCACGCGCACGCGCCTTCCATTTGGTGGCACGTGCAAGCCATGCGCCGCCTTCCCAACGGATTCTGGTCTCCGAATTTTTTTCGGTGGGGGGTTTTCGGGGTCTGTGATTTCAATGGTATGGTCAAAAATTACAAATCTCAATTTTAAGTCTAGCATTTTGAATATCCATATTTATCCCCTCAATTTTCGGTACACATACACGTATTTTTAGACCCGAAAAATATATACAAATATATATTTTAACACGAAATAAATATATATCGGGTTCATGCATCCTAGATCTACTAATTTTACACATAAAATTTTAGATCCATTTTTTTAGCCACATGCCAGGATGCCAAAAATTATTGGCTCTGATACCAATGAAGGATTTATATACCAACATGCCACATGCATATATGGAGGTAACAAAAACGGGTTATTTGTTACCTACCTCTTGTAGTGCAGATACTTTGGCGGAAGCGATTACAAGGATCCCTTCTGGCGTCACTGGTCTGTCTAATATCCACAAGCGGGATGACAGCAGCTCGTTCACAGTCTAAAAGCCACTTGGAGTACAAAACTGGTGAGGGGTGAAACCGACAGAGTTTCGGTATCTAGAGACTTTCACATACCCTCCTCAAAGGAGGAGGGGCCTATTTATAGGCATTCATCTCCCAAAGGAGATGAATGCACCATAAGTAGGACATTAACTCCCATTAGGGGAGTTACCCCCTTTAATTACACATTAAAGGGGAAGTTATGGGATTAGAGGAAATTCAAGGGGCATAATCCCTTGGTTTTCTCCTAATATGGAATTCTTCCATATTAGTAGTATTCCCGGTTTGATACATATATATTCCGGGTTAACCTGAGAAGTCATGGGCGCATCCCGACTCCAACATCTCCCACTCGCACATGACTGAATGATTTTAAGTCGAGTTCTCCAGTTATACAGGCAGATAGACAGTGTGACCAGCATACATCGAGAGCACTAGTGCTATACACCTGTTAGGGATATATAGCATCTCGAAAAGACGAGATCCTCTTATACACGTATGCCAAAACCCTAGATTGCCTTCTCACATTCATTGTTTTAACTCATGATCTCATAAAACAATTTTCGTGTTCATTATTATGTCTCTACTCATAGAAACCACAATAGGCATGCCGGTGAACCACGAAATAATTGAATGTGATCAAAAGGCTATCTTCCCCTCGTACTATATGCCATCCATCAAAATTCAGCTCACTTTTCTAGTCAGGTCCGCTAAACCGAAATTATGCCATGGCCTCTTGGAAATTAACTAAGCTAGCCACACTAAATCATACTTCAGGGATAAGTTAAGGGTTCTAAGGGTCGAAATATGGTAGGGTCTCACAATAGGAAAAGTTGAGATCAATAATATTGACTTCCCAACCCTTGGTCACATAAGCACACAATAGAACG
This sequence comes from Excoecaria cochinchinensis, assembly GCA_947683425.1. Lineage (NCBI taxonomy): Eukaryota > Viridiplantae > Streptophyta > Magnoliopsida > Malpighiales > Euphorbiaceae > Excoecaria > Excoecaria cochinchinensis. The sequence goes on from CANTUQ010000038.1 coordinate 5,670,791, forward strand.
TGATGGTTCCTTCGCAAGTTGCTTTGAAAAAGATGAAAAGAAATTAAAACTGTTTCAAAATTATTTTTAGAAAATCAAATCACAAAATTTGAATCTCAAACACAAAAAATTAATTTCCTTGGCTCAAGAGCAATTGCATAATGTTTTAAAAATAAAATCGTTTTCTCTCAAAATTTTTCTCTCTAAAAAAAATTATTTTCTGCTGTTTTTCCTTTTTATCTGGCGGCAAAATATTCTATTTATATGATGCCTCTAGGAATTAGGTTTTTTCCAAAGTAGTTTAATTTAATTCTAACTCCAACTTTTATTTTTATCCATTAAAATCAATTTTTATCCCTTTAGAAAATCGAAAATAATGAAAACCAAATTTAATTTGGACTAAAATTCCGATAAAACTGTGAAAAAATAGAGTCCGGGACGCGCGAGATATGGGAAAAAATGGGATTTTATACCGTTTTTTGAGGTGCGGCCACCAAATTTGCGAGGTGCGGCTATGCAACTCGTGGCTGCACCTCGCGGCCATGAGGTGCTGCCTCCGCACCCCTTTTTTTTTAAATTAAAACTTATTTTACATAAAATTAATACTTTTAAGCCCTTTTTTTATTTTTATTTTTTATTTCTAAAAAGCAAATTTTCACAAGGAAATCATTGCTTCCAACATTTTTGCATGTGAACAGGCGTCTAATTGTCATTGGATAACCCTGATTTAGGTTGCCTCAGGACCCGGTGTCTACAGTTGCCCCCAGTTTTGGGAAAGCTAGTACATGGGTGCCTAGGTAAGCCAAAACTCAGAGAAAATAAAGAGACACATACCTGAGGCAGCTATCTTTCTAGTTTGAATGAAGTTGTTAGGGGTAATTACCATCGCTTTGTTGACGTGTTGTCACTTTGGCATTTAACTTGTGCGGTATCTAGCCTCTGCTATTGTGTACTGCAATCTATTAATGCGGTGTCTAACCTCCTCTATTGTGGCATCGAACCCGTGCGGTACCTAGCCCCAGCCGTGTAGGTATCTAACTTGTTAATGCGGTGTCTAACCTCCTCCGTTGTGGCATCTAACCTGTGCGGTATCTAGCGCCAGCCGCGTCGGTATCTAACATGTTGATGCAGTGTCTAACCTCCTCCGTTGTGGCATCTAACCTATGTGGTATCTAGCCCCAGCCACATCAGTATCTAACTTATTGGTGCGGGGTCTAACCTCCTCCATTGTGGCATCTAACCTGTGCGGTATTTAGCCTCAGTCGTATAAGTATCTAACCTATTGATGCGGTGTCTAACCTCCTCCATTTGCGGTATCTAGCCCTAGCCGTGTCAGTATCTTACCTATTAGTTCGGTGTCTAACCTCCTCCATTGTGGCATGGAACCTGTGCAGTATCTAGCCCCAGCCGCGTTGGTATCTAACCTGTTGGTGCGGTGTCTAACCTCCTCCATTGTGGAATTTAACCTGTGCGGTATCTAACCCCAGCCGTGTAGGTATCTAAGCTATTGATGTGGTGTCTAACTGTGACGCGCGCCGGACCAGCAAGGCCCTCTTGGAGCCCTCCTTTCGGGGCTCGAGGGATCGGTCGCGTCTTTTGATCATGGGCGCCATGAGACATCATCGGTGTATCCCTCCCAATAGAACATTGGGGAGGATAACCTAGCCTATTGACGCCTAAAGGCACCTTTGAGGTATTTGGAGTCGCCACCCAATTTGCAAGAAATTGGGAAAAGGTTTCTCACCTCTAACGGTCTAAACCAGAGATATGGTGTCCGGAACTTCCCTCTTATTTATGCTTTGATTAATTATAAATGGGTTTTTAAATTCTTAAAATTATATCTCTCGTCTCACGCGAGCGATGCATTAAAAGTAAAAGCGCATTTTTAAGCACGTAAAGAAAGTAAATGAAAGCGATAAAGCAATAGATAGAGAAAGCGATAAATGAAAGCGGTAAACACGCAAGCACGTAATTACAATAGAAATAGGGGCAGAATACAACCCCAATAAAAGGAGGTTAAAGATGTAAGTGGGACGGAATACAATCCCCAAAAGATAAATAAAGTTGCCCCAAAATTAATTACAAGGGCCCAAAAAAGAAATGAACTTGAATTTAAAACACTCACTCAAGATTAAAATAAAAGAACATACATAAATCGGGACATTATTTAAGGAACATTGGTTCCCTCGCACTTGTTCGAATTTTAGGAACATTGGTTCCTTCGTGTTTAATTTAAAAAGGTTCGAAAAGTCATTTTAATTGTTTGAATTGAAAAAACCGGGATGAGTGATCCCATTTTATTGAAAATTGACTCCTCGTTTTTTAGTTGTGATGTTTTTATAGTCGGGCTAAAACAAGGGACATTGGTCCCGATTTTATTAGTGAAAATTCTAATTTAATTATAGAAATATTTTTGTGATTTTTTATCGCACGCGTGCACGAATAAAAAAATATATATATACAAATAAACACATAACACATCAAAGGGGAATTGAAAAGATCTCACCAAAATGCAGTGTCCATCCACGCGTCGCGACCCATCAGGGGAGTCGCGGGGCGCTCACATGGCCCGACTCAAATTAATATTCATACAAAAATTAACATCAAAAATAATATTAGTAAATATTTTAGGCAAATTAATCAAGCAAGTGCGAAATATAACAATAATAATAAATGATAAATAATAATAACGACAATAATATTATGATAACAAATAATAATATTATATGGCACATAAACATTAGCATGACGATAAGTAGGTGATGACAATACTAACAATTATAATAACATAATGTCAATAAATATACAATGGATATATAATAATGATAACAATAAAAAATGATTCATAGCAAATAAATAAATATAATGATAGCAATAATAATAATAGTAATAATAATGCCAAAATGAGGGAATGGATGGCCAATAGAATAACCATAATAATAACAACGTGAGGATAATATTAAATAGCAAGAGAAATGATAATATAAGTGGGGATTGGTGACCAACGGCAAAAATAAGTAAAAATCAAACTATAAAATTAAATCAAATCCACATGGAGAAGTTGGACCAAAAGCAAAGCCAAGGGTGTCCACAGTAGTAAAAATGGAAACTATTAACCATGAATAAAAATGATAATAGCAACAAAAATAATATTAACAACAATAAATAACATACAAAAAATAAATGAGGACGAGTTCAAGAATGTTTACCCTCAGAATTTTTGAGATTGGAAATAGGATGTCTCGATCCGTTCCCTTGTCGATTTTTTTGATGATAATAATATTCAAAGAGAAATATGAGTTCTAAATAAATTTTTGAAGAATATATTTTGAAGTGAATATTTTTGAAGGAAGATTTGAGCAGAGAAAATTGATTTTTCTAGCTCAAAATAAATCCCAAAAGGAGGTATCTTCCCTGAAGGAACACCTAGAAATTAAAGTTTTAGAAGACCAAAACTTAAAGAATTTTTGAAGAATTTTTAAGAAATAAAACAAACCTCCTGGACAGTAGAAAGGCTAGAGAGAAAAAAAACTAAGGAAATCTTGAATTAATTCCTCCGTCCTCCAGAAATGAAGTGCCAACCTTCATTTAATCCTGTCTTGGCCAAAAATGGCAAGAGACAAAAAAAACTTTCATTTTTAGTTAATCTAAAATAACATAAAATGGTGAAACACTGAAAACTGAAAAAAAATCAGAAAATCAGACTGAAACAGCGAAAAAAAACGGACAGGCAAAACAGGTCGCGCGGAGGAGCCATGGGCGCGCGGAGCGCTGCGCGTGGTGCCCCCTGCCTCGCGCGCAGGGGGGTGCGCGCGAGGCCCCTGCCTCGCGCGCAGGGGGGGGGGGCGCGCGGCGCCCCCTGCCTGCGCGCAGGGGGGTGCGCGCGAGGCCCCTGCCTCGCGCGCAGGGGGGGGGCGCGCGGCGCCCCCTGCCTCGCGCGCAGGGGGGTGCGCGCGAGGCGCCCGCCCGCGCGCAGGGGGTCGCGCGAGGCGCCCGCCCGCGCGCAGGAGGGGTCGCGCGAGGCGCCCGCCCGCGCGCGGGAGCGCCGCTCGAGGCGCCCGCCCGCGCGCAGGAGGGGTCGCGCGAGGCGCCCGTCCGCGCGCGGGGGCTTGCCTCGCACGCAGGCGCCCTTGCGCGCTGGGGCGGCCTGCCGCGCAGGCGCCCCTGCGCGCTGGGGCAGCCTGCCGCGCAGGCGGCCCCGCGCTGCCGCAGGTGGCATTCGCGACTTTTTTTTTTTTTTTTTTTTTTTTTTTTTTTTTGTTTAAATTTTGACACAAAATTAATATATATTTTTTTTTCATCTTAATTTTATTTTCCCAAAAATATATATTTTTAATTATTTTCCGAAAAACACATCTTTTGACAAGGAACGATCGGTTCTCACCTTTCTTGCCGAAAGTCGGTCTTTTGTTTCATCATCGGGTAATCCTGATCTTGGACCGCCTCGGGACCCGGTGTCTACAGTTGCCCCCAATTTTGGGGAACTTAGAACCTAGGTGCCTAAGTGAACCAAAATTCAGAAAAGAGAGGGAGAGATGCGTACCTGAGGCGGTCGCTGTCCCGAACTGGCTGAAGAAGTCGTCCCCTTCGGTTGCCGTGTATACTGAAGGACAATTTTTATCCTTTTGGGCGGTGCGTTGAGTCTGCTCCAGACTTACCAAATGCGAGGGTGCGTGAGATTTGTCTCCTCAAAGAACTTGGGGAATTGGCCTCCTCATAGGACCGAGTGATTTTGCCTCCTCAGAGGACTTTGGAATTTTGCCTCCTCAGAGGACTTTGGAATTTTGCCTCCTCAGAGGACTTTGAGAATTTGGCCTCCTCAGAGGACTTCGAGATTTTGCCTCCTCAGAGGACTTGAAGACTTTTGCCTCCTCGGAGGACTTTGAGATTTTGCCTCCTCAGAGGACTTTGGAATTTTGCCTCCTCGGAGGACTTTGAGATTTTGCCTCCTCAGAGGACTTTGGAATTTTGCCTCCTCGGAGGACTTTGAGATTTTTGCCTCCTCGGAGGACTTTGAGATTTTGCCTCCTCGGAGGACTTTGAGATTTTGCCTCCTCGGAGGACTTTGAGAATTTCGCCTCCTCAGAGGACTTTGGAATTTTGCCTCCTCGGAGGACTTTGAGATTTTTGCCTCCTCGGAGGACTTTGAGATTTTTGCCTCCTCGGAGGACTTTGAGATTTTGCCTCCTCGGAGGACTTTGAGATTTTGCCTCCTCGGAGGACTTTGAGAATTTCGCCTCCTCAGAGGACTTTGGAATTTTGCCTCCCCGGAGGACTTTGAGATTTTTACCTCCTCGGAGGACTTTGAGATTTTGCCTCCTCGGAGGACTTTGAGATTTTGCCTCCTCGGAGGACTTTGAGATTTTGATATTTATTTTGATTGAATCGATGTTTTAATTGTTGTTGTCGCTTGCCCTTTCGCTTGCGTTGGCGTTAATTCTTTCCTTCTGCAAAATTTAGAAAGCAAATATGCAGGTATAAATGGTGAGTATGCATGTGATATGCATATGTATGCAGAAATGCAGGACAAGAGTTTATCCGAGTGGAATCGGGGGCGTCAGCTGGTTTGGTTATCCGTCGCGGTTGGCTTGATGCCTTCTGAAATCGCTTTCGAATTTTATGCCTCTAGGGGATTATGAGGTTCTCCTCTGGTACCTGTAGTCATTATTTGAAGGTAGTGCGTCCCTCGTGGATTTTCACACTAGCTTTTCTTAGCGGGAGATGCGTCCTTGTCAGATTTTCACATAACCCTGTGCCTTATTTTTTTTTTGCCTGAAATGGACCCAACCCAATCCAGCGGCTTTTATTTATTTCATTTTTTATAGGGCAGACTGCCTGTCGCCAGGTTTTCACCCTGCCCTTTGGCCTAACTTTTGCTTAGAGCGCCAATCACGGTTTTCATCTCTAACGGCTTTTTTTTTTTTTTTTTTTTTTTTTTTTTTTTTTTTTTTTTTTTTTTTTGAGAGAAAAGTTGGAGTTGTTTCGAAAGGTCTTTTGGGTATGATTGGCATGCGCTTATGTCCCAGATTTTGGTTGTGTGAGCTTGGTTCTTTACTGGGAAGGTGTTGTAGGGTTGGCTTCGCAGTGGGTAGCAAGATGAGATGACTGAAGTGCCTGAGTGGTGAGAATGGTAGAGGGTAGATAGTTGTTGTAAAAGGTCTTTCAGGTATAATCGGCGTGTGTTTGCGTCTTAGGTCAAGGTTGTCTGAGCTTGGTTTCTATCATGAGGGTGCCATAGAATTGGCTTCGCAGTTCATAACAGGAGGAGCTGACTGAAGTGCCTGAGTGGCGAGAGTGGCAAGGGGTAGATGGTAGCAATGTGTTGGTTTCATATCTGACTGAGGCAACTTTGAGTGTGCAAGATGAACTGCTCTGGTCATACCAATGCATATATTTCAATCTGATTTCATATCACATGATCACTATTTGGCATTAACTCGAAAAATATGGGACATCATCTAATCTCGGGATAGATCTTGGGAGCATCAAACTCCTGTTATCAATCAGCCCTCGCGGGTTTTCTTGATTGAATATTTTTTTTTTTTTTTTTTTTTTTTTTTTTTTTTTTTTAGCCTTTGCCATAGACCCTCTTTCAGTTCGTCAATATTGGTTGAATTTGCTTTCATCTTTATTAGCCGGAGAGACTGCTGCTTCTGAGAGTGATTCTTCTTAGTATCGAAGTTTTGGCCTTATCGCTTGTGCGGACTGGTAGAGTTGATGGGTTACTTATTTGGGGCTTGAATGTGAAGTTTCATGCTTGGCTTTTATTGCCTTTGGCGGTTCAGCTTGAATGATCTGGGGTACTTTTATCGATTCTGGTGGCTTAAACCCTGGAATGGCCTTTCAACGGCCGGGTTAGGGTAACAGGTTGGGCATGGATGATTTGGGGCACTTTCATTGGCCTTGGTAGTTCAAGCTTTCGAAACGGTTTTCGTCGGCTGGGATTGGATGGATGGCTCTGGAGTTAGCCCTTTTAGGTCCTTTTCAGTAGCTAAAAAGAATGGCAACGTGCAGGTATGTGTAGATCAACGGGATTTGAACAAAACTTGTCCCCAAATAGCATTCCCTTGCCCACTGATCAATTCTCTCTTTTCTTCTCTCTCTTTTTTTTTATTAAAATTTTTTTCTTTTCTTTTCTTTTCTTTTCTTCTAAATTTTTTTTTTTTCTTTTCTTCAATTTTTTTTTTTTTTTTTTTTTTTTTTTTTTTTTTTTGCACCCCAATTTTCTTTTATCAAACTTTATTCGAATCCTGAAGTTTACACATACGTGCACTTTTCATCTCAACCACTGGGACCATTATTGTTCAATTTGGTCGGATATTAAATTTTGGTAAGAAATTTGGCAATGAGGGTTTCAGATGGTTAAGGGTCAGTCATAATTGGTTTTAGGGTACACATTTCGAAATGGGTCGAGAGAAAAAAGGTCATATGGCTTGGTTCTGATGGGTTGTATATTTCTCATGGTGGTTTTGAGTTTTATTTGTCCGACTTTTGATGTAACTTTCGAAGTTCAATTTTATTCGGCGACACCATATGTAGCTCAGGTGTTGTGGATGCGAAGAAGTGCCTTTCAAAATTTGGTTCGTCGTCATTTTGGCAATGGAAGGTAGTCTGGTCTTCTGAACGTCCTTGTTAATCTTCGACATGTCATACCAGGTCCAGGCAAAGGCCCCCTTTTTTTTTTTTTTTTTTTTTTTTTTCCTCAAAATTATCCTCTCTTCAAGAGTCATATCAGATGCTACCAAGATTTTATTTGGATTCCCCAAAGTTCCGAGACTAGATGATGTCGTATTAATTGGGTTAATGTCAAAATGAATGGATGCATCGTGATCATGAGAAATGAAATCAAGGAAATATCGCATAAATAAAACAGAAATTGTTCAACATGTTACAATAACCAGATTGTCCTAAAAGAGTTCTGGAATTGAAAAGCAGTAAGCATTAAAAGCATGATCTTCTGCTTGCGGCTGCGGAGGAACATGCCGATGAAGTGGATTGGCCCGATCATATCTATGGTGGAGGGATTGCATTGCAGTCTACTCCCTTCTTCTTCTCTCTTTTCTCGGGATCCGTGATTTGCCTGCTGTCGATCAAGTCTTGAATTTCATGCCTTAATCTTGCGCATCGGTCTGTCATATGCCCCGTATGTTGGTGAAAATGACAATACTCATCATCTTTATGACCCGGCCGTCCTTGGGTTTTGGCTGGCTTAGGTGGCAGGGGCTGCAGCTTTCCCTCCTTTTCCAGTTTCTTTAACATCCACGATAAAGGCCGACCCAAATTCGAGAAGCGCCTTTGGTTCACCCCTATAGTCGATGCCTCAGCCGCCTTTTCAGTCCTATCGCCGCTGCTGGAGCCTGCCCACTCATTTGCCCCCTGACTGTTATAGCCCTTCTTAACAAACCCTTCACCACTCGCCTTCTGGGCCATGCGTTCACTCTCTGCCTCTATGGCGATGTCTTTTAAAGACTCCCAATCTTTTAACCCTTTCATCTTGAGCCCTTCTCTTAAGTACGGGCTTGCATTTCTAATGAACAGCCTGATCTGATCTACCGTATCAGGCTTTCTCTTCATCTCCATCACCCGATTCCTCCACCGAGTGAGATAGTCATGGAAGGACTCACCAGGCTTCTGGTACAATAGCTCAAGGTCTTTCAAGGTAACCTCCATTCGGGTACTACAGTCATATTGCTTAAGGAATTCTTCTATCAGTAAATCCCAATCTTCTCTAGACCTTTTATCCAACCCGTGGTACCAATCGATCGTCGGCCCCGTTAGACTGAGACAGAAATACTCCACCTTCTGCCTTTTCGTCAGCCCTGTGCCTTTCATGATGAGGGCGTACTGCTTAACGTGTGCAGAAGGGTCTGAGGTACCATCGAACTTCGGCAAATCCGGCATCTTGAACCCCTGGGGCAGCAGCTCTTCACCCTCCAGATCTACACCTTCGGGATTGACCCCCTTTTCGGCTGACAGCAGGCGTGTGATCGCCTCAATCTTTTCTTCCATCTTTTTCACCACATCATCCTCCACTTTGGGGACTCTTCCCTTCACAGTTTGAGGAATTACTGGTTCATCCTCCTCCTCCCCTATAAGGTCGTCTCTCGGGTCTGAAATGCCCACCCTTCTCTGCTCACCAGGTGTCGTTGCTCTAAGCTCAACAATTGGCGGTTGTGTAGTAGCGGCCGCTGTATGAGCCCCCTCCATAACGGGTGGTTCACCTTGCTCTACGACAGGAGCCACAAATGGTTGCCCTGCACTTGGTGCCATCTGGGCGACGATGCTCCCCATCATAGCTAACATCTTCCTCTCAAAATCCTCGAATCTCTTATCCAAATCTTGTGTCACCGAAGCACCCATTTCTTGCGGTAGATCTGCCATTAAAGATGATTCACTAGTCGCTGAGAATGGCTCAAAATCCCAAACAGGCACTAATTCTAGCAATCCAAAGGGCAAGTTTGTCGTTGCTAGCCGATCGTCAGAACCTCTAGTCCACTCAGATGAATCTAGGATGGCTGAAAGATAAAGATTGTTAGGATGATGCATGGATGACAGTTATAATGCATGATCGTGAGTTATGCAGCATTTCGCAACTACATACAAGCAAATAGATCCTCCCAACCTTATCACTCCCACACACGAGGTCGTGCGGTCTCTTTCCTAGGTGGGCTTCGTCTAAGGGTTAACAGGGAACCCATCGGACACGTATAGTGCACGGTGAAAAGCCGGCAGCATAACGGTCTTAATCTAATGCGCATTCGTATGGGTTTTGGCCATTACGTATTCGGACAATTCAATCAAGTTAAGGTGGGCTCACCAGGGCATGAAAGCCTTTGATAAAAGACCACTTGACTTGCTTGATTTTGTTTAATATGCGATGGCCCATGTCACAAGCATCATATTAAGGAACATACCGCCTAGGGGAAGTTTCTACTTGCCAGTACATGGGCTTTGGTCAAGGTGATTTTCTTTAGGCTACCCAAGCATGGTTTGCGCCGACGGGTCTAACTCATCACGAGCATAACGACCGATCGGGTCTCCATTTCGATATACCAAAAGGTACAAGGCTTGGGTTGGTGATTATCCCTAACACTTCCCTACAATGAGTGAAAGTAGGGTCGTGCTTTGGGAACGCACCGAGGTAAGATAGGGACCAACTAGCGTAAGTCTAAGGCTCTAAAATGATATGATGCAATTTTTGAAAAGAGATAGAATTTTAAGTTTCAAAAACCCAATTATAAATTTTAACCAAAACACTTTCGGAGTGAAGTCTCAAACACAAAAGTCCCCAGTGGAGTCGCCACTGTGACGCGCGCCGGACCAGCAAGGCCCTCTTGGAGCCCTCCTTTCGGGGCTCGAGGGATCGGTCGCGTCTTTTGATCATGGGCGCCATGAGACATCATCGGTGTATCCCTCCCAATAGAACATTGGGGAGGATAACCTAGCCTATTGACGCCTAAAGGCACCTTTGAGGTATTTGGAGTCGCCACCCAATTTGCAAGAAATTGGGAAAAGGTTTCTCACCTCTAACGGTCTAAACCAGAGATATGGTGTCCGGAACTTCCCTCTTATTTATGCTTTGATTAATTATAAATGGGTTTTTAAATTCTTAAAATTATATCTCTCGTCTCACGCGAGCGATGCATTAAAAGTAAAAGCGCATTTTTAAGCACGTAAAGAAAGTAAATGAAAGCGATAAAGCAATAGATAGAGAAAGCGATAAATGAAAGCGGTAAACACGCAAGCACGTAATTACAATAGAAATAGGGGCAGAATACAACCCCAATAAAAGGAGGTTAAAGATGTAAGTGGGACGGAATACAATCCCCAAAAGATAAATAAAGTTGCCCCAAAATTAATTACAAGGGCCCAAAAAAGAAATGAACTTGAATTTAAAACACTCACTCAAGATTAAAATAAAAGAACATACATAAATCGGGACATTATTTAAGGAACATTGGTTCCCTCGCACTTGTTCGAATTTTAGGAACATTGGTTCCTTCGTGTTTAATTTAAAAAGGTTCGAAAAGTCATTTTAATTGTTTGAATTGAAAAAACCGGGATGAGTGATCCCATTTTATTGAAAATTGACTCCTCGTTTTTTAGTTGTGATGTTTTTATAGTCGGGCTAAAACAAGGGACATTGGTCCCGATTTTATTAGTGAAAATTCTAATTTAATTATAGAAATATTTTTGTGATTTTTTATCGCACGCGTGCACGAATAAAAAAATATATATATACAAATAAACACATAACACATCAAAGGGGAATTGAAAAGATCTCACCAAAATGCAGTGTCCATCCACGCGTCGCGACCCATCAGGGGAGTCGCGGGGCGCTCACATGGCCCGACTCAAATTAATATTCATACAAAAATTAACATCAAAAATAATATTAGTAAATATTTTAGGCAAATTAATCAAGCAAGTGCGAAATATAACAATAATAATAAATGATAAATAATAATAACGACAATAATATTATGATAACAAATAATAATATTATATGGCACATAAACATTAGCATGACGATAAGTAGGTGATGACAATACTAACAATTATAATAACATAATGTCAATAAATATACAATGGATATATAATAATGATAACAATAAAAAATGATTCATAGCAAATAAATAAATATAATGATAGCAATAATAATAATAGTAATAATAATGCCAAAATGAGGGAATGGATGGCCAATAGAATAACCATAATAATAACAACGTGAGGATAATATTAAATAGCAAGAGAAATGATAATATAAGTGGGGATTGGTGACCAACGGCAAAAATAAGTAAAAATCAAACTATAAAATTAAATCAAATCCACATGGAGAAGTTGGACCAAAAGCAAAGCCAAGGGTGTCCACAGTAGTAAAAATGGAAACTATTAACCATGAATAAAAATGATAATAGCAACAAAAATAATATTAACAACAATAAATAACATACAAAAAATAAATGAGGACGAGTTCAAGAATGTTTACCCTCAGAATTTTTGAGATTGGAAATAGGATGTCTCGATCCGTTCCCTTGTCGATTTTTTTGATGATAATAATATTCAAAGAGAAATATGAGTTCTAAATAAATTTTTGAAGAATATATTTTGAAGTGAATATTTTTGAAGGAAGATTTGAGCAGAGAAAATTGATTTTTCTAGCTCAAAATAAATCCCAAAAGGAGGTATCTTCCCTGAAGGAACACCTAGAAATTAAAGTTTTAGAAGACCAAAACTTAAAGAATTTTTGAAGAATTTTTAAGAAATAAAACAAACCTCCTGGACAGTAGAAAGGCTAGAGAGAAAAAAAACTAAGGAAATCTTGAATTAATTCCTCCGTCCTCCAGAAATGAAGTGCCAACCTTCATTTAATCCTGTCTTGGCCAAAAATGGCAAGAGACAAAAAAAACTTTCATTTTTAGTTAATCTAAAATAACATAAAATGGTGAAACACTGAAAACTGAAAAAAAATCAGAAAATCAGACTGAAACAGCGAAAAAAAACGGACAGGCAAAACAGGTCGCGCGGAGGAGCCATGGGCGCGCGGAGCGCTGCGCGTGGTGCCCCCTGCCTCGCGCGCAGGGGGGTGCGCGCGAGGCCCCTGCCTCGCGCGCAGGGGGGGGGGGCGCGCGGCGCCCCCTGCCTGCGCGCAGGGGGGTGCGCGCGAGGCCCCTGCCTCGCGCGCAGGGGGGGGCGCGCGGCGCCCCCTGCCTCGCGCGCAGGGGGGTGCGCGCGAGGCGCCCGCCCGCGCGCAGGGGGTCGCGCGAGGCGCCCGCCCGCGCGCAGGAGGGGTCGCGCGAGGCGCCCGCCCGCGCGCGGGAGCGCCGCTCGAGGCGCCCGCCCGCGCGCAGGAGGGGTCGCGCGAGGCGCCCGTCCGCGCGCGGGGGCTTGCCTCGCACGCAGGCGCCCTTGCGCGCTGGGGCGGCCTGCCGCGCAGGCGCCCCTGCGCGCTGGGGCAGCCTGCCGCGCAGGCGGCCCCGCGCTGCCGCAGGTGGCATTCGCGACTTTTTTTTTTTTTTTTTTTTTTTTTTTTTTTTTGTTTAAATTTTGACACAAAATTAATATATATTTTTTTTTCATCTTAATTTTATTTTCCCAAAAATATATATTTTTAATTATTTTCCGAAAAACACATCTTTTGACAAGGAACGATCGGTTCTCACCTTTCTTGCCGAAAGTCGGTCTTTTGTTTCATCATCGGGTAATCCTGATCTTGGACTGCCTCGGGACCCGGTGTCTACACTAACCTCCTCCGTTGTGGCATCTAACCTGTGCGGTATCTAGCCCTAGCCGCATCGGTATCTAACCTGTTGATGTTCAAAAGAAAAATATTTTAATCGACTGTATTAATCTATTTTGGTCATATGTGAATAAATTTTCATTTACTGATATGCCTCGTCATTTTGTTTTATTATGATTATTATTATTATTATTATATTCCCTGAATATATTTCCTGAGTTTAACTTCTGCAATTGGTGCCGTATGTTGAGCATTTTCCTGCCAACAAAAAATATATACATACAACAATAAAAGGAAAAATAAGTTATGTTAGTGAGCATGACTGAGCCTAAAAAATGTACGAAAGAAAGTGATCTAAATTTCTAAACAGGCCAGACTGACTTTTCTCTTCTTTACTTTCCAGGTTACTTTCTCTTCATCTCTTTGAGTCAGGGGTCTTAACTATGTATTTTCTTTTGCCTATTTCCTCTTAGTTCGTTTTCCCTTTTTATCTATCAACTCATTTATTTTATATCCAGCTTCCCGAATATGTCACCGTCAGTCCTTAATGAACTGCACCAGTTCCTAGATGACCCCAAGACCTGGGAAACTGGCCCTTTAGCTCCTTGTTCAAGCTTAAGACTTTTGAGACAGATCAAGTTAAATAGAAATCTCAAATTGGTACAAAGACATGTACAAAAGTTTGTGTGTGCATAATGTGTGCGAAATATATATACAAAGCTATTCACATGAAACATACATAAAGGATTATGTATACACCACAGTACGTGTAAAGGGTTAAATGCATGTGATATATACTTGTGGCATGTACATGAAATATTCATAAAGAGTAATTGCATATGCAAGATATGTACGAAGTTCATGCACGTGTGAATGCATGTCAGGCTTTATGAAAGGTTGTGCATGTGTAAGTTATGAAAAGAAATATGCCAAAGGTTGCACCTGCGGGATGTACATGAGATGTAAAAATGGATAGACCACGTCCTAAGTGGCTAAGGGATTCATTGAGGGTACGACTCATATTGTTTGATGCCCCTAAGAAACTGGGAAACATCTTGGCGTGCTTTTTTGCCCCCCTGTCACTAAGTATGCGCCCTTCTGCTATGAGTTGTACCACATTTTGCCCCCAGGGTTCTAATTCACGTCCTGCATCATACCCCATCTGTCTAAAGGGAGATCACCTGAAGTAACACCACCTCATCGGAAGTCATCATTTTAAAAGTAGTGCGTCCCTTGTGAATTTTCACACTTGCTTTTCTTAGTGGGAAATGCATTGCTTTAGGGATTTTTACACAACGTTGTGCCTCATTTTTGCCTGGAATGGACCCAACCCACTCCAACAGCTTTTTTTTTATTTTTTATTTTTTTGTAGGACAGACTGCTTGTTTTCAGGTTTTCACCCTGCCCCTCGGCCTAACCTTTGCTTAGAGAGCCAGTCATGGTTTTCATCTCTGACGACCCTCTTTTTTTTTTTTTTTTGCAGATTGTAAGGGAGACTGAAGTTGTAATTAGAAATTGTTCAAAGGCAGTCAGTTTGATTCTCCTCCCGAAGGTGACGTAGGATTGGCTTTACAATTGACAACAAGGTGGAACAGTTGAAGCATTTGAGTGGCAAGAGAAACATATGATAAGAACTAGACAATTTTGTGATGCATAATGAACTGCTCTGATCACATCATTGCATAAATGCGTATATTTCAGTCTAATTTCATTATGCATGAGCATTATTTGGTGTTAATCTCAAAAAATGCAAGACCCTATTTAATCTCAGGGTAAGTCTTGAAAGCATCAAACTCCTGTTTCCAATAAGCCCTCTCGAGTTTTCTTTATTGGATATTTTCTCTCGAGCCTCTAATTTTTGCCCAGGATGCCTTTTTTTTGGTTTTCACCCTGACAGGGCACCTAATTTTAGCAAGGCCGCCTTTTTTCGGTTTTTGACCCGCTGGCCTTTTATTCTGTTCTTTTAATTTTTAGTCTTTATCCATGGATCCTCTTGAGTTCGTTGATACTAACTGGTCCCTCAAACTCATTTTTGTTGCTGTCTGTCAAAATCGCTGCCCCTTTAGATGACCATCTCTTAAGAACAAATAAACCTTCCCATATCAGCCTAAATTTACCCCATATGTCTGGACTGCCGGGCCTTGAAGACTAAATTTCCATATGCTCTTTGACCTTCTCACCAAATGACTGAGCAAGTCTTTTCCGATAGATCCGATTGTGACAATAGACTCATAATATGTTCTCGTCTAGCATATGTAGCCACAACAATTGTTGTCAGGCCCAACCAGCTTTTGGAATCTCCTCAATCAGCTTCTGGAATCTCTGCTTCGGTAATGGTTCTTGACGACTTAAGCTCTATCTCAAATGGCAGTACTGCCTCTATTCGTACATCAGAGAACACGACGTGGGCTCTCGTAGAAGTTCTGACAGTGATTTTGTAGCCCCAGAGTACTAAAATTTTTTTGACATTCTTGTTGGCCGCTTCAATTGCTCCATTGGCTTGAGGGTGATACGGAGAGGACTTGTGATGCTTGATACCATACTTCTGGAACCGCTTCATAGTTTTTTCCATGAACTGGCTCCCGTTATTAGACACAACACGTTGCAGAAGATCGTATCAAATTCTTCTCAATAAACTTGGCCATGTCCACATATCAATTTTTTCTCTTTTTTTTTTGTTTTTTTTTTTTTGTCTCTTTTTTTTTGGACAAGTTTTGTTCAAATCCTGATAGTTTACACATACACGCATCTCTCTTCTTGAATGTTGGGATAATGCTAGCTAACTAGGTTAGGTGTTATGTTTCGATACAAAATTTAAAATCGTTTTTGCTTGTTGATTTCTTCTTTAACCTTTTCTGCCCATTCTAACTTGAGTCTTCTGAACTTTTACTTGACTGGTCCATAATCGGGGTATAGTATGGTCGATGACTTCACGATCATCTCTTGGTCTGTCTTTGTAGGTCCAGGCAAAGACTCCTTTTTTCCCTTTTTTTTCAATTCTTTCAAATTTTAATCTCTCTTCAGGAGTTACATCAGATGCTATCAAGATTTACTTTGGGTTTCCAAAGTTCCAAGATTAAATGGAATGGTATTAATTGAATCAATGTCAAATATGAATGCATCATGATTATGCATAGTGAAATCATTAGAAACATCGTGCAAATAAGCAAAAACCAGTAATTTCATTTGATAAGAACTAGAGTTAAAAGAAAACATCATTATTAAATAGTTCAAGAACAAAGAGAACATCTACATGACTACCATTCTATTCTGCTGATGACTTAAATGTTGTAGTTGATGGTTTATTATCATCTTTAGGAACCACGTTCTCCACCTCTCATCTCCTCATCAATGAGGTCTTGCACTTGTTTCCTCAGAACCCGATAATAATCTGTTAAATGCTCGGTATGCTGATGATAGGCGCAGTACTGATCACCTCTATGGCTAGGATGCCCCAGGCTTCTAGCAGGTTTTGCAGGCTTTGGCTGTAACTTTCCCCTATTAATAAAATGGAAGAGGTACTTAGATAAAGGCTTACCCACGATGGTATAGCAGCCTTCAGTAGTTCCAATGGTTAAAACCTTAGTAGCTCCAGCATCTCCCACATTGTTACCACCGAGACTCGATCTCTCTTGACTACCTTTTCCCATGACATTACTCCCTCTTTCACATATCACCAGCTACTCATTATTAATAGGATTCTGGACTCGACCTTTCAGGGTCTGTCCATCGTCCCTCATATATCTAGGGTACTGGTGATGCTTCGGCTGCCCTCGATCTCTAGTTGGCCTAGCTGACCCTATTTGTAGGTTCCCCTCTAATGCTTGAGGTAAA
Source organism: Excoecaria cochinchinensis (assembly GCA_947683425.1). Taxonomy (NCBI): domain Eukaryota; kingdom Viridiplantae; phylum Streptophyta; class Magnoliopsida; order Malpighiales; family Euphorbiaceae; genus Excoecaria; species Excoecaria cochinchinensis. The sequence continues at coordinate 5,687,844 of CANTUQ010000038.1, forward strand.
GGTCGGTGTAGACACCGGGTCCCGAGGCAACCTAGATCAGGACTACCCAATGATGAAATTAAGTGTGCCTATTTATAGGCAAAAATGAAAGTTGAAAGTGATAATTTCCTTGTCAAATTGATTTATTATAAATAAATAAAAACGTATTTTAAAAAAATATTTTAAGTGTTTTAAAATTATTTTGGGACAAAAAAGGTATGTTTTGAAATTATTGTTTTTTTAGAAATTTTAAAAAAAAAAAGTCGCGAGTGTCGGGCTGCGGCAGCGCGCTCTCACCCGCGCGAGCTGATGGGCATCAGTCGCCCCCTGACACCCCATTTCACCCGTTTTTGCTGTTTTTTCGATTTTTGGCCTAAAAATTGATATTTTTCTTCATTTTTTTGTGTAATTTAATGCAAAAACCTTTTATTTTCCAAACCCTTTAAATTCATGAGTTTTTTGTGATTATTGCAATTAAATTTATTTAATTCAATTTAATAAAAATTTGATTTTGTTTGGGTTTTTTTTTTATGTATAAAAAGGGGTTTTTAGTAAGGATTTTGGGGGGGATTTTTCTTAAGAAAAATATTATTTTTCTCTCTTCTTCATCTTTTTCATCTTCTTATTTTTTTCTTCTTCAAGAAAAATTCTCCAAGTGTTCTAATTTGATTTTTTTTTAAGTTAATTCTTGAGACAAATAAATTAATTATTTGTTCTTGTGAATTTTCTTTACTTCTTGATTTTCATAATTTTTTTCCTTAAGACAAATAAATCAATTATTTGTTTTTGGGATAAAATTTCATTACATTTTATTTTTCCTAAATCAAAGCAAGGAATTATCATCCAATTTCATTCACCACATCAAATTTGAGGGTAAACATTTCTTGGCTCAACTTTTAATTTTCAATTTATTTTTGTTTAAAATTAGTTAGCTATCATATAAATTCTTTTAGATCTATTATTTATTTTACTTTTTATTTCTTAATCTTTTATTTAATTGTTCATATCATTATTTCTTATTCTTAATCTTTTATTATTATTTCTTTATTTCTTAATCTTTTATTTAATTGTTCATATTATTATTTCTTATTCTTAATCTCATATTATTATTTCTTATTCTTAATCTTTTATTTAATCTTTTATTATTATTTCTTATTCTTATTTCTATATTTAATTGTTCATATTCTTGTCATTATTTTTGTTCATATATTATTATTATCATTAGTATTATTATTATCATCATTATTATTATAATTTACTATTATTGTTACCATCATTATTTTTATTTTATTATTCTTATTTATTGCAATTATTATTATTATTATCATTATCATTACTTGCATATTTAATTTGATTGTTCATATTTTTTGATGCTATTCTTATTTATTGTTATTATTATTATTATTATTATCATTATCATTACTTGCATATTTAATTTGATTGTTCATATTCTTGGATGTTATTATTATTATTATTATTATTATTATTATTATTATTATTATTATTATTATTATTATTATTATTATTACTTGCATATTTAATTTGATTGTTCATATTCTTTGATATTATTACCATTATTAGTATTGTTATTATTGTTGTGATTAGTGTTATTATTATTATTATTATTATTATTATTATTATTATTATTATTATTATTATTATTATTATTATTATTATTACTATTATTATTATTTTTATTAGTTTTGTTTATTATTATAATTTATTTTTGTTGTCATCATCATTATTATTTTCATGTTTTCATACATGTTAAATTTTATTGTTTTATTTATGCATGTTAAATTGTTCATGTGTTAAGTTATATTTTATTATGCCATCTAATTAATTTATCATACATTATGCATGTTGTTTTATTTATTTTAACTCATTTTTTACATGTTATATGTTTAATTCATTTTTTATTACTAACATCATCTTTATTTGTGTTTTTATTTCAATACTTATTTTTCATGTGTGAGTTTTCCAATGCCAAGTGAGAGCCCATGGAAGTTTGAAGACACCATTTTGGTGGAGTTTTTAGCCTTTTCAGCATTTTTAGTATTATTTTGCTTTTATTTTTCTTTTATTATTTAATATGTAATTTGTAATAAGTTTGTTTATTTTCATGCACGTTAATTAAAAAGTCAAATAAAGTTTTATATTAATAAATTGAATTTTTCTAACAAAATGGGACCAATGTCCTAGCTTTTTTCATCCACATAAATTGTCACTTCAAAATTATTTTTTTAATTATGCATGCGAGGACCAATGTCCTCACTCTTGATAAATAACCCGTTTTATGCATGATTTACACTTATTTTACAATGGGGTTGTATTCCGCCCCTAGTTTTGTTGTAATTTATTTTTATGTACTTTATTTTAATTATACTTTATTTACCGCTTTCTTTATGTGACCAACTTGCTCTTTAATTATTGCATCTAAACGTATGAGAAAAGGGATGAAAACTTAAATTCAAAAATCAATTTTATCTTAATCAAGGTATGAATAAATGAGAAATCCTGAACCATCTCTGGTCTTTAGGCTCAACGAGGCGAGAGGACAATTTCAATGTTTCATTGGAATGGGACTTCCAAGACACCTCTTGTGTCCCTTAAAAAGGCTTTAACTTGCATAGTCCTAGGCTCCATGAGACGAGAGGGTCATCTTAATGTTCTATTAGGATGGGACCTCCAAGACCCCTCTGGCTTGCCCAAAATGGACATAGCAGCGCTGTTTTAGGCTCACTGAGACTAGACGAACTTTTCCAATATTTTATTGGGTGGCGACTCCATGAAACCTCCTTGTTGCCCAAAATAGACGCCTTTGTAATTTCTTACAAGTTTTTATAAACCTCTCCCGAAAGCCCTGAGAGCGGGCCTTCGGGGCGTCCTACGGGGTTCGGCGCGCGTCACAGTGGCGACTCCACTGGGGACATCTAAGAGACTTCGATTCGAAAGTACCTTGGTTAAAAATTATAAGTGAGTTTTAATTTAAAAAATTTTATCCCTGTTCGAATTTGCATTGCATCCATACTAGAGCCTTAGATTATGCTAGTTTGGTCCCTTTTCTAGCCCCGGTGCATTCCCAAAGCACGACCTTACGTTCACTCAATGTGGGGAAGTGTTAGGGATAATCACCAGCCCAAGTCTCGTACCATATGGTATATCAAATAGAGACCCAATCGGTTGTTATGCTCATGATGAGCTAGACCCGTTGGCAGGGACCATGCTTGGGTAGCCCTAAAGTATCATCACCCTTGACCAAAGCTCATATAATGGCAATAGATACTTCCCCTAGGTGATATGCTCCTTAATACAATGCTTGCTATGTAGGCCATTATATATTGAACAAAATCAACCAAACTAAATGGTCTTTTATCAAAGGCTTTCATGCCCCAGTGAGCCCATTTTAATATGGTTGAAATGTTTGAATACATAAAGGCCAAAACCCATACGTATGTACAATAGGCAAGAGATGTTATGCTGCCGGCTTTTTACCATGCACCATACGCGTCCAATGGGTTCCCCGTTGACCCATGGACCAAGCCCACCTAGGAAAGAGAATACACTACCTTGTGTGTGGGAGTAATAAGGTTGGAAGAATCTATCTGCTTGTATGTGATTGTCCATGCTGCATCAACACGATCATGCATTGTATATATCATTCATGCATCACTCTAATAGTTCAAATCTTTCAGCCATCATAGATTCACCGAAGTGGACTAGGGATTCTGACGGTCGGCTGGTGAGGATAGATCTACCTCTTGGATTGATAGAATTAGTGTCTGGCTGGAATTCTGAGCCACCCTCAATGACCGGAGAGTCATCCAGAGAGTCATTTTTGGTAGAAGAGACTGGAGCCTTAACAACTCAAGTCCTAGCTAGGAGGATAGAGGATTTTGAGCGAAGAGTGTTGGAAATGATGGGAGCTATGGCTGATTGGATTGCTCATCCTCCTGCTCCACCTATTGCTCCGCAGCCCCCGATGGTTCATGCTGGGGGGCAAGTTGAACCACCTGCTGGCAGAGAAGCCCCTGTTATAGTTAATGCTCCCCGCCAACCTGCTAATGAACATATGCCTGCTGTGCTTATTAAGCAAAGAAGGGCAATAATTCCCAATCCCAATGATGATTTTGTGATGGAGGAGGAAGATAAAGAGGCAGTAGCACCTCAATTTGTGGGCGCTAGAGCACCCAGGGCAGAAGATGAGGCGATGAGAGGGTCGGCATGCTATCAACCGGAAAAGGGGATCAACCCTGAAGATAGAGATTTGGGGGAGGAAGAGCTGTTACCCTAAAGGTTCAAAATGCTTGATCTGCCGAAGTTTGATAGTACTTCGGATCCATCCGCACATATTAAGCAATATACCCTGGTAATGAAAGGCACAGGGTTGACCAAAAAATAGAAGGTGGATTATTTCTGCCTTAGTCTGGTGGGTCTGGCTGTGGATCGGTACCATGGGTTGGACAGGAGGTCCAAGGAAGATTGGGACCTTTTGACTGAGGAGTTCATGAAGCAATATGACTGCAGTACCAGAATGGAGGTCACCTTAAAGGACCTCGAGCTTTTACAGCAGAAGAATGATGAGTCATTCCATGAGTACCTTACAAGATGGAGAAATAGGGTCATGGAGATGAAGAAAAAGCCTGACACTGCTGATCAAATCAAGCTATTTATCAGGAACTCTTGCCCTTACTTGAGCGACTTGCTCAGCTTTAAAGGGCTCAGAGACTGGGAATCCCTTAAGGACATTGCTGTAGAAGCTGAGGGTGCTTACCTGGCAAAGAAGGCAAGTGTAGACACCGGGTCCTGAGTCAGCCTAGATCGAAGTTACCCAATGATGATAATTGCCTTCACAGGCTTAAAAGGTTAAAAGTGATGGTTTTCTCGTCAAATTTGCATTTTAGAGTGAAAAATTTAAAAATAATAAAAAAGATTTAAAAAAATTAATTTTGAAAAATGGGGGCTTAAAATTATGATGTTTTTAGTCTATTTAAAATTTAAAAAAAATAGAAAAAAATAAAAAAAAATAAAAAAAATTTTTCGGACCGCAAGTGTCGGGCGCGGCAGCGCGCAGGCGCGCTGGCGCCCAGCTCGCAGGCGCCAGGCGCCCAGCACGCCGACGCCCAGGCGCCCAGCGCGCTGCGCGTCGCTAAAGAGCGACGCGCAGCGTTGCGCGCTGCGCGCCGCACCGCGCGCCTCTGCGCGCGATTCTCGCCCGAGCTCCGCGCGGATTTCGCGCCTCGCCGCGTGAGTGCCCGTCGCTCTATAGCGACGGGCGGCGTCCCTGTGGCGACGGTCTTCTGGCCGTCGGTACAGGGTCTGATACCCTTTTCCTCTTTTTCAGCCTTTTTTCCGATTTTTTGACCCAAAAATCCGTTTTTTATCCCATTTTTTTGGGGTTTTTGACTTGAAATTAAATTCTAAAATATTTTTTTAGGAAATTAAATAATAAAACTTGATTTTATCATTAAAAATAAAATAATTTTGGGTTAAAATAGGTTTTTTTCCTTAATTAAATTAGGGCAACCTATTTTATCCTATAAATAGTTTATGATGAAATCAAAGGAGCCTCCTCTCCTCTCCACACATTTTTTTAGACCAGATTTTTCTCTTCATCTTCATCTTCTTCTTCCACCAAAAATTCCAGATTTATTCCCCAACCAAAAATCAAAAAGAAAATCAATTGTTTCATTCTTTTTTTCAACATAATTTCTTCTAAACATATTTTTTAGAGGAAGTTTTGTTGTTGGATTCAATTTTGAGACAAATAGAATAATTATTTGTTCTCAAAATTGTTTTTCTTCTTTTATTTTGTGTTCAATAAAACTCTTTTCATTGATTTTGTTTTGAATATCTTTTTGATAAAAAATTGATTTTGAGACAAATAAAATAATTGTTTGTCATCAAAATCTAATTTTTTATTTGATAAAACTTCAATCATTTTTCTTTATTTTAATCAATAAAAGCTTTTTTTTTTGATCAAAATCATTTCTTTAGGCAAAGGTATCAATTCTTTGTTCTTAAAGAATTTTTGATTATTTTTATTTTCATGTTCCTTGGAATAAAATTCCAACATTTTCATAATATTTCACTCTAATATTGTGAATCATCAAACAAAGAAATCAATCATCACTTTTCCTTCATCAAATCCAATATTCTGAGGGTAAATATTCTTGGCTCCATTTCAATTTCTATTTTATTTAATTTATTCATGTATATGTTATTGTTTTTATTGTATTTATTTATTGTTTTTGATCTATTCATTTGTTGTATTGATTTTATATTCGTTCTATTTAATTGTTTATATATGATTTGATTTTTATTCATATAAATATTGATTGTTTATTATTTTTAACATGTAATTAATTTATTTCACTTTAATTCATCATTATTTTTAACATGTAATTAATAAATTCATTTTAATTGATCTTTTTGCCATGTAAATGGTTTATATCATTTGTGAACATATTTAATTAATCATATTGTTCCATTTAATTGTTTTCATCATTCTTTTGTTTACTAATTTTTATTATTCTTTTTATCATTGTTACATGATTGATTTATTATGATTTATTTATTCATTATTTTTCACTTATCATCATTATTTTCATCATGTGCATATTTTTACATGTATTAATTAACATGTTTTATTTTATTTTCATCACATCATTTATCACATATAATCCATGTTTCTCATTTTATTTTGGTTTGATTCCATTATCATTCTTTTCATATCATCTTATCTTATTTTAATTTGTTATTCATTATTTTGTATGTTTAATTGATTTAATCACTAACGTTGTTTTAATTGTATTTTGTTTTTATGTCTAAACTCATTTTTTCCGCTTGGGCATTTTTGCGAGCACATCGGGAGGTCCAAAAAGGGTCATTTGGTTTGTAATATTTTATTTAATTTTGCCATATAATTTTCTTGTAAAATTATTTATTTAGGCACGCTAAAAAGAAAATCACAAAAACGTTTCTATTAATTAACTTGACATTCTTTTTTTAAATAAAAGGGGACCAATGTCCTAGTTTTTCATACCCAAATCATCACATCAAAACTTTTTCATAATAAACATGCATGCGAGGACCAATGTTCTCACTATTAATTAATAACTCGTTTTATGCATATATTTCACTTTTATAAATGGGAGTTGTATTCCGCTCCTAGTGTTATTATAATTCGTTTTTGAATGCTTTGTTTTGGATTTTGCTTACATTTATCGCTTTTGATATGAATGATTGCGCCTTTAGTTTTAAATTGCATTGTGTGGAAAGTTGATGAAACAATGAATTCAAAACTTAATTATGATATTAATCAAGGTACGAATAAATGAGAAGTCCCGAACCCTGCTCTGGTCTTTGGGCTCAAGAGGCTAGAGGTTATCCTCCAAGACACCTCTTGTGTCACGAGACTTAGACGTTAATCCTAGGCCTCATGGCCCAATATGGATAAAATGCGCAAGTCTTAGGCTCTCCGAGGCGAGAGAAACTTTCCCAATGTTCTATTGGGTGGCGACTCCATGAAACCTCCTTGTTGCCCAACATAGACGCACTTGTGATTTATCGCAAGCTGTTGACGGACCCACACACATGCCCCGATCGCCCACGTGCGGGCGGTCGAACGGGCGGCCGCGGGGATCCGGCGCGCGTCACAGTGGCGACTCCACTGGGGACGTACTCGAGACTTCGATTCGAAAGTACCTTGATTAAAAATCATAATTGAGTTTTTATTTAAAAATTTCATCTTCTTTCAAAACTGCATTGCATCTCATTAGAGCCTTAGATCTATGCTAGTTTGGTCCCTCTTTTAGCCCCGGTGCGTTCCTGAAGCACCTCCTCATTTTCACTCAATTTGGGGAAGTGTTAAGGATAATCACCAGCCCAAGCCACGTACCTCAATGGTATATAAAATGGTGACCCGATCGGTCGTTATGCTCGTGATGAGCTAGACCCGTCGGCAGGGATCATGCTTGGGTAGCCCTAAAGTAACACCACCCTTTGACCAAAGCTCATGTAATGGCAATAGATACTTCCCTTAGGTGATATGAACCGTAATACTATGCTTGCTATGTGGATCATTATATATTGGACAAACCCAAATAATTTGATTGGTCACTTAATCAAAGGCTTTCATGCCCCGATAGGCCCATGTCAACTTGTTCGGGCTGCCTAAATACATAATGATCATAACCCATGTGCTTGCACATTAGATAAGAGATGTTATGATGACGGTTTTACACCGAGCACCATACGCATCCATTGGGTTCCCCGCTAACCCATGGATTAAGCCCACCTAGGAAAGAGACCGCATTACCTCGTGTATGGGAGTAATAAGGTTGGAAGGACCTCCTTGCTTGCATGTGATTGTAAATGTTGCATAGCTCACTATCATGCATTTTATATGTCATTCATGCATCATCCTAACAATCTAATTTTTTTCAGCCATCATAGATTCATCTAAGTGGACTAGAGGTTCCGACGGTAGGCTAGTAAGGACAAATCTGCTCTTTGAGTTGCCGGAACAAGTGTCTGACTGGGATTCTGAGTCATTCTCGTCAATCAGTGAATCCTCTCTTGAATCATCAATGGCAGAAGAACCTGGAGTTTTGACCACTCAAGACCTAGCTAGGAGGCTAGAGGACTTTGAACGAAGAATGATGGATATGATGGGTGCCATGTCTGAAAGGATTGCCCATCCACCTGCAGCCCCACAGCCGCCTGCTGCTCTACAGCCACAGGCAGCCCCTCCTCGGGGGCAAGCCGAACCACCTGCTGGTGGGGAGGCTCCCTTCATTGGAGCTGCTGCTCGCCAACCCAACAATGAGCACAGAGCTGCCGCACCCATCGAGCCAAGAGGGGAAAGGATTCACAATCCCAATGATGATTTCCTAATGGAGGAGGAAGAAGAAGTGGTGCCGATAGTCCACCAAGCTGCGAGGCCCAGAGCACCCAGAGTAGAGGATGAAGCTTTAAGAGGTATAAGACAACAGATCGAAGCTATCACCCGCATGTTGTCAGCAGGCAAGGGGATCAACCCAGAAGACAGAGATCTGGGGGATGAAGAGCTGCTGCCCCAAAGATTCAAGATGCCCGAGCTTCCGAAGTTTGATGGCACCTCGGACCCATCCGCCCACATCAAGCAGTACACCCTGGTCATGAAAGGCACAGGGCTGAGCAAGAAGCAGAAGGTGGAATATTTCTGCCTTAGTCTGGTGGGCCCGATGGTTGACTGGTACCACGGGTTGGATAGGAGGTCCAAAGAGGACTGGGACCTTTTGACCGAAGAATTCATGAAGCAGTACGACTGCAGCACTAGGATGGAGGTCACCCTAAAAGACCTCGAGCTTCTACAGCAGAAGAATGATGAGTCATTCCATGAGTACCTTACAAGATGGAGAAACAGGGTCATGGAGATGAAGAGGAAGCCTGACACTGCAGACCAGATCAGGCTATTTATCAGAAACTCATGCCCTTACTTAAGGGACTTGCTCAGTTTTAAGGGGCTCAAGGACTGGGAGTCACTTAAGGATATCGCTATAGAAGCTGAGGCGGCTTACCTGGCAAAGAAAGCAAGCCAAAATAACTTTGCTGGGAAAGGCTATGGGAACCAGTCGGGATTCAAATCAGGCGGAGCTGGAGGCAGCAACAACAGAAACGGTAGGACGGCAGAGGTCTCAGCTACTGGAGTTGGGCAGGGTCAGAGATACTACTCCAACTTAGGCCGCTCTCTATCATGGGTACTGGAAAGACTAATGAAAGAAGGCAAGTTACAGCCATTGCCATCTAGGCCAGCCTTGAGTCAGGGACAGCCGGGACATAGAGTTGATCAGTACTGCGCTTACCACCAGCACACCGGCCATTTGACTGACCATTGCCGTATTCTGAGAAACAAGATCCAGGATCTCATTGACACCAATCAGATCACAGATCCTGAGAAGAGAGAAAAGAAGAAGAAGGCAGGCTACAACGCAGTCCCTCCACCGCAAACATGATCGTGTTTTGCAGTCCACTAGTGATATTGCTTTTGGATGATGGAATCTTTTTATTTTTGGAACTTTTTATTTTCTGTTTGTAATAAAGAGAACAATTTTGCTTATTTGTATGACATTTCTATTGATTTCATTTCGCATGATCATAACACATTTACTTTGGCATTAATTCAAATAATATGGCTGCATTTAATCTCGAAACTTTGGGAAATCCCAAAGAAAATCTTGATAGCATCTGATATAACTCCTGAAGAGAGAGAGAGTCAGAGAAAAAATGAAAATAAGAGAGAAAAACTAGTTGCAATTAGGGGACTGGATGGAAACTCACTAAGAGCACTAGAACCTTTCTGATTACCCGTCGAAGCGATTCCTGGATAAGACGGAACCTAGAAAATGATTTAGGCAACATTTTTTTTGTATAGCTCTCTAAATGACCATTTCCTACCCTTACTTCACAATCGCTTGCTAGCCCATTGAGCCTTTATACGGGTATGCTGAATGCGTGCCAATTTTGTTGTTACACATGTTAAAACTATCCCCTCGCCTAAAATGATTTTGGCTTCCCCTTAGAAGAGTGGCCGCTCTAAAAAGGATGGATGTACATTTGAACAATTTTTCTTTGGACTATCGAAATTGCCTTGGTAAGGGCGAGTTTACACTTTGAAAAAAAAAAGAAAAAAAACAAAAAGACCTCAAAATAGTAACCAATTGACTAGTTTCAATAATTACCCTTTTATTGTTATTCTGATCTCAAGGAGCTGAAATGTTACCGAGCCCAAATTCAAGAATACCTTTGTATATACAACTGAGCTGAGAATGGTTCATCCATCAGTCGAGAAAATATTGCGGCCATTTTTCTCTAGCGACCTGATCCTCCTTTGACAGCCATCTACCTATGCCTGACATTACAACCCAAGTAAGACCTCTTGATTCTTGGTTCAGTCTTATCCAATTAGCGGAGATGACCTTCTAAAGAGGTTTGGTACGTAAGAAGAGGCTTATGGTGTTTCTTGAGCTTCAAGCGAGGAGCCACGAGTGCATTCATGCATTCGAGTTAAGTCTCGTCTCCAACATTGCTTCTAGAATTCGCATTCAAGAAAAATTTGAGAGAAAATCGTCAATCATAAAACCCGAGAGGGCTGATTGATAACAGGAGTTTGATGCTTTCAAGATCTATCTCGAGATTAGCTAAAGTCTTGTATTTTTTTAAAGCCAATGCCAAAATAATGATCATGCTTAATGAAATCAAATTGAAACACATGCATTTCTGCAATGATGTGATCAGAGCAGTTCTATTTGTGTGACCAAAGTCACCTATTGTTCAGCATGCAAACTCTTCAGCCGATTCATCATGTTATCAGATGTGCAAAATCAAGCTCATGCAACCATGTCCTAAGACTCCCGAAAGGTTCTTGCCAACAACTTCAGCAATCTTAAAAAAATAAAAAAAATAAAAAAAAAAAAAGCCGTTAGAGTGAAAACCGTAACTGGCGCTCTAAGCAAAAACTAGGCAAAAGGATAGGGTGAAAACCTGAAAACAGGCAGTCTGTCCTTCAAAAAAAGAAGAAAGAGAAAAGCCGCTGGATTGGGTTGGGTCCATTCCAGGCAAAAAATAAGGCACGGGGTTATGTGAAAATCCACAAAGGACGCATCTCCCACTAAGAAAAGCTAGTGTGAAAATCCACAAGGGACGCACTACCTTCAAATAATGACTACAGGTACCGGATGAGAATCTCGCAATCCCAAAGGGCATGAAATTCAAAAGCAGCTTAAAAGGCATCAATTATATCGCAAATTGCAGCTAGCCCGGCTATCATCTTCAAGTTCACATAGATGAATTTTTATCCTGCATTCCTGCATTACTCATGCATTTCACTTGCATGCTCACCATTTTTGCATAGTTTAGTTTCCTTATTTTGCAGAAAGAAAGGCTTGAGGCGAACACTGACAAAAGCCGAGTGATGACATCGGTCAAATCATCAATCCAAAACTCAACTCATTCATCAATCAAGACATTGATCAAAACATATATCCAAGCCTCAACTCAATCATCAATCCACATACCAGCTTAATCATCAATCCAAGAAAACCGAAGACTTCTCAGGGAGCAGAAAATCAAAGACTTCTCAGGGAGCAGCAAACCGAAGACTTCTCAGGGAGCAGAAAATCGAAGACTTCTCAGGGAGCAGCAAACCGAAGACTTCTCAGGGAGCAGAAAATCGAAGACTTCTCAGGGAGCAGAAAATTGAAGACTTCTCAGGGAGCAGCAAACCGAAGACTTCTCAGGGAGCAGCAAATCGAAGACTTCTCAGGGAGCATAAAATCGAAGACTTCTCAGGGAGCAGCAAACCGAAGACTTCTCAGGGAGCAGAAAATCGAAGACTTCTCAGGGAGCAGAAAACCGAAGACTTCTCAGGGAGCAGCAAACCGAAGACTTCTCAGGGAGCAGAAAATTGAAGACTTCTCAGGGAGCAGCAAACCGAAGACTTCTCAGGGAGCAGAAAATCGAAGACTTCTCAGGGAGCAGAAAATCAAAGACTTCTCAGGGAGCAGCAAACCGAAGACTTCTCAGGGAGCAGCAAACCGAAGACTTCTCAGGGAGCAGAAAATCGAAGACTTCTCAGGGAGCAGCAAACTGAAGACCTCTCAGGGGGCAAATGAGCAGAAAATCGAAGACTTCTCAGGGAGCAGCATATCGAAGACCTCTCAGGGGGCAAACAATCAATGAACCGAAGACCTCTCAGGGGGCAAACAATCAATGAACTGAATACCTCTCAGGGGGCAAACGGCACTACCAATTCACAGCGGTTAGCACGATGGCGGTACAATCCACAAGAGGTTGGCACGACCACGGTACTTCAAATTCACAGCGGTTAGCACGATGGCGGCACGACCCACAAGAGGTTGGCACGACCACGACACTACCAAAATTCACAGCGGTTAGCACGATGGCGGCACAACCCACAAGAGGTTGGCACGACCACGGCACTACCAATTCACAGCGGTTAGCACGATGGCGGCACAACCCACAAGAGGTTAGCACGACCACGGCACTACCAATGCACAGCGGTTAGCACGATGGCGGCACAACCCACAAGAGGTTAGCACGACCACGGCACTACCAATGCACAGCGGTTAGCACGATGGCGGCACTACCCACAAGAGGTTAGCACGACCACAGCATTACCAGCTACAACCAAAAGACAGCAACAACTATCATTACAATTCCATCAAGCAGGAAAGACGGCCGACTCAGGTACGCGTCTCTTTCCTTTTCTTCTTTGAGTTTAGGCTCACCTAGATACTAGTGTACTAGATTCCCCTAAACTGGGGGCAACTGTAGACACCGGGTCCTGAGTCAGCCTAGATCGAAGTTACCCAATGATGATAATTGCCTTCACAGGCTTAAAAGGTTAAAAGTGATGGTTTTCTCGTCAAATTTGCATTTTAGAGTGAAAAATTAAAAAATAATAAAAAAGATTTAAAAAAATTAATTTTGAAAAATGGGGGCTTAAAATTATGATGTTTTTAGTCTATTTAAAATTTAAAAAAAATAGAAAAAAATAAAAAAAAATAAAAAAATTTTTTCGGACCGCGAGTGTCGGGCGCGGCAGCGCGCAGGCGCGCTGGCGCCCAGCTCGCAGGCGCCAGGCGCCCAGCACGCCGACGCCCAGGCGCCCAGCGCGCTGGGCGCGATTTGGCGACGCGCAGCGTCGCCAATGCTGCGCGTCGCTAAAGAGCGACGCGCACCGCGCACCTCTGCGCGCGATTCTCGCCCGAGCTCCGCGCGGATTTCGCGCCTCGCCGCGTGAGTGCCCGTCGCTCTATAGCGACGGGCGGCGTCCCTGTGGCGACGGTCTTCTGGCCGTCGGTACAGGGTCTGATACCCTTTTCCTCTTTTTCAGTCTTTTTTCCGATTTTTTGACCCAAAAATCCGTTTTTTATCCCATTTTTTTGGGGTTTTTGACTTGAAATTAAATTCTAAAATATTTTTTTAGTAAATTAAATAATAAAACTTGATTTTATCATTAAAAATAAAATAATTTTGGGTTAAAATAGGTTTTTTTCCTTAATTAAATTAGGGCAACCTATTTTATCCTATAAATAGTTTATGATGAAATCAAAGGAGCCTCCTCTCCTCTCCACACATTTTTTTAGACCAGATTTTTCTCTTCATCTTCATCTTCTTCTTCCACCAAAAATTCCAGATTTATTCCCCAACCAAAAATCAAAAAGAAAATCAATTGTTTCATTCTTTTTTTCAACATAATTTCTTCTAAACATATTTTTTAGAGGAAGTTTTGTTGTTGGATTCAATTTTGAGACAAATAGAATAATTATTTGTTCTCAAAATTGTTTTTCTTCTTTTATTTTGTGTTCAATAAAACTCTTTTCATTGATTTTGTTTTGAATATCTTTTTGATAAAAAATTGATTTTGAGACAAATAAAATAATTGTTTGTCATCAAAATCTAATTTTTTATTTGATAAAACTTCAATCATTTTTCTTTATTTTAATCAATAAAAGCTTTTTTTTTTTGATCAAAATCATTTCTTTAGGCAAAGGTATCAATTCTTTGTTCTTAAAGAATTTTTGATTATTTTTATTTTCATGTTCCTTGGAATAAAATTCCAACATTTTCATAATATTTCACTCTAATATTGTGAATCATCAAACAAAGAAATCAATCATCACTTTTCCTTCATCAAATCCAATATTCTGAGGGTAAATATTCTTGGCTCCATTTCAATTTCTATTTTATTTAATTTATTCATGTATATGTTATTGTTTTTATTGTATTTATTTATTGTTTTTGATCTATTCATTTGTTGTATTGATTTTATATTCGTTCTATTTAATTGTTTATATATGATTTGATTTTTATTCATATAAATATTGATTGTTTATTATTTTTAACATGTAATTAATTTATTTCACTTTAATTCATCATTATTTTTAACATGTAATTAATAAATTCATTTTAATTGATCTTTTTGCCATGTAAATGGTTTATATCATTTGTGAACATATTTAATTAATCATATTGTTCCATTTAATTGTTTTCATCATTCTTTTGTTTACTAATTTTTATTATTCTTTTTATCATTGTTACATGATTGATTTATTATGATTTATTTATTCATTATTTTTCACTTATCATCATTATTTTCATCATGTGCATATTTTTACATGTATTAATTAACATGTTTTATTTTATTTTCATCACATCATTTATCACATATAATCCATGTTTCTCATTTTATTTTGGTTTGATTCCATTATCATTCTTTTCATATCATCTTATCTTATTTTAATTTGTTATTCATTATTTTGTATGTTTAATTGATTTAATCACTAACGTTGTTTTAATTGTATTTTGTTTTTATGTCTAAACTCATTTTTTCCGCTTGGGCATTTTTGCGAGCACATCGGGAGGTCCAAAAAGGGTCATTTGGTTTGTAATATTTTATTTAATTTTGCCATATAATTTTCTTGTAAAATTATTTATTTAGGCACGCTAAAAAGAAAATCACAAAAACGTTTCTATTAATTAACTTGACATTCTTTTTTTAAATAAAAGGGGACCAATGTCCTAGTTTTTCATACCCAAATCATCACATCAAAACTTTTTCATAATAAACATGCATGCGAGGACCAATGTTCTCACTATTAATTAATAACTCGTTTTATGCATATATTTCACTTTTATAAATGGGAGTTGTATTCCGCTCCTAGTGTTATTATAATTCGTTTTTGAATGCTTTGTTTTGGATTTTGCTTACATTTATCGCTTTTGATATGAATGATTGCGCCTTTAGTTTTAAATTGCATTGTGTGGAAAGTTGATGAAACAATGAATTCAAAACTTAATTATGATATTAATCAAGGTACGAATAAATGAGAAGTCCCGAACCCTGCTCTGGTCTTTGGGCTCAAGAGGCTAGAGGTTATCCTCCAAGACACCTCTTGTGTCACGAGACTTAGACGTTAATTCTAGGCCTCATGGCCCAATATGGATAAAATGCGCAAGTCTTAGGCTCTCCGAGGCGAGAGAAACTTTCCCAATGTTCTATTGGGTGGCGACTCCATGAAACCTCCTTGTTGCCCAACATAGACGCACTTGTGATTTATCGCAAGCTGTTGACGGACCCACACACATGCCCCGATCGCCCACGTGCGGGCGGTCGAACGGGCGGCCGCGGGGATCCGGCGCGCGTCACAGCAAGTCAAAATAACTTTGCTGGGAAAGGCTATGGCAACCAGTCAGGGTACAAGCCAGGTGGTGCAGGAAGCAGTAATAATAGAAGTGGTAAGACGGCCGAGGTTTCAGCCATTGAGGTTGGACAAGTATAGAGGTACTACTCCAATTTGGGTCGCTCTCTATCTTGGGCGCTGGAGAAATTGACAAAAGAATGCAAGCTGAGACCATTGCCACCCAGGCCAGCCATGAATCAAGGAAAGCCGGGCCATAGAGAGGATCAATACTGCGCTTACCATCAGCACACAGGGCATCTAACAGATTACTGTAGAACTCTAAGGAACAAAGTTCAAGACCTTATTAATTCCAAAGAGATCACTGACCCTGAGAAAAGAGATAAGAAGAAAAAGGAAGGCTATAATGCAATTCCTCCACCGTGAATGTGATCGAAAGAGAAGATGATGTTTTTAGTTGCTTTTTATTCTAAGAACACTTTTTATGATAGTATTTATAGTATTGCTTATTTCAATAAGATGAACGATCTTGCGTATTTATATAGTGTCTCTAATGATTTCATTTCTCATGATCACGATGCATTTATTTTTTGATATTAATTCAATTAATATGATTACATTTAATCTGGGAACTTTGGAAATGTAACACCCCCACCGCCGCCCCCGTTGGAAGGACGCCGGTGGAAGCGCTACCCGACGCTCACTCACAACATACATACATGCGCTAAGCGGAAGCATTCACTACAATAATAGGGCAGAACATAAATCTCATATGATCAAAATATAGAGTTAAATACAATCCCAAGAGATTACATCATTCCTTTACAAATAGTTACATAAGCCACGATACCAAAAATATTACATACAAAGAGAATTATAGGAGGAGATAACAAAAATAAAGACTCTACTCCTATGTGGCCGACCAGCAGAAGCACAACACGAGCAATCTCCCAAAATCCTGTCACCTACACGGGACAAGAACCCGTGCTAAGTGATAACGCTTAGTGGGGAGAAAATAAAACACAACAGAACACTATACAAGATATTGAGCATAAAATTCAGAATTCACTAAACATCAGAGGGCAGAAATATATACACAGCTCAAGAGTCACTATATGTATATCAACACTAAAACAGAAAACATGAAGCAATGATCATAATCAGAATCATGCAATAATTATAACACTTCACTAATCACATACTAGACACTTAACACAATAGCCTGAATTCAATAGTGGAGGATACGGGAACACGGCACGGGAGACCGAAGCCTCAAAAATAGTTTTAATACCCGAAGGTAGCGCGGGAGATCGGAGTCTCAAAACATTTTATCACTACACGAAAGATGACCATCTCGGAGGTCAACCGCTTCGCCCAAACGGGGCAGACACGGGCAGCTGCACTCACTAACCCTTCTTAAGCATGCTTAATTATCCAATACCTCCAAGCTCGACAACACATTCACTAACACGACAATACAAATCAAAGCAAGGTTCGACACACGACTCTAACATCAAATAAATTCATAACTAAGACGTTAGTACAATGATATCACGAGTCATAAGTATAAACATATTTCATGCAATAGTGAGAAACCATGCAAAGTGGAACAAAAGAAACACATTCAAAAAATAGGGCAAGCAGGAAGGACCTCTGTCGCGATCGCGACAGAGCATGAGGCACCTCCTCGCAAGCTCGCGCCAGAAGGCCTGCTCACAACGAAGCCCGCTAGGCAGATTCGTGCAACCGAGCTCTGTCGCGCTCGCGACAGAAACCAGTTCCTTCCTCCCCGCACGCACGCTCGGCAGCATGCTCGCGCAGAGGACTCGCTACATAGCTCTCTATCGCGGTCGCGACAGAGTGCTCTCCAAGAACAAGGGGCAAAATTCGCACTCTGTCGCGCTCGCGACAGAGCCCAGATTCGCCCAAAATTTGCACTTTTCCTACTCTTTTCACACGCAATCCTTCATACATGCAAACAACATATACAAACACTTACCTCAAGCCTCCTTCACATTACCACATCACTTTTAAGCCACAAAAACACATTTTACACAATAATCAAACATCAATTCATCATGGATTCACTCAAAACCTAACTCAAAATTCATTAATATAACATGATCATAATCCGAAAACACATACTATCCTCACTATATCACTCACATTTTACTATAAATCACTACTTAATTCAAACATGCATTCATCTAACAAAACACTCAAGGTTACAAGTGACATACAATCACAAAATAGAATTGATCCAAGGAGAAATTAGGGGAAAAACGTAATCCACAAACACAGCTCCCAAACACTTGCATGCACTCAAACACACTCCCAAACACATACACACACTCAAAACGCAGCTCCCAAACACTGGAAATTACAGCATCAAACCGAGCCCCTCATGAGTCCGCTTTCTCTTTTCCCTTGCTCTTTCTTCTAGCTTCCGACTCTTGCACAAACCCAATCAAAACTCACTCAAATCGAACCCACAATTCCACAATCAAAATCAGAAAAAGAAGGAGAAGAGAAGAACCAAAATAACTAGAGAACTCCAGACCACTTACCTTCAAAAACCCAGTTTAAAACTCAAGATTCCCACTCAAAGCTCAAAGAAAACACAAGAGAAAAGGAGATGAGAGCAGAAAAATGGAAGTAAGAGAGAGAGGACGGGGAAAGAAGAAGAAAAGAGAAAGAGAGAGCTAGCTTCCACGGGAAGCTAGGCAAAATTCTGCCCCTCCCTTTCCTCTCTCCTACTTTACCATTAATGCTCACCTACCCTTGCCACTTGTCACAATCCTAGAGAATCAAACCATCCACTTTGACTTATCCACTCTTGGCACCATACACTACACACACACAAACTTCTCTTACACAATTATCTCTAATGCACCAAACTTCACTCACACCATAATATTTCTTATAACCCACTTACATTCAAGGCACCATGCACAAAAACCACACAATAAAATCCCTTAACCCACTTACACCCTACCACCATACATTCCAAGCACACACTATAATTCCTTCTCTTCACTTAATTAATTAATTCCTTAATAACTAATTCCTTATTATCCAAATTTTCTCTTGCTCAAATTACGAAAATACCCTTACTTTATCGACTTACCACGCAGATTCCGACCAGGCCCTTTTTGGGTTGTTACAGGAAAACCCAAAGAAAATCTTGATAGCATCTGATATAACTCCTGAAGAGAGAAAAATTCTGAGAGCTAAAATAAAAAAAGCTAGTTGCAATTAGGGGATTGGATGAAAACTCACTAAGAGTACTAGAACTTTTTTGATTACCCGTCAAAGCGATCCCTGGATAAGACAGAACCTAGAAAATGATTTGGGCAGCTCTTCTTTTTATAGCTCTCTAAATGACTATTTTCTACCTTTATTTCGCAATCGCTTGCTAGCCCATTGAGCCTTTATGGAGGTATGCTAAATGCGTGCCAATTTTGTTGCTACACATGTTAAAACTATCCCTTCGCCTAAAATAATTTTTGCCTCCCCTTAGAAGAATGGCCGTTCTAGTAAGGATGGATGTACATCATTGACAATTCTACATCATTGACAATTCTTTGGGTTATCAAAAATTGCCCTGAGATGATTGAGTTTACACTTTGGGAAGAGGGTTTAGTCATGTGTCAAAGACATAAGCTCGCAAGAAAAGAAAAAAAAAGGAAAAAGATGAAAAAGATAGATGAAAAAGCAAAAAAAAAAAGAAAGAAAATGTAGAGCTCAAGATAGTAACCTCTTGATGAGTTTCAGTGGCAATCGCTTTAACTTGATTGTTATGCTGAGCTTGATAAGCTAAAAATATTATCAAATCCTAATCCTATCACAAATTGAGTTATACCTTTATAGTACGCCATTGAGTTGAGCGGCCATTCTTCTCTAGCAACCTGATCCTCCTTTGATAGCCATCTACCTAAGCTTAACGTTACAACCAAAGTAAGACCTTTTGATTCTTGGTTCAGTCTTATCCAATCAGCGGAGATGACCTTCTAATAAGGTTCGGTACGTAGGAAAAGGCATATGGTGTTTCTTGAGCTTCAAGCAGTGAGTTGAGTTGAGTCTCATCATCAACGTTGCATTTAGAATTTGCTTAAAAAAAAAAATTTTTTAAAGAGCAGAGAGAAAATATTCAATCATAAAGCCTGAGAGAGTTGGTTGATAATAGGAGTTTGATGCTCACAAGGTCTATACCGAGATTAGATGAGGTCCTGTATTTTTTGAGATTAATATTAAACAAATGATCATGTTTAATGAAATCAAATTGAAACACATGCATTTATGCGATGATGTGATCAGAGTATTGTACTTTGTGTGATCAAGGTCATCTACTATCTGCCCTCCACTCCTTTCACCGCTCGGGTGCTTAAGTCAACTACTTACCCTTCTATCATTTGTGAAATCAATCAAGCTTATACAACCATGGTCATGGGTGTAAGCACATGCCGATCATGCCTGAAAGATTTTTGCCAACAGCTGTAACCACAAAAAAAAAGCCGTTAGAGATGAAAACCGTAATTGGTGCTCTAAGCAAAAGTAAGGCAAAAGGGATAGGGTGAAAACCTGAAAACAGGCAGTCTGTCCTTAAAAAAAAAAGAAAAAAGCCGCTGGATTGGTTTGGGTTCATTCTAGGCCAAAATAAGGCACAGGGTTATGTGAAAATCCGCAAAGAGCGCATCTCCCGCTAAGAAAAGCTAGTGTGAAAATCCACAAGGAATGCACTACCTTCAAAAAAATGACGACAGGTATCAGTGAGAACCTCACAATTCCAAAGGCATGAAATTCAAAACGCAATTCCAAAAGGCATCGATCCTATCGCAAATTGCAGCTAGACCGGTTATTATCTCTAAGTCCACTTAGATGAATTCTTATCCTGTATTTCTGCATAACCCATGCATTTCACGTGCATGCTCACTATTTTTGCTGCATATTTTAGTTTCCCTATTTTGCAGAAAGAGAGATTTGATGCGGACACCGGCAAAAGGCGAGTGACGACATCAGTTCAAGCATCAACCAAAGACCTCTCAGGGGGCAACAAACCAAAAACGACATAAGTCAAAGCATCATTCCAAACATCAGTTTAAGCATCAATCCAACCATCGACGAAAGACTTCTCAGAGAACAATCAATCTAAGGGCTCACAGACAGCACCACTTCCAATCTCAGAAGGGTTAGCACGATGATGGCACTACCACTCCATAGAGGGTTAGCACGTGCTGGGTTTCCTCGAAACTAATTAACATTAAACGCAGCGGAAAAATTCGAAACCCAAAACAGGATCCAAGTAGATTCGATTGATTCAAAAAGGAAGAGATTGAATTACTAACCTTTAGAACGAAATAACTCTTTAATCCGGACTGAAGACGCTGCCTTTACGCGAACGTCCTCTATCGGTATCCACACGCACGAACAAATGAGCAGGAATCGCAGGGGTGCTAGCTCCCTTGAATGCGAATGGATTTCTTTTCTTTCTTTCTCAAAGAATAATGGTGGCTCTGTTTTTCTTTTTCTTTCTTTTACAAAGAAGAACGACAGCACTGTTTTTCTTTTCTTTCTTTCTCAAAGATGATGATTACAGCCACTCTAATCCTAGTTATTTAGAATAACGTGATTAGTGTTTCTATTAGGGTTAAACTCTTTTTTTTTTATTAACATATATCCCATATATAACTGTATATATATTTCAAATCTTTTTCCTCTTAGGAAAAGATAAATGATGATATTATCTCTTAATTCAAAATTAAGATATAATATATATATATATACATATTTTTATATATATATATATATTTATTTATTTATTATTCTAAATAATAAGAAATAATATATTAATACATATTATTATCTCATATTCAAAATAAGAGATATTTATATGCATAAATATATATATATAAATATGTAATTTCGAAATTAAATATAAATACCTATATTTATATTTTATTCCGAAATAACCCAATAAAATCCATTCTGTTCATTTTGCTCTTGGTGTGTGACCCAATAGGTTTATATTATGTTGGCAGTGGGCCTAATCCCATAAAAACCCACAAGTCATAATTGGTCTCTAGCAAGACATTATGACTACCCAAATAATATAAATATCGTTAGTCCGATTTTAACCTTGCAATAGAACATGTTATTATCCTTTTGTCACACGATATCTTGTTTGAACATAAGTCATGGTCCATGTCAAACTTAAATTGTTCAAACATATAATTTCTCGATCACCAAGTAGACTGATAAATTCAAATGACATTGATCACACTATCAATTCATTTGAGCACGGCCATGCATTTTACAGTCCTACTTATCGAGGGGCCCAATAGATATCTCTCTCATAAGAGAGGGACAAATTTCATCTTGATTATTCACTTTCCTCCGCATAATTCTCATTATGTCCGATCATGAACTTTATAATTATCCGATTAAAGATAACGTTTGATTATGTCAAAACATAATGATCCTTATGTAGGAAACTATGATAACCTCAGGTCAAAGGATTCAATAATATATCTATTATAAGATCACTTATGACATTAACCCATGAAGTGATCTTATAGTGGGTCTATCCAGTACTTTGTTCTCTAGCAAGTACATATAGATTTGATTTATATCAACATATATAATCATCCCATGATTATCAATGCAAATCTATACTAGTCTTAATTTATCTTTATGCCCTTTATTGATAAATGACTAGGGACAACATGAATAACGTTGTTATTCATAAACATTACAATAATGTAACATGCCAATAATATCAATACGAAGAAAACCATTATATAAATGAAAAAGTAATGATTACATCAAGGTCCAAATGCTTGGCCTAGGGCATAACCACTAACAGCACGATCACGGCACTACCGCTTCACCAACTCAGAAGGGTTAGCACGATGGTGGCACTACCATTCTATAGAAGGTTAGCATGACCACGTCACTACCACTTCAGAAGGGTTAGCACGATGACGACACTACCATTCTACGGAGGGTTAGCATGACCACGGCACTACCACTTCACCAAATCAAAAGGGTTAGCACGATAACGGCACTACCACTCTATGGAGGGTTAGCACGATGGCAGCACTACCACTTCACCAACTTAGAAGGGTTAACACAATGGCGGCATTACCATTCTACGGAAGGTTAGCACGACCACAGTACTACCACTTCATCATCTCAAAAGGGTTAGCACGATGGCGGCACTACCATTCTACGGAAGGTTAGCATGACCACGGCACTACCACTTCAGAAGGGACCACTCCCCAGAGGGTTAGCACAATCACGGCACTACCGCTTCACAAACTCAGAAGGGTTAGCACGATTGCGGCACTACCATTCTACGGAAGGTTAGCACGACCACAGCACTACCGCTTCAGAAGGGTTGGCACGATGACGGCACTACCACTCCACGGAGGGTTAGCACGATCACGGCACTACCGCTTCAACACACCGACAGCATGGCGAAACCATCACAACAACATCATCCGTTCTGGAAAGACGGCCGCCTCAGGTACGTGCTTCTTTTTCTTTTCTGAGTTTAGTCTCACCTAGACACTAGTGCACTAGTTTCCCCAAAACTGGGGGCAACTGTAGACACCGGTCCCGAGGCAGCCTAGATCAGGATTACCCAATGATGAAATTAAGTGTGCCTATTTATAGGCAAAAATGAAAGTTGAAAGTGATGATTTTCTTGTCAAATTGATTTATTAGAAATAAATAAAAATGTATTTTAAAAAAAATATTTTAAGTGTTTTAAAATTATTTTGGGACAAAAAAGGTATGTTTTGAAATTATAGTTTTTTTAGAAATTTAAAAAAAAAAAACAAGTCACGAGTGTCAGGCTACGGCAGCACCCAGCGCGTGCGCACGAGCGCACCGACGGGCGTCGATCGCCCCATGACTCCCCATTTCGCCCGTTTTTGCTGTTTTTCCGATTTTTGGCCTAAAATTTGATTTTTCCTTCATTTTTTTGTGTAATTTAATACAAAAACCTTTTATTTTCCAAACTCTTCAAATTCATGAGTTTTTTGTGATTATTGCAATTAAATTTATTTAATTCAATTTAGTAAAAATTTGATTTTGTTTGGGTTTATTTTTTTATGTATAAAAAGGGGTTTTTAGTAAGGATTTTGGGGGGATTTTTCTTAAGAAAAATATTATTTTTCTCTCTTCTTCATCTTTTTCTTCTTCTTATTTTTTTCTTCTTCAAGAAAAATTCTCCAAGTGTTTTAATTTGATTTTTTTTTAAGTTAATTCTTGAGACAAATAAATCAATTATTTGTTCTTGTGAATTTTCTTTACTTCTTGATTTTCATAATTTTTTTCCTTAAAACAAATAAATCAATTATTTGTTTTTGGGATAAAATTTCATTACGTTTTATTTTTCCTAAATCAAAGCAAGAAATTATCATCCAACTTCATTCGTAACATCAAATTTGAGGTTAAACATTTCTTGTCTCAATTTTTAATTTTCAATTTATTTTTGTTTAAAATTAGTTAACTATCATGTAAATTTTTTTAGATCTATTATTTATTTTACTTTTTTATTTCTTAATCTTTTATTTAATTATTCATATCATTATTTCTTATTCTTAATCTTTTATTATTATTTCTTTATTTCTTAATCTTTTATTTAATTGTTCATATCATTATTTCTTATTCTTAATTTCATATTATTATTTCTTATTCTTAATCTTTTATTTAATCTTTTATTATTATTTCTTATTCTTATTTCTATATTTAATTGTTCATATTCTTGTCATTATTTTTGTTCATATATTATTATTATCATTAGTATTATTATTATCATCATTGTTATTATAATTTACTATTATTATTACCATCATTATTTTTATTTTATTATTCTTATTTATTGTTATTATTATTATTATTATTATTATTATTATTATTATTATTATTATTATTATTATTATTATTATTATTATTATTATCATTATCATTATCATTACTTGCATATTTAATTTGATTGTTCATATTTTTTGATGTTATTCTTATTTATTGTTATTATTATTATTATTATTATTATTATTATCATTATCATTACTTCCATATTTAATTTAATTGTTCATATTCTTTGATGTTATTATTATTATTATTATTATTATTATTATTATTATTATTATTATTATTATTATTATTATTATTATTATTATTATTATTATTATTATTATTATTACTTGCATATTTAATTTGATTGTTCATATTCTTTGATATTATTACCATTATTAGTATTGTTATTATTATTGTGATTATTATTATTATTATTATTATTATTATTATTATTATTATTATTATTACTATTATTATTATTTTTATTAGTTTTGTTTATTATTATAATTTATTTTTGTTGTCATCATCATTATTATTTTCATGTTTTCATACATGTTAAATTTTATTGTTTTATTTATGCATGTTAAATTGTTCATGTGTTAAGTTATATTTTATTATGCCATCTAATTAATTTATCATACATTATGCATGTTGTTTTATTTATTTTAACTCATTTTTTACATGTTACATGTTTAATTCATTTTTTATTAATAACATCATCTTTATTTGTGTTTTTATTTCAATACTTATTTTTCATGTGTGAGTTTTCCAATGCCAAGTGAGAGCCCATGGAAGTTTGAAGACACCATTTTGGTGGAGTTTTTAGCCTTTTCAGCATTTTTAGTATTATTTTGCTTTTATTTTTCTTTTATTATTTAATATGTAATTTGTAATAAGTTTGTTTATTTTCATGCACGTTAATTAAAAAGTCGTATAAAGTTTTATATTAATAAATTGGATTTTTCTAACAAAATGGGACCAATGTCCTAGCTTTTTTCATCCACATAAATTGTCACTTCAAAATTATTTTTTTTAATTATGCATGCGAGGACCAATGTCCTCACTGTTGATAAATAACCCGTTTTATGCATGTTTTACACTTATTTTACAATGGGGGTTGTATTCTGCCCCTAGTTTTGTTGTAATTTATTTTTATGTACTTTATTTTAATTATACTTTATTTACCGCTTTCTTTATGTGACCAACTTGTGCTCTAATTATTGCATCAAATCGTATGAGAAAAGGGATGAAAACTTAAATTCAAAACTCAATTTTAACTTAATCAAGGTATGAATAAATGAGAAGTCCTGAACCATCTCTGGTCTTTGGGCTCAACGAGGCGAGAGGACCATTTCAATGTTTCATTGGAATGGGACTTCCAAGACACCTCTTGTATCCCGTAAAAAGGCTTTAACTTGCATAGTCCTAGGCTCCACGAGGCGAGAGGGTCATCCTAATGTTCTATTAGGATGGGACCTCCAAGACCCCTCTGGCTTGCCCAAAATGGACATAGCAGCGCTGTTTTAGACTCACTGAGGCTAGACGAACTTTTCCAATATTTTATTGGGTGGCGACTCCATGAAACCTGCTTGTTGCCCAAAATAGACGCCCTTGTAATTTCTTACAAGTTTTTATGAACCTCTCCCGAAAACCCTGAGAGCGGGCCTCCGGGGCATCCCACGGGGTTCGGCGCGCGTCACAGTCGGCCTATGCTGAAATGATATTTTTGGATTATTTTACCCGCCGATACTTCTTTCCTCACCCGAGTGCCAATACAGCTATCACACGGTTGAGTTTTCATTTCTAAGTCCATGGTGAGCCTCTTGCGAGCAGCCAAGGTAGTTGCAAGTTTTGACTTTAAAATCTCTTCCTCGAGGACGTCCATCCTTCTTTTCAGGCCCCTTGTTGCTGCCAGAAACCCATCCTCTAAAATATGTCCTTTGCCTTTTTGCTCAGACGATGGAGCAAAAGGCATCCTTCCTCTAGGCCCAGTTGGATCCTGCTCTTTCTGCGACACGATGGGAGCAATAGGCTATTGTGGCAGATAGATTCTCCACCATAGTCATCATTCAAGCTTCAAACTGATCAAACCTCTGCCCAACCTCCTCAGCAATCATAGCCCAGGTTGCATCCGCATCTCCTTATGTATTAACCATTTTCAATACTTGGACTATCTTTGATCCTTATCCTGGATGTTCAAACAGAAAGGTCCTCTAATTAGGTGTCCGTCAGAACCCCATAACCACTTAGGCAAATGGTCTATGATGGCTAAAACGTAGAGCGGTTAGGATGATGTATGCAAATGCATGAGAAAAATTTTATGTGTTGGATGGTATGTACATGTGAAAATTATATATACAGGATGAAATGTGTACACGCAGGATGCATGAATGACAGGTAATGCATGATCATGTTGTGCAGCACCCACAACCACATGCAAGCAGATAAATCCTTCCAACCTTATCACTCCCACACAGGAGATCGTGCGGTCTCTTTCCTAGGTGGGCTTAACCCATGGGTCAGCGGGGAACCCAATGGGCGCGTATGGTGCATGGTGAGAAACCAGCAGTATAACACTCTCAATTTAAAGCACATGCGTATGGGTTTTAGCCATTATGTATTTGGACCTTTCAAACAGATTAAAATGGGCCCACCGAGGCATAAGAGCCTTTGATGAGTGTCTAGTTAATATGTTTAAATTTGTTTAATACATAAGGGCCCATATAACAAGCATATTGTTATGGTACATATCACCTAGTGGAAGTTTCTATTGCCATTACATGAACTTTAGTCAAAGGTGGTGTTACTTTAGGTCTACCCAAGCATGGTCCCTGCCGATAGGTCTAGCTCATCACAAGCATAACAACCGATCGGATCTCCATTTGATATACCGTTGATGGTACAAGGCTTGGGCTAGTGATTATCACGAACACTTCCCTACAATGAGTGAAAGTAGGGTTGTATTTTAGGGATACACCGAGGTAAAATAAGGGACTAACTAGTATAGTTTTAAGGTTCTAGTGGATGCAATGCAATTTTTGAATAAAAATGGAATTTTCAATTCTTAAAAACTCAATTATAATTTTAACTCAAATCACTTTCGAAGTAAAGTTTTGATTGTCCCCAGTGGAGTCGCCACTGTGACATGTGCTGCCATCACCAGGCCAGATTTTAAAGCTCAAGAAGGGCTAGATTTTGGGTAACACGAGATATTTTGGAATCTCCTACCCAATAGAACATTGATAGGTTCATCTAATCCCATGAAACCTTTAGGCACCTTTGAGGTATCTTGGAGTCGCCACCCAGTTTACGAAAAATTGAGAAAAGTCATCTAACCTTGAGAGTCTTAAACCAGAGAAAGTGTTCGGAACTTCACTCTTATTAATGCCTTAAGTTAAGTTGTAAATGAGTTTTTAAGAATCGAAATTCCATCTCTCATCTCATGTGATCATGCAATAAATTTAAAGCGCATTTTAAGCATTTTAGAAAGCAATAAAGAAAGCAGTAAATAAAGCAATAAATAAATTACAAGTAAAAAGATGGGACAGAATAATCCCCTAAAATAAAAAGCACAAATAAATAAAATGAATAAAACTTGCCCCATAAATTAATTACAAGGGCCCAAAATGAATAAATAAATAAATACTACACAAAAAGAATAAATAAAATACATTATACATAAGTCGGGACATTTATTAGTGTTTAGGAACATTGGTTTCCTTTTATTAACTCAAAAATTAGAGAACTATTTTTGGGCATTGATTGAGAAAACCGGGATGAGTGATCTCATTTTATAAAAATTAATTCTCCATTTGAAAGTGACATTTTATGGGATAAAATCAAAACATTGGTCCCATTTTATTAATAAAAATCCCAATTTTAATTATTGTAAAAAAACATGATTTTTCATAATATAGACGAATTTAAAATGAATTTTACATACAACATAAAATAATAAAATAAAAAAAATACGACAATTAAAAATGCAAACCCAAATCCAGAAGGTCTTTAATCCCTTGATCCTCCGGCTCGCTTAGAAATATTACTCAAGGTAGAAGTGAATAAATTTTATGGACAAAATAAAATGTTAGTAAATTAAATCAAATGAAAATAAAGCAAACATACAAAATATATTATGATAGAAATAGGCAATAAATAAAGCAAATACAGTAAATAATTGAAATTGAGAACAAAATTAATGATTATTACAAAAAATAATATTAGATAAAAACTGGAAATTAATAAAAAAATTATTAATTAAAGGCAAGGCAGAATCAAGAATAAATATGAAATCAATAATAAGTCTACACAATTTCATACATCATGTCAATTAATTAATTAGATCAACCTATGTTAATGTTAATTAAAACAAACACATTAATAATAAACTAATAACAAACAACATATAAATGAATATATAAATAATAAATGGAAAGATGTTGATAATAACAAATAACAAATTAATTACTAACAAATAATGACAACCGGCAAAATACTAGCAATTACACGACCAATATACCAGCAACATGCAAGTTAATCATAATAAACAAATAACAAATAATTTACTACGACAAAAACGTCAATAATATCCAATAATAAATAAATAATAACAATAGACAAAATAAAACAATAATAAACAGAATAATAATAAAAAAAACAACAACGGAGAAGACACAATCAAGTGAACGGCATGGATCAATAAATAAGTAAAGATCGGCCTTTAGCCCAAATATTTACCCTCAGAATTTTAATTTCGGCTGTAAAAAGGTAGAACGTGATGATTACTTTGCAAGTTGCTTTGAAAAAGATGAAAAGAAATTAAAACTGTTTCAAAATTATTTTTAGAAAATCAAATCACAAAAATTGAATTTCAAACACAAAGAATTAATTTCCTTATCTCAAGAACAATTGCAGAATGTTTTAAAAATAAAATCATTTTTCTCTCAAAATTTTTCTCTCTAAAAAAAATGTTTTTTGCCATTTTTCCTTTTTATCTGGCAGTAAAATATTCTATTTATACGATGCCCCCAGGAATTAGGTTTTTTCCAAAGTAGTTTAATTTAATTCTAACTCCAACTTTTATTTTTATCCATTAAAATCAATTTTTATCCCTTTAGAAAATTGAAAAAAATGAAAACCAAATTTAATTTGGACTGAAATTCCGATAAAACTATGAAAAACAGAGTCCGGGACGCGTGAGGTGCAGGTAAAAATGGAATTTTATACCTTTTTTGAGGTGCGGCCATTGGTGGCCGTACATCAATGGCCGCACCTCAAATTTGAGGTTTGGCCACAAGGCTGCACCTCAAATTTACGAGGTGCGGCCTCCGTACCCTTTTTTTTTTTAATTAAAACTTTTTTTACATAAAATTTATACTTTTAAGCCCTTTTTTATTTTTAATTTTAAAAAATATAAATTTTTATTTTTATTTTTTATTTCTCAAAAGCAAATTTTCACAAGGAAATCATCGCTTTCAATATTTTTGCCTGTGAATAAGCGTCTAATCATCATTGGATAATCCTGATTTAGCTTGTCCCGGGACTCGGTGTCTACAATGTGTCCATTGAGAATAATCGGTGAGGGATAATAATTCTAAATTTGTATTCTCTAATCATTATTTGATTTGATTCTAAAAATTCTTTTGATACAGGTTGGTCCCTTCTAGAAAGTGCTCTCGCACGATCGGGGCCAAATTCCATCTTAAGATAGATTTTGAAGGTTATACATGGAAGAAAGTAACATAAGCGACCAAGAATTTTTACTTTCAAGAGTTCGAGGTAAATAAAATTAAAACTTAAATCTTACTTATTGTAGTTTATTAAATTTGCATAATGTTTATCTTTTCTTTTCTTTAGAAATAGTTTTTTTGCAAGATTAGATCACATAAATTTATCGTGCATGGGAGAGTCGAGGCCGTGCACGTTACATATGCACCATTGAAAAGGTGTATGGCCTAATTTTATCTCCGAAGAAATTTGGGCTCACTGGCAGTAATACTAGTAAACACTTGAGGCAATGGCCATTTTCGATCGAAATGCCCATAATAGGCGAGGAGGACCAGAGGATGTCAGTGTCTACTTACACAGTGGATTATCGTTGTCCCACTGTGATTATGCTCCGAGACAAGTAAGTATTTAAACCTTTTACAAACATATTAATTTAATTACTAATCAAGTGTAATTATATTTGAAAGTCATTTGACGTACAAAAATTAGGACGAATATATATATATATATATATATATATATATATATATATATATATATATATATATATATGTATGTATGTATGTATGTATGTATGTATGTATGTATGTATTCAACAGAATAAGTATGGATAATATTGATTTGCCTTGGTTGCTCCATTGTTGGGATAATTTTGTGATTTTACAGGGGTAAATATTACATAAATAGAGGAAATTTTGCTGAAATTTTTGCAAATATTAGTTCAATTATAACATTTAATTTGTTTGCAGGAAACATCATTGGGCAGGATGCCTACTCCATATGAGGTGTTTATGCACACCCATACACATAATTATGACGGTGTGTGTAACACCCCGATATCCCCCTTGGAAGGATACCGGAGCGCTACGCGTACAAATACATACACAGCTACTCAAAAATGCTAAAAGCAAATACATATAATCATAAAGATGCCAAAACCATATATAAATAATCATATCATTTTACAAAAGGGGGGGTTTGTAAACCTTTAACATATACAAATACAAAACCGATCCTTTACAAAATTACATTTCCAAAATCATACTCCATACACAAAATATACGGAAGATAAAAAGAACTTGAACTAAAGATTTCTAGTGGCTGACCTACAGATGTCCGACTCCAAACTGAACCTGCCACCTACACGGAAAAATAACCCGTGCTAAGCGATAACGCTTAGTGGGGAGGAACAAAACATGCATATACATATAATTGAAATAACAATATATGAACCTAACCAGAAACAAAGCATATAAACGTAACTACTCATGCTTATAACAAGTATTCATCACACACATGTATATAGGGATTTAACCATTGTTTATTCATCATATGCGTATCCACAGATAAGGGAATTAACCATTCATATCCAAGTAGTCATTATTCATATGCATCTAGATATTCATATCAAACTTCAAGTATTACATCATATCTTGTCATATCGCCTGTACATATACATGTAACATATATCCATTTTTGTATCAGTGAGAACACATATCATAGTCATATATAATGGCCTCATATAAATCTCATTTAATAGCCTGATTACTCACTAACTAGTGGATACGGGTACTAATGATACTGATAGAACACAGTATCCAAGCATATAGAGACAAGAGTCTCGAATCATGTGTAAACATATATACCCGAAGGTATACCGGAGACCGAAGTCTCAAATCATATAAACCCATACGGGGTCAACATATAACTTGTAACATATAGCAGCTGCACTCACACTCTAACCCTTAATAAGCGCTTATCTATCCACTACTATGACTATCAGGCTCAAATAATAGCTCAATCATGTTCTAGTATTATTATCATATAACAGAGAATAAAATCAAGTATCATCATACAATTTCATGTATACATGTATATTGATCAATTTCAGAGACAAATAAATCATACATATATATATATATATATATATATATATATATATCGGCTTTATCATAGACATGTAACTCATAATCACATAATCCATATACATATAAATCATATACAAATCTTATCATGAACATATCACTTATCATTTAATAATCCATATATAAGATAAATCATGTATCATGTAGTAAAAACCTGTGTAAAAGAAGCTTGAAAACCATTTTCGAAAAATAGGGTAGGCGGGCATATGGGTCACTGTCGCGCTCGCAACAGTAGCTAAGGAAGCACGAGTCGTGCTCCCTCGGCCGAGTCATGCACAATCAGCCGAGACATGCATAATCAGCCGAGCAGGGCACTTCCTGCCAAGCGGGCTCCCACGCTGAGCGGCTCTCATTCTGAACGGGCTATCTTCATGACTCGTGAAAGAACTTCACGCGTCGTGAAGATTCCCATGCCCAACGGGGCTTATGCCGAGCGGGCCTATACCGACTGGTGTCTTCTTCACGACTCGTGAAGGTTCTTCACGACTCGTGAAGGACTTCACGTGTCATGAAGAACCTCTTGCCGAGCGGGCTACTCTTCATGACTCGTGAAGAACTTCACGTGTCGTGAAGAATTGCAAGCCGATCGGATCTACCGTGAGAGAAAGGATGGCTCGCTTCTGTCTCACTCACGACAGGGGCATGTTTTCCTTTCCTCAGCAAAACGCTGGAAAAACAAAGCTTTAAAACCAAAACCCAATCTTTCCCCATAAGCAAACATCATGCAAAATCATGTAAAATCTTATCTCCAGTGTCTTCAAAACGTGCTTATAACCATAACAACTCAAATTACACCATATTAACACACATCTAACAACATATACAGAGGTTGCAAAAAGCCAGAAAATCCATATCATGTTCATGTACATACTCTTCAAAATTGACATACAAAGCATTATAACTCTTATATCTCAAATCATTACACAAATCTATCAACACATACATTTACATGTATCAAAATATACAAATAACAGCACAATCAAAACTCAAATACATGATCCGAACGGAGAATGGCAAACACTCTCAAACCAAATACAACTCCAAAACCTGGAAATTGAGCTCAATCCACTATCTTCAAGATACCACTTTTCCTTTTCCTTTGCTCTTTCTTCTCTCTTCAGATTCTTGTATGAGTTCAACCAAAAACACACATTCAATTAACCCATGAACAAAACCATATAACCCATATCAAAACCGAATGGAAGAAGAAGAAGAAGCAGCTCATATAAACCCAGCCACATACCTTTCCAAAGCCAATTCTTGATCTAAAACCCAGCTCAATCTTGTAAAAAAAAACACATACAAAAGCTAGATAGCAGAAAAATGGAAAAGAAGAAGAGAAAGAGAGGAGAACGGCAAAAGCAAGAAGGGACAAAGCTTCCATGGGAAGCAAAATGATTTTTTGCCTTCTTCCCTCTCTCTTTCTTTCAAATCTCCATTAATGCACTCACCTACCAAGCCACATGTCACAATTCTATAGGTTCCCTTAGTCAAATAACTTGACTTTACCATTTTGTCCTTGGCTGTTCCCCTTGCAAATCCTTAGCAAAATACATATCACTTACTAACAACAATTTTTTTATTAAATACTTCAAATCCCATTCAATTTAGTCCTTAATTCATATCCAATACTACTTACAAAATACCAAAGTACCCTTAATAAATCCAATTAACAAGCAATTTTTGACTAGGCCATTTTTGAGAAGTTACAGTGTGACATTCGTTAACACTCGAAGTAGACACGTCCATGTACGTTTATATTATAAGGCTGTATTGGTTTTATTTATCATTTTTGTTGTTCAAAATTAAGAGGTATTTAATGTAAATAATTTATTTTATGACAAGAGCAAATACAAGAGATTATTGAACGACAAACATAAAATTCCAAGCCTGTTGATGAGACCCAGGCCTTCTACAAAGCAGCCGGTGGTAGGAACTGCCGTGGATGAATTTTCAGCTTAGGTACTTATGCTTGCAGATGCTACTCGCGCTCATAGACTTCCAGTACAACTGCTTCCAGTAGGATGGCAACACCCATTGAGAGAGTAGTTCAGCTTGAAAATACAGTACAAATGTTGATGGATCACATAAGTCATCTACAACATCAGGTGGATTCTCTCCAAAGAGGCAGCAGTTCTTCGCAGCCGATTGATCGTGCACTGTCCCCAGCTCTTTAATTAGACATTTTTTTTTTAATATTTTAGCATAATATTTTGCTATAATTAATATATTTTCAATTTTATTATTTGTGTTCATTATACAATTTTTATGATATTTAACAATTATGATTTTGAAATTAAAATAATAAAAAAATTAATAAAATTAAAGTTAAAAAAAATTAATAATTTTATCGACAGAAGCATAAATTCGGTCGTTAAAGAATACTGACAGTAAATATGTCCGTCGAAAAAAGTATCAAAGGAATTTTATAATCCGTCGACAAACTTACCGACGGCAAGTAAGTTTACTTACGGATTTTATATTTCCGTTGATAAAATTATCGACAAAAAACAACTTACCATCGGTACGTATTACCGATGGAAACATGATTTTCGTTGTTAATTTTAATGTCGGTATATTAATTCCGTTGGTACAATTGTAACGACGGCATATTAATACCGTCGTTAACTTTTACTGACAGCCCTTTTGCCGACGCATTGTGTCCGTCTGCAAATTTCATCGGTAAATAATTTACGGACGGAATTTTTGGTATTTCTATTAGAAAACTTTGAATTTCTTGTATTGGGGCCCCCCTAGATATTTAGTTATCTCTTCTTGACTGAGTCACGTGAATATTCATTATCATATGATTTTGGACTAACTTTAACATAGGAGTGCTTGTATAGAAACGCCCCTTGCACCGTTCTCTTAACCTCCATGATTTTAGAAACTCCGGCCAGCATCAGACCAAAAAAGAGAACCCAATTTTCATATCACATCAAGTGATATTTTGATTTAACCCAACTAAAATCTTCTAGGGTCAAATTTGAAATCTTAAAATCCTATGACAAGATAAATATTGCCACGCTAAATCTAAAATATCATCCGTATGATGGCACGCAAAATTAAGTTCTTGAATAAAATTCTAAAAAGTAAAAAGAAAAATGTATTATGAATTCGATTGATACATAAGAAAAAATAGAAAAAAGATAATATAATATTTTTACTTTCATGAATCATAGTATATAATAGGCAAAACTAAGGGTGTTAAAAAATGTTGTAACCCCTTCAAACCGTTTAATTCATTTTCTTTTCATAATTTTAATGGGTTATTATAACCCATTTTAAAATTTAAAAAATATTTATATGGGTTATGAGTTATTATATAACCCAACCAACTTACCAATCTAATTATTATGTTGATTCCAATTATTATTTATATCAAAATATAATACAGATCTATATCAAAATATTTAGCATATTTAAAC
The DNA here is from genome assembly GCA_947683425.1 of Excoecaria cochinchinensis. Taxonomy (NCBI): domain Eukaryota; kingdom Viridiplantae; phylum Streptophyta; class Magnoliopsida; order Malpighiales; family Euphorbiaceae; genus Excoecaria; species Excoecaria cochinchinensis. Next base: position 5,723,976 of record CANTUQ010000038.1, read on the forward strand.
TCGTATACTTATCATGTAATGTCCTAAAATTTCAGTTTTAGTAAATATTATTTTTCGAGCCGTAAATAGTGACTCTAGGGTGAATGATACTACCCGAATTCGAAAAATATTTTATTCGACAATTGGAAAGTACAACTCATGAGAAGTTCGAGAGTGTAATTTGAGGTGAAATTAAGTTTAAATAGGCACTCAAAAGTGAAAAATAAAAATAAAACGTTGTTCTATTTAAATAGTAACGGCAGTTGACTAAACTTAGACCGGACTTGAAAAAATGGTAGAGACCTCCGAAAAAATATCCTAATATATGAACTCACAACAAATAATGTAAGAAAATTTTTGAAATGAAAAATTATTTTTTGGATGAATTACGGGCCGTGAATAGTGACATCGAGATGAATGATACTATTAGTAGTCGAAAAATATTTTATTTGACAATTGAAAAGTACAATTCATGAGAAGTTCGATGGTATAATTTGAGGTGAAATTGAATTTAAATAGATTCTCAAAATTCAAAAATAAAAATAAGACGCGGTTCGATTTAAATATTAACGGTAGTTGACTAAACTTTGACTGGACTTAAAAAAAATGTTAGAAACTTTTAAAAAATTATCCTAATATATAGATTCATTCCAAATAATGTAAGAAAATTTTTGGAAGTGAAAAATTAACTTTTTGATGACCTTCGGATCATGAATAGTGACATAAGGGTAAATAATACTATCCGTAATCGAAAAATATTTTGGTACAATAAAATTAAGTTTTAGAACAAAATTAATTTTGGTGCATTCATGCGTTATCTAAAAAAATATTTACAAGAATGAAATTAATATTTTATACTTAAAAAATATAAACGTAGATAATGTTTATAATAAATCATAGAAGATTAACATAATTCATGTAACCAGTGATAACTCAGCCAATCCAAGATAAACAGTTTAAGTTATAATCCAACTGAATTGGTTTGCATTCAATCCATTTGAAATTTTAAATGGGTTGGATGGAAAATTAATCGTAACCCATTCTACCCATATTTGAACACCCTTAGAGAAACCGTATTAGGTATATGAACTTTTAGAATTTTTACATTAACCTCACAAATTAAAGAAAAAAAGATTACATGACATCTTTTTAATTTTGGCCACTGATAGAGTTGGGATATGTTCATGACTCTATAAAAGATTGAGTTCCTATCCAGATTAAATTGAGTTATTTAATCTGAATTAAATTACCAAATCCTATCTCAGAAAGGATTCTGAGTTAGACTAGAGATAAGTCTCTAACCTTTAGGATCTCTATAAATAGAGGTGAGGTCCTCATAATTTGGTAACGAGAAAACGTATACGCCGCAAGGCTGCTCATTCCCACTCACTTTATTTGTGTTAATCTTTCAGGGACTTCTAGATTATGATCTAGTTGCTATTATCCTGAGTGGGTAAGAGCCAGACCGGTGACCAAATAAAAAAAGATCCTTGTAACGCTTCCGCAACGAGATTTACCGCGCTACAACAAGTATGTATCTTTTATTTCTCCATTATTTTTCCATCATTGGTATCAGAGCCATCATTTTTTTTGCATCCTGGCATGCGGCTTAAAATTGATCTAAAATTTTATGAGTAAAATTTGTAGATCTAGGAAGCATGAAACGCAACAAAAATTTATTTTTTGTGTGAAAAATATATATACGTGTATATTTTGGCTCAATTTCATGTATGTGTACACCCAAACCCGAGGGATAAAATTAAATATTCGAAACGCTAGTCTAGAAATTGGAATTTTTTATTTTGACCATTCCACTGTGTTCACAGACCCCGAGAACCCCAAGACCGGCCGAAATCTGGAGACCTAACTCAGTGGGGAAGGTAAGCCACGCGCCACCACACGTTGGGCGTGTGCGCGTGGGTGGTGGCCCACACGCGTGCAAACACGTGTCAAGGAGTGACGCGTCCTTGACACGTGGCCCAATAGTCGTGAGCCACGTGGTAGACTGAGGTCATGCCACGTGGATCCGATGTGTCCCCCCGCTGGTGCCACGTGGTCGACACGTGGACCAATTGGGGGTCGACACGTGGCAAGGCTGAGGCCTGCCACGTTCTATGATGACGTGTCATCAGTATACATGTGTACCAATCAACGTTTGCCATGTGGCAACCACATGTCCACATGGTGCCACGTGGGCGCCACGTGGACCTGTAAGAGTCAGACACGTGTCACACTGTGGTATTAACACGTGTCCGACCAGGGGAAATTGTGTGTGTGGCGCGTGGGGGCGCTTGAGCGCGTCCGCCTCCCTCTCGTCGGCGTTTGGGTACTTATCCGACCTCCAAATCAGCTCTATTTTTTTTGCGAAAATGTTTTTCAAAATATTTCTGATTTATTGGTCTATTTTTCAAAATTTTTTGATGACCATAAAATATTTTTGTTTATTTTTTTGAAATAAATATTATAAAATAATTATGGAAAATGTGTTTTCTATTTTTTAAAATTATTTTGAAAAATTTTATATATGATTTTTCATCCTTATTTGTTGATTGAAATGTGTTTCAATCATATGTGTTTATACATGAGTGTATTAATCATTTAAATTTCTATAATGTGTTTCAGAAATGATGATAAGGACACCTATGATTCCTAAAACCCCGATTGGGATTGCTTTAAGAAATGCAAGAGTGCATTCACTAAGCAAAATGAGAATGCGGAGGAACATTCGAGCTAATGATATTGATGCTATAGTGCGTCATATATTGACTATGCATGAACAAATGCAGGAGTGCATTTGGATAGGAGGTTTAAGCTTAGGAAGGGATGACAGAGATAAAATCAAAGCGCTGGTTAACTCTTTTGAATATCATCCAGTCCCGAGGGAGCTTTTGGAAACTACTTGGTACATAGGAGATAGAGTTTATAAAAAATCTATCATCCATTTTTTGGCTAGAGTTGCCAAAAGAGGAGTGTTAAGGAGCAACATTCTATCTGTGATAAAATTAAGAAATGGACGTAAAGTGCATGTCCATGGCTTCATCAGCGAACTTATGAGTTCCCTTATGAGTTGATGAAGTTGGTTAAAGAATCAGTCCCTGTATCAGTAAAGGTCTTGAGGAGATCTAGTTTTCTAGACTAGTTGACATGAGTGTCAATTGGAATTAGCGTTTGTTTTTATAGGATTTATGTTTCCTATTATTATTATTATTTGACATGTGTGTCTTATTTGAAGATTATTGGACTAATTTATTGGTTAAATGAATGAGTTTATTTCTTATGGCATTTAATTATTTTTTAATAAATGTGTTTATTTTAAAATGTTAATTGCCTTGCAATATTTTATGAGTAAAATGTTTGCATGTTTATTAAGTAGAGACTTAATAAAATAAAACCAATAAAATATCCCTCAAAAGTTTAAGAACTTAAATAATCTAATAATTCTGATTTACTATGCATGAAATCTTAACTTATAAAGTTGGACATTAGAACTTAGAAGGTAATTGGTACTCTAAGTAACCTTTTCGAATTTGAGTCTAATAGAAAACTTTATTAGGTTATTATTTCAGGTGTATGGTAAATTGCATGTATTGCCTTATCTCCCACTAATAACGTGCAACTTTGTTCCATTTGAATCAGAGGATACAAATGGCATCTGCTTCCAAATCTATTATCGCTGAATTAAATAAAGACTTGAAATTAAATGGCGACAACTATGAAATCTGGAGTATAAAGATCCAGTATGTGCTAGAGGAGCAAGAGGCTCTCGAAACCTTGAGTTCAGTTATAGCTGAACCTGAGGATGGCAACACGGCCCAACATAGGCGGGACCGAGATGTATATCTGGCATGGAAGAAAAAGAATTCCACTGCTCATATCATTCTCCTGAGTGCTATGGAGGATGATATAACTAAGCAATTTCGCAAGTATCAGAACGCAATAGATCTGTGGATCGCTTTGCGGGAGAAGTTTGGAGGAGTGACTCTAACTAAGCTCCGATCTTTGACGATCAAGTTTGATACTTATCATAAGAAGGATGATCATTCAATGCGAAAACATCTCAGGGAGATGGAAAACATGATGAGCGAGCTTAGCGAATATGGTCATAAGTTGACCGACGAGCAGCAGGTGCAAGCTGTCATCCGTTCCTTACCCAAGAGTTGGGAGCATATGAAAATGCAACTGACTCATATGGACAGTGTGAAGACATTTGAGGATATCGCACGTCATTTGGAGCTAGAAGAGGACAGACTGGCATCGATTAAGGTCAATGCCGAAGTGCATGTGGCACAGTCCCATAACCATCTCCAAAGCTGTACATCGCGCAGTTGGCGGCACTGTCTATCAACACATCGATGTGGGGTAGTGGAAAATCATCTTTAGCGCAGGCCTTGTTCAGATCTCGATAATACACACACACCCTGACCTTCCCATTCTTCTTCGCTACAGGGACCACATTTGCTAACCAAGTAGGATACTGCACTTCAACAAGGAACTTGGCCTCAATCTGTTGTCGAATTTCCTCCTTGACCTTGTCTGCCCATTCTGGCCTGAGCCTTCTCAACTTCTGTTTCACAGGCTTATAGTCTGGATAGGTCGGGATAGCATGTTCTGCTACGTCTTGGTCGATTCCTGGTATGTCCTCATAGGTCCAGGCAAAGACTTTTTCATGTTTTCTTATTATTCTCTCAAAATTTTTTATTTCATCAGGAGTTATATTTGATGCTATTAGAATTTCTTTCGAATTTTCCGAGGTTCCAAGATTAAAAGGCGTTGTGTCAGTGGAATCGATGTCAAAAATTGATGGAATATGATCATGTTCATACATGTTGAAATCATTAGAAACATCGCAGAAGTAAGAGAAATCATTTGCCTTATTAATAATATTATAATTGTCATTTACATCATAAAAAAGTTATGGAATAAAAAGACAGTCTAAGCTAGAGTCTTCTTCTGCCTCTCTAGAGGTTAATGCTGCTGCAGCTTGTTCATTGGCTTCCTGATTTAGCAGAGGCCCTTCAGGTATTTCTGAGGAAATCTTCAAACCCCCCATCTTCAGCCCTATTTCTGCCATCTTCTCTTTCCCTTTCAGCCTGGCAGCTAACATATTCTCGGTGACAACCTCTTCAGGCTCGCATCTGTCCCAAGTGATACACTGAGTCATGACCTCCTCATCCCAGAAGTTCTCAGCGGTCTTGATAAACCCGACATGCCAATTAAATACATCGTTAAAGATCTCGAATCCAGGGACAATCCTCCCCTTCACCCATTGCGGCTCATCTTCGCCAGTATAAGCGCACACTGAGGATGCTGGTACAAAGCTTTCTGAAATATGAGGAATCTTATTTGCCGTCTTCTTCTTACCAAAACCACCTCTGTACCCCAGACCCTTTCGATTCTTCTGACCTCGAGTGGTGATCGCAGTCTGCAGCCCTTGAGAGTTTCTGCCCAAACCGGCCCCAGGGAGATAATGCATCTTTTTCATCATATTAACCACAGCTAGGTTATCCACTGACCCGTGCTCTTCCCTTATCATGGACACGTGGAAGCCACTAAATGGCTGATTTGCTATTTCAAGCGCTGAGACCTGATTCTCCCTGGCTGCCCTAATAGTCACCACCTCCCCTTCGTGTGGGAACTTTATCATTTGATGCAGCGTGGATGGCACTCCTCCTAACTTGTGAAACCAGGGTCTCCCGAGCAGGGCTGAGAAGTTAGCTGGAATGGGCAGAACCACAAATTCTACTTCCACCTCAATGGGTCCTGTCTTGACCAGGGTCTTAAATGTTCCCGAGGCTTGCCTCCTTGAATTATCATAGGCGGTGATAGTCAGATCTGATCCACTGAGCATATCCTCATTTAAACCAAAAGCCTGAAGAGCTATCAGATGGCACACATTGATGGAAGACCCATTGTCTACCATAACGCAAGCGGTGTGCTTATCGTTAATCTGTGCCTTGATGTATAGGGGTCGGTTATGATTACGGCCTTCGATCGGTAGGTCGGCGTCAGAAAAAACCAATCTCTCCTCCGATCCTCCTTTAACTAAGCCCAAAAGCTCTGATGGGGAAATTGTGGTGGCGACCGTGGCCTCGACCAAAGCCTCTACTACCTTCTGCTTATGAGAAGGGGACTGTCTCAAGAGATCCCAAATGGATATTTGAGCTGCAGTCTTCTTTAACTGCTTAACAATCTGATTTTCCTCTGGCTCTTTTTTCGCTGACGTCGGCGCTGGTTTCGGTACCCTCGTAATCTCAGGGACCACTCTCCCACTTCTTATCATAGCCCCTATCTCTTCTTCGTCTTCATCAGACCTCCACAAATCAAGGTTCATCTCTCCCTCCTCTTTGGCCTCTCCACCGCTCTCGCTGCTTGACCAACAATCAAGGGTCACCACGACTGCTCTCTCCTTTCTATCCTCGAAATGGGCAATAGCCATACTCTCACTCCCATATAAGTCTTGCAGCACGTACCACTCTGACAGGCTAGATCCGATCATAAACACTGGTGGTGGCACGGCATTATAACCAGGCTTCTTCTCAGATTCCCTCTTCTCAGGGTCAGAAATTTGCTTGCTATCAATAAGGTCTTGGATAGAGTGCCGCAACGCTTTACACTTGTCTATTAGATGGCCTGAGTGTTGATGAAATGCACAGAATTCATTGTCTTTGTGCCCAGGCTTTCCTTGCGTCATAGCAGGCCTAGGAGCTAAGGGCTGCAATTTCCCTTCCTTCATCAACCTTCTCAAGACTCAAGACAGTGGTCTTCCTAAGTTCAAAAACTTCCTCTGGGTAGTTGCTTCAGTAGCAGACACCTCAACTGTTCTTTTGGTGCTACCACTGGGACCAGCTGGCCTACTGGTTCCTTGACCGGTATTAGCTCTCTTCGCAAAATTATCATTGTTAGTCTTCCGAGTCAAGAACTCTCTATCTGATAGCTAAATTGCGGGAACTCGGATCAATCGTCCGGTAGGTGATCTAGTCCACTTGGGCAGATCTATGATGGCTGTAGGGACAAGGTGTTAGAAATGATGCATGAAATGCAGGTGTAATGCATGGTCGTGATATGCAACATTCACAAAGCACAAGCAAGCAAGTAGGTCCTTCCACCCTTATTTCTCCCACACACGTGGTCGTGCAATCTCTTTCCTAGGCGGGATTAGCCCAAGGGTCAGCAAGGTACCCAATGGACACGCATGATGCACGGCGAAAAACCGGCAGCATGACACTCCTATGCTAATGTGCAAGCGGATGGATAATGATCGTCATGTATTTAGACGTTCCACAAATTTCGACATGGCCCTACCGTGGCATGAAAGCCTTTGGCTAGGTTACCAAGCGAGATATCTGAACTCACCCAATACATGAGGATCCATACAGCAAGCATGGAATTAGGGTTCATATTACTTGTGGGAAGTAACTACAGCCATTACATGAGCTTTGGGCAAGGGAGACGTTTCTTTAAGGCTACCCAAGCATGATCCCTGCCGACAGGTCTAGCTCATCACGAGCATAATAACCGATCGGGTCATCATTTTGATATACCATTGAGGTACAAGGCTTGGGCTAGTGATTATCCTTAACACTTCCCCAAATTGAGTGAAAATGGGGTCGTGCTACAGGAACGCACCGGGGCTAAAAGAGAGACCAAACTAGCATATTCTAAGGCTCTAATGAGATGCGAATGCAAATTTGAGAGAAAGCAAATTTATGAATTAAATTTTAATCATAAATGTTAAACGAGCTATTTTCAAATTGAAATCTCGAACCATATCGTCCCCAGCGGAGTCGCCACTGTGACGCGCGCCGGATCCCCGCGACCGCCCATGGGACCGCCCGCTTGAGGGCGATCGGGGCATTTGTGGGTCCGTTGACAGCTTGCAATAAATCGCAAGTGCGTCTATGTTGGGCAACAAGGAGGTTTCATGGAGTCGCCACCCAATAGAACATTGGGAAAGTTTCTCTCGCCTCGGAGAGCCTAAGACTGCGCTTAGTATCCATTTTGGGCCAGCCAGAGGGGTCTTGGAAGGTAAACCTCTCGCCCCAAGGAGCCTAGGATTAGCGCTAAAGTCTCGTGGCACAAAAAGGTATCTTGGAAGGTAGACCTCTAGCCTCTTTGAGCCCAAACACCAGAGCTGGGTTCGGGATTTCTCATCTATTTCTACCTCGATTATTTTATGATCAAATTTTAATTATCATCAATTCGCTCTTTCTCCACACGATGCAATTAATCGAAGGCACATTTATTCATATTTGGAAAGCCGTAAATGAGCAAGTAAATAGCAAAAAGAATAAATTACAATAATACAAGAAGCGGAATACAACTCCCTTTTATAAATGTGCGATACATACACAAATCGGGGCATTGCTTATTTTGAGGACTTTGGTCCTCGCATGCATCGTTATTAAGATTGGATTTTTAATTTGTGATGATTTTTATTGGATAAAAATGGGGCATTGGGCCCTTGCGTTTATGCAAACCTCGTTTTATTGAGTACAAAACATTGATCCATTTTTACACTTAACGAGATGTAAAAGAGCATATCCATGCACATAAAATAATTAATGAATAAACGAATAAAGAAAATGACCAAGAAGGTTAGGAAACTAAACCGGACGAAATCCTCCGAATATGGTAGGTGCCCCTCAAGCTCAGGATAGTCCAAGAAAATTAATATACACTCACAGAAAGTTAAAAGATGTCAATATATATACAAACTCAACATAAATAAAGTCAAAAGGACCTGAAAGAGATAGAAAAGATTCGAAAATGTGGAGACAGAATCCACCGACGGCCTTTCTTAGGTGACCGACGGGCGTCAGTCAAGTTGATCGACATGTCCATTGCTCACTCAAGAGGAAGAGCGTCTATGACTGGGGTGACCGACGGGCGTCGGTGATGAAGATGACCCGTCGGTCACCACTATCTCCGAAAAAAACAGTAAGAGAAAAAAACTCTTTTTAAAGCCAAAAAGCGGTTTTATCACAAAGTGAGATGAAAAGAGTCAAAATAGAGAAAAATAATAGCAAAATAAGGAATAAAGATGAAATGATATGGAGAATGAGTCCGGAATACTTACCCTCAGATAATGCTTAAATGAGATTCTTGTGTCGATTAGAGCCCCGCACGTTCCACGAGAAGCAAAATGAAGGATCAAAAAAAGGAAAATGGATTATTTCCTCCTTAACCCCTCAAAAGATTGACTTTGGAATCAAAATTCAAAGAAAACTAATTGATTTTAGTTTCTTTTAATGATTTTGGTCCTCTAATTAAAAGAAATTCCTTTGTGAATGTGTTTGCTGGAAGAGAGAGAAAATGTGCTTGAATTTTGGCAGAGTTTTCCCTCTTGAAAATTTTTTTGGACCCTTTTTTAAGTGAAAATCCGAAGCTTTTATAAGCCAAGCACGACTGACAGGCGTCGGTGTATGGAGGCGGGCGTCGGAAGAATCCTTCTGACACAAGGATTCGTCCGACGGCTCTGCCACTTCCACCGATGGGCGTCGGAAAGGTTGCGTGCTCTGGGAAATCAGGCGGCGCTCTGGCAGAGGCGGTGCTTTCTGACGGGCGTCGAAAAATACCATAGGCCGTCTATGACCCTAAGCGATGGGCTGACTCTCACAGACGGGCTGGCCGTCTGTGGAGGAAAATATACCTTTTTGACTTGAAAACTCCCTGTTTTCTCCCCCTCTGCCTATGAAAGGTGAAAAGACTCATTTCTCGTGGAGCATGGGACTAGAACCTCCAAATCTAAACCATTTATACAGGCTCGGATACTGATTTTATCATAAGGTAATCTCTGATCCGGACCGCTCCGGGACACGATGCTTACAAAGTATCAAAAGATACAAAGCTTGGCTGGTCGCTAAGGGGTTCACACAACAGGAAGGGATTGACTATGAGGAGACTTTCTCCCATGTTGTAAGATTTAAGTCTATAAGATTAATTCTTGCCATAGTGGCGAGTTTAGACCTAGAGCTACATCAAATGGATGTAAAGACTGCTTTTCTCAATGGAGAACTGAATGAAGAAATCTACATAGAACAACCTATAAGGTTCATCGAAAAAGGCAGCAAACATAAGGTTTGCCGATTGAGAAGATCAATCTATGGCCTGAAACAGTCTTCTAGACAATGGTATTTGAGATTTCATGAAACAATCATATCGAATGGGTTCAACATGATTGATGAAGATCATTGTGTGTATAACAAAAGCTCTAAAAAATAACTTTGTCATTTTAACGTTGTATGTAGATGACATACTAATAGCTAGAAATGACAAAGTGTACGTAAATCAAATCAAAGATTGGTTATCGTCCAACTTTGAAACGAAAGATATGGGTAATGCAGACTACATTCTTGGAGTTAAGATTTCGAGAGATCGTTCGAGAAGGTTGTTGTCCCTTTCTCAAGAGACATATATCAACAAAGTCCTTGAATGATTCAATATGCAGAACTGCAAACCCATAGACTGCCCCATTGCCAAGAATCAGTTTCTTAGCAAAGAGATGTGTCCTAAGACGCCAGATGAAGTGGAGCGTATGAGAGACGTTCCTTATGCCAGTGCCATGGGTAGCCTTATGTATGCTATGTTGTGTATGAGACCTGATATTTGCTATACAGTGGGCATGGCAAGTAGATATCAATCTAACCTGGGCAAAGCACATTGGAAAGCAGTTAAGAGGATACTTAGATACCTCAAAGGTACAGTAGATTATTCTCTCTGTTATGAAGGCAAGGATCTGCAATTGAGAGGATACACTAATGCTAATTGGGCTGGAGATGTGGACGAGAGGAAATCCACTTTAGGTTTCATATTTTTGCTTGGCAAGGGTGCCATCTCATGGAGTAGCAAGAAACAAACCTGTGCAGCCTTATCAATAATGGAAGCTGAATTCGTAGCTTCCGCAGCTGCAGTACAAGAGGTAGTTTGGCTAAAACGGTTGATGGACCATTTAAGAGTAACTACCTCGGAGGGACAAGTGACAGTTTATAGTGACAGTCAATCGTCGATAGCTTACACAAAAGATCCGAAATTTCATAGTAGGACTAAGCATATCGACATTAAGTATCAATATATAAGAGATGTAGTTGCATGGGGAGATGTGAACTTACAGTACATATCTACGCATGATATGATTGCAGATCCGTTGACTAAACCTGTAACTAAATATGTGTTTGAGAGACACATTAGAATTCAGGGTTTGCGCAGAATTTGATGTGTACTGACTTTATTTTTGTAATCCCTTAACATTATTATTTGTGAATAATAATAAAGTTCATTGTTAGCAATACATGAGTGTAAATGTTTATTGTGTGAACACTTACTATTAATTATTTGAGTTTGAGCATGTCAGACAGAGAAGTAGCCCACTCACAAGGGTGTTTACCTTAGTTTTGTCGATGAGTTGGCAAAAACTAAGATGAGGCAATTTTTGAACAAATGAGTATGTGTAAGCACCGTGTCCCGAGGCGGTCCAGATCAGAGATTACCCGATGAAGAAATTGATGCTCGAGTCCAAATGAATGGTTGAGATTCAAAGATTTTGACCCTCTAGATTCACGAGAAATGTGGTTTTTTTATTTATGGCAATGAGAAAAAGAAAATTAGGAGCTTTGGGGTAAAAAAAGGAATTTTCCTCCACCGACGGCCAGCCCGTCTCTCACTGGGGAGCCCGTCTCTCGTTATGAGGGACGGCCCATCGGTGAGATGAGGGACAGACACGTGCCCTTGCACAGATACCTGTCTGTGAGCCTCTGACGCCCGTCGGTGGAATCTTGTTTCCTATTGGAAAAGGGATTTAACCGACGCCCGTCTGTGGCTTAGACGCCCGTCGGTTGAATCCTGTTTCCAACTGGAAATAGGATTTAACCGACGCCCGTCGGTGGGTTTCCGACGGCCGTCGGTCATTCAAAAACTATAAAAAGCTTTTCTTCACCTGTTTTTGGGGTTGGACGAATTTGGCTATTTTCCTACCTAAAAAACCATTTTCTAGCGCTCTTCCCATCTCTCAAAATTTCTCTTTTCACTTTATTTGATTTGGTGAATCAAATTAATTCAAGGAAGCTAAAATCGATTAGCTTCCACTAAATTTGATTCCAATAGTTGGCCATTTTTGTGAAAATCAAGAAGAAAAAATCTAAACTTTATTTTCTTGGTTTTCACCCATTTCTTACGAAATGTGCGGGGTTCAAATCTTCAGAAAATCCATCCTAAAAGGTAAATCTGAGGGTAATTATTCTGGGCATATATTTAATTTAGCTTATTTTTTATTATTTGCATTTATTTTTGAATTTTGAGGTGGAAAAATTACTTTGTTTGAGAAAAAGTTGATTTTTGCTATCCTTTTGAGGAACAGTAGTGACCGACGGGTGATAAGGCCACCGACGCCCGTCTCTCGGTTGAGCGACGGCGCGTAAATGACGCTATTATTGCCCGCCGGTCACTATTGTTGAGCCCGTCTCTCAGTTGGGCGACGGCATGACGCCCGTCGGTCGCTCCTAGAGACGGCCGTCGGTCAGTCAAGTAAGGCCGTCCCTGGTTTCTGCCTACAGTTTTCCAAATTCTCTTATTTCTTTTATTATTTATTCTTCTTTATTATTTATTTCTCTTATTTTTCAAATATTTTCTCTTTTTTTTGTCGATAGTTTTTTATTATCTCAGCTTTGAGTTTTAATTTATATTATATTTATCTATGCTTTGATTTTGTTAATATTAATATTTATTGATTTATCTTGTGAGATTTTGTTTATTCCTTGAATGCTTTGAGCTTGAGGGGAGATTTGCCATGCTGGGAGGACTTCGTTTGGTTTAATCTCTCATCCCTTATTTATTCGTTCATTCATTTATCTATTCATTTATTTATTTATTTGATTATTTAATATTTATTTATTTATTCATTATTCTATGCACATGATAAATTGTTTTATCTCGCGTTAAATAAAAATAGACTAACGTTTTATAGTAATTAATATTTAGTTTTTTTTATAAATTCAAGGACCCAATGTCATATTTTCCATCCAATGAAAACATCACAATAAAGATCATTTTCATAATAAATGCATGCGGGACCAAAGTCCTCAAAGTAAATGAATTCCCCGATTTATATATGTATTGCATTTTCACAAATGGGAGTTGTATTACGCTGCTAGTGTTATTGTATTTTATTTTTTATGTAGCCATTCTCGTTTTATTTTATTTATTTATTTATTTATTAATGCTTTTAACATGAATAATTGCGTCTTTCATTGCATTGTGTGGAGAGAGAGCGAACTAATAAACTCAAAACTTAATCGTAAAATTAATCAAGGTAGAAATAGATGAGAAGTCCCGTACCCAACTCTGGTCTTTGGGCTCAACGAGGCGAGAGGTCTTTCCGATCACTCATTGGAACCTCCAAGACACCTCTTGTGTTCCATTTAAAGACTTAAATAATAATCCTAGGCTCCATAGGGTTAGAGGGTCATTCTCAATGTTCTATTGGGATGATTGCCTCCAAGACCCCTTTGGCTTGCCCAAAATGGATATATGCGTTGTCTTAGGCTCTCCGAGGCGAGAGAAACTTTTCCAATATTTTATTGGGTGGCGACTCCATGAAACCTCCTTGTTGCCCAAAATAGATGCACTTGCAATTCGTTGCAAGATGTCAACGGACCCCCAATTTGCCCGATCGGCCTAAAGCGGGCGGTCAAAAGGGCGCTCCGCTGGGCTCGGCGCGCGTCACAGTGGCGACTCCACTAGGGACTGGTTCGAGACTTTGATTTGAAAATACCTTGATTAAAATTTATAATTAAGTTTTAGTTTATAAATTTGCTTTCTCTCAAATTTGCATTACATCCCATTAGAGCCTTAAATTATGTTAGTTTCATCCCTCTATCAGCCCCGGTGCATTCCCGAAGCACGACCCTATGTTCACTCAATATAGGGAAGTGTTAAGGATAACCACCAGCCCAAGCCTCATACCATATGGTATATCAATTGGAGACCCAATCGGTCATTACACTCGTGATGAGCTAGACCCGTTGGCAGGGACCATGCTTGGGTAGCCCCAAAGTAACACCACCCTTGACTAAAGCACATGTAATGGCCATAGATACTTCCCTTAGGTGATATGAACCGTAATACCGTGCCTGCTGTATGGATCCTTATGTATTGGATGAGTCCAAATATCTTGTTTGGTTACCTAGCCAAAGGCTTTCATGCCCTGGTCGGGCCATGTTAATGTATTTGGATTATCTAAATACATAAAGATCATTTTCCGTGCGCTTGTGCATTAGTTTAGGGGAGGTTATGCTGCCGGTTTTTCACTGTGCACCATGCGCGTCCATCGAGTTTTCTGTTAACCCATGGATTAAGCCCACCTAAGACAGAGACCGTACGACCTCGTGTGTAGGGGCAATAAGGTTGGAAGGATCTATATGCTTGTATGTGGTTGTGGATGATGCATTGCATATTCATGTTATTCGTGCAATAAAATTTTTATTTTCTCCCTATGCATACATCTTATTCTTTGCAAATAATTATTACATGTACATATTATCCTGTGTATAGTTTTTCACATGTCTCACATGTACAATTATAATCTCTTTTAGCCATTGTATACCATTTATTGCACAGCACGACCATGCATTGCATATTACTCATGCATCATTCTAACTCTTTGCCTTTCAGCCACCGTAGACCATTTGCTTGGGTGGTTTAGGGATCCCGATAGTCGTCCAAAAAATGATTAGAGTTTGGATTGGCCGATAGAGACCTAGCATCCTTACCAACGCATCTGAAGGTATTAAAATGGCCGGCCCTTCACAATTGACAAAAGAGACTCATGCCCTGATTGCCTAGGAGATAGATAAAAGATTTGAAGAGCTGGAAAAAAGGATGCTGGTTGTGATCAAAGAAAGAATGGATGCCATGGCACTGGTTCTCCAAGCTCAGCTTATGGCAACAGCTATCAACCAAGTGAAGCCGGCCACGATCGAGAAGGCTCATACAGCGACGGCTCCAGTACCTCCTTTTCCTTCTGAGACCAGAGGTAAGAGGTCACTTGATTCACCAGTTGAGTAAGGACAAAATAGGAGGCCTACTTTAAAACATGGCATTATGCCTGAAGAGGATGAGGACCCTGCAGTCACTTATATTCTAGAAGGTGAAACCTCAGGAAGCCTCGATAACAGTAAGGTAAATGTCAAGGCTACAGAAGTTTCAGCCATTGGAGTAGCTCGATCCCACCTCACTGTCATGGGTAAGCCATTGTCTTGGCACTTCACCCGTCTTGTTAAGAAAGGGAAGTTGCAACCCTTACCAGCTGGGCTTGCCCCAAGTCAGGGAAAGCCTAGGCACAGAACAGACTGGTATTGTGCGTATCACCAGTACACTGGGCATAGAACAGACTACTGTCGTCACCTGAAAGATCGCATCCAAGAACTGGTGTCAGACCCAGAAAAAGGAAAGACGGTAGGAACGCCAATGACGGAAGTGAGGCAAAGGCATTTTTCTAATTTGGGCAGATCATTGTCTTGGGTCCTTAAGAGGCTGATGAAGGAGGGGATATTACAGCCATTCCCAGCTAGGCCCGCTAGAAGCCAAGGACAGCCTGGTCATAAGGAAGATGAGTATTGTGCCTACCACCAGCACACCGGGCATACTATAGATTATTGCAAAGTCTTAAGACACGTTATCCAAGATCTGATTGATTCTAACAAGATCTCCGACCCAGAGAAGCGGGATGGAAGGAATAAGATAGACTAAGTGCCTAAGTGGAAAGGCAAGATGGGCCCTAAAGTTGATTATGGATCATCAGCTACAACAAGTTATGTCGGCAAGAACGGGAGTTGATTAGCTATTTAGAATAGTCTTTTTATTTTTGAACTGCTTAATAATGACATTTTAGCTTCATTAATAAGATGAACGTTTTTGCTTACTTGTGTTATGTCTCTTATGATTTCGCTATGCATAATCATGATCATAACTCCTTCATATTTGACATTGATTCAGTTGATACTACTCTATTTAATCTCAGAAACTTTGGAAAGTCCCAAGAAAATCTTGATAGCATCTAATGTAACTCCTGAAGCGAGAAAAATTTGAGAGAATATTAAAAAATATGAAAAAGTCTTTGCCTGGACTTACGAAGACATGCCAGGAATTGATCGGAAAGTCGCAAAGCACACTATTCCTAGACCATAAACCTGTTAAACAGAAACTGAGAAGGCTTAGGCCGGAATGGACAGATAAAGTAAAAGAGGAGATTCGGCAGCAAATCAAAGCCAAATTTCTAGTTGAGGTGCAGTATCCCATGTTGTTAGCCAATGTTGTCCCTGTGGCCAAGAAGAATGGAAAGGTGAGGGTATGCGTGGACTACCGGGATTTGAACAAGGCTTGTCCTAAGGATGACTTCCCCTTACCCCATATTGATGTGTTGATTGACAGTGTTGCCACTTGTGCAATGTACAGTTTTGTAGATGGCTATGTTGGTTATAATCAGATCCTCAATAAGATAATTGATAGGATCAAAACGGCTTTCATCACAGAGTGGGGGACATATGCTTATAGGGTGATGCCTTTTGGCTTGAAGAACGCAGGAGCCACTTATTAGAGGATGGCAACAAAAATCTTAAATAACTTAATCCATAAAGAAGTGGAGGTATACGTGGATGATATGATGATCAAGTCGGCCACTAGAGAAGGTCATTTCGAAGCCCTGGAAAAGTTCTTCCAGAGGATAAACAAGTACAATCTGCGGTTAAATCGTAAGAAGGGTATCTTTGGTGTTACCTCAGGGAAGCTCCTAGGACACGTAGTTAGTTAGAGGGGAATTGAGATTGACCCGAACAAAGTGAAAGCCATCAGAGAAATGCCAGTGCCTCAGAAGGAGAAAGACGTAAGGAGTTTCTTGGGCAAATTATAGTATGTCAGTAGATTCATTGCCAAGTTGACTTCGATTTGTGAACCGATCTTCAAGCTCCTTAAGAAAGATCAGCCTGTGATATGGAATGAAGATTGTCAAAAGGCCTTTGATACCATCAGAGAATACCTGTTGAATCCGCCCGTGCTAAGGCCACCGCAGCCAAACAAGCCCTTGATTCTGTATTTAGCCGTAGAAGATAGCTCTGTAGGTGCCATGATGGCTCAGGAGGATGAGTTCGGAGTGGAGTTCGCGATTTATTATCTCAGTAAAAGGTTCCTTGCCTACGAGATCAAATATGCAGAAGTAGAAAAGATCTATCTCGTTGTCATTTGGGCATCTAGGAAGTCGACATTACTTCCATTCCTATAAGGTTTAAGCAGTGGCAAAGCAGAATCCCTTAAGATACTTGCAGGAAGCCCCATCTTTACTTAGCAAAATGGGTAGGTGGTCGTTGCTGCTATAAGAATTTGATGTAGAGTACATCACTCAAAAAACTATCAAAGGGCGTGCAGTGGCTAAATTCCTAGTAGAACACCCAATTCAAGGAGACTCATACAAGTTCAACTTTCCGGATAAGGATGACGCAGCTATAGCAGTTCAGGGTTGGCAATTACACCTTGATGGGGCTGTTAATAGCAAAGGGGCAGGAGTAGGAGTTATTTTGACAACCCCGGGTGATGAGAAGCTTCCCTTAGTGAAGAAGTTGAGATTCAAAGCTACCAATAATGAAGCCGAGTATGAAGCATGTACTTCTGGGTTGGAAGCGTCAATAGCCTTGGCGGCAAAGAACGTGGAAGTGTTTGGTGATTCGTCCTTGGTAATTAATTAAATTCGGGGTGAATGGGCTGTTAAAGAAGAAAGGCTAATGCCATACATCAAGCACTCGAGAGACCTGAGTAGCCAGTTTGAAGTGTGCACATTCCATTTTGTTCCGAGGGATAAAAATCAGTTGGCTGATGCACTCACCACTTTAGTATTAATGTGGGACAATCCAGAAGGAGCAGGCATGAGACCGGTTTTGATTTCTAGCTTTAAGAGACCTAGTTTTGAATCTAAGTCAGTCATGGAAACAGAAGTAGCGGATGGGAGGCTGTGGTTCTACGACATTATAAACTATCCAGAAAATACGACGTTTCCAGAAGAAGCCACCAAGAAAAACCAGAGAATGATTCGCAAGTTGTACAAACGACAGGCTGATATGGAAGCTGAAAGGGGCACAACAATGGCAGCGGCAGTTAAACGCGTCAGGCAAGGACGAATCATGGGATTACTACCACAGCTGGATCTATCATGCTCTGCTCGACCATTCATGAGGGAGGTTAGAAAGTACCAAATGAAAGAGGGAGGTTCAGTCTTTGAGCAAATGAGACTAGGAGTTCCGGACAAATGAGGCAAGTTCAGGCCGATGTGAGGAGGGTCCATTCGTTCTTCAAAAGTTGTTATCCGACACAGCAGCAACAGGCAGTGATAAAGATGACATTGACGAACTCAACAGGATCCATGGCTAAAGACTAAAAATCAAAAGAAGAGAATAAAAGCCCCGCAGGTCGAAAACCGAAAAAAGGCGGCCTTGCTAAAATTGGGCGCCTCGTCAGGGTGAAAACCGAAAAAAGGCATCCTGGGCAAAAATTAGAGGCTTGAGAGAAAATATCCAATCAAGAAAACCCGAGAGGGCTGATTGGAGACAGGAGTTTGATGCTTACAAGATATACTCTGAGAATGGATATAGTTTTGCATTTTGAATCAATGTTAGATAATGATCATGTGTGGAGAAATCATACTGAAATGTACACAATCTCTGCAAATACATGTGTTCATTATTTTCTAGTTCACTTATAAAAAGAGAAATGTTGTACATTGCTGAACGTATGAAATCTAAATGGCTACACTCAGCTACTGCTCTCACCATCCGGATGTTTAAGTCGGTGAGTTCTGCTATCGATTGCAGGATTGAGCACCTACCTCTTGAGTGCATTAGTGGGAGTGAAAGAACAACCCCCGATAGATGGCATAATAGTCTTCATCGACAGCTCGTCTAGAGGCCATGATGTTTGGAGGTAAGAGTTGAAGATAAAGGTCCACTTTGGAAAGATAAGGATGCCTCACTATATTGTTAATCCCTCTGAATTATCGAGCATAATGGGTGGTAAGGTAAAAAGGCAACCTTATGAAGTCCTAAAGAACCCGATCCTCATCTGCTACTTCACCCAATCTAGCAACACATTCATCAAGGAAGGCCATGAAATGCAATCGATGCCTAGAGAGAAATGCCTCAGAGAATAGCTGTTATTTACCCTAGGAAGAGGCTTTGATAGTAGCTTCAGCTTTTCTTGCAGCTATACCTAAAAGGCGAGAAAGTTTAAAAAAAAAAAAAGAAGAAAAAAAAGAGGCCGTTAGAGATGAAAACCGTAACTGGCTCTCTAAGCAAAAGTTAGGCCAAAGGGTAGGGTGAAAACCTGGGAACAGGCAGTCTGTCCTCCAAAAAATGAAATGAATAAAAGCCGTTGGATTGGGTTGGGTCCAGTCCAGGCAAAAATTAGGCACAGGGTTATGTGAAAATCTCTAAATGGATGCATTTCCCACTAAGAAAAGCTAGTGTGAAAATCCATAAGGGACGCACTACCTTTAAAACAATGACCTTTGGCACCTAGAGCGATAAGGCGGCATTACTCCAAATGACTTCCCTTTAGGCAGAACTTGATTTAGAGTCCTGGGGGCAAAATACTTATTGACCGAGGGGCAAAGATGCGCACGAGTCAGTTCTCCTTAAAAAGATTATGGGTCAGAGTCCGTAAAGTCAAGACAACGCTTTTTTAGATCTTTGGGAGCATCAGACAATGCGGGCAGCCGAGCAGTACCCTCAACGAATCCCTTAACCACCTGGGATGTGGTTTATTCATTTTTGCATATCACATGCATGTCACGTGCATTCAGTCTTTTACACGTATAGATATGCACACACAGTTCTTGTACATTAATCCTTTGCATGTGTTTCTGTATATAGTTTTGTATGTACATTTCACACACATGATCCCATACATACACACAATCTGTTGTATATGTTATTGTGCACATGATTCTGAGTCAAAGGTCCGAATAGACCTCATGAGCAAGGATAGTCTAAAGGACGGATTAAGCCCAACATTAGTTGCCACTGTATCCAGCATAAAGTTAGGTGAATATGTACAGAGGTAGAATGTCCAACAAGGACAAGCTTATCCGGACACACCATACCTGGAACAGCGAGGTAAGTTTCTGTAACATGAGATGTATGCTTGTACACATCACACAATAATCAAGATGAAGTCCTTACGATAGAAGAATCTCACAGACTCGCTCCCAAGAGGGAAAAGAGCAGGCCTATTCATGCGCACAATGCCGGGAGCAAACAGGTAAGTTTCTCTATCATAAGATGTACGCTCACACACCTCACACAATCCGGATTCAAATGTATTCATATGTTTCACACACATAATCCCCCACACACACACAATATTTTGTATATATTGTCATGTACGTGACTCAGGAGAAAGGTCCAAATAGACCCCATGCTTAAAGGTGATCCAGATGACGGGTTCAGCTCAATGTTGTCAGACACTATCCAGAAAAGCAAGCCTGTCCACACTGTGCCAGGGGGCAATCAGGTGAGTTTTTCTATCATAAGAGGCACGCTCACACACATCACACAAGGTGTATAAAAGCCAAATTCAAATGTATAAATTCTCAAAAAAAAATGCAAATATATGAAGAATACAAATTCTCAAACAAAAACAACACAAACAAAAAAACAAAACACAAAGAAAAGACATTTTCAAGGCCTTGAAAATCCAATATACTCTAAATACATCCAAAAATGTAAAGATCAAAAACAAAACAAGGAAAAATAAAAACAAAAACAAAAACAAAATAGAAAGATCACCCGCCTGCAGGCAAATAACAAAATTTCCAATCTAATTTTTTCCTTTGAGAAAGCTCAAATCTTTCTTCCTCCCCGGAGGCTCAACATCAAGTTCTCTCACCCTCTTGAGAAGTATGCAGGTCTTTTTAACAAGGAGGCTGCATTGGAGATGATAGAGGAATCGATATCTGGCATGTCACAGTCAGTGCAATCAAAAAATGGGGAGCGACCAACTGTCCTTCAAGGGGGCACCCGTCTGACACCGGCCCCAACAGGTATGTACTGCCACAAGTATGCATCTTTTATATGCCCTGTACGTTTGCTTTTCCCTTATTATAGTAAAAAATAAGAGGTCAAGGATAAGCGCCAACAAAGAAAGCGACGAATAGTTCACCATACCGACCTAAGAATGGTCGACAGATCAGACATTATACTAGCCGGATGGGGGTTAGCAGATCAGATAATGCATTAGCCAGATGAGGGTTAGCAGATCGGGATATTGTATTAACCAGATAGTGGTTAGCAGATATTACACTGGCCGAATAATGGTTAACAGATAGGATGTACAAGCCCAGAAGCGGCTACCAAGACAGCATGTTCAATCACATGCGATAGAACAGATCGCAAAAGAGGATGGAGTTAGAGACACTTCACCTCATACCGTGCAGGCCGAGACAAGGCTAGCGGTACAGACCAGCCACCGTGCAGACCGAGATGAGGTTAGCAGGGCACCAGCGATAGAACAGATCGCAAACAGTGGTTGCAGTTAGAGAAACTACACCTCACACTGTGTAGGCTGAGATGAGGCTAGCGGTACAGACCAGCCACCGTACAGACCGAGACGAGGTTAGCAGGGCGCCAACGATAAAACAGATCGCAAACAGAGGTTGGAGTTAGAGAAACTACACCTCACACCGTGTAGGCCGAGACGAGGCTAGCGGTACAGACCAGCCACCGTGCAGACCGAGACGAGGTTAGCGGGGCGCCAGCGATAGAACAGATCGCAAACAGGGGTTGGAGTTAGAGAAACTACACCTCACACCGTGCAGGCCGAGATGAGGCTAGCGGTACAGACCAGCCACCGTGCAGACCGAGACGAGGTTAGCGAGGCGCCAGCGATAGAACAGATCGCAAACAGAGGTTGGAGTTAGAGAAACTACACCTCACACCGTGCAGGCCGAGATGAGGCTAGCGGTAGAGACTAGCCACCGTGCAGACCGAGACGAGGTTAGCAGGGCACCAGCGATATAATAGATCGCAAATAGAGGTTAGAGTTAGAGAAACTATGCCTCACACCGTGCAGGCTGAGACGAGGCTAGCGGTACAGACTAGCCACTGTGCAGACCGAGATGAGGTTAGCGGGGCCCCAGCGATAGAACAGATCGCAAATAGAGGCTGTAGTCAAGGAGTACTACATCTCCTCAAAACTGCGCGAGCCGAGACGAGGCCAGCAGAAACAAATGAAGTTGCAGTTAGAGAACACTGCTCTTCACAACGAGGTTGTACCTAGAGAACTCTATATCTCACCAAAACCTTACAAGTCGAGACGAGACCGGTAGGGGTATCCATCGCTCTCCGCTGAGTAGACTGAGACGAGGTCTACCCAGTAAAGAACGCAGAAGGTAAGGATTGCTTCAGGTACGCTATTCTTCCTTTTGTTTTCATTTTTTCTCTGAATTTTGGCTAATCTAGGCACCTGTGCACTAGTCTCCCCAAAATTTGGGGCAACTGTAAGCACCGTGTCCCGAGGCAGTCCAGATCAGAGATTGCCCGATGAAGAAATCGATGCCCGAGTCCAAATAAATGGTTGAGATTCGGAGATTTTGGCCCTCTAGATTCACGAGAAATGTGGTTTTTTTATTCATGGCAATGAGAAAAAGAAAATTGTGAGCTTTGGGGTAAAAAAGGGGAATTTTCCTCCACCGGCGGCCAGCCCGTCTCTCCCTGGGGAGCCCGTCTCTCATTTTGAGGGACGGCCCGTCGGTGAGATGAGGGACGGACATGTGCCCTTGCACAGAAGCCCGTCTGTGAGCCGCCGACGCCCGTCGGTGGAATCCTGTTTCCTATTGGAAAAGGGATTTAACCGACGCCCGTCCGTGGCTTAGACGCCCGTCGGTTGAATCTTGTTTCCAACTGGAAATAGGATTTAACTGACGCCCGTCGGTGGGTTTTCGACGGCCGTCGGTCATTCAAAAACTATAAAAAGCTTTTCTTCACCTATTTTTGGGGTTGGACGAATTTGGCTATTTTCCTACCTAAAAAACCATTTTCTAGCGCTCTTCCCATCTCTCAAAATTTCTCTTTTCACTTTATTTGATTTGGTGAATCAAATTAATTCAAGGAAGCTAAAATCGATTAGCTTCCACTAAATTTGATTCCAATAGTTGGCCATTTTTGTGAAAATCAAGAAGAAAAAAATCTAAACTTTATTTTCTTGGTTTTCACCCATTTCTCACGAAACGTGTGGGGTTCAAATCTTCAGAAAATCCATCCTAAAAGGTAAATCTGAGGGTAATTATTCTTGGCATATATTTAATTTAGCTTATTTTTTATTATTTGCATTTATTTTTGAATTTTGAGCTGGAAAAATTACTTTGTTTGAGAAAAAGTTGGTTTTTGCTATCCTTTTGAGGAACAGTAGTGACCGACGGGTGATAAGGCCACCGACGCCCGTTTTTCGGTTGAGCGACGGCGCGTAAATGACGCTATTATTGCCCGCCGGTCACTATTGTTGAGCCCGTCTCTCAGTTGGGCGACGGCATGACGCCTGTCGGTCGCTCCTAGAGACGGCCGTCGGTCAGTCAAGTAAGGCCGTCCCTGGTTTCTGCCTACAGTTTTCCAAATTCTCTTATTTCTTTTATTATTTATTCTTCTTTATTATTTATTTCTCTTATTTTTCAAATATTTTCTCTTTTTTTTGTCGATAGTTTTTTATTATCTCAGCTTTGAGTTTTAATTTATATTATATTTATCTATGCTTTGATTTTGTTAATATTAATATTTATTGATTTATCTTGTGAGATTTTGTTTATTCCTTGAATGCTTTGAGCTTGAGGGGAGATTTGCCATGCTGGGAGGACTTCGTTTGGTTTAATCCCTCATCCCTTATTTATTCGTTCATTCATTTATCTATTCATTTATTTATTTATTTGATTATTTAATATTTATTTATTTATTCATTATTCTATGCACGTGATAAATTGTTTTATCTCGCGTTAAATAAAAATAGACTAACGTTTTATAGTAATTAATATTGAGTTTTTTTTTTATAAATTCAAGGACCCAATGTCATATTTTCCATCCAATGAAAACATCACAATAAAGATCATTTTCATAATAAATGCATGCGGGACCAAAGTCCTCAAAGTAAATGAATTCCCCGATATATGTATGTATTGCATTTTTACAAATAGGAGTTGTATTCCGCTCCTAGTGTTATTGTATTTTATTTTTTATGTAGCCATTCTCGTTTTATTTTATTTATTTATTTATTAATGCTTTTAACATGAATAATTGCGTCTTTGATTGCATTGTGTGGAGAGAGAGCGAACTAATAAACTCAAAACTTAATCGTAAAATTAATCAAGGTAGAAATAGATGAGAAGTCCCGTACCCAACTCTGGTCTTTGGGCTCAACGAGGCGAGAGGTCTTTCCGATCACTCATTGGAACCTCCAAGACACCTCTTGTGTTCCATTTAAAGACTTAAATAATAATCCTAGGCTCCATAGGGTTAGAGGGTCATTCTCAATGTTCTATTGGGATGATTGCCTCCAAGACCCCTTTGGCTTGCCCAAAATGGATATATGCGCTGTCTTAGGCTCTCCGAGGCGAGAGGAACTTTCCCAATGTTTTATTGGGTGGAGACTCCATGAAACCTCCTTGTTGCCCAAAATAGACGCACTTGCAATTCGTTGCAAGATGTCAACGGACCCTTAATTTGCCCGATCGCCCTAAAGCGGGCAGTCAAAAGGGCGCTCCGCGGGGCCCGGCGCGCGTCACAGTATGCTCGAGAGCCTGTTCAAAATGAAAATATCGTCTTGCAGAAATTACAAGATATGTCTTGTTAAGGTGCAAAAGAAAGTCATACATGAGGTTGTATGCTTTGGATTGAGATCCAAACAAGGATCGTATGGAATCCAATGGATATTTATGTGTAACTGCCATGTTCTGTCTTAAAAACCAGAAGTAGTTCTTAAGTAAGCGAAATAAAGTTGGGTGCTTCGGTGCATCGCAGCGTTACGCTTCTGTATGGTGTTTTAATATACACATTATTTAAATGTGTGACATGCGCTCCTTTAAGGGAAGGAAGGAACACCATAACACATGTTTTATACCGTGTGTGCTTAAGTGACCAAAGGGATGGGAATTTAATACTATTGATCTCAACTTTCCCTATTGTGAGACCCTGTTAATATATCGACCCTTAAACCCTTAATTTATCCCTGAAGTATGGTTCAATGTGGCTAGCTTGGTTAGTCTCCAAGAGGTCTGGGAAAAATTTAGGCCTGGCGGATCTAATTAAAAAAGCGAGTTGAATCATGATGGATGGCATATAGTAAGAGGGAAAGATAACCTTTTGATCACATTCATAAGAATTCGTGTTCACCGACATGTCTATTATTGTTTCTATGAGTAGAAACATAATATTGAACACGAATAACGTTTTATGAGATCATGAGTTAAAACGGTGATTGTGAGAAGGTGGTCTAGGGTTAGACATACGTGAAATAAAAGGATCGCCTTTTCGAGAAGCTATATATCCCTAACAGGTGTATAGCAATAGTGCTCTCGAGGTATGCTAGTCACACAATCTATTAGTCTAGATAACTGAAGATTATATGTATGGAATGTGTTCCGTCATGTGCGAGTGGGAGATGATAGAGTTGGGATACGCCTATAACTCTATAAAGGATTGAGTTTCTATCCAGATTAAATTGAGTTATTTAATCTGAATTAAATTACCAAATGCTATCTCAGAAACGATTTTGAGTTAGACTAGGGATAAATGTCTAACCTTTAGGACCTCTATAAATAGAGGTGAGGTCCTCATAATTTGGTAACGAGAAAACGTATATGCCGTAAGACTGCTCGTTCTCACTCACTTTATTTGTGTTAATCTTTCAGCGACTTTTAGATTGTGATCTAGCTGCTATTATCCCGAATGGGTAAGAGCCAGACCGATGACCAAATAACAGGAGATTCTTGTAATGATTTCGCAACGAGATTTACCGCATTACAACAAGTATGTATCTTTTATTTCTCCATTATTTTTCCATCAGCCACATTAAGTCACTATTTGATAGCAGTGACGGAATAAGATAAATGAACAGTTAAAATCATATGAGGTCAAAAACATATTTGAAATTTATCAAAGGAACTGTTCAAAATTTCACAAAAAAAAAATTAAAATAAAAAAACTCACATAACTCTGGACCATGTATTTAGTGGACTCCATCTTCAACGCCATCCCTCTACACACCATCCGAAAACTGCCAAAATTAGTTTTCGTCCACACTTTTATTACATTTTCCACTCAAGTTCCAAACTGATGGATAACAAAAAAATTTTTGCAAAATCAATGTTAAAACCGCGCAATATTTAACATCATGTGTATCTCATTTATGTTTTTCAATCAATCAGAGATTTATTATAGTCAAATTAATTAGAAGTAATACATTTTTTTAAAAAAAAAATTAAGAACTCAATGTAAAAAAAATAATTGTAAAAGCTGTGGATTTGAAGGTGGATTTTGCCGATGTAATGTTCCATTGGTCTCACCAAATTTTTAATTTCTAAAAAAAATAAAATTGTCCCATCAAATTGTCATTTTAGTAAGTTTAAGATAATAGTTAATGCATACTTTTTAACTTTACTCTTAATTAATAATTTTTTTACATGCTTTACTGTGATAGCTTAAATTAAGATAAGATATTTTAATTTATTAAATATAATTTTTTTATAAAAATTAATAAAATTAATAATTATTTTAATATTAATTTGAATAATAAACGATGATTTGGTGGGATGGGGTGAATACCGTATATTAAAGATTGGATTATGGATGTCGACTCCATGGTAAATTAATTATTTCCACAAAGCCATTAATTGCATAAATGATGTCATAATTGTGGCACCACTCACCAGCCATACATTTTAGTTCGTTACAGTTAGTGGCATCAAGTGACCGTTAAAATTAACGGTTATTCAAGACCCCGCCAAAACGAGAAAAGTAAACAAAAGTAAAAAGGAATCCAATATCTAACAATTCTTTTTAAGTATGTTTCTTTTGAAAGACCATAAAAAGTGACTAACTAGCTTTGATAACACTAAAGAAAAAGTTTATGTTATTGTCATATGTGTTTTTAATCCTAAGAATCAATAAAAGGGCATGGGGTACCGATAAAAATTTAACATTATTAGTTTTACATCAAAATTAGAAATCTCAAATTTAAATTCTAATTAATTAAATAATTTTAAAATTAGTCGAAGACAAATAAAAAATAAAAAGGTTTTAAAAACATTGTGCCAACATTTTATTAACATCGTCTTTGGCCAAAAATTATGAAGGACCAATGTCACCAACTCCATAACCATTCACCAAGAAAAGTCCCTAACTTGGCAAGTCATGTAATCGGAGTAAAGCTAAATGCCTGCAAAATGATAACAAGAATGAAACGCTTCTGATAATAAATTATTTTCTTGAATTTTTATTTAAAACATTAAATTGGAGAATACCATAGTTAAATTTTATGATGACTTTGAGTGGGTGCTTTAAATATATATGATAGAGTTTGGGTGCGCCCATTACTCTAATTTGAATAAAGTTCCAATTCAAATAAAATTAACTAATTTAATTTGACTAATATTACCAAATCCTATCTTAAAAAAAGTATGAGTTATACTAGAGATAAGTATATAGTTTTTAAAATCTCTATAAATAGATGGAAAATCTTAGTATTTGGTAACGAGAAAACGTTATGCTGCAAGACTACTCATTTCTATTCACAGTTTTTTATCTTAATTTTTCAGAGGTTTTTAGATTGTGGAATAGTTGCTGTTATCACGCATATGGATAAAAGCCATGCCAGTGACTGAAAATAAACAGGATTCTTGTAGACGCTTCCGCAATGTATTTTCTGCGCTACAAGAGGTAGGTACTATTATTAATGTTACCTTCATAAATTATATGCGTATATTTTATCCTTCATTGGTATCAGAGTCGTCGTTTTTGCGTCCTGGCATGTGGCTAAATAGATCTATAATTTTATGTGTAAAATTATTAGATTTAGGATGTATGAACACAATAAAAATTTATTTTTTGTGTAAATAATATATATGTATATATATTGCGGCTCAAAAATTGTGTACGTATACACTACGATTCGAGGAGACGAACATGAGTGTTCAAAACGCAAAACTAGAAGTCGGGATTTTTTTATTTTTGACCTTACCAAGAGATTCACGGACCCCAAAAACCCCCCACCGGCCGAAGTTTGGAGAACAGAAACCACCGGGAAGGCGGCGTGTGACGTGCACGTGCCACCAGGCATTAGGAGCGTGCACGTGGGCGGTGGCCCACATGCGCGAGGCCGCATGTCAACAGTGATGCGTCACTGCTGACACGTGGCCCAATGACATTAGGCCACGTGGATGGCAACTGCCATGACACGTGGTAGTGACTTGTCATCCCGATGCCACATGTCGACACGTGGCTCAATGGGACGATGCCACGTGTATGGCAAGGGCTGGCCACATGGACAGTAACGTGTCACTGTCCGACACGTGGCCCAGTGAGTCTGCGCCACGAGGCTGGTGATGTGTCACCAATTTACCACGTGTCACCAAGTTACCATATGTTCACCAAGTGGACCATTAGGGTCCTAACACGTGTCATGACGTGACACGTGGACTAATGGTATGCATACACGTGGCAGGTGAAGTGGGAGGCGTGCGTGGTGCGCGTGTTGGCGCGTGGGCGCGCCTTTCTTCCCTCCGTTGGTGCGTGTAGGAGCGTGTGGCGTGCTCCGACCACCGAATAAACTCCAGTTTTTTGCAAATTGATTTTTTAAATTATTTTTGATTTTTTGGTCATTTTTTTAAAATTTTTTGATGACCATAAAATTAAATTTTATTTTTAAAAAATTTCAAAAAAAATTTTGAGGTTCTGTCATTGCTGATTGATTGAAATGTGTTTCAATTATGTGTATTTGTACATGAGTATATAAATTATTTTGTAATATATTATAGAAATGTGTTAAATAAGGACACTAGATCTTCCTTAAATTACGCATAGATTGTTTTGAGAAATGCAAGAGTGCAATCAATAAGTAACATGAGAATGCGAATGAAGATTTGAGCTGATGATATTGATGCAATAGTGCATCATAAAGTACATCTGTGAGAACAAATGCAAGAGTGCATTTGAACTAGTGGTCTGAGTATGGAAATGGAATTTTGGTTTGAGTTGCCAAAAGGGAAGTGCTGAAAAACAACACTAAAAATCTGTGATGGTATTGTGAAATGGACGGAGTATGCATCGTGCATGGCTTCATCAATGGACTTATGAGTTGTAACACCCCCTCCGCCGCCCCCGTTGGAAAGGCGACGGCGGGCGCGTTACCCGACGCTCACTCACTAAAACGAACATACATGCACTAAGCGGAAGCATTCACTAGCAATAATAACAGAAAACTATATATCATAAAATCAAAAATATCCTTATATACAATATCCAAAAGATTACATCTTAAATCCTTTACAAAAATTGATACATATACAAAAACAATTTCAGGAGGAGATAACAAAATAAAGACTCTACTCCTATGTGGCCGACCTGCAGATGTGCACATGAGCAAGCTCCCAAAACCTGTCACCTACACGGGACAAGAACCGGTGCTAAGCGATAATGCTTAGTGGGGAGGAACAAACACAACAGAACACTATACAGGATTATCATGCATTAACATACCGAATTCACTAAATACTAGAGGATAGAAACATATGTATAGATCAAGAATCACTATATGGAATCAGAATTGAAAACAGAGAGCACGAAGCAATTACCATAATCAAGATCACGCAATAATCAAAACACTTCACTAACCAATACCAGACACTTCACACAATAGCCTGAATTTCACTGGTGGAGGATACGGGAACACGGCACGGGAGACGAAAGCCTCAAAAATAGTTTTTATTTCCCGAAGGCAGCGCGGGAGACCGGAGTCTCAAAATATTTTATCACTACACGGAAGATGACCATCTCGGAGGTCGACCGCTTCGCCCAAATGGGGCGGACACGGGCAGCTGCACTCACAAACCCTTCTTAAGCATGCTTAATTATCCACTACCTTGACACTTCAGGCTCGACAACTCGCACTCAACACACACTAACTATACAAGTCTCGAATCAAAACTCCCACATCCAATAATAATTCACTACAATGACACTAGTATAATAAAGTCAACAAGACACAAACTCAATCAGGTACCATACAATAGTGAGAAACCGTGCAAAGTGGGACAAAAGAATCACCTTCAGAAAATAGGGCAGGCAGGAAGGGTCTCTGTCGCGATCGCTACAGGTGTCG
The DNA here is from genome assembly GCA_947683425.1 of Excoecaria cochinchinensis. NCBI lineage: Eukaryota > Viridiplantae > Streptophyta > Magnoliopsida > Malpighiales > Euphorbiaceae > Excoecaria > Excoecaria cochinchinensis. Next base: position 5,754,345 of record CANTUQ010000038.1, read on the forward strand.
CGCTCGCGACAGAGTACGGGGTACCCCATCGTGAGCTCGCGCTCGCGATGAAGCACGCTCGGTAGACTTACACAAAACCGAGCTCTGTTGCGCTCGCGATAGCGTCGCGATAGCGACAGAGACCAGTTCCTTCCTCCTCGCGCGCACGCTCGGCAGCATGCTCGCGCGGAGGATTCGGCCACCGAGCTCTCTGTCGCGGTCGCGACAGAGGGATCCTTAACAACAAGGGACCATTCCGCATTATGTCGCGATCGTGACAGAACCCAGAATTGCACAGAATCTGCACTTCCAGCGCTTATTCCCACTCAACCCTCCAAACACTCATTTAATCATGCACAAACACTTACCTTGATTCTCCCAAGCATACAAAACATGCTCATGATCAAAATACACTTAACTTTACATCAACTTGGACAAGAATTCACAATTAATCATCAAGAACACACACAAAGCACACTTTACCCAACACAAGTATTTAACTCCAATTAACATACCAAGCACTACAATAAATCACATACTTACAAATACATATAACTTAACACTCAAGATCACTACTAACATACAACCACATAGTACATCTGATCCAAGGAAAAATTAGGGAAAACACATCCAAACTTAGAACACAACAACAACAAGGCTCCCAAACCTGAAATTGAAGCTTTAATCTTTCCCTCAAGAACCCGCTTTCTCTTTTCCCTTGCTCTTTCTTCTCTCTTCCGATTCTTGCACAAACCCAACCAATAACACATTCAAGTTAAGCAATGGATTAAACACCCAAAACCAGAAATAATGGAGAAGAAGAAGAACCCAAGGAAATAACCAAAACCCAAGCACTTACCTTCCACAATCAGCCCTTCACTCAAGAAATCCAAGTCTCAAAACTCAAAGAGGGACACAAGGATGGCTAGAGAGCAGAAAAAGAAAGAAGAAAAGGGAGAGTAGAAGTGGACGGGAAGGGGAGGAAAGAGGAAAAATAGCTTCCACGGGAAGCTTGCACTCTTTTCCTACCTTCTCTTCCCTCTTTCATCCTTTTCATTTAATGCCCACCTACCTAAGCCATGTGTCACTCTCCCATTGGTTCTATCATCAAATCTTTGACTTATCCACTCTTGGCACCATACATAAAACACACACAAGCATCTCTTACATAAATATCTCCAAGGCACCAAACTTAACCCACACCAAATAATTTCTAATAAATCACTTACATCCTAACACCATACAATACAAGCACACTTAATAATTCATCTTCTTCACTTAATTAATTAATTCTTAACATATAAGTCCTTTAATATCCAAATTTTTCTCTTACACAAATTACTGAAATACCCCTAATTTACCGACTTACCACGCAGATTCTGACCAGGCCCTTTTTGGGTTGTTACATGAGTTGCGTGATGAATTGATGAAATCGATCAAATAAATAATCCTAATAGCTAAAAAGATATTATGAAATCTAGACTTTTATAATAGTTAACATAAGTGTCAATTTGAGTTGGCGTTTATTTTTATTAAATAGGATTTATGCTTCCTATTGATATTTGACATGAGTGTCTTATTTTTGGGATTATTGAATTTTATTTATTGGTTAAATAAATGTGTTTATTAATTATTCTTGGCATTTAACTTTATAATAAATGTGTGTGACACGAGTCGAACCCCGAGGCGCCCCGAACCGCCGGCTTTTAGGGCTTTCGAGAGAGGTTCATGAAAACTTATAAGGAATTACAAGTGTGTCCATTTTGGGCAACAAGGAGGTTTCTCGGAGTCGCCACCCAATAGAATATTGAGAAAGGCTGTCTAGCCTCAGTGATCCTAAGACAGCGCTGCTATGTCCATTTTGGGTAAGCCAGAGGTATTTTGGAGGCCCCACCCTAATAGAATATTAGGATCGCCCTCTCGCCTCGCACTTGGGCAAGCCATAGGTGTCTTGGAGGCCCCACCCTAATAGAATATTAGGATGGCCTTCTCGCCTCGTGGAGTCTAGGATTATGCAAGTTGAGCCTTTTTTGGGACACAAGAGGTGTCTTGGAGGCCCCAACCCAGTAGAACATTGAAGTGGCCCTCTCGCCTCGTTAACCCCAAAGACCAGAGAAAGTTCAGGACTTTTCATTTATTCATACATTTGTTAAGTTTATAATTGAGTTTTGAATTTAGCATTTCATCCCATTTCTCATTCAATTCAGTGCAATTTAATTACAGCGCAGGTTGTCCATCCAAGAAAAGCGGTAAATGGAGCATAATTAAAATAAAGCATATGAAAATAAATTATAACAAAATTAGGGGCAGAATACAACCCCAATTGTAAATAAAATACAAATCATACATAAAACGTGCTATTTGTTTAAAATGAGAAAATTGGTCCTCGCATGCATGCTTAAAAAAAAAGGTGTTAAAGGTGATGGTTTATTTGGGTACGAAAAAATAGGACAATGGTCCCATTTTATTTGAAAAAAAGTTCCAAGTTAATTAATAGAAATATTTTTTTGATTTTCTTTTTAGCGTGCCTAAAATGAACAATTTTATTACAACATTACATTTGACAAAATAAATAAAGCAACTAATGCAAATAATACAAGTAATAAAAAATAAATGATCAAATTAAACGAGCCTTCTGGATCTTCCCGTGTGCTCACGAAGATGTCCAAGCGAAGAAAATAAGTTGTAAAATAAAAATAAAAAATAAATGAAATAATGTTAGTAATCAAATCAATTAAACCAGTTAAACATATAATGAATAATAGAGTAAAATAAAATAAAAATAAGATGACATCAAGATGACAAATGAATTAAAATGTTAACAATTCAAAATAAAAAAAATGAATTATGAATGACGAAAGAATTAAATGATGTGATTAAAATAAATAAAACATGTTAATGAATTAATACATAAAAGTATGAACATGATAATAATAATAATAACGAAAATAAACTAATAAATGAATAAACAATAAATAAATAACAATGATAAAAAATAATGATGAATAAAAGAAATGATGAAAATAATAATAATAATAATAATAATAATAATAATAATAATAATAATAATAATAATAATAATAATAATAATAATAATAATAATTATGCTAATTAAATGATAATAATAACCGTAATCATATTAATAATGATAATAATAATATATAAACATATTAAATAAAATAAATATACAAACAATAAAATAAATGAATAAATGAAAGCAACAAAAATTTACATGTTAATCAATTAAATATGAACAAAATAATAAAAAAATAAAAGATCAAGCCCAGAATGTTTACCCACAGAATTCGGATTCGATAAGGGAAAAAAGTTGATTGATTTCCTTACTTTATTTTGCAAAATTAGAATTAAAGATTGGAAAAAAATTAGAATTTTATTCCAAAAGAGAAAATTTGATTAAAAATGATGAAAGAAAATAAAAATTTTTAAGAACAAAAAATTATTCTTTTTGTCTAAAGAATGATTTTTATTGATTAAAAATGAAAATGCTCTCACGAACAAACAATTACTATGTTTGTCTCAAGAAAAAAAATTATTTATGAAAAATCTTATTTTTTAGAAAATCAAATGAAAAAATCGGATTACAAGAACAAATAATTATTTTGTTTGCCCCAAAATCCAATTTTCATCGAAAAGGGATTCCAATAAAAAATTTTTGAACAAAGTTTAACTGAAAACAAAAAAACAAGTAAAAAAAAAATTGAAGTTTTTCATCAACAAAATTCCATTTAATGTTTTTAGAAGAAATTTTATTGGAAAAAGGAAGAAAAAGAATTGAACTCTTCAATTTTTATTTTCTTTTTGTGGGGAAAACCTAAAAAACTTAGAGAGAATTTTTTGAAGAAGAAGAAGAGAAAAAAAAAATAGAGAAAAAACCCTAAAGAAACAATCCTCCCTTTTTACTTTCATCATTTTCTATTTAAATGAAAAAAAGATGAAAACCTAACTAATTAATGAAAAAAACTTAATTAAATAAGATATTATTTATTTTGAATTTTAAAAATGGGATAAAAAATCCGATTTGGGTGAAAAAATGGGAAAAAATCAATTTTGTGAGAAAATCGGCGGAATTAGGTGAAATCGGCGGAACAGGGGTGACCGACGCCCGTCGGCAGGCGTGATGGGCGTCGGTCGCACGCGTTAGGGGCGCACGCTCGCCCAGCGCGCGGGCGACGTTCTGCGCGGGGCGCTGCCGTGCCCGACATTCGCGATTTTTTTTTTAATTTTTAAATTTAACTAAAAATACTATAATTTCTAAACTCCATTTTTCAAATCTAATTTTCAAAATATTTTTTATATTTTCACTCTAAAATGCAAATTTGACAAGGAAATAATCAATTTTTACCTTTTTGCCTGTGAGCAGGCATCTTATCATCATTGGGTAACTCCGATTTGGGCTGTCTCAGGACCCTGTGTCTACAGTTGCCCCCAATTTTGGAGAAACTAGTGCACTAGTACCTAGATGAGCCAAAATTCAGAGAAGAAGGAAAGATATGCGTACCTGAGGCAGCCCTTTGCCTTCCACGGGGTGTTCGAGCTGGTGATCCCTCGCTGCCGAGTTGTAGTGTATTTTACCGCAACCCTTTGACAATTCATTCAATCACTTTCATCCTGCTGGCCTCATCTCGGCCCGCACGATTCTTGACTGTCGTGAGAGGCAGTGTTATCCAACTGCAACCCAATTGCAACTTGTTCCATTGCATGTGCTCTGCTAGCCTTGTCTCGGTTTGCACGGCGTCTGAGTAATGCGAGAGGTAGTGTTCTCTAACTGCAACCCGCTTGCGATTTGTTCTATCACCTATATCCTGCTAGCCTCATCTCGGCTTGCACGGGCGTCTGTGAGATGCAGTGTTATCTAACCACAATCCTGTTGCGATTTGTTCAACCGCAGGTGTCCCGCTGGCCTCGTCTCGTCTTGCACGGTGTCTGTGAGATGCAATGTTCTCTAACTACAACCTCTGTTGCAATCTGTTCTATCGCTGGTGTCCTGCTGGCCTCATCTCGGCTTGCACGGTGTTTGTGAGATGCAGTGTTATCTAACCACAATCCCATTGCGATCTGTTCTATCGATGGTGTCCCGCTGGCCTCATCTCAGCTTGCGTAATGTCTGTGAGATGCAGTGTTATCTAACCACAATCCCGTAGCGATCTGTTCTATTGCTGGTGTCCCACTGGCCTCATCTCAGCTTGCGCAGTGTCTATGAGATGCAGTGTTATTTAACCACAATCCCATTGTGATCTGTTCTATCGCTGGTGTCCCGCTGGCCTCATCTCAGCCTGCACGGTGTCTGTGAGATGCAGTGTTATCTAACCACAATCCCATTGCGATCTGTTCTATCGCTGGTGTCCCATTGGCCTTATCTCGGCTTGCACGGTGTCTGTGAGATGCAGTGTTATTTAACCACAATCCCGTTGCGATCTGTTCTACCGCATGTGCTCTTTTGGCCTTGTCTTGGCTTGCGCAGTGTCTGTGAGATATAGTGTTCTCTAACCACAATCCCGTTGCGATCTGTTCTACCGCATGTGCTCTGCTGGCCTCGTCTCGGTTCGCGCAGTGTCTGTGAGATGTATTGTTCTCTAACCACAATCCTGTTGCGATCTGTTCTATAGCATGTGCTATGCTGGCCTCGTCTCGGCTTGCGCAGTGTCTGTGAGATGTAGTGTTCTCTAACCACAATCCTGTTGCGATATGTTCTACCGCATCTGCTCTGCTGGCCTCGTCTCGGCTCACGCAGTATCCTCGCTAACCCCCATCCTATCTGCAAGGCATGTGACTGAATATTCTGTTTTACTGGCCTCTTCCGAGCATGACATGATCTTGCTAACCCCCATCCGATCTGCAAGACGTGTGATTTTCAACTTTCTGACCCCCATCCGGCCTGTAAGGTATGACTTTTGATTTGCTGACCCCCATCCAATTTGCAAGATGTGTGATTTTTAACTTTTTGACCCCCATTCGGCCTGTAAAGTACAACTTCTGATTTGTTGACTCCCATCCGGTCTATAAGATGTGTGATTTTAAGCTTTTCGACCCCCATCCAATCTGCAAGACGTGTCTTTTTATTTACTAACCACCATCCGGTTAGCAAGGTACGACTTTCAATTTGCTGACCCCCATCCGATCTGCAAGGTGCGTGATTGAATGTTCTGTCTTGCTGGCTGCTTTCTGGCTTGCACAACATAATCTTGCTAATCCCCATCCGGTCTGTAAGACATAATTTTTGATCTGCTGATCTCCATCCGATCTACTTATTTTCGACTATCTGAATGATGTAGTGTCTGATTTGCTAACCACCATTCGGTTAAACCCAGTGCCTGACCGTTGACCCTCCTTAGGTCGGCATGATGACTCATTCATCGTTTTCTATGCTGGCGCTTATCCTGAACCTCTTATTTTTTCTACAAAAAAAGGAAAAGCCAACGTGCAGGGTATATAAAAGACATACTTACCTGTGGCAGTACATACCTGTTGGGGTCGATGTCAGATGGGTGTCCCCTGAAAGACAGTTGGTTGTTCCCCTAGAGAAAGATTTATGGAATGTGAACATCTTCCCTTTGATTGCATCAAGTCATTTTCCAGAATTCCAAAGTGCGAATATCATCTTCTTGCAAAGTTCGGATATCATCCTCATAGAGATCCCTTATCGGCTGTGACATGCCAGATACATTTTCCTCTATCCTCTCCAATAGGAGCCTCCTTGTTGAAAAGACCTGCATGCCTCTTGAAAGGGTGAGATACTTTGATGTCGAGCCTCCAGAGAGGCAAATAGATTTGAGCTTGCTCAGAGGAAAATTAGATTGGAGCCCCTAGAGAGGAAAATTAGATTGGAGGTTTTGTTGCTTGCCCGTAGGCGGATAGGTTTTAATGTCTTTAGTGTAAATTTTTGGGATTTTCACATTTTGGATGTATTTGAAGTTTTACAGTATATTGGATTTTCAATGGCTTGAAAATATTTTCTTCTTTTTGTTTTGTTGTTTTGTTTTGTTTGTTTTTGTTGTTTGTTTTTGTTTGTTTTTTTTTGTTTTTGTTTGAAGAGTTATATTCTTTGTACATTTGAATTTGGATTTTGCACACTTTGTGTGATGTGTGTGAGCGTACATCTTATGATAGAGAAACTTACCTAGTTGCTCCCGGCATGGCGTGCATGAGTAGGCTTGCTCTTCTGGGCGTTCCACCTCAGTACATATTCACCTGATTTTATGTCGGATATAGTGGCCGATAATGTTGAGCTGAACCCATCTCTTGGATCACCTTTGCTCATGAGGTCTATTCGAACCTTTCCTTCTGAGTCATGCACACATCAATATATACAAAAGGTTGTGTGTGCGTACGGAATCATATGTGTGAAATATACATACAAAACTATATACAAGAAACACATGCAAAGGATTAATGTACAAAAATTATGTGTATGCAACTATACGTGTAAATGATTGAATGCACATGATATGCTTATGGTGTGCATGCTAAACATATTCAAAGAATTATGCGTTACATGTATGCAAAGATTATGTACACGAAATGTGCGTGAAGAATTGCATATGCAAAATATATACAAAGTTCAAGCATGTGTGAATGCATGTTGGGCATCATGAAAGGCTATGCACATGTAAAGTTATGCAGAGAGATATGTAAAAGATTTTACATGCAAGATGCATGTGAGATGCAAAAATGGATAGACCACATCTTAGGTGGTTAAGGGATTCGTTGAGGGTACTGCTCGGCTGCTCACATTATATGATGCCCCCAAGGATCTAGAAAAGCGCTGTCTTGACTTTAGGGACTCTGACCCATAATCTTTTCAGAGAGAACTGACCCGCATGCATCTTTGCCCCCCGGTCAATGAGCATATTGCCCCAAGGACTCTGAATTAAGTTCTGCATTATGCACTGCCTGCCTAAAGGAAAGTTGTTCGAAGTAATGCTGCCTTATCGCTCTAGGCTTCAAAAGTCATTGTTTTAAAGGTAGTGCGTCCCTTGTGGATTTTCACACTAGCTTTTCTTAGCGAGAAATGAGCCCCTTTGGAGATTTTCACATAACCCCGTGCCTAACTTTTGCCCAAAATGGATCCAACCCACTCCAGCAGCTTTTATTCATCTTTTTTTTTTAGGACAGACTACCTGTTTCCAGGTTTTTACCCTGCCCTTTGGCCTAACTTTTGCTTAGAGAGCTAATTACGATTTTCGTCTCTAACAGCCTTTTTTTTAAGGGCATGACTGCAAGAAAAGTTGAAGCTACTATCAGAGCCCCCTTCTAGAGTAATTGACAATTATTCACTGAGGCATTTTCTCCCTAAGCATCGATTGCATTCATTTGCTTCTCTTGGTGAATGTGTTACTAGATTAGGTAAGGTGGTGGATGAGGATCGGGTTCCTTAGGGCTTCATGAGGCTGCTTTTTACATTACCACCCATTATGCTCGATAGTTTAGAGGGATTAATGATGTAGTGAGGCATCCCTATCTTTCCCAGGTGGACCTTTATCTTCGGCTCTTACCTCCAAACATCATGGCCTCTAGGCGAGCTGTCGGTGAAGACTATTATGCCATCTATCGGGGGTTGTTCTTTCACTCCCACTAATGGAGGTAGGTGCTTAGTCCCACAATCGATACTAGAACTCATCAACTTAGACATCCGGATGGTGAGAGCAGTAGCAGAGTATAGCCATTTAGATTTCATGCATTCAGCAATGAACGATATTTCTCTTTTTATAAATGAACTAGAAAATAATAAACACATGTGCAAAGATTGTGTACATTTCGGTATGATTTCTCTATACATGATCATTATCTAACATCGATTCAAAATGCAAAGCTACATCTAATCTCAGAGTATATCTTAGAAGCATCAAACTCTTGTCTCCAATCAGCCCTCTCGGGTTTTCTTGATTGGATATTTTCTCTCGAGCCTCTAATTTTTGCCCAGGGTGCCTTTTTTTGATTTTCACCTTGACGAGGTGCCCATTTTTAGCAACGCCGCCTTTTTTCGATTTTCGATTCGTGGGGCTTTTATTCTCTTCTTTTAATTTTTAGTCTTTAGCCATGGAACCTCTTGGGTCTGTCGATGTTGACTAATTCTTTGAAGTCATCTTCATCGCTGTCTGTTGCTGCTCTCTTGGATAATAATCTCTGGAAAACAAATGGGCTTTCCTATACTGGTCTGAATTTGCCCCGTCTGGAACATTCGGACTCATTTGCTTGAAGACTGAATCTCTCTCTTCCATTGGATGCTTTCTGACTTCCTTCCCAAATGATCGAGTAGAGTGTTTTCTGATAGATCTGATTGTGGCGGTAATCCCATGACATGTCCTCGTTTGACGTGTTTAATTGCTGCTGCCGTTGTTGCACCCTGTAGGCTTCCAAAATTTGGGCTTCCATGAATGTCCTCAAAGATTTTAGCTCTACTTTGACTGGCCATATTGCTTCTGCCCCCTATATCGAGAAATAAAAGGTGACTCTTATAGAGGTTTCGATAGTGGTTCTCCAGCCTCGAAGTGCAAGAGGCCATTTCTCTACCCAATCCTTATAGTTTCAAACCATCTTAAACCAGATCTCCTTGTTAGCATCCTTTCCTGCCCTATTAGTTTGAGGGTAATACAGGGAGGACTTGTGGTCTTTAATGTCATACCCCTGTAGGAACTCCCTAGCCTTAGCCATAAATTGTCCTTCCGTCCTTGAACCCTGCATGGTGTTGGAGACCATATCGACATATCGGGTTTTTTTTTATTACCCTGTCTGTTGGAGACCATAGGGCGCACCTCTCCTATAATGTTTATTCCCAAACTCGAGCAACCCTTATGCATTGTAAGTCAATAGAATCCTTTTGGTCCTTTTCGAAAGTTAAGAAAAATGACAAAGTACGGGCATGTGTAGATCAATGGGATTTGAACAAAGCTTGCCCCCAAATAGTTTCTCTTTTTTTTTTGCCAGATCTACATATTGATTCTTTTCCTTTATTCTCCCTTTTTTTCATTATGTTTTTTATTGTTATGTTTTTTTTTTATGTTCTTCTTTTTTTTCGGGCAAGCTTTGTTTAAATCTTGATAGCTCATACTTTTTCGCTCTTCTTGACTATTGGGATGATACTGACCAACTAAATCGAGTATTGAACTTCGACAAGAAATTTTGGCTTCATCTTTGCTTATGGATCCCTTCTTTAACCTTCTCTGCCCATTCTAGCCTAAGCCTTTTGGGCTTCTGCTTGGCTGGTCCATGATCAGGATACGTTGGAATGGTGCGCTTGGCGGTTCCGCGATCAACTCTTAGCATGTCTTCATAGCTTCAGGCAATAAATTTTTCATATTTTCTTGAATTTCTCTCAAGTTTTTTTTATCTCTCTTTAGGAGTTACATTAGATGCTATCAAAATTTTCTTTGGGTTTTCCAAAGTTCTGAGATTAAACGGAGTAACATCAACTAAATCAATATCAAATAGGGATGAGTCATGATCATGATTATGCATAATGAAATCATAAGAGATATCACACAAGTAAGCAAAAACGTTCATCTTATTAATGAAATCAGAATGCAATTATTAACAGTTCAAAAATAAAAAGAACATTCTAAATAGCTAATCATTATCTGCTCTTGTCAACACAGATGCTGCAGTTGGTGGTCCATTATCATCCTCAAGAACCAGCCTCCCTTCCCCAATTTAGGCACTTAATCTATCTTATTCTTTCCCTCTAGCTTTTCTGGGTCGGAGATCTAGTTGGAGTCAATCAGATCTTGAATAGCATGTCTCAAGGTCTTGCAATCATCTGTGGTATGCCCGGTGTGTTGGTGGAAGGCACAATACTGATCCCCCTTGTGATCGAGTTGTCCCTGGCTTCTAGCGGGCATAGCCGGCAATGGTTGTAGCATCCCCTCCTTCATTAGCCTCTTAAGGACCTAGGATAAGGATCTGCCTAAATTAGAAAAATGCCTTCGATTCACTTCTGTGGTTGGCGCTTTTCTTGTCCTTCAAGTACCACTGCTATTACATAATAACCCACTCTTAGACTTGCAGGACCAGTAACAGTTTTATTGAGAGGCACTCGGGTAGTTGCAAGCTTGGACTTCATAATTTCTTTTTCAAGATCAGCTATCTCTTTTTTCGTGCCTAAGGACCTAGGGATGTCTATTGACTGTGAAGGCTCTATTCCTTCTGCCTTTCTTACTTATTCTTGTAACTACATCAAAGACCCCTCCAATGTTTCACCTAAGTGCGGACCTAAGCCTGACCTTAAATCATATCCTGCCCTTAATGCCTTACTATTCAGAGCTTGCGTCACTGCTGAAATGTCTTCCTTTTTAGGAATACAGTCGTATTCTAGAGCAGGCTTTTTGCCTCTTCCTTACTCAACTGGCAAAATAAAAGGCACCTTGATTCTGGGTTCGAAAGCAAAAGAAGATATTGCAGTCGTCGTGGTATAGGCCTTCTTGACAATAGCCAGCTCAACTTGGTTAAGAGCTGTCGCCATAAACTGAGCTTGAAGAACTAGTGCCATGGCATCCATTCTTTCCTTAACCAGGGCCAACATCCTTTTTTTAAGCTCTTAGAACCTTTTATCCATCTCCTGGGCAATTAGGGCACGAGTCTCTTCAGTCTGTTGTGAAAGGCCAGCCATTTCTAATACCTTCAGACGCTCTAGTAAGGATGCTAAACCTTTATCAGCCAACTTGAACTTTAATCGCTCTTTAGGCAATTATCAGGATCCCTACATCACCCAAGCAAATGTTCTACAATGGCTGAAAAGCAAGGAGTTAGAATGATGCATGAATAATATATAATGCATGATCGTACTATGCAAGTGGTCCTTGATGGCTGAAAGATACTACAATGATACACGTTAAATATGTAAAAACTATACACAAGTTGATATGTACATGTAAGAATTATATGCAAAGAACAGGATGTACACATAAGGAAATTTTTTTTTTTGCATGAATGACATGAATATGTAATGCATTATCCATAACCACATACAAGCAGATAGATCCTTCCAACCTTATCTCTTCCACACACGAGGTCGTATAGTCTCTATCCTAGGTGGGCTTGGACCATGGGTTAATAGGAAACCCGATGAACGCGCGTGATGAGCGATAGAAAACCGACATCATAACCTCTCCTAACTAATGCATAGATGCATGGGTTATGATCGTTGTGTATTTAGGCAGTCCGAATAAATTGACACGGGCCTATCGGGGCATAAAAGCCTTTGATTAGGTGACCAATCAAATTATCTGGGTTTGTCCAATACATAATGATCCATATAGCAAGCAAGGTATTATGGTTTATACCACCTAGGGGAAGTACCTATTTTCATTACAAGAGTTTTGGCCAAGGTGATGTTACTTTAGGGCTACAAAAGCATGGTCCCTGCCAACGGGTCTAACTCATCACGAGCATAACGACCGATCGGGTCTCCATTTAATATACCATGATGGTACGAGGCTTGGGCTGGTGATTATCCTTAAAACTTTCCTACATTGAGTGAACGTAGTGTCATGCTTCGGGAACGTATCGAGGTTAAAAGTGGGATCAAAGTAACATAGATCTAAGACTCTAATGAGATACAATGCAGTTTCGAAAAAAGGATGAAATTTTTAAATTAAAGTTTCAATTGTAAATTTTAACCAAGGACCTTTCGAAGCAAAGTCTCGAGTATTAGTCTCCAGTGGAGTCGCCACTGTAACACGCTGCGAACCCCGAGGCACCCCGAACCGCCCGCTTTTAGGGCTTTCGAGAGAGGTTTATGAAAACTTGTAAGGAATTACAAGTGCGTCCATTTTGGGCAACAAGGAGGTTTCTTGGAGTCGCCAGCCAATAGAACATTGTGAAAGGTCGTCTAGCCGCAGTGAGCCTAAGATAGCACTGCTATGTCCATTTTGGGCAAATCGAAGGTGTCTTGGAGGCCCCACCATAATAGAACATTAGGATGGCCCTCTCGCCTCGCACTTGGGCAAGCCAGAGGTGTCTTGGAGTCTCCACCCTAATAGAACATTAGGATGGCCCTCTCGCCTTATGGAGCCTAGGACTATGCAAGTTGAGCCTTTTTTGGGACACAAGAGGTGTCTTGGAGGCCCCACCCCAGTAGAACATTGAGGTGGCCCTCTAGCCTTGTTGAACCCAAAGACCAGAGAAGGTTCGGGACTTTCCATTTATTCATACCTTGGTTAAGTTTATAATTGAGTTTCGAATTTAGCATTTTATCCCATTTCTCATTCAATTCAGTGCAATTTAACTAAAGCGCAGGTTGTCCATCCAAGAAAAGCAGTAAATGGAGCATAATTAAAATAAAGCATATGAAAATAAATTACAACAAAACTAGGGGCAGAATACAACCCCCATTGTAAATAAAATACAAATCATATATAAAACGGGCTATTTGTTAAAAATGAGGACATTGGTCCTCGCATGCATGCTTAAAAAAAAAGGTGTTAAAAGTGATGGTTTATTTGGGTACGAAAAACTAGAACATTGGTCCCATTTTATTTGAAAAAAAGTTTCAAGTTAATTAATAGAAATATTTTTGTGATTTTCTTTTTAGCGTGCCTAAAATGAACAATTTTATTACAACATTACATTTGACAAAATAAATAAAGCAACTAATGCAAATAATACAAGTAATAAAAAATAAATGATCAAATTAAACGAGCCTTCTGGATCTTCCCGTGTGCTCACGAAAATGTCCAAGTGAAGAAAATAAGTTGTAAAATAAAAATAAAAAACAAATGAAATAATGTTAGTAATCAAATCAATTAAACCAGTTAAACATATAATGAATAATAAAATAAAATAAAATAAAAATAAGATGACATCAAGATAACAAATGAATTAAAATGTTAACAATTCAAAATAAATGAAAAAAAATGGATTATGAATGACAAAAGAATTAAATGATGTGATTAAAATAAATAAAACATGTTAATGAATTAATACATAAAAGTATGAACATGATAATAATAATAATGAAAATAAACTAATAAATGAATAAACAATAAATAAATAACAATGATAAAAAATAATGATGAATAAAAGAAATGATGAAAATAATAATAATAATAATAATAATAATAATAACTATAATAATTAAATGATAATAATAACCATAATGATATTAATAATGATAATAATAATATATAAACATATTAAATAAAACAAATATACAAACAATAAAATAAATGAATAAATGAAAGCAACAAAAATTTACATGTTAATCAATTAAATATGAATAAAATAATAAAAAAATAAAAGATCAAACTTAGAATGTTTACGCTCAGAGTTCGGATTCGATGAGGAAAAAAAGTTGATTGATTTCCTTGCTTTATTTTGCAAAAGTAGAATTAAAGATTGAAAAAAAAATTGGAATTTTATTTCAAAAGAGAAAATTCGATTAAAAATGATAAAAGAAAATAAAAATTCTCAAGAAAAAAGAATTATTCTCTTTGTCTAAAGAATGATTTTTATTGATTAAAAATGAAAATGTTCTCAAGAACAAACAATTACTATGTTTGTCTCAAGAAAATTTATTTATGAAAAATCTTATTTTTTAGGAAACCAAATGAAAAAATCGGATTACAAGAACAAACAATTATTTTTTTTGCCCCACAATCCAATTTTCATCAAAAAGGGATTCCAATAAAAAATCTTTGAACAAAATTTAATTGAAAACAAAAAAACAAGTAAAAAAAAAAATTGAATTTTTTCAATCAACAAAATTTCATCTAATGTTTTTAAAAGAAATTTTATTGGAAAAAGGAAGAAAAAGAATTGAACTCTTCAATTTTTATTTTCTTTTTGTGGCGAAAACCTAAAAAACATAGAGAGAATTTTTTGAAGAAGAAGAAGAAGAGAAAAAACCATAAAAAAATAATCCCCCTTTTTAGTTTCATCATTTTCTATTTATATGAAAAAAAGATTAAAACCTAACTAATTAATGAAAAAACTTAATTAAATCAGATATTATTTATTTTGAATTTTAAAAATGGAAAAAACCCTTTAAAATGGGATTAAAAATCAGATTTGGGTGAAAAAATGGGAAAAAAAAAATTAGTTTTGGACGAAAATTGGCGGAATTGGGTGAAATTGGCGGAATAGGGGTGATCGACGCCCGTTGACAGGCGCGCTGCCTCAGCCGACATTCGCGATTTTTTTTTTAATTTTTAAATTTAACTAAAAATACTATAATTTCTAAACTCAATTTTTCAAATCTAATTTTCAAAATATTTTTTATTATTTTTTATTTTTTCACTCTAAAATGCAAATTTGACAAGGAAATCATCATTTTTAACCTTTTTGCCTGTGAGCGGGCATCTTATCATCATTGGGTAACTTCGATTTGGGCTGTCTCAGAATCCGGTGTCTACAATGTGTTTATTTTAATTGTTAATTGCCTTATAATATTTTATGAGTAAAATGATTTCATGTTTATTAAGTAAAGGCTTAATAAAAATCGCCTCATAAGTTTAAGAACTTAATAATCCAATAATTCAGATTTATTATGCATGAAATTTTAATGTGTAAGGTTGGACATTTGGACTTAAAGGGTAACTAGATACTATAAGTAGCTTTTTTGAATTTGAGCCTAATAGAAAATTTGACTAGGTTATTATTTTGGATGAATAGTAAATTACATGTGTTACTTTATCTCCCTTAAATATGTGCAATATTGTTCCATTTGAGATCAGAGGATCCTAATGGATACTGCTTCCAAGTCAATTGTCGCCCTCAGTAAAGATATGAAGCTAAATGGTGATAATTGTGAAATCTGGAATACGAAGATCCAGTATGTGCTTGAAGAGCAAGAGGCTCTTGAACCCTCAAGTTCGGTTATGGCTGATCCTGAGGATGGCACTATAAGCCAGCATAAGCTGGACCGAAATGCCTATGTGGCATGGAAAAAGAAGAATTCCATTGCTCGAATCATCTTGCTAAGTGCAAAAGGATGATGACATCACTAAGCCATTCCGCAAGTATCAAAATGCAATGGATCTATGGATCTCTTTGCTGGAAAAGTTCAGAGGTGTGTCTCTGACTTACTTCTGATCATTAATGATCAAATTTGATACATATCAGAAGAAGTTTAATTATTCGATGCGAAAACATCTAAGAGAGATGGAAAAGAATAAGTGAGTTTAGTGAAGTTAGTCATAAGTTGACTGACGAGCAGCAGGTCCAAACTACATGGTTGTTAATTGATTATAAACAAAAATCATAACAAAAAATAAATTCAAAATTGAACGCAGAATACTTACCCTCAAATTTGATTTGATGAATGAAGCCAAATGATCAATTTTCTTGTCTTGATTTATAAAAATAAGATTAGAAAAATCAAAATAAAATAAAAGAAAATTTATATCTCAAGAACAAAGAATTATTTTTTTTGTCTCATGCAAAAATTGTTTAAAAGAAGAAGAAAATTTCCAAGAACAAATAATTGTTCTCTTTATGTCAAGAATTAACTTAGAAAAATACTTATAATATTAGGAGAAATTATTCTTGAAAAAGAAGAAAATATTTTCTTAAAAAAATTCCCCCTAAAAGTCACTAAAAAAATTCTATTTATATCTCTTTTTTTTTAAAAAAAAAATTAATTCTATTAATTTCCCATTAAAAAGCCCAAAAAAAAACAATTAATTTGGCCTAAAAACAGGGGGCATTGGGAAGGCGACAGGGCGAGCGACGGGAATCGGCACGCGCGCCCACGCTAAGTGAGCGATAGCCCGCATGTCACTCGCGCGCGCTGCAATGCCCAGCATGCGGGCCAGCAATGCCCCACACGTCGCCTAACATGCAGGCGAGCGACCCCCGCCCGCGCCCGCAGCTGTGCGAGGCACGTGGGCAAGGGACGCCCGCGAGCTGCCGAGGTGCGCCGGCGGCCAAATTTCTTTTTTAAATAATTTTGACAAAAACACCATCATCCAACCTCCTTATTTATTTTAATATATAATAATTTTTTAAATATATATATATATATATATATATATATATATATATATATATATATTTTTTTTTTTTTTTTAAAACAAAATTGATAAGAAAACTATCACTTCCAACTTTATTTTTTTTTACCTGTGAACAAGCATATAGTTTTATCATTGGGTAATCCTGATCTGAACTGTCTCGGGATCTAGTGTCTACAGTTGCCCCCAATTTTGGAGAGACTAGTGCATGGGTGCCTAGGTGAGCCAAAATTCAGAATAGAGGAAAGAAGTACGTACCTGAGGTAGCGACCTTTCTATCATTATGAGAAAGATATCATCTCTTTAAGTCACCATCTAGATTGTGGAGCAATTGTCATCCTCCTGTGTTGCACCGAGTTTTCTCAAGACTTCCGAAGCGCGGGTACCATCCTCAAATGGCGAGGCACCGAGTTTGCTGTAAACTTACAAAGTGCCGGGGTTGTTCTCCCGAACTGCACCGACTCTGCTCCAGACTTACAAAGTGCGGGTGCCATCCTCAAATGGTGATGCGCCGAGTCCGCTTTGGACTTACAAAATGCAAGGTTGTTCTTTTGAACTGCATCGAGTTTGCTCCAGACTTACAAAGTGCGAGGACCCTCCTCAGATGGTGATGCGCCAAGTCTGCTCCAGACTTACAAAGTGCAAGGACCATCCTTAGATGGTGATGCATCAAGTCCGCTCTGGACTTACAATACGCGAGGTTGTTCTTCTGAACTACATCGAATCTGCTCTAGACATACAAAGTGCGGAGTGCCATCCTCAAATGGTGATGCGCCGAGTCCGCTCTTGACTTACACAATGCGAGGTTGTTCTTCTGAACTGCACCAGGTCTGCTCCAGACTTACAAAGTGCGGGGTGTCATCGTCAAATGGCGATGCGTCGAGTCTGCTCTAGACTTACAAAACACGAGGTTGTTCTTCTGAACTACACCAAGTCTGCTCCAGACTTACAAAGTGCAGAGTGCCATCCTCAAATAGCAATGTGCCGAGTCTGCTCCAGACTTACAAAATGCAGGAAGTGTTCTCCTGAATTGAGTTGACGAAGAGCCATCCGGCGGTGCCTTCTCATCGAAAAGATCTGTATGCCTCCTAAGAGGACTTTGGATGACTTGCCTCTTAAGAGGACTTGAAAATTTAGCTTTTCAGTGACTTTGAAGGATTTGAACCTATGTAGACTTCATCTTGACCTAGTCATCCAGCACTGGTGGGTGCAAATGTTGAGCTGAAGCTGTCCTTGACCAGCTTTTGCGTGTGTGGCCTTCATTTGGACTTTTCCTGCAAAGTTGTGTGCATAGGAATATATACAAGATGTGACGCGCCCGAACCCCGCTCGCGATCCGGATGGCCCTCGGGAGTCCGCTTTTAGGACCCGAGACCGGATGGAGGTTCGTTAAAACTCGTGAAAGCTGGTCGCTTCGCAATGGACAGGAATATATCCAAATCCATTGTTGGCAATCAACTTACGAAAGCGTCTATTGGGTTATCATAAGGCAGGATCACGGAGTCGCCACCCGATAAAACATCGGGAAATAAATCTAACCTTATGAGGCCCAAAACCAGAGAGGGTTCGGGACCTCACTCTTATTCATACCTTTGGTTAATATTATGCGAAAGGGTTTTTAGGATCAATTATTTTCTCTCTTCTCACACAAGCTATGCGATAAATATAAAGCGCATTACAAGCACGTAAAAATAATAAATAAAACGATAAATAAAATATATTTACAGTTATCCAGAAATAAATATAAAATCATAAAAGAAAGATAAAATAATAAGAATACATACATAAACCGGACTATTTATTTAGGTGGAAACATTGGTTCCCAACTACTTGTTTTACAAAAAGTATAAAATTCTTGAATCAATTTAAATCTTTTGGTTTTGGGATGAAAACGTGGACATTGGTCCAGTTTTATTGACAAATTTCATTTTGCAGAAAACATTTGTGTGGTGGTTCTTTTTAATGCGGTTGAAAAATCATTTGTTATTACAGACCACAAGCGAATAAAATAAAACAAAATAATAATTACATATTTCATAATAATAAATAAATCCTAATCTACTCACCTCGACCGTGCTCCTTGGACGAGCCATGTGCCGCTCGTGATTACAATCATGACATAAAATTAATATTGGTTAATAATAAATAAATAGGTAATTGAATGAATAAATAAATAATTGAATAAATAAACAAACAAACAAACAAACAAATAATTGAATAAAGTAAGTTAAGAAAAATAATTAAAGTTAATAATTGATTAAATTAAATTAAGTGATAAATAAATAAATAAGTAAATAATTAAATAAACAATTGAATGAAATAAATTAAAAGAAATGATGGATGTAAACAATTATAATGATCAATGATAATAAAAAATGAGGATGCTAATAATGATGAATAAAATAATGATGAATAATAAATAAACATAAAATAATAATAATAATTATAAATAGACAAAATAATAATAATAATAATAATAATAATAATAATAATATAACAATAATAATAATAAACAAATAAAATGATAATAATAATAATAATAATAATAATAATAATAATAATAATAATAATAATAGTAACAAAATAAATAAACATAAATAAAACAGAATAATGAAAACAATAATAATAATAATAACATCATTATAATAATCAATAATAATCCCAACAATTATATTAACACAACAATAATTATAATCAACCGTAATAAACATAGCAATAATATTAACACAATCCTAATAATAATAATAATGACATTAAAATAATAATAACTAATCACAATAATAAAATAATAATAATAATAATAATAATAATAATAATAATAATAATAATAGTAAAAGACAATAATAGTAATAACAATAATAATAATAATGATAATAATAATAACAATATAACATCAACAAACATAAAATAAATATATAATAATAATAATAGTAATAATATTAAGAAAAACAGAATATTAATAATAATGAATAAATAACAATAATAATAATAATAAATAATACAACCTCAATAATAATAATAATAATCAATAATCACAAAATGCAATGACAAATAATATATGACAATAATGATAAAATAATAATAATAATAATAATAATAATAATAATAATAATAATAATAATAATAATAATAAATAATACAGAATATTAAATAATAATAATGATAATAATGTAAACTAATTAATTAATTAATAATAATAATAATAATACTAACAACATAATAATAATAATAATAATAATAATAATAATAATAATAATAATAATAATAATAATAATAATAAAAATAGAAAATAAATAATAATAATAATAATAATAATAATAAATAAATAAATAAATAAATAAATAATAATATTAATTAATAATATATTAAAATAAATAAATATAAAATAGGCTCACCGGATTTCCCTCGCCGGAGCCTCACCGGAGCAGCCGTTGGAGACATTGCCGACACCGGATGGTAGATCGGAGCGCCGGGATCACGCTGCCGTCGGTCACGCGCCGGAAAGGACCTCCCTGTCGCCGGAAAACGTCTTAGAAGCCGCACGGTTCTTTCCTTTCGATCTCCCTCACGCCGGCGACTGTGGCTGATCGGCGACCACCCCCGTCTTCGTCCGGGTCTCCTCTTCACTCCGGTGGGGCGCGTGCGGCGATCAGCGGCCGTGGCTGGCCGGTGGAGGCAACGCCTCCTCCTCTCCTTTTTTCTTCTTTTTCTTCTTCTCTCCGGCGCTTCTGGTCTCCGTTGGCCCCTGTTCCTCTCTTCTCTCCTTATTTCTTTTCCTTTCTTTCTTTATTTGGCCCTCTCTCTTTTGCTCTCTCTTTCTTTTCTTTTCTTTTCCTTTTCTTTGGTTTTCCTGGGTTCTTTCTTGCTCCCGGTTATTTCTTTCTCTTCTTTTTTTTTTGGTTTCCTTTTCTTTCTTTTGCTCTCCCTTTCTTGATCTGCCGAGCCCCCCCTTCAATTTTACTCATCTCATTCTTTTTATTCCCTCAAATTAGGGTTTACCCAATAATTTCCTCCATCTTTTCTTACTTTTTAATTAATCTAATTTACTTAAATAATTACACACTTTACTAATTAATTTATTTAAATTATCATATATATTCTAATTAATTAAACACTCTACTAATTAAATACTCTATATTTTTATACCTATTTAATTTAATTAATCTACTTAAATTATCACATCTAATTTATTTTTTTTCCATTTTAATTATCCCATAATACTAATTAACTAACTAATTTTAATTTTCATCTTATCTTATAATATTAACTAATAACTAACCTAATCTTAATTTGTAATGCACTTTAATCTAATTTTTAATTTAGCCTACCTATTTTATATATAATATATATTTTTTTGGAGGAATTATCAAGGCCCAAACATTGCCATTGCCATTTTTTTTTAACATTAAACCCGACTCGGGACCCGGTGTCTACAGTTGCCCCCAATTTTTGAGAAACTAGTGTCTAGACACCTAGGTGAGCCAAAATTCAGAGAAGAAAGGCCAAAACTCAGAGAAGGAAAAAAGGAGTTACAGAGATGCATACCTGAGGAGGCGACGTTCTGAAGGCATTTAACCTGTGCGGTGTCTAGCCTTGGTTGTATCGGCATCTAACCCGTGCGGTGTCTAGCCTTAGTATTCGTTGAAGCATCTAACCTGTACGGTGTTTAACCTCAGCTGTTTAGGTATCTAACCTGTGTGGTGTCTAGCCTTGGTATTCGTTGAAGCATCTAACCTGTGCGGTGTATAGTCTCAGCCGTTTAGGCATCTAACCTGTGCGGTGTCTAGCCTTGGTATTCGTTGAAGCATCTAACCTATGCGGTGTCTAGCCTCAGCCGTTTCGGCATCTAACCTGTGCGGTGTCTAGCCTTGGTATTCGTTGAAGCATCTAACCTGTGCGGTGTATAGCCTCAGCCGTTTAGGCATCTAACCTGTGCGGTGTCTAGCCTTGGTATTCGTTGAAGCATCTAACTTGTGCGGTGTCTAGCCTCAGCCGTTTCGGCATCTAACCTGTGCGGTGTCTAGCCTTGGTCGTTTCGGCATCTAACCTGTGCGGTGTCTAGCCTTGGTCGTTTCGGCATCTAACCTGTGCGGTTTCTAGCCTTAGTCGTTTTGGCATCTAACTTGTGCGGTGTCTAGCCTTAGTCATTTTGGCATCTAACCTGTGCGGTGTCTAGCCTTGGTCATTTCGTTGGAGCATCTAACCTGTGCGGTGTCTAGCTCCAGCCGGGTTGGTGTCTAACATGGAGGATTGCCTCTTAAGAGGGCTTGGAGATCTAATTGCCCCCTAAGAGGTCTTGGGCTAATTGCCCCCGGAGAGGACTTGGGTTGAGATTTGCCTCTTAAGAGGACTTTGAAGGATTTGCCTCTTAAGAGGACTTGGAGATTTTGCCTCCTCAGAGGACTTTGGGCTTTTGTCTCCTCGGAGGACTTTGGGATTTTGCCTCCTCAGAGGGCTTAAGGGATTTTGCCTCCTCAGAGGACTTTAAGATCTTGCCTCCTCAGAGGGCTTACAGATTTTTTTTTCTTTTTATGCATCTTCAGAGGACTTTGAGAGGAGTGTCGAGCACCATGTATGCATGGAATGCATGTGAAAAGCTATGCATGCAAATGTTCAAGCATGAGAAATGTATGCAGAGGGATAAGAATCGCCTCTTAAGAGGACTTAGAGAACTGATTGCCCCCGGAGAGGACTTTGGTTGATTTGCCTTGCCTCTTGAGAGGACTTAGGTTGACTTGCCCCCAGAGAGAATTTTGGTTGATTAAGAATCGCCTCTTCAGAGGGCTTGAGAATTGCCTTTTGAGAAGGCTTTGGGAGTTCGCCTCTTGAGAGGGTTTAGAGATTTGCCTCTTGAGAGGGCTTTGGAAGCGTCAGTTTATCGACATGTGAAGTCTTGATTAAGACTGATGTACACCATCTAGTAGGCAAAGGGCATCATGTATGCATGGAAATTATGTGGAAAGCTATGCATGTATGATATGCATATATATTATGAATGTAGAATTCAAGCACAGAATTACCTGTATGAAATATTACACATATGCAAATGTGACATACAACAACTGCAAGGAGTTGTGAAATGAGTACTGTGCGTACTACACATGGACTACGAACATGAAATGCATGCCGAGAATTACACATATGACATATATGGTGCGTACATGGCTTGTATGCATGTAAAAATATTTGCAAATGATCATGAATGAGAAGGATCATGCATGAGAGATATATGCAAGGGGTTATGTATGCAGAATATATGCAAATAACCATGCATGCAAATGATAGTGCATGTGACAAATGTAGAGAGTCATTCATAGGCATAGATGTAAAGAATCATATGCAAAGACAGGTGAAAGGTGTTATATACATGAAGGCCATATAAGGGATTGGGTATGTGCGATGTATGCACATATAACTGTGTGTATGATACATGTGCAGGGAAAATCATATACGTGTGTACTGAATGCATGCGAAAAATGTGCATGTGAGATGCAAACCTAGGGTATGTCCAGAAAATGCATAAAAGTAATTGATTACAAAAATGAAGTTTAGAGAGCCATGAATGCCCAAAGGTGCCTATGAAAAGTGCTCGCTAAAGATTTTATGCCAAAAGACATGTAAAACTATCCATGAGAATGTTTGTAAAAACATTTACAGAAAGTATATGTACAAAGAATTTGTTGGGAGTATGTGCAAAGTATCATTCTCATGGGTAGTGATAAGAGATACCCCAAGATCGTAAAATGAGTGCAGCCTATCAGGTACCTCAAACTCGAGTTTCTATCTGACTTTAAGCGTACTGAATGATCCACATTCTCAACTGATTCAATCTCAGCAAAAAAAATTCGGGAGTCGTTCCCAATGAAGGGCAAGAAGATAAATATGTAGACATCAAGGTTTACTAAACCAACAGGTAAATACATGGCATTACCATGCTGTCTCTGTGTGTGTGTGCAAAAGGCCAAAACAAGATTTTTCATTTTTCAAAAGCAAATTCTAGATGCAATGTCGAGGACAAGACTCAACTCGAATGCATAAATGCACTCATGGCTTCCCGCTTGAAGCTCAAGAAACACCATATGCCTCTTCCTACGTACCAAACCTTATTAGAAGGTCATCTCCGCTAATTAGATAAGGCCGAACCAAGAATCAAGAGGTCTTACTTTGGTTGTAACGTTAGGCTTAGGTAATTGGCTATCAAAGGAGGATCAGGTCACTAGAGAAAAATAGCCGCAGTGTTCATTCGGATGAAGGAACCATTTTCAATCAAATTGCATACTGTCCAGACATTTTTGGATTTGAATTTGGTAATACTTAAACTCATCAAAATCAGCATAAAAATTAAAAAAAAGATAACCACTGAAACTTATCAAGGGGTATTGTTCCAAACTCTACTTCTCTCTTTTATTTTTGTTTTTTTTTTCTTTTTTTTTCGTTTTTTTTTTCGTTGTTTTTTTTTTCCTTTCGGAGATCTACGCCTTTAATTACATGAAGATAATGATCAACCCCCTTTCTGAAGTGCAGCCCATCCTTATCAGCGCGATTTTTGATAGCCTAAAAATTATCGAGAATTGAAATTCTTTTCCCAAAGTGCAGACCCATCCTTATCAGGATGATTTTTGATAGTCTATGGGATCATCAATGATTGAAATTCTCTTCTCGAAGTGCAAGCCCGTTCTTATCAGGATGATTTGATAGCCCAAAAATCGTCAATGATTGAAAATCTTTTCCCGAAGTGTAAATCCATTCTTATCAGGATGATTTTTTGACGACTCAAAGAATTGTCAAAGATTGAAACTCTTTTCCCCGAAGTGTAAACCCATTTTTATCGGGGCGACTTTTACTGGTCCGAAGAAATGTTATAATATACATCCATCCTTACTAGAGCGGCCATTCTTCTAAGGGGAAGCCAAAATCATTTTAGGAGAAGGGAGAAGTTTTAACGCGTGTAACAATAAAACCGGTACACGTTTAGCATACCAAAATAAAGGCTCAAAGGGCTTGCAAGCGATTGTGAAATAAGGGTAGGAAATGGTCATTTAGAGAGCTCTACAAAGAAATGGTGCCTAAATCATTTTCTAGATTCAACCTTATCCAGGGGTCACTTTGACGGGTAATCGGAAAGGTTCTAGTGCTCTTAGTGAGTTTTCATCCAATCCCCTAATTGCAACTAATTTTTCATTTTTATTTTCAAAACGGGCCAAATGTGCTCTGAACTTAGAAATGACATGGTATAGCCAAATATTTTCATGTGATCTAGCTCTTAAAGATCTAACATATCTACCTCTTACTTAATTCAAAGTGGAATGAAACTCCGATTTCTAAGGTTAAGATCAAATCCATTCATAGTTGAGAACTAGCTAGGCAGAGTCAAGCTTTGAATCAGAGGTACCTTAATGAGGTGCAAACATGTCATCATTTTAGGATATAACTTAACACAAAAAAATTTATTCCATAAAAAAATGTATATGCACAAAAATTGTTTAGACAAACAGAAACTTTTTTTTTAAAAAAAAAATATGTGCAAATTATGCGTTAGAAATCATGTACATGGAATGGCGTATGCAATAGTATCGTGTATGCGTGTAAGAATTATATGTGCGAAACATGTGTAAAGACATTTTGTATAAAAATGCGTACATGAAATATGTGCAAAGATGCGTGTGTATGAAACACCTGCAAAAAATCATAAATGAGTAGGAATGTGTAAACAATACACGACAAATGATGTGTATGCATAAACTTGTAGTGTAAATGTAAGCAGTCTATAATGAAGATACAAGTACAGATTATGGCACAACATGAAAATAAATGTTTATGATACATGGTGCATGTACACATGGCATGATTTAGAGATGATAGGAATACATGTGTAATGTAAGATGAAGATGATCTATCATGATAATGTGTATTAATGAGTTGTGAGGGATGGCGAAACTCACATACATAAAAGTGCAAAATATATACAAATAATGTACATGACCATGGGACACAGTATAAGAATGATTATGTACAGCGAGTGGCACGTGTGTGCGATACAAGACATGTGATGAAAGTGATTGCAAGGAATGGACAACGTTTGCAAGGCATATGTACATGGCATGATGCATGATATATGTACAAGGTATATAGTGACTAACTTGTATGTTGCAGCATTCATATGTGCATGGCATAATGCAGGTATGATAATGCATGTTCATGATAGGGCACGCAATGTGCAAGGTGCAGGGTGTCTGTTATGCAGGACATGTATAATGCCCGGCCTAATGATGTATGATAATATGGCACACCACAACATGCAGCTGTATGTGTATGCTTCGTCACACAATATTTATGTACATACGCAACGCGAGCGTACTGATATGTGTATGCTGTGACACATGATGAATGTATTATTTTGATTTGATATTACTTTGGTTTTTTTTTTTTTTTTTTTGGCAAAATATTGTGAAAATTATGCGTTAAAAATGATGTATACAAGATACATGCAACAGTGTCATGCCATATGTGCAGAACATGTGTGCAAACATATCGTGTAGAGATGCATAGATGAAATGTGTGCAAAAACACGTGTGTGAAACATCTACGAAAAATTATGAGTGAGTATGTATGTGTACACAATGCTTGGCAAATGATGTGCATACATAAATTTGCAGTGTACATATAAACAACGTATAATGAAGACACAAGTGCAAATTATGGCATAACATGGGAATGAATGTTTATGATACATGCTACATGTGCACATGCATTAGACGATAATGTGTACTTTAATGAGTTGTGAGGAATGGCAGAATTCACATACATAAAAGTGTAAAATATATACAAATAATACATATAACATAGGGCACACTATAAGAATGATTGTATACAATGAGTGGCATATACGTGCGAAAGAAGACATGGGATGAAATTGGTTGCAAGAAATGAGTGGCACCTACAAAACATGTGTATTTACATGGCACGCAAATGCAAGACATGCGTAGGTATATACAATGACTAACATACACAAAGCATGATTCACATGTGCATGGCATAACTCACGCATGACAATGCACATGCATGATATGGCACACAACGTGAGAAGTGCAAAATGTCACGATACGTATGATATGCATAATGACTAACCTGATGATGTATGCTAATATGTGCGCACTATGACATGCAGCGGTGTGTGTATGACCCAGTACCCAATGCTTATGTACACATGTAATGTGAGCATACTGATATGTACATGATATTACCCATGATGAATGTACATTTGATATCATTTTTTATTTATTTTACTATTATTTATTATTTTATTTTATTTATTTATTAATTTTTTTTTTACCTGGTGGTAGTATATCTATGCATGCAATGATGCATGTCAACACGTACCTTCGATGATGTATGCCGTATATACTGGCTATAGTGCACGATGGGTGTCATGAATGTCATAATGTTAGTGTGAGTTGTGACAAGCGCTACTATGTATGTAAATGCAGGACAAATACATGTTATGTTCATATTCACAAATTATGATACAAGCAATTTATGTACACAATGTGCAGGCCATACTATGTTCATATTACAAGTTATGATTTAAGCAATTTTGTATACAAAGTGCACAAGTTCTATTATTGTATGGAAAGAATTATACATGAGATAAAAATGCATGTGTTTTATTTACTATTATTACTCATAAAAGAATGTACAAGCACAAATACACACGCAAGAGAAAAAAATTCCTCCCAACCCTATTTCTATCACACAGGAGGTCGCGCGGGCTCTTTTCTAGGCGGGCTTGACCCATGGGTTAACGGGGACCCCAATGAGCGTGTACAGCGTGCTGCGAAGCACAAACTCTCATTAATAAAAGCGCATACGGATGAATTTTCGGCTATCGTGTATTTAAACAATCCGAATAAACCTAAACACGCCCATTGGGGTATGAAAACCTTTAATGAGCGAGTATCTAAATTTATCCGAATTTATTCAATATACGAAAACCCACTTCACAAGCAAAGTATTATGGCGCATGACCCCTAGTGGAAGTAGCTATGTCCATTACATGGGCTTAGGTCGCAGGTAATGATACTTTAGGGTTACCCAAGCGTGATCCCTGCCGACAGGTCTAACTCGACCGATCGGGTCACCATTTGATATACCATTTGATGGCACGAGACTTGGGCTGGTGATTATCCCGAGCACTTCCCTACAATGAGTGAAAGTAGGGTCGTGTTTTAGGAACGCACCGGATAAAATGGGGACCAACTAGCCTATCTCTAAGGCTCTAACATGATGCAATATGCAATTTTTTTAAAAAAGATAAAATTTCTTGATCTTAAACCCATTTACATTATATTAACCAAAAGTACTTTCGGAGCAGGGTCTCATGATTGTCCCCAGTGGAGTCGCCACTGTGACGCGCCCGAACCCCGCTCGCGATCCGGATGGCCCTCGGGAGTCCGCTTTTAGGACCCGAGACCGGATGGAGGTTCGTTAAAACTCGTGAAAGCTGGTCGCTTCGCAATGGACAGGAATATATCCAAATCCATTGTTGGCAATCAACTTACGAAAGCGTCTATTGGGTTATCATAAGGCAGGATCACAGAGTCGCCACCTGATAAAACATCGGGAAATAAATCTAACCTTATGAGGCTGTGACGCGCGCCTGAACCAGCAAGGCCCTCTTTCGGGAATCCACTTTAGGATTCGAGGGATTGGTTCGCGTCTTTTCCGATCTTAAGTGTTATGAGATATTTTTCGGCACCTCCTTTCACAATAGAACATTGAAAAGGACCATCCATCGCCATAACACCTTTAGGCACTTTTGAGGTATTTTGGAGTCGCCACCCAATTTACGAGAAATTGGGAAAACTTAACCTCTTATCGGTCTAAACCAGAGATGGTGTTCGGAACTTCACACTTATTTATGTCTTGATTAATTATAAATGAGCTTTTAAATTACAAAATTTTATCCCTCCTCTCACACGACTAATGCATCGAATTTAAAGCGCACGTCAATCACATATGAAATGATAAATAAAAATGAAAATAATGACAAAATTAAATTACAACAAAACTAGGGGCGGAATACAACCCCCATTGTAAATAAAATATAAATCATGCATAAAACGGGGTATTTATTAATGTTGAGGACGTTGGTCCTCTCATGCACAATTAAAGAAAAATCATTTTAAAGTGACAATTTATTTTGGATGGAAAACTAGGACGTTGGTCCCATTTTATTAGAAAAACCAATTTTATTTGTAGAAATATTTTTGGGTGATTTTTGATTAAGCGTGCATAAAATAAATGGTTTAATTAATTATTACATGCCAAATAACTCAGTAAAACAAACAAAAAATAACGAGTACAATAAAAATAATAATAATTCTCCGGTCTCCTCTTCCATTCGCACGGACGCTCAAACAGGGGAACACAAGAATTTGACACAAGGAAAAACAAACACAGGTAAAATTGATGTTAGTGTCCAAACAAAATTCAATTAAACAAAAATAATGAACTAAGTAAAATATGCATATTGAGTGACTAGTAAATTAGATGATACATGAAGCTAAGTTGACATATTAAAATATTACGTTAAATGGTAAAAAAAATAACAATAATAGCAATAATAATAACAATAATATTAAATAAATAGTGATAATGACGACAAAGACGACAAGAATAATAATAATAATAATAATGATAATAATGATAATGTGTAATGATAAATAATGACAATAGTAATATTAATGAAAATAACAATAATAATAGTAATGATGATAATAATAATAATGACGAACGATGAAATGAAACGATGGAAAAAATAATATTAGAAACCTTAGATCTATGTAAGAAAACACAGAAAATAATTAAGAACCAAACAAATGCAAAGGTCCACATGGTTAACAATTAATTAGCAAGGGTTATATTAAAAACGTATATAATGATGATGATAAAAATAAATATTAATTCTTATGATGATAAGAACGATAATAAAAATAATAAACCAATGAAATCAAGTGAATAAATAAAAGGAAAAAACATGCATCACGCGGTAATAACATTTAAGCATACAAAATTATAAAAGGGGGATAATAAAAGAGAAAATCATACAAATCCCGTTTTTAGCATTATATAGATCTATCCATTTTTATGCCAACGACAAAATGAGAAGATGAATATTCATGCTAAAAAGATAGATCTCAAACCAAAAAATACATACATGTATTAATTCAAAAAGATAACAACATAACATAACTTAAGATAAATTAACATGAATAAATTGAAGTAAAAATGAGATGAAAAATAGGTCCAAGAATCTTTACCCTCAGAGTTAAATGATATTGAAGAAAGATAGTCCGATCTAATCTCTTGTCAAGATCCGAAAATTAACTCGAAAATGTGTTCAAGTAAATCTTGAGTTTATGTCTAAAAAACTCAAGAACACCAACAAGAAAAATGATTTGATTTTTTTTTGTTTGATATGTGATCTGAAAATTCAAGTTAAGGAATTGATTTTCCTTTCTCAAAGGTTTCAAGATCAATCAAAATTTTTAGGGATAAAAAACTAGAGTGAAATTTAAGATGAAAACTTGTAGAGTAAAAGAAAAGAATTAAGAGAATTGAAGAAATATTTTTTTGTTTTGGAGAATAATAAAAGATGAAATCCAAGAACCTTGAACCCTTTTGTTTTTTCCAGCAAACTCCACTAACTCCCCTCAAGAAGCTCTTCCCCAAATGACTTAGGAAAAAATCTATTTTAGAGAGAATTTTCTTACTCTTTCAAAACCAATTTTTTTTTCTCTCCCCTCCCAAATGAAATCCCCCTCACGTAAAAGCCTACCATGCTCTGCCCTCTCCAGCTCCCCTCAGATTTCCCCAAGATTTCCTCTCACAAATTTTCCACAAAAAACACTCAAAAATCCAAAATTAAATCCCTAAAGTCAAATTTGGACAATTAACATTTTTATTTATTTTTATTTATTTTTGTCATTTTCTGAATTTTAATTACCACCCTATTTGACCAATATTTATTAAATTTAATAAAATCTGAAAAAAATCGGAAGGAAAAATTATTTTTTTAACCTAAAAAGTGAAAAACATTAATTTCGGCGGAAATGGGCGGTTGCGGCGGGGACTGGGCAGGATCGGCGAGATTTCTCGCCGATCCTGGGCGAGCTGGCGCGCAGCGTGCGCATCTCGCTGCGCGCTGCGCGCAGCTGGGTTTTAGCGACGCGCAACGGCGCGTCGCTCTTTCTCGCGTAGGGGGGCGCTGCGCATCGCCCAGCGCCCAGCGCGCAGGGCGCTTCGCCCAGCGCCCGGCGCCAGTGCGCTGCCGCAAACGCGCCGCCGCGCCCGACATTCGCGATTTTTTTTTTTTTTTTTTTTTCAAATTTAATTTTTTTTCAGAAAATATAATAAAATGAAATACAAAAAATATGAATAAAAATAAAAATACAAAAATAAAAATAAAAATAAAAATAAAAATAAAAATAAGAATGAACACTTTAAAAGAATTTTGAGGAAAATAAAAGAACTTGACAAAGAAATGACCGATCCCTATTTTCTTGCTCATGAATTGGCCTTTATTTTCATCATCGGGTAATCCTAATCTTGGACCGACTCGGGACCTGGTGTCTACAGTTGCCCCCAATTTTGGGGAAACTAGCATATAGGTGCCTAGTTGAGCCAAAATTCAGGAAAGAGGAAAGAAGTGCGTACCTAAGGCGACGACCTTCCTGTTGCTATGAAATGTAAATTATTTTTCCCGAACTGCAAACCTACTCCAGACTCGCGAGATGCGGATGATGATGCGCCGAGTCTGCTCCAGACTTACAAAACGCGAACGTTGCTCTCCTGAGCTGCACCGAGTCTACTCCAGACTTACAAAGTGCGGATGTTGTGATGCGCTGAGTCTGTTCCAGACTTACAAAACGCGAGGGTTGCTCTCCTGAGCTGCACCGAGTCTGCTCTAGACTTACAAAGTGCGGATGATGATGCGCCGAGTCTGCTCCAGACTTACAAAACGCGAGGGTCGCTCTCCTGAGCTGCACCGAGTCTGCTCCAGACTTACAAAGTGCGGATGATGATGCGCCGAGTCTGCTCCAGACTTACAAAACGCGAGGGTTGCTCTCCTGAGCTGCACCGAGTCTGCTCCAGACTTACAAAGTGCGGATGATGATGCGCCGAGTCTGCTCCAGACTTACAAAACGCGAGGGTTGCTCTCCTGAGCTGCACCGAGTCTGCTCCAGACTTACAAAGTGCGGATGATGATGCGCTGAGTCTGCTCCAGACTTACGAAACGCGAGGGTTGCTCTCCTGAGCTGCACCGAGTCTGCTCCAGACTTACAAAGTGCGGATGATGGTGCGTCGAGTCTGCTCCAGACTTACAAAACGCGAAAAGTGCTTTCCAGCATAACTTCGGTTGTCTCCTGAATAAAATGAACTCCGATTAGATCAATGTATCATTGTGATCATTTTTAACTTCTGTGAAGGTTCAATTGTTATGATTTTTACCAATTTTGTGATTTATCATATGATTTCCATGCTTGTCAAAAAAAAGATTTCTTATTTAAAGGGTATCCAAACATGCAAAGTGCAACAAAGGACATCTATATAAATGTTATTTTCGTACATGAATTACATCAAAAATCATAAATCTCCCTGAACATTGATTAAAAGATCATGGTTGGTGTGCGTCACTTGATCCTTTATGGCTCATAGGTGTGTAGGAGGCTCTTGTGGGCTCCTCGGGTCTGTCTTGGTGTTGTCGTGTCTCCTTCACGCACCGCCCTATGCTTTACAATCTCTTGTCTATGGTTTGTAGTCTCTCATCCCTGCGCTGATTCATACGCTGCTCTACAGCCATTAATCTCTCATTCATTCGCTGTTCTACCGCCATAAGCCTCTCACCCATACGCTGCTCCATAGCCATCAGTCTCTCACTCATTCGTTGTTCCACGGCCATCAGTCTTTCGTTAAAGCATTGGGATCTGGCCTCCACTACTGCTATAATCTCCCTCTGCATGGTTTGGATGAGGACCTCCATACCTACCTGGCTTTGCTCCATCCCGGGTCTAGGTGGTGGTGGAGGAGCTGCTGAAGTAAATGCCCCCGGAGATTCTAGACGATCATAGGGGTGATACCTCCTATATGTCTGGGTATCTACCTCCGAAGCATGCATGGAAGGAGGAGGGTGTATCTGACCTTCTGGAGGAACTGGCTGCGATAATGAAGCATGAAAAAGACCACTCAAGTTAATGTCAAAGTCATCCAAATTGATGTCCATATCCGTATAGTCTGGCGACGAGTGAGGCCTTTCTTCTTCTGGATGTGGACGATAATATTCCCCGTCTGTCTGAGGGTGTGAAGGTTCTCCTTCCACTGATTGCGGATGGTAGCACTCCTCATTTGTCCAAGGTTGTAGAGGCTCCTCCGCCCCTGGTTGCGGATGATAATATTCCTCACCTGTCTGGGGTTGTGGAGGCTCTTCTTCCACTGGTTGCGGGCAATAGTACTCCTCATCTGTCTTAGGTTGTGGAGGATCTCCCTCATCCTGAAAATGATCTTCGAACGGTGTGGCAACCGTGAGTGGAGGCAAACGGTACATCCGTCGAGTTTCTGCCATAGTAAGAAGTCTATACTCTCCTGCTTGTCCAGGCAACTTCTCAACCATACCCATACCTTTGGCAAGGGCCCAATCGACATAAATGTCTTTGTCCACAGGCTGGCCAAAAGTGTCGGGGTCGTGCCCTAGTTGTAGTAGCAACCTGGTGACTACCCCGCCAATACATATCTGCGCTGTAGCTCTCCAAGTCTGTCTAACCATGCCGGCTATGATCTCGTGACTAACATTGAGTGGGGTCCCTGTTGCCACAGCCCATAGACTCCAAATCTCTGCTGTGCTGATGGCGCTAGGACTACCAGTTCTGCCCAAGTAGCTGCTGGCTAAAACCCTCTGAACATACCTGTATACCTGCGAGGCCAATAAAGTGCTCTTCGCCGTGTTGCGGTCATAATGGGCCCCTGATGCCGCGATCATTTCCCATTGATGTGCCGAAATAACTCTGCCTGGTACTTGTACCCGATTTCCCGTCGGAAGACCCATGATCTGTGCAAAATCTTGGCGACTCATCATATGCTCCGTATCTTGGACCCGAAAATATATAGCCTCAGGGTCTGTGTTTGATCTTGAAAGCCCCCCATACTTAAGCGTAGCCAGGAACTCCCTAGTAACCCTTGGGTAAGTGAGGAAAGCTGGTGTGAGGAAATCCGTCCAACCCATAGCTGCTAACAGCCTGCTAACTTCTTCCCACATGCCCATCTGCTCTAAGAATGTTTGGGACATAAATTTACTGGACAAGAATCGCGAATCACCTAATGATCTAAACTTCCGCCTTTGGGTAGCATCCATCCACGTTGGGGGTGGGGCACTGGCTGGTCCTCTAGATGGGGCACGTCGTGGAGGCATCCTGCAAAGAGGAAAATTTACACAATTATTAATCCCTATACAATCCTTCTGCATACCCCCTGAATTGTTGAGGTGTGCTTTCAGACAAGTTCCACTGTCTAATGCCTCCTGCAAAATTAAAACCAATATCTAAGGCAAATTATGCGTGTGAACGTGCACATGCTCATGCAAAATGTGCGCGATGAATTCATCCGAGTGGCCTGGGTATCGAGGCTTCGAGTCGTAATGCTTCTTGGCTGAGGGGTTCTGATTCATAAAGCGCGTATTTTTGCCCCCGGTCAGTGGGCACATGGCTTGAATTTTGAATTATATCTTGAGTTAGGCTTCGTCCTGTCTCAAGCAGAGTCATCAGAGTTCATGCTACCTTATCCCTCCTTGCAACAAAAGTCATTATTTTAAAGGTAGTGTGCCCCTTGTGGGTTTTCACACCAGCTTTTCTTTGTGGGGGCATGCGTCCTTTCGAGGATTTTCACATAACCCTATGCCTTATTTTTGCCTAGGATGGACCCAACCCTTCCTAGCGGTTTTTTTTTTTTTTTTTTTTTTTTTTTTTTTTTTTATAAGGACAGACTGCCTATATCCAGGTTTTCACCCTGCCCCTTGGCCTAACTTTTGCTTAGAGAGCCAGTTACGGTTTTCATCTCTAACGGTTTTTTTATTTTTTATTTTTTTTATTTTTTTTAGCTATACCCTTTGCTGGCAAAATCACGGCGGACAATCGCACACATCTAAAAATAATGTATTACTTCTCTAGAAAGGAAGATAACGGCATCACGCAAAATGAGCGTACATTCGCGTACATGTAAATGTCTCCACGTGATTTCATTATACATGACCATTATTTAACATTAGGCTCAAAATACGAAACCGCATCTAATCTCGAGATGGATCCTGAAAGCATCAAACTCCTGTTATCAATCAGCCCTCTCGGGTTTTCATGATTGACCATTTTCTCTCAGCCTTTAACTTTTGCCCAAGGTGCCTTTTTTCGGTTTTCACCTTGACAAGGCGCCCGATTTTAACAAGGCCGCTTTTCTTTCGGTTTTCGACCTGTGGGGCATTTATTCTCTTTATTTTTATTTTTGTCTTTAGCCATGGAACTTCTTTAATCTGTCAACGTTGACTGGTTCCTTGAACTCATTTCCGTCACTGTCCGTCAAGATTGCAGCCCCTCTGGATAATATCTTCTTCAGAACAAAAGGTCCTTCCCAAGTCGGTCTGAATTTACCACGAAAGTCCGGAACCCCCGGCCTCATTTGCTTGAGGACCAAATCTCCTTCTCCTAAGGGGTGCTTTTTGACTTTCTTCCCAAAAGATCGAGCCAATCTCTTCTGGTAAACCTGATTGTGATAATAGGCCCGCATTCTATCCTCATCTAGCAAGTTCAGTTGTAGCAACCGCTGCTGCGTCCATTCTGTTTCTGGCAGCTGGGCCTCTGATATTACTCTCAATGATTTGAGCTCGATTTCTACTGGTAAAACTGCCTCTGTCCCATAGACTAGGGAGAAGGGGGTGGCTCCTGTTGAAGTCCTGATACTGGTCCTGTAGCCCCAGAGTGCGAAAGGTAACTTTTCTGCCCAATCCTTATAAGTCTGTACCATCTTGGCCAATATTCTCTTGACATTCTTATTCGCTGCCTCAACTGCTCCATTAGCCTGCGGTCGGTATGGAGAGGATTTGTGATGTTGGATTCCATACTTTTGGAGCATCCGCTTGGTTTCCGCCAAGAATTGTACCCCGTTATCCGACACGACGTGGTGTGGGAGGCCATATCTGCATATCAAATTTCGCTCGATGAACTTGGCCATATCCCTAGCGTCCACCTTTCTGAAGGATTCAGCTTCGACCCACTTAGAGAAATAATCAATAGCGACAACAATAAACCTGTGCCCGTTAGATGCTGTAGGATGTATCTCCCCTATTATATCTATTCCCCAAGCTGCAAATGGCCATGGAGACGTCAAATTGTGTAATTCTGAAACCGGCACGTGCCTCATGTCTGCGTATTGCTGGCATAACTGGCATTGCTTCACATACTTTGAACAATCAGCGTCTATTGTAATCCAATAAAATCCTTGGCGCATGACTTTCTTTGCCAAGGCCAAACCATTCATGTGGGCTCCGCAAACACCGGCATGAATTTCTTCCATAATCCTTTCAGCTTCTTTCTCTGCTAAACACCTCAATTGAATACCATCCACTTGTCTTTTGTACAGTGCCCCATCCACACTAATGAATTGAGAGGACAACTTTTTAATCATTCTTTGATCCTTCTCAGTGGCCTCTTCCGGGAAAACCGACCTCTCTAAATAATTCTGGATATCGTAATACCAAGGTTTTCCGTCGCCAACCTCAACCTCCATCACCCTTTCAGCTTCAAAGCATGGCCTATCCGAACTAAAGACCAGCACCGGCTTCATGACCACTCCTTCTGGGTTATCCCATATAG
This sequence comes from Excoecaria cochinchinensis, assembly GCA_947683425.1. Classification (NCBI taxonomy): domain Eukaryota; kingdom Viridiplantae; phylum Streptophyta; class Magnoliopsida; order Malpighiales; family Euphorbiaceae; genus Excoecaria; species Excoecaria cochinchinensis. The sequence continues at coordinate 5,791,198 of CANTUQ010000038.1, forward strand.
ATACAAGGGTGGCTAGGGCATCAGCTAATTGATTCTCATCTCGAGGCACATGACTAAAAGTGCAGACTTCAAATTGACTACTTAGTCTCGTCAAACACTCCACATACGGTAGCAACCGTTCTTCCTTGATGGACCATTCACCCCTGACCTGATGGACCACTAAGGATGAGTCTCCAAAAACCTCCGCTACTTTCGCCCCCACGGCTGAGAGTGCTTCTAACCCGAAGATGCAGGCTTCATACTCAGCTTCATTATTGGTGGCTCCATATCTTAACTTTTTAGCTAAGGGGAGTTTTTCACCCTCTGGGGTCACCAAAATTACTCCTACTCCAGCTCCCTTGCTATTCACTGCCCCATCGAAGTACATCTGCCACTTCTGTGCTGTGGTGGCCAATACATCTTCATCAGGAAATTCGTATTCCAATTGATCACCTTCAATCGGGTGGTTGGCTAAGAACTCCGCAACTGCCCGGCCCTTAATGGTCTTTCTGGTGATATACTCCACATCAAACTCCTGCAGCAATAACAACCATCTTCCCATTTTTCCTAGCAGAGAGGGTGCCTCCTGAAGGTATCGGAGAGGATTTTGCTTTGCGACCGCCTGCACCTTGTAAGAATGGAAATAGTGCCTTAGTTTCTTTGAAGCCCAAATTACTGCTAAACAAATCTTTTCCACCTCGACATATTTGGCTTCATAAGGAAGGAATTTCTTGCTGAGGTAGTAAACCGCAAACTCAACCCCGAACTCATCTTCTTGGGCCATCATAGCGCCTACAGAATTTTCTTCTATTGCTAGATAAAGGATTAATGGCCTGGCCGGCTGCGGTGGCCGCAGAACTGGTGGGTGTAAAAGATATTCCTTGATAATATCAAAAGCTTTCTGGCAGTCTTCGTTCCACCTAACTGGCTGATTCTTCCTAAGGAGCTTAAAAATCGGTTCGCATACCGAAGCAAGCTTGGAAATGAACCTGCTAATATATTGCAATTTGCCTAAAAAACTCCGAACTTCTTTTTCCTTCCGAGGCGTTGGCATCTCCCTGATTGCTTTAACCTTATCTGGGTCTACTTCAATTCCCCTTTGACTCACCACATGGCCTAACAGTTTACCCGAGGTCACCCCGAAGATGCATTTCTTAGGGTTAAGACGAAGGTTGTACTTGTCAATCCTTTGAAAGAACTTTTCCAAAGCCTCAAAATGCCCCTCTCGAGTGGCCGACTTGATCATCATGTCATCGACATACACTTCCACTTCTTTGTGGATCAAGTCATCCAGGATCTTGGTGGCCATTCTTTGGTATGTTGCTCCTGCGTTCTTTAGTCCGAATGGCATAACCCGGTAGGCAAATGTGCCCCACTCAGTGATGAAGGCCGTCTTAATCCGATCTGCGATCTTATTGAGGATTTGGTTGTATCCCGCATACCCATCCACGAAACTGTACATCGTGCAAGCTGCAGCACTATCTACCAGCACATCAATGTGGGGTAATGGAAAATCATCCTTCGGACATGCTTTGTTCAAATCTCGGTAGTCCACACATACCCGAACCTTTCCATCCTTTTTAGCTACGGGGACGACGTTAGCCAACCACGTTGGGTACTGAACCTCTATTAGAAACTTTGCTTCAATCTGTTTATGCACCTCTTCTTTTACTTTTTCGGCCCATTCTGGTCTGAGCCTCCTAAGCTTCTGTTTAACTGGCTTACATTCTGGATAGGTTGGAATGGCATGTTCAGCTACCTCTTGATCAATTCCTGGCATATCTTCATAGGTCCAGGCAAAGACTTTTTCATATTTTTTTAAAATTCTCTCAAAATTTTCACTTTCTTCAGGAGTCACATCAGATGCTATCAGGATTTCTTTTGGGTTTTCCAAAGTCCCGAGATTAAATGAGGTGGTATTAGTTGAGTTAATGTCAAATATGAATGATTCATGTTCGTGATCGTGCACAATGAAATCATGAGAAACATCACACAAGTAAGCAAAGTCATTCATCTTATTAAAACACTCGAAATTACAAGCATGATTGTCAAACAATTCAGGAGTAAAAAGTACATCAGAAAAGCTATCATCAGCGTCCTCTGCTGATATCGATGCTGAAGTTGATGGCCCAATGCCTTGGTTGTCCGCAATCTCCAGGTCCTCCAATTCTGGCATTACCACCTTAGCCTCCATTTTTCCTTTGCCTTTCACCCGCATGGCTAGCAGGCTGTCAGTAACGACCTCTTCAGGAACTTCCCGATCCCATACCAAACTTTGATTGAAAATCTCCTCATCCCAAAAACCTTCTACTGACTTGACCATTCCGTCGGACCAGTCAAAAACATCATTAAAAATCTCAAAACCTGGAGTGATCTTGCCACCAATCCACTGTGGCTCAGCCTCCCCACAATAGGCACATGCTGATGCTGCTGGCATGAAACTTTCTAAGATATGCGGGATCTCTACAGGCTTCTTCACAAGCTTATTTTTCTTAGTTTCAGCGGTATAACCCAACCCTCTTCTATCCTTTTGCCCTCTCGTAGTGACAGGTGCCTGGAGCCCTTGCGAGTTTTTGCCTAAACCGGCACCCGGGAGGAAGTTCATCTTTTTCATCATACCGGCGACCTGAGTAGTCCCCTCTAGACCATCCTCTTCATCCACCATGGCCACATGGAACCCACTGAAGGGTTGATTGGAAATCCCGAGGACTGACACTTGATTATTATTGGCTGCTTTGACTGTCACGACCTGGCCTTCATAAGGGATTTTGATCATTTGGTGGAGGGTGGACGGAACCCCTCCTAGTTTGTGAAACCAAGGCCTTCCTAGTAGTACTGCGAAGTTGGCTGGGATAGGCAGGACGACAAATTCAGTTTCTGTCTCAACTGGCCCAGTTTTTACTTGCGCCTTGAAGGTCCCAGCAGCTTGTCTTCTTGAATTGTCATAGGCAGTAATGGTCAAGTCAGATTTACTCAATAGGCTCTCATTCATCCCAAAAGCAGATAATGCCACTAGTGGACATACGTTGATGGAAGATCCGTCGTCCACCATGACGCAAGCCGTATGCTTCCCATTAATCTGGGCTCTGATGTACAGGGGGCGATTGTGATTGCGACCCTCAATCGGTAAGTCAGCATCGGTGTAGACTACATTTTCTCCAGATCCCCCTTTCACCATGTCCAATAACTCGGTGGGTGAAATGGTGGTAGCAACTGTTGATTCACACAAGGCTTCCACTAGCTTTTGTCTGTGACTTGGAGACTGTCTCAGCAGGTCCCACACTGATATCTGAGCCGATGTCTTCTTCAGCTGTCTCATTATCCCATCCTCCTCGAGTTCCTTTTCTGCAGGCGCAGGCACTAGGTCTTGAGGCTTCTCCACCTCTGGAATCACTCTACCACTTCGGGTCACAGCTTGTACCTCTTGCACCTTCTCTTCACCCTCGGAATGCCACGCGTCCTCTAGCTCGTCAACTTTTCCATCCTCGCTTTCGCTGGTCAAGTCCCAATATTCTATCATGCCAACCTGAAGCTTCTCTTCATTAACCTCCTGCTCGGGACGAACAATGGCCACATAATCATTACCATAAAGGTCTCTTAACACATACCCTTCCGGCAGGCTTGAACCTATCATAAAAACAGGTGGGGGAACAGCATTATACCCAGCCGTCTTTTCCTTTTCCCTCTTCTCAGGATCGGAAATCTGTTTACTGTCAATCAAATCTTGAATATGGTGCCTCAGCCTCGTACAATTGTCTGTCAGATGCCCAGTGTGTTGGTGGAATTCACAATATTCATTGTCTCTGTGCCCCGGCTGCCCTTGGGTCCTACATGGCCTAGGTGGCAACGGTTGTAGTTTTCCCAATTTCATTAATCGCTTCAATACCCAGGATAAAGGTCGACCTAAGTTTGAGAAGTGCCGTTGGTTCACCCCTGTGGTTGAAACCTCGGCCGTCCTTATGATTTTATTACCATTGCTAGAACTTGCCAACTTGCTTGCCCCCAGATTACTGTAGCTCTTTCTGGCATAGGCCTCATTGCTTGTCCTCCTCGCCATGTACTCACTCTCTGCTTCTATGGCAATGTCTTTTAAAGACTCCCAATCTCTCAACCCTTTCATTTTCAATCCGTCCCTTAGATATGGGCTGGCATTCCTGACAAACAATCGAATCTGGTCAGGAGTATCTGGTTTACGCTTCATTTCCATAACCCGATTCCTCCATCGAGTGAGGTACTCGTGAAAAGATTCCCCCGGCTTTTGCTGTAGCAGCTCTAAATCTTTCAGCGTGATCTCCATCCTAGTACTGCAATCATACTGCTTTAAGAATTCTTCAGTCAACAAGTCCCAATCTTCTTTGGATCTTCTGTCTAACCCGTGATACCAGCCGATTGCAGGCCCCGTAAGGCTCAAGCAGAAGTACTCAATTTTTTGCTTCCTGGTTAGAGTTGTCCCCTTCATTACTAATGAATACTGCTTGATATGCGCCATGGGATCAGAAGTACCATCAAACTTAGGGATATCGGGCATCTTAAAATTAAGGGGAATTAGATCATCACTATCCAACTCCCGGTCTTCAGGGTTCATTCCTCTTCCCACAGTCAGCATCCTTGTCATAGCTTCGAACCTCTCTTCCATTTTTTTCCACATTGCTTCCTCGACTTTAGGTGCCTTACCCTTCATTGGGACTGGGACCTCCATGTCATCTTCAAAGGAATCATTATCAAGGTCTACAACCCTTTTTGGTTCGGGTGCACCCCTAGGTTCAATCACTGGCGAGCGTAAAATCACCGGAGGATCCTCCTTGCCCAAATCTTGCCTCTCTTGTCCCACCACAGGAGCGACTGGTGGCTGCCCAATAGGTTGGGTCATTATGGGAGCATTTGATGGTTGCCCCGCAGACTGTGTCATCATAGTTGTCAAATTTCCCATCATCGTCAACATTCTAGTTTCAAATTCTTCTAACCTCTTACCCACTTCCTCAGCAACCAATGCACGAGTAGCCTCCAATTCTCTGGGAGTTTCAGCCATACTTGATGTCGCTGAAGATGAAGTCTTACTGCTTTCTGTATCTGACTCTTGAACTGACACCCCTCCAGGTGACCCGAAGATAGGATTCCTGATCAGCCGTCCACTAGGATCTCTAGACCACCCGAATGAATCTATGATGGCTGCATAACTCACTTTGTTAGAATGATGCATGAATGATGTGCATGGTGCATGATCGTGAGCTATGCAACACGTCACAACCACATACAAGCAAGTAGATCCTTCCAACCTTTTAGCTCCCACACACGAAGTCAATTGGTCTCTTCCTAGGTGGGCTTAATCCGTGGGTCAACGGGGGACCCGAGGAATGCGTTAGTGTATAGTAGCACAACGTCTCTCGAAATGCGCACACATATGATTTTCGGCCATTGTGTATTTGGACACTTCAACCAAATTAAGGTGAGGTTTTTGAAGCTTTAAAGCTTTCCATAGAAGACCACTTAATTTGTTTGATTTTGTTTAATACACAATGACCCACGTAGCAAGCACTGTATTAAGGTACATACCACCTAGGGGAAGTATCTATTGCCATTACATGAGCTTTGGTCAAGGTGGTGTTGCTTTAGGGCTACCCAAGCATGGTCCCTGCGCGACGGGTCTATCTCATCACGAGCATAACGACCGATCGGGTCACCATTTGATATACCATTTGATGGCACGAGGCTTGGGCTGGTGATTATCCTTAACACTTCCCCAAATTGAGTGAAAATGAGGTCGTGCTTCAGGAACGCACCGGGGCTAATAGAGGGACCAAACTAGCATAATTCTAAGGCTCTAAAATGGATGCAATGAAATTTAGATGAGAGATGAAATTTTAGTTTTAAAAACCCAATTATACATTTTAACCAAGACATTTTCAGAGCAAAGTCACAAACAGTCCCCAGTGGAGTCGCCACTGTGACGCGCGCCTGAACCAGCAAGGCCCTCTTTCGGGAATCCACTTTAGGATTCGAGGGATTGGTTCGCGTCTTTTCCGATCTTAAGTGTTATGAGATATTTTTCGGCACCTCCTTTCACAATAGAACATTGAAAAGGACCATCCATCGCCATAACACCTTTAGGCACTTTTGAGGTATTTTGGAGTCGCCACCCAATTTACGAGAAATTGGGAAAACTTAACCTCTTATCGGTCTAAACCAGAGATGGTGTTCGGAACTTCACACTTATTTATGTCTTGATTAATTATAAATGAGCTTTTAAATTACAAAATTTTATCCCTCCTCTCACACGACTAATGCATCGAATTTAAAGCGCACGTCAATCACATATGAAATGATAAATAAAAATGAAAATAATGACAAAATTAAATTACAACAAAACTAGGGGCGGAATACAACCCCCATTGTAAATAAAATATAAATCATGCATAAAACGGGGTATTTATTAATGTTGAGGACGTTGGTCCTCTCATGCACAATTAAAGAAAAATCATTTTAAAGTGACAATTTATTTTGGATGGAAAACTAGGACGTTGGTCCCATTTTATTAGAAAAACCAATTTTATTTGTAGAAATATTTTTGGGTGATTTTTGATTAAGCGTGCATAAAATAAATGGTTTAATTAATTATTACATGCCAAATAACTCAGTAAAACAAACAAAAAATAACGAGTACAATAAAAATAATAATAATTCTCCGGTCTCCTCTTCCATTCGCACGGACGCTCAAACAGGGGAACACAAGAATTTGACACAAGGAAAAACAAACACAGGTAAAATTGATGTTAGTGTCCAAACAAAATTCAATTAAACAAAAATAATGAACTAAGTAAAATATGCATATTGAGTGACTAGTAAATTAGATGATACATGAAGCTAAGTTGACATATTAAAATATTACGTTAAATGGTAAAAAAAATAACAATAATAGCAATAATAATAACAATAATATTAAATAAATAGTGATAATGACGACAAAGACGACAAGAATAATAATAATAATAATAATGATAATAATGATAATGTGTAATGATAAATAATGACAATAGTAATATTAATGAAAATAACAATAATAATAGTAATGATGATAATAATAATAATGACGAACGATGAAATGAAACGATGGAAAAAATAATATTAGAAACCTTAGATCTATGTAAGAAAACACAGAAAATAATTAAGAACCAAACAAATGCAAAGGTCCACATGGTTAACAATTAATTAGCAAGGGTTATATTAAAAACGTATATAATGATGATGATAAAAATAAATATTAATTCTTATGATGATAAGAACGATAATAAAAATAATAAACCAATGAAATCAAGTGAATAAATAAAAGGAAAAAACATGCATCACGCGGTAATAACATTTAAGCATACAAAATTATAAAAGGGGGATAATAAAAGAGAAAATCATACAAATCCCGTTTTTAGCATTATATAGATCTATCCATTTTTATGCCAACGACAAAATGAGAAGATGAATATTCATGCTAAAAAGATAGATCTCAAACCAAAAAATACATACATGTATTAATTCAAAAAGATAACAACATAACATAACTTAAGATAAATTAACATGAATAAATTGAAGTAAAAATGAGATGAAAAATAGGTCCAAGAATCTTTACCCTCAGAGTTAAATGATATTGAAGAAAGATAGTCCGATCTAATCTCTTGTCAAGATCCGAAAATTAACTCGAAAATGTGTTCAAGTAAATCTTGAGTTTATGTCTAAAAAACTCAAGAACACCAACAAGAAAAATGATTTGATTTTTTTTTGTTTGATATGTGATCTGAAAATTCAAGTTAAGGAATTGATTTTCCTTTCTCAAAGGTTTCAAGATCAATCAAAATTTTTAGGGATAAAAAACTAGAGTGAAATTTAAGATGAAAACTTGTAGAGTAAAAGAAAAGAATTAAGAGAATTGAAGAAATATTTTTTTGTTTTGGAGAATAATAAAAGATGAAATCCAAGAACCTTGAACCCTTTTGTTTTTTCCAGCAAACTCCACTAACTCCCCTCAAGAAGCTCTTCCCCAAATGACTTAGGAAAAAATCTATTTTAGAGAGAATTTTCTTACTCTTTCAAAACCAATTTTTTTTTCTCTCCCCTCCCAAATGAAATCCCCCTCACGTAAAAGCCTACCATGTTCTGCCCTCTCCAGCTCCCCTCAGATTTCCCCAAGATTTCCTCTCACAAATTTTCCACAAAAAACACTCAAAAATCCAAAATTAAATCCCTAAAGTCAAATTTGGACAATTAACATTTTTATTTATTTTTATTTATTTTTGTCATTTTCTGAATTTTAATTACCACCCTATTTGACCAATATTTATTAAATTTAATAAAATCTGAAAAAAATCGGAAGGAAAAATTATTTTTTTAACCTAAAAAGTGAAAAACATTAATTTCGGCGGAAATGGGCGGTTGCGGCGGGGACTGGGCAGGATCGGCGAGATTTCTCGCCGATCCTGGGCGAGCTGGCGCGCAGCGTGCGCATCTCGCTGCGCGCTGCGCGCAGCTGGGTTTTAGCGACGCGCAACGGCGCGTCGCTCTTTCTCGCGTAGGGGGGCGCTGCGCATCGCCCAGCGCCCAGCGCGCAGGGCGCTTCGCCCAGCGCCCGGCGCCAGTGCGCTGCCGCAAACGCGCCGCCGCGCCCGACATTCGCGATTTTTTTTTTTTTTTTTTTTTCAAATTTAATTTTTTTTCAGAAAATATAATAAAATGAAATACAAAAAATATGAATAAAAATAAAAATACAAAAATAAAAATAAAAATAAAAATAAAAATAAAAATAAGAATGAACACTTTAAAAGAATTTTGAGGAAAATAAAAGAACTTGACAAAGAAATGACCGATCCCTATTTTCTTGCTCATGAATTGGCCTTTATTTTCATCATCGGGTAATCCTAATCTTGGACCGACTCGGGACCTGGTGTCTACAGAGGCCCAAAACCAGAGAGGGTTCGGGACCTCACTCTTATTCATACCTTTGGTTAATATTATGCGAAAGGGTTTTTAGGATCAATTATTTTCTCTCTTCTCACACAAGCTATGCGATAAATATAAAGCGCATTACAAGCAAATAAAAATAATAAAATAATAAATAAAACGATAAATAAAATATATTTACAGTTATCCAGAAATAAATATAAAATCATAAAAGAAAGATATAATAATAAGAATACATACATAAACCAGGTTATTTATTTAGGTGGAAACATTGGTTCCCAACTACTTGTTTTACAAAAAGTATAAAATTCTTGAATCAATTTAAATCTTTTGGTTTTGGGATGAAAACGTGGACATTGGTCCAGTTTTATTGACAAATTTCATTTTGCAGAAAACATTTGTGTGGTGGTTCTTTTTAATGCGGTCGAAAAATCATTTGTTATTACAGACCACAAGCGAATAAAATAAAACAAAATAATAATTACATATTTCATAATAATAAATAAATCCTAATCTACTCACCTCGACCGTGCTCCTTGGACGAGCCATGTGCCGCTCGTGATTACAATCATGACATAAAATTAATATTGGTTAATAATAAATAAATAGGTAATTGAATGAATAAATAAATAATTGAATAAATAAACAAACAAACAAACAAATAATTGAATAAAGTAAGTTAAGAAAAATAATTAAAGTTAATAATTGATTAAATTAAATTAAGTGATAAATAAATAAATAAATAAATAAGTAAATAATTAAATAAACAATTGAATGAAATAAATTAAAAGAAATGATGGATGTAAAACATAATGACAATTATAATGATCAATGATAATAAAAAATGAGGACGCTAATAATGATGAATAAAATAATGATGAATAATAAATAAACATAAAATAATAATAATAATTATAAATAGACAAAATAATAATAATAATAATAATAATAATAATAACATGAACCAAATAATAATAATAATATAACAATAATAATAATAAACAAATAAAATGATAATAATATTAATATTAATAACAATAATAATAATAAAACAGAATAATAATAATAATAATAATAATAATAATAATAATAATAATAATAATAATAATAATAATAATAATAGTAACAAAATAAATAAACATAAATAAAATAGAATAATGAAAACAATAATAATAATAATAATAATAATAATAATAATAATAATAATAATAATAATAATAATAATAATAATAATAATAACATCATTATAATAATCAATAATAATCCCAACAATTATATTAACACAACAATAATTATAATCAACCGTAATAAACATAGCAATAATATTAACACAATCCTAATAATAATAATAATGACATTAAAATAATAATAACTAATCACAATAATAAAATAATAATAATAATAACAATAATAATAATAATAATAATAATAATAGTAAAAGACAATAATAGTAATAACAATAATAATAATAATGATAATAATAATAACAATATAACATCAACAAACATAAAATAAATATATAATAATAATAGTAATAATATTAATAAAAACAGAATATTAATAATAATGAATAAATAACAATAATAATAATAATAAATAATACAACCTCAATAATAATAATAATAATCAATAATCACAAAATGCAATGACAAATAATATATGACAATAATGATAAAATAATAATAATAATAATAATAATAATAATAATAATAATAATACAGAATATTAAATAATAATAATGATAATAATGTAAACTAATTAATTAATTAATAATAATAATAATAATTATAATACTAACAACATAATAACAATAATAATAATAATAATAATAAAACAGAAAATAAATAATAATAATAATAATAATAATAATAATAATAAATAAATAAATAAATAATAATATTAATTAATATTAATTAATAATATATTAAAATAAATAAATATAAAATAGGCTCACCGGATTTCCCTCGCCGGAGCCTCACCGGAGCAGCCGTTGGAGACATTGCCGACACCGGATGGTAGATCGGAGCGCCGGGATCACGCTGCCGTCGGTCACGCGCCGGAAAGGACCTCCCTGTCGCCGGAAAACGTCTTGGAAGCCGCACGGTTCTTTCCTTCCGATCTCCCTCACGCCGACGACTGTGGCTGATCGGCGACCACCCCCGGCTTCGTCCGGGTCTCCTCTTCACTCCGGTGGGGCGCGTGCGGCGATCGGCGGCCGTGGCTGGCCGGCGGAGGCAACGCCTCCTCCTCTCCTTTTTTCTTCTTTTTCTTCTTCTCTCCGGCGCTTCTGGTCTCCGTTGGCCCCTGTTCCTCTCTTCTCTCCTTATTTCTTTTCCTTTCTTTCTTTATTTGGCCCTCTCTCTTTTGCTCTCTCTTTCTTTTCTTTTCTTTTCCTTTTCTTTGGTTTTCCTGGGTTCTTTCTTGCTCCCGGTTCTTTCTTTCTCTTCTTTTTTTTTGGTTTCATTTTCTTTCTTTTGCTCTCCCTTTCTTGATCTGCCGAGCCCCCCCTTCAATTTTACTCATCTCATTCTTTTTATTCCCTCAAATTAGGGTTTACCCAATAATTTCCTCCATCTTTTCTTACTTTTTAATTAATCTAATTTACTTAAATAATTACACACTTTACTAATTAATTTATTTAAATTATCATCTATATTCTAATTAATTAAACACTCTACTAATTAAATACTTTATATTTTTATACCTATTTAATTTAATTAATCTACTTAAATTATCACATCTAATTTATTGTTTTTCCATTTTAATTATCCCATAATACTAATTAACTAACTAATTTTAATTTTCATCTTATCTTATAATATTAACTAATAACTAACCTAATCTTAATTTGTAATGCACTTTAATCTAATTTTTAATTTAGCCTACCTATTTCATATATAATATATATTTTTTTGGAGGAATTATCAAGGCCCAAACATTGCCATTGCCATTTTTTTTTTAACATTAAACCCGACTCGGGACCCGGTGTCTACACAAGAGATTATGCATGCATGTGTAAAAGGTCATATGCCGATGTTTGCTAAAGAATTTCATGCAAAAATGGATAGACCATGTCTTGGGTGGTTAAGGGTCCGTTAAGGATATGGCTTGGCTGCTTGATCATGCCTCCACGAATCTAGAAGAGTGTTGTCTTGGCTTTAGAACTCTGACCTATAATCTTTTCAGAGAAAACCCGTCCGGTGTGTATCTTTTGCCCCCCTGTCAATGATCATATGCCTTTTCCTATGCACTGTATAGCATTTTGCCTCCAGGATTCTGATTCATGTCCTGAATTATGCATTATCTGCCTGAAGGGAGATCATCTGAAGTAATGCCACCTTATCGCTCTAGGTATCGGAAGTCATTGTTTTAAAGGTAGCGCGTCCCTTGTGGATTTTTACACTAGTTTTTTTTTGCAGGAAATGCGTCCCTTTGGGGATTTTCACATAACCCTGTGCTTTATTTTTTCTTGGAATTGATCCAACTCAATCCAGTGGCTCTTATTCACTTTATCTTTTATAGGGAAAACTGCCTATTTTCAGGTTTTCACCCTGTATTTTGGCCTTACTTTTGCTTAGAGATCCAATTACAATTTTCATCTCTAACAGCCTTTTTTTAAGAGATTAAAATAGCTTGAAGCCGATAACGGGGCGGCTCTGCTGAAGCATCAGGATGATGATAGCAATGGAGGCCATCATAGTAAATTGCACATATGCAAAGAAAAAACAATGCACTACTTTTTATGCTGGAACTTAAATCATGTTGAGTATGCAAGATAAAGTGCTCTGCTTATATTAATATATTATTGTATAAATGCATATGTTCCAGTCTGATTTCATCACACATGATCATTATTTGACATTAATCTCAAATATACAAGACCTTATTGTAGATACCGGGTCCTGAGGCAGCCCAGACCCAGGTTACCCAATGATGAAAATGATGCTTGTTCACGAGTAAAATGGTTAAAAGTTATGATTTCCTTGTCAAAACTTTTTTTAAAAAAGTATTATTATTTTTTTGGGTTTTTTTTCGGGTTTTCGGCGACCTGTCGCCGCGCGAGGTGGCTCCTGCTGGTAGCATGCACCTGTGGGTGGTACCCACTAGCCACGGCACCTGTACGTAGCGTGCAGTCCCCTGCGTGGAGGTGCATGTCGCGCAAGCGGCATACGGCCCCCTGTGCAAGGCCGCATGTCGTGCACACGACACGCAGCTCCCGCACAGGGGGCGCATGTTGTGCAGGCGACATGCGGCCTCCCGCGTAGGGGGTGCATGTCGCGCAGGCGACATGCGGCCTCCCATGCAGAGGCGTATGTCGTGTGTTGCCATATTCGCCAGCACACCATTTTTCCAATTTTTTTGGGTTTTTTGGTTTGAAATTCAACTCTCTTTCCGATTTTAAAGGGGATAAAATCTGATTTTAAAGGGTAATTAAGGGTTTTTAACCGAAAAAGTCTTTTGAGAAACCTAATTTCTCAGGAGGATATAAAAAGAAAAGTTAGAAGAGGAAAAGAAAGGAGGGTTTTTTAAACGGCAGAAATAAGAATTTCGAGAAAGAGAAAGAGTTGGAGAGCAGTAAAGTTTTCTGAGCCAAGGAAATTAATTTCTTGCGCTTAAGACTTCATTGTTTTCATTGGATTTTCTTCGACAGTAAAGATTTTTGAACTTTAATTTTAGTGGGGAAACTTGGTTTTGAAGCTTTTCTCATTCTGATTTCAATTTTCTTTCAAGCAATCTACAGGGAAATCGGCTTTTCTTCATTTTGCAATCAAAAGTCATACCTCTGAGGGTAAATACATGGGCTAAATCAGTTCTCTCTTTTTATCCATTCATTATCGTCCAACTGTGTCTTCTCCATTGTTGATTTTTATTAATCTGTTCATTATTACTCTGTTAGTTGTTGTTTATTTGTTAATTTATTTGTTGTCATCTATTGTTAATTTGATAGTCGTGGTTCCTAATCAATTTAGTTATTTGTTGTTTATCATTAATATTTGTTTTTAATCTGTTTACATTTTATTATTTATTTATTGTTGTTTATCATTAACCTTGTCATTTTACATACTGTAAATTTACTATTAAGTTATGTGTTGTTATTTGTTATAATCAACTTGAATTTGGTTTAATTTAACTAATTTATTTACATAATGCATGCAACCTAATTTAGATCTATAAAATATTCAATAATGATTTTATCTTCCACTTGATTTTATTTTGTTCCTTTTGTGTATTATTAAGTTATTTATTATTCATTTGTTACAATTAATCTGGGTGTCGCTATTGTATATTACTAATATATTTGTTGTGTAATCACTAAGCCATTTGTTCATTGTAATTAACATATATGTTACCACTGTTTATTATTTACTTAATATTGATTCATTTTTTACTTGTTTTTTTGTGTGTTGTTATTAATACATATTCGTTATTATTTATTATCAATTGGTATATTGCTTGTCCGATGTAATTAACCCTAGTTTAGTTTAATCTGATTAATATATTGGCATGATGAATAAAATTATGTAGATTTAACATTGATTTTGATTTTATTGGATTTTACTCTGGTGCTAATTAATCTCTTTAATTTCCGATTTCTTATCCAATTTATTTTCTTGTTGTATTGGATCTCTTTATTAAATGGCTTAGTATGACATATTTTGTATACTTGCTTTTATTTAATTGTTGGTTTATATTTTATTCATTTTGATTTAATTTACTAACATTTTATTTTATTTTTTTATTTCATAAAAATTATTTATTTCAACTTTGGGTCATATTCCCGAGCTAGCTGAAGATCAAGGGATAAAAGACCTTCAGAATTTCGGTTTGCATTTTTAATTGTTGGATTTTCTTTATTATATCATTTTATGTTGTGTGTAAAATGTATCTTAAACCCGTTTACATTATAGAAGTTCACTCTTTTTTTTTACAATATTTAATTGGGGTTTTTTCCTAATAAAATGGACCAACGTCCTATTTTAACTAATAAAATGCCACTTTTAAAAGGAGAATTAATTTTCATAAAATGGGATCATTCATCCCGATTTTTTTTCAATAAATGCCCAAAAATAATTCTCCAATTTTTTGAAGTTAATAAAAGGAACCAATGTTCCCAACATCCAATAAATCTTCTGATTTATGTATGGTGCATTTTATTTTATTTATTCTTTCTATGTATTTATTTATTTATTCATGTTGGGCCCTTGTAATTAATTTTGGGGCAAGCTTTATTTCATTTATTTATTTATGCCTTTTTATTTTGGAGGATTGTTCTGTCCCATATTTTACGCTTGTAATTTATTGTTTTCTTTATCGCTTTATTTACTGCTTTCCAATATGATTGAAATGCATTTTAAATTCATTGCATGATCGCGTGAGATGAGAGATTAAATTTTGATTTCTTAAAAAATCATTTATAAACTTAACTTAAGGCATTAATAAGAGTGAAATTTCGAACACTTTCTCTGGTTTAAGACCGCCAAGGTTCGATGACCTTTCCCAATTTCTTGTAAATTAGGTGGCAACTCTAAAATACCTCAAAGGTGCCTAAAGGTTTCATGGGATTAGATGAACCTCCCAATGTTCTATTGGATAGGGGATTCCAAAATGTCTCGTGTTACCCAAAATCTAGACGCTTCTCGGACCCTTAAAGCGGGCCGAGGATCCGGGCCGCACGCATCATAGTGGCGACTCCGCTGGGGATGATCAAAACTTTGCTTAGAAAGTGAATTAAGTTAAAATTATAAGTGAGGTTGTTAAGAATCAAAAATTCCATTTCTATTCAAAATTTGCATTGCATCCATTAGAGCCTTAGAACTATGGTAGTTGGTCCCTTATTTTACCCCTGTGCATTACTAAAACACTACCCTACTTTCACTCATTATAGGGAAGTGCTAGGGATAATCACTAGCCCAATCTTTGTACCATCAAATGGTATATCAAATGGAGACCCGATTGGTCGCTATGCTCGTGATGAGCTAGACCCATTGGCAGTGACCATGCTTGGGTAGACCTAAAGTAACACCACCTTGACCAAAGCTCATGTAATGGCAATAGAAACTTCCACTAGGTAATATGCTTCTTAATATGATGCTTGTTACGCGGGCCCTTATATATCGAGCCAATTCAAACATATTAATTGGACACTCATTAAAGGCTCTCATGCCCCGGTGGGCCCATTTTTAGTCTGTTTGAAGGGTCCAAATATATAATGGCCAAAACCCATACGCATGTGCTTTTAAATTAAGAGTGTTATACTGCTGGTTTCTTGCCACGCACCATACGTGCCCATTGGGTTCCCCATTAACCCATGGGTCAAGCCCACCTAGCAAAGAGACTGTACTACTTCTTGTGTGGGAGTAATAAGGTTGGAAGGATCTATTTTCTTGCATGGTTGTTTATGCTGCATTAATACGACCATGCATTTTTAATGTCATTCATGCATCATGCTAACAATCTAAATCTGTCAGCCATTATAGGTACGAATCAGTGGTCTAGGGGTCCAAATGGCTGACTGGTAAGGAGAAACCTGTTCTTCGAGTCAGTAGAGAGAGTCACGTATTGGGGTTCAGAGTCTCTTTCAGATAGCACCAAATCCTTGCCTTCAGAATCATCACTGGATATGGCCACCCTAGAGTTGAACGCTACTCGGGCTATAGTCATCGAAGAGATGGACTGAAGGGTCCAAGAAATGGAGCATAGATTTGAGGAGTTCGAAAGTAGAATGATGGTAATGATGGGCAACTTAACTGTTGCTCTAGTATCTCTAGTGGGCTAGCAACCTGCCGCCCCTGCTGGAGGACAGGCCGAGCAGATTCAGATCAGGGAGGCACCCCCAGCAGCAGTTATAGAGCCACCTCCTGCTGTTAAGCATAGACCTCTTGCAAATGTTGAGCCTAAAAGAATTAGGGAGCATAGGCCTGAAGAGGATTCGATAGAGGATGCGCATGACGAATCCATGTCAGTAAGAGCTAGACCTCCTAAAGAGGACGCTGACTTGAAAAAGATAGAAGAAAGAGTCGAGGCGATGGCCCATTTATTATCTGCTAGAAAGGGGATAAGCCCCGAAGATAAGGATTTGGATGATAAGGAGATGCTTCCTTAGAGGTTTAAAATACCCGGCTTGCCCAAGTTTGATGGTACTTCAGATCCATCTGCTCACATCAAGCAGTATATGCTTGTGATGAAAGGGACTATGCTTACCAAGAGATAAAAGGTGGAATATTTCTTCCTCAGCTTGACTGGGCCTGCTGTAGACTGGTACCACAGTTTAGATAGAAGGGCAAGAGAAGATTGGGACTCGTTAACTGAAGAGTTCCTTAAACAATATGATTGTAGCACCCAGATGGAGGTTACCTTGAAAGATTTGGAGCTATTTCAATAGAGGCCTAATGAGTCTTTCCATGAATATCTTACTTGGTGGAGAAACCGGGTGATGGAGATGAGGAGGAAGCCAGATACCCCAGATCAGATTCAGTTATTCATCCAAAATGCGAGTCCATACCTAAAAGAGGGGTTAAAGATGAAGGGGCTCCGAGATTGGGAATCTTTAAAAGATATAGCTATCGAAGCAGAAGGGGAGTATTTAACGAAGAAGGCAAGCCAAGATAGCTTTGTTAGGAAAAATTTTGGGAATCAATCAGGGAATAGATCAGTTAGTGCTGGAAGTAGTAGCAGTAATAAGAGTGGCAGTGGCAGAACAGCTGAGGTCTCAGCCACAGAATCTAACCAGGGCCAAAGTTATTACTTAAATTTAGGCTGACCCCTATCTTTGGTTTTGGAGAGGTTAATGAAAGAAGGGCAGCTAAGACCTTTAGAGCCAAGGCCAGCTAGAAACCAAGGTCAGCTAGGGCACATGAGTGATCAATTTTGTGCTTATCATCAACACACAGGGCATCTGACCGACTTCTATAGAACTTTGAGAAATAAAATCCACGATCTCATTGACAATAAGCAAATCACGGATCCAGAGAAAAGGGAGAAGAAAAAGAAGCCTGGTAACCATGCGGTCCACCCACCAGTGTACATGATAGGGTCTAGCTTGCCCGAATGGTATGTGTTGCAAGATCTATACGGTAATGAGTATGTCGCTATCACCCGTGAAACGAGTGAAGAAGGGATTCCTGTGGCGGCAACAGACTATTGGTCCACTAGTGAAAGTGGAGATGAAAGTGAAGATTTTGAAGAACTGGCGAATCCTTGGGATTTAGAGGATGAGGAAAAGAAAAAGGTTGGTGTTGTGACCCGAAGTGGCAGGGTAGTTCCAGAAGTAGAGAGACCTCAAGATCCGGCACCTATACTCATAGGAAAGGAGCTCGAGGAGGATGGGTTAATGAAACAGTTGAAGAAAACAACAGCTCAGATATCCATTTTGATTTGCTGAGGCAATCCCCATCACATAGGCAGAAGTTAGTAGAAGCCTTATGTGAGTCCACTGTTGCCACCACTATCTCACCATCTGAGTTACTGGACTTAGTTAAAGGGAGCTCGGGAGAAAGTTTGGTTTATTCTGATGTTGATTTACCACCTGAGGGCCGCAAACACAATTGCCCATTATACATCAAAGCACAGATCAATAGCAAGCATATTGCCTGTGTGATGGTTGATGACGGCTCTTTTATAAATGTATGCCCTTTAGTTGTGCTTTCGGCTTTTGTTTTGGATGAAAACATGCTGAGTGGGTCTAACCTAACTATTACAGCTTATGATAACTCCTGAAGATAGGCCTCGAGGACTTTTAAGGCGATAGTCAAAACTGGGCCCATTGAAACAGAAGCAGAATTTGTAGTCTTATCGATCCTTGATAATTTTTCAGCTTTACTTGGAAGACCTTGGTTTCATAAGCTGGGGGGGAGTGCCATCTACCTGCATCAGATGATTAAAATACCGCATGAGGGCAAAGTAATAACTATCAAGGCTGCTAGGAAAAATTAGGTTTCTGCGCTAGAAATCTCCAAACAGCCTTTCAGTGGTTTCCATGTGTCGATAATCGATGAAGAAGGAAGTTTAGAGGGTAGCTACCAGGCAATAAACATGATGAAGCAAATGTACTTTCTTCCCAGAGCCAGTCTGGGTAGGAATTCACAAAGGCCACAGTCACCTATCATAACGAAGGGTCAGAAGGACCGAAGAGGACTAGGCTATAAGGGTGTAAGCAGTAAAGGGAAACAGAAGTTAGCAAACATTCCTCATATTTTGGAAAGCTTTGTGCCAGCAGCACCCCTTTGTGCTTATTATAGAGAGACTGAACCTCAGTTTATCAATAATTAGATTGTCCCAGGCTTCGAAGTTTTTAATAATGTATTTGACTGGATTGATGGGACCATCAAGTCAGTTGAAGATTTTTGGGATGAAGAGATTATGACCCAGAGCAACATTGAAGACAAAAATGCATCGGAAGAGGTTTATACTGACAAGTTGCTTGCCGCCAGGGTGAAGGGGAAGGAAAAAATAGGGGTTGAAGCACCGATGCAAAACCTAAAGATCCAAGACCTAGAAGCTCCACCAGAAGTAGTCGAAAAGCCACCCCCAAGTCAAGACAATAGTGACCTGTCGGCTACAACATCTACATCGACAGATGAAGAAAACCATAGTTATTTAGATGTTCTTTTTGTTCCAGAACTTTTTAATGATGATAATTTGTGCAATTCCAATTTCATTAATGAAATGAACAAATTTGCTTATTTATGCGATGTTTGTAATGATTTCATTTCACATGATCATACACATGATGCATCTATTTTTGACATTGATTCAACTAATACAACTCCATTTAATCTCGGGACTTTGGGAAACCCAAAGCCAATCTTGATTGCGTCTGACATAACACTACAAAAAAGGCAATTTAGCGACTACTATGTTTAGTCGCTAAATTAGCGACTGAATTATGACTATAATAAATTCAAGTCTCAAAAATGTAATTTGCATTAAAATAGCGACGAAAAATTGATTTAGTCGCTATATTTTGCCGCGAACATCTCGCGCCTTTTTTAGAGACTAAATTAGCGATGGGTGAATCAGTCGCTAAATAATAGCGACTAACAATTGGTCGCTATAATAAACTGATGAAGTTGCGACAAAATAGCGACAAAATGTTCTGTCACAATTTGTGACATATAATTAGCATCTAAAATTGTGATGGAATTATATTGTCACTATATCACGCCAAAAATTAATGTATATAGTGACTGAATTTTTCAGTCACTAATTAGTCGCTATTTTTCGAATTGTTATTGATAACTTCAATTTAGTATTTAGTTTTGATAGTATTTTCATAAGATTTATGGATGTTTAGTGGTGTTTATTGTCATGTCATGCTTACTTTAGATTAATTTTGTCAATCCTAGTGAAATTAGATTTTTATGCATTTTAGTTAGTATTTTGATTGAGTTTGAATTGTGTTTGCAGCAGTTTTCTAGGTACCTCACGGTCACAATAACATTGGTTGTGTTCGTGACATTCAAAGGATTAAAAATCAGTAGCTAGGCATACTATGTGTCACGGTGGTAACCAATGTCATTGTCACCGTGACATGTTTCTTCATTGGGCAGAATGTAGGCAAGAAGCACCTCACGGTGGCAACCTATCTGGTTGTCACCGTGACATAAAATGCACCAAGGCAGAATCAATTGAGAAGGTACCTCACGGTGGCAAAGGAATTTGGTTGTCAATGTCACATATGGAAATCCTGGATAGAAGCTTAAGTTGAGCATCTCACGGTGGCAACAAATCTAGTTGCCACCGTGACCCCTATCCTGTGCGCAAGGCAGAATTGCATCCTCGACAACCTCACAGTGACAACCATTTGGTTGCCATCGTGACCCCTCGGGATATTTAAAAGACAAGTTTTCTGTTTGGCTGGGGCGGCGGATTTTTGGACCTATTTTCATGTTAGGGTTTTAGATCTATAATTTTTAGAAGCTTTTCTATTATTCTCAATTTAGTTTTTCAATTTTTGTCTTTAGATTGGAATTACAAATCAAGAGTTTTACATTTGAAACACATAGTTTAATTTCAATACACAGTTTTTACATCCGAATTTTCAGAATTTTTCTCCATCGAAGAATTGAAGAAGGAGATCGAAGAACGTGGGATTCAACCTAGATTTCCTCCTTAATGAATTTCTGGGTTTATTCTTTCCTTTTTCCTTTTGATTTTGTAATGGATTATGAGTAGTCTTTTAGTTGTTTGGGGGATCTTTGAATCCCCTACCCGCGATGTGAATTCTAAACTTCTTTTGAATTTAAATATATGCTTGAATGGTTTATTTCACTGGTTCTTATCGTTAATTCATGGGATTTATGTTCTCAAGTTAATTTTCAGTTTTAATGAATGATTTATTTCATGTATCTTTATTGGTTATAGAGTTGTATTGATTGGATGCTATGATTATTTACATTCAGTTTTTATCATTCTTGCTGTATCTTTTGGACGACTCTGATTGGGAATCTAGAAGTGCAAAATTTTATAATTTAAGACGAGAGTGGTGAGTGAAATAATTAAGTTCTGGGTTGTTTGACTCCGTATTGGGAAAATAAACTGAACTTAGGATTTTAGACTCGTGCATAGGCTAGTTATATGGTTGACTCCGTTTTGGGATGTCATATAATTAGAGTGGCTGGCTCCGGATAGGGAAGCCTGGGTCAAGAGGGTTATCCCGATTTCTTTCATATTTAGTTCTTGGATTAATTTTATTCACATTTGGGTATGGGGTGGATGAGTGAACCCGGGCAATGTTTTTCTATTTTGAGTTCTTTGCTTGTTGATTTCTGCCATTAATTTATTTTTATCCAGATTTTTGCTGTCAATTTAATTCTTTTATTTTGATTTGCCTTTTCGTTGTTTAATTTCTTTATTTTTAATCATTAGATAACTCAATCAATTCAAACAATTGGGAATTCTTTAGCATACATTTGATTTTCATTACTTGTGCACATAATCCCTTGGGTATAAAAATTCGAGGTCATAATTTTACCCCACTATATTACTTGCCGATTTAGTACACTTTCTAAGGTCGCGTCAAGTTTTTGGCGCTGTTGCCGGGGATTGGCGTTGTTTGTGAGTTTTGATTGTATTTGTATGTGTTTTTCTTTTTCTTATTTTATTTTTATTTATTCTTTTCAAGTAGTTGTGATGTATGAGCAGATTAAGACAAGGACAAAATGCACCCTACGACCCTGAAATCGAGAGGACTTTACATTAACGAAGGAGAGCTACTTTTAAAAATAATATGGAAAATAATCCTCGCATTGATGAATTTCCTTCTGAGAACGAACAAGTGCCGAGGGCACAAGAAGAGATTTTGGGTAATTATAGAGAGGAGGTCCCTAGGCAGAGGACGATAAGGGATCATTAGACGATTGTGCTACCTAGGGGAGTGCAGTTTGACCTTAAACCAGCAACCATCAATATGGTATAGAGGAACCAGTTTTCGGGTTCAGAATTGGAAGATCCTGCATAGTACCTGGATATATTTTTAGAGGTTAGCGATACAGTCCAGATTCCAGGGGTGACATTTGATACGGTAAGATTAAAATTATTTCCTTTCACTTTGATCGAAAAAGCGAGGGAATGGCTGCAAATGTTATCGAGCCAGTCAATCAGAGCATGGGATCAGTTGCAAGAAAAGTTTTTGATGAGATTTTTCCCTCCTACAAAGACTGCAAATATTCGCAACAATATTTTGAGTTTTCGCCAAATGAATAAGGAGCCTTTTCATGAGGCTTGGGAAAGGTTTAGGAGGTTATTGAGGAGTTGTCCACATCATGAGATAGCAGTCTACCATTTGATGACTACATTCTATTCTGGGATTACACCACAGACAAGGTCCCTTTTGGATGCATCATCGGGAGGTGCATTTTTAAATAAGTTGCCAGAAGAAGCTTTCCACTTGCTGGATGAGATGGCAGCGAATGATGCTCAATGGGCTGCACCTAGATCAGTTCCAAAAAGGCAAGGAATACATAATGTGGATGAGGTGCCAATGTTGAAGGCACAAATAGAGTCAATGCAGAAGGAAATGAGTGGATTGAAAGTTAGGAATGTTGCTGCTGTTTCTCAAGAAAGTGGGTTGTATGAAAGTGGGCAATATGGTCAAGAGAGTGCAGAAATGGGGGATGTAAATGCTGTGGGAGATTACCGAAGAAATGATCCCTACAGTAACACGTACAATTCGGGTTGGAGGAATCACCCAAACTTCTCTTGGAAGGATGGAAATCAGAATGCATCATCTTCTTAACCACAAGTGAGAGCTCCCTTTAACCAAAACATTCATCACAACCACAACCACAACCAGTCATACCAACCTCAACCATCCACTCATTACCAAACACCGTATCCACCAAATCACAACTAAGGGTAGGGTTCAAATTAATCACAACCTCAATCTTACCACCCACCGGGATATCAACCGAGGCCACCGGTTTAAGAGAAAAAGCCAAACCTTGAAGATATGTTAGCTAGCTTTATGAATAGTCAACAGTAATTTGTGACTAGCCAACAACAGTTCATAGCTAACCAAGAAGCAAGGTGAAAATCTCAAGAACAATGGAACCGGAATCAAGACGCTTCAATGAGAAATTTAGAAACTCAATTGGGACAGCTTGTAAATTCTATGGCTCAAAGGAAACCGGGGACCTTTCCTTCAAATGTGGACCGGAATCCTAAGGAAGAAGCTAAAGCTATCACATTGAGAAGCGGCAAGGAGGTAGTGCAAGGAGAGGACCAAGGTAAAATTTCTTCACCATTAACAAGTAAGGAGGAGCCAACACGAAAGGTAAGTAACTCTAACTCTGGTGTAGAAGTTAATGAAAATGCTCCTGTGCATGACAAGGGTAAGAGTCTAGTGAATCCTAAAGTAGAGGATCTTGATATTAATAGACTGCCATTTCCTTCTGTGGCTAGAAAAGAAAAGAAAAATGAGCTGGCTAGGTTTCTTGAGATGTTTAAGAAATTGCATATTAATTTACCATTTGCTGAAGCCTTAGCTCACATGCCCAATTATGCTAAATTCATGAAAGAATTATGTTCTAATAAAAAGAAATTAGAAGGGCATGGGACTGTGCAGCTCACAGAAAATTGCAGTGCTATAATAATGAACAAGATCCCTGAAAAATTGGAGGATACAGGTAGTTTCACGTTACCCTGTGAAATTGGTGAGAACTTTTATGGGAGTGCTTTGTGTGATTTAGGTGCTAGCATAATTTTAATACCGTATTCTATTTATAGGAAACTTAATCTTGGAGAGCTCAAGGAGACTCCAACTTGTGGATAGGTCGGTAAGGAGACCAAAGGGGATAATCGAGGATTTGCTAGTAAAAGTGGAAAAATTCATTTTTCCAGTGGATTTTGTAGTAATGGAAATGGAAGAAGATCGGAGGGTACCACTTATTGTGGGGAGGCCGTTTTTGAATACAGCAAAGGTATTGATAGATGTACATGGTCAAACGGTCACCCCACGGTTCAATGATGAAGAGTTAGTGGTGGACATGAACAAGGCTCAAAAGTATCCATCGAGTGATATGGAGGAGTCTATTTATTTTATAGATATGGTGGAGGAGTGTGTAGAGGAAGTTCAAGAACAGGTTTTGCGATCTGACCCAGTGAATGTGAGTTTGATACTGTAACACCCCCACCGCCGCCCCTATTGGAAGGGCGCCGGCGGGCGCGCTACCCGACGCTCACTCACAACATACATACAGAGATACATACACTGAGCGGAAGCATTCACTAACAATAATAACAAAGGCAGAACATAAATCTCATATAATCAAAGTATAGAGTTATTTACAATATCCAAAAGATTACATCAAAAACTAAACAAAAAGTTACATGAGCCACTATACAAAAATACTACATACAAAAAGAATTACAGGAGGAGACAAAAATAAATAACTCTACTCCTATGTGGCCAGCCTACAGATGCGCGACTCGAAACTCGAACAGGAACTCAAAACCTTTCCACCTACACGGGAAAAGAACCCGTGCTAAGCGATAACGCTTAGTGGGGAGGAACAAAAACAAAGAGCACTATACAGAAAATTCATGTAAATACATATATTTAAATAAGCATCCACTGTCTAGCATCTCAAAAAAAATATAACAGAAGACAAGGATACACAACACATAAATAACATAACTAAACAATCAACAAACATCATGATACACAATCCACTATACCAACTGAAGTCACTTAAAGAGACATAATACTTAACAAGGCAAAACTCAACACCTCGAAAATAGCCTGAATTTCATTCGCTGTGGATACGGGAACGCTTCGCGACAGGGGATACTACGAACAGTATCAAAAGTGAGAGACCGGAGCCTCAATCACACACTTCACTGAATTTTATCAAAAGTAGGGAAGACCGAAGTCTCAAAACATTTTATCGCTACACGGAAGATGACCATCTCGGAGGTCGACCGCTTCGCCCAAACGGGGTGGACAGAACAGCTGTACTCAGACCCTTTATAAGCATGCTTATCTATCCACTACAATGACACTTCAGGTTCAACTCACCGACTCTAAACAACACTTGGCAAGACCAACCCACAAGTCAAAACACTAATCATAGCAATAACTATTACTCAAAGCATTAGAGCCAGAAATCAAAACTCTTACATGTCACAATCATTAATACAGAATGAGAACGCTCAACATATACTTATACAAGACACAAAACATAACCCAAGCAAGAGTGAGAAACCGTGCAAAATGGAACAAAAGAAACACATTTAGAAAATAGGGCAAGCAGAAAGGGCCTCTGTCACGATTGCGACAGTGTCGCACTCGCGATAGAGCACGGGGCACCCCGTCGCGAGCTCGCACCATGAGGCATGCTCGCGACGACGCATGCATGGCAGACTCACACAACCAAGCTCTGTCTCGCTCGCGACAACGTTGCGGTCGCGACAGAGTCCAGTTCCTTCCTCCTCGCGCGCACGCTCGGTAGCTCGCTCGCGCGGAGGACTCGGCTACCGAGCTCTCTATCACGGTCGTGACAACGTCGCGGTCGCGACAAAGGGCTCTCCAGCCATGAGGGACCAATCCGCATTCTGTTACGATTGCGACAGAACCTAGAATTGCCCAGAATCTGCATTTTCCTGCTCTCTTCACAACACAACTTCCAAAACCACTTATTCTATCATGCACAAACACTTACCTTGGCATTTCCAAGCATACGAAACATGCTCATGATTCATAAACACTTAAATTAAATCAAGAAATCACACTAATCATTAAGAACATACAAAGTACACTTTACCCTAACACAACATTTGCACTACTACAACATGCAAATCACTACCATTGAATCAAGCTCAACAAGTATACCAATTAATCACATGCATGCATTTACCTAAGAATATTAACACTAAAAAATCTCTAACAATATGAAATCACAAAACACATCCGATCCAAAGAGAAGTAGGGATAAACACATTCAACTTAACACCACAAACAAGGCTCCCAAACCTCTTGTAGACCAAAACCCAGCTGATCTTCACTCTTGAACCTTCTCCTTGCCTTTGCTCTTCTTCTTATCACTCGATTCTTGCACAAATCCAACCAAAAACACACTTAATCAAATCCAGAAATTCTTCCAAAACAGAAAACAAATACAAAGAAAAAGAGAAGATGAAGAACCCCAAGACAAACCCAAGCACTTTCCGAAACCCAGCTCAAAACTCAGAATCCAATCTCAAGTCTTGAAGGAATCACACAAGGAAAGAGTTGGGAGCAAAAATTGGAGAAAGAAAAGAGAAGAGGGAACGACAAGAGTGAGGAAAGAGGGAGAGAGGCAGCTTCCACGGGAAGCCAACAAAATCTGCACTCCCTCTCTCTTTCTTTCACTTCCCTTTGTTTTCCCCATTAATGCTCACCTACTACAAGCCATGTGTCACTCTCCAAGACCACCAAATGTCTAAATCTTAGCTAACCCTTCATCAAGGCACCAAACCCACACACACCCAATCATTTCTTACATAAATATCTCCCAGACACCATACTCACCATCCACTAGATTATCACAACCAAAACACCCTACATCCATACACCACATGCACACCATAATTATTCCTTATAAACCACTTACATCCTACTCCCATACACTACAAGCACACTCAATAATTTCCCCTCTTAACATACTTAATTAAATTCTTTGCACCAAAGTCCTTATTATCCAAATTTTCCTCTTACTTAAATTACGAAAATACCCTTAATGTACCGACTTACCATGCAAATTCCGACCAGGCCCTTTTTGGGTTATTATAGATACATTCAGTGGAGTGTGAAGAGTTGGAAGAAGAGATAAGGGGAGAAGTGATAGTAGTTGTGGAGAAAGAAGGTGAAGAAGAGGAATCACAACAAGAAGAGCTTAATCCGAAAAAGGGGGATTCAATTCCTGAACTTAAACTCCTTCCTTCTCATTTAAAATATGTGTTTTTAGAGAATGAGAAAAAACCAGTAATTATCTCCTCTTTGTTAACAGGTCCTGAGGAGAAAAAGCTGCTTGAGGTGCTGAAAAAGCACAAAGATGCAATCGGATGGGAGACGTCGGATTTAAAGGGGATTGACCCAAGCTATTGTACTCACCGAATACCGATGGAGGATGAATGTAAGCCGGTAGCTCAGCCCCAAAGGAGACTCAATCCGGCAATGCAAGAAGTGGTAAAGAAGGAGGTACTTAAACTCCTTGACTCAGGTATAATCTATCCTATTTCTGATAGGGTTAGTCCAGTGCAGTGTGTGCCTAAGAAGGGGGGGGGATGACAGTGGTTAAGAATGAGCTAAATGAATTGATTCCAACTCGTACAGTTACGGGTTGGAGAGTCTGTATTGATTTTAGAAAATTAAACAATGCCACAAGAAAAGATCATTTCCCTTTGCCATTTATTGACCAGATGTTAGAGAGGCTAGCAGGGAATAGGTTTTACTATTTTTTAGATGGGTATTCGGGGTATTTACAAATTCCCATAGCCACTGAAGATCAAGAGAAAATGACCTTTACCTACCCTTATGGCACATTCGCCTATAGGAGAATGCCCTTCGGATTATGTAATGCACCGGCTACGTTTCAGCGGTGTATGATGGCTATTTTTCATGACTTCATAGAGAAATTTATGGAGGTATTCATGGACGATTTCACTGTTAATGGGGCAGATTTTGAGAGTTGTTTAGAGCATCTCGATTTAGTGCTAGGGAGGTGTGAAAAGACCAAACTAGTATTGAATTGGGAAAAATGCCATTTTATGGTGAGAGAAGGCATTGTGCTTGGGCACAAAATTTCTGAGAAAGGAATAGAGGTCGATAAGGCCAAGATAGAAGTGATAGAAAAATTGCCACCCCCAACTAGTGTCAAGGGCATTAGAAGTTTTTTAGGACATGTAGGGTTTTACCGACGCTTTATCAAAGATTTTTAAAAAATTGCTAAACCCTTGTCCAATTTGCTCATGAAAGATGCTGCTTTTGATTTTGATAGTGAATGCTTGCTAGCTTTTGAAACTTTGAAACAAAGGCTCATTTCAGCCCGGTGATTATATCTCCAAATTGGAATTTGCCTTTTGAATTAATGTGTGATGCTAGTGACTTTGCAGTAGGGGCAGTGCTTGGACAAAGGCGGGAGAAGGTATTTTGTGCAGTTTATTATGCAAGTCATACTCTGCATACTCTGACAGGGGCACAGGTTAATTATACCACAACTGAGAAGGAGCTTCTTGCAATTGTTTATGCTTTTGAGAAGTTCAGACCATATTTGCTGTGTTCAAAAATTGTGGTGTGGTCTGACCATGCAGCATTAAGGCATCTGTTTGCTAAGAAGGAGTCGAAACCAAGACTGATTCGATGGGTGCTCCTCTTACAAGAGTTCCATATGGAAATCAAAGATATGAAGGGGGCAGAAAATTTTGTGGCGGATCATTTGTCAAGATTGGAGAATGATCACATAGAGAAAGGGGAAATTTTAGATCTATTCCCTGATGAGCGTATTTATGCTTTATTTTCTTGTGACATATCTGTGCCTTGGTTTGCTAATTTGGCTAATTTTCTTGCAGGAGGATTTATGCCAAAGGAATTCACATGGCAGCAGAGAAAAAAGCTAAAGGCTGATGCGAAGTATTACATCTGGGATGATCCTTATTTATTTCACCTGTGTGCGGATCAAGTGCTAAGAAGGTGCATTCCAGATGAAGAGAAGGGTGAGATCATAACGACGTGTCATAGTAGAGAAGCTGGTGGACACCATGGGCCAAATAGAATGGTATCGAAAATTCTATCCTCTGCTTTTTATTGGCCTACTATGTTTAAAGATGTGCAATTCTTTGTGAAAACCTGTGATAGATGCCAAAGAGTAGGTAACATTTCTAAGAGAGATGACATGCCCTTAACCAATTTGCTAGAGGTAGAACTGTTCGATTTGTGGGGGATAGACTTTATTGGGCCTTTTTCGGTTTTCTATGGGTATGAGTATATTTTAGAGGCAGTGGACTATGTGAGTAAATGGGTAGAAGCCTTAGCCACTAGAACTTGTGATGCCAAAGTTGTTCAAGATTTCGTGAGGAAGAATATATTCACCCAATATGGAGCTCCTAGAGCGATTATTAGTGATGGTGGTAAACATTTTGTCAACCACCAATTCAAGACTTTATTGAAAAAATTTGGAGTTAGGCATAAGGTCACCACCCCTTATCATGCTCAAGCTAATGGGCAGGTTGAAGTGTTCAACCGGGAACTTAAGGCCATCCTAGAGAAGACTGTAAATTCAACTAGAAAGGATTGGTATTTAAGGTTGGATGAAGCTTTGTGGGCTTACAGAATTGCATTCAAAACATCTATAGGATTATCCCCATTTAAGCTTGTTTATGGTAAATCTTGCCATCTCCCTGTCGAACTAGAACATAAAGCTTATTGGGCAACCAAGTTTCTAAATTTTGATATCAAGAGTGCAAGTGAGAAGAGACTTCTCCAGATATGAAAGTTCTTTTATATGATAGCAGGTTACATTTATTTCCAGGAAAGCTAAAGTCGCGGTGGAAGGGTCCTTATGAAGTTGTGGGAGCTGATCAATTTGGAATGGTAACATTGAAGCACCCGATGGGTGAAAACAAGTTCAAGGTGAATGGACATCGTGTGAAGCCTTATTTTGAATCAATATATGATGGGGTTTTAGCGATCGTTAGCCTTGCGGATCCTTAACGGTATTTAAAAGTCCAGCTGCGGACTTGTTAAATGCAGAACTTCTTCTCAAACTTTGTTATTTTGTGTTTATTGATATTTCTTTTAGGTAGTTAGTCTTGTTTATTTTTGTCGAATTTGGTTGGTTTGTTGTCATAGTGAACCTATATTTTGTTGTAGAATTTTCAAGGTTTTAGTAGCTTGAAGTTTCGAGTGATTGATGAAATATTTGCAAGTTTGCAGGTAGTCACGATGGCAATGGATCTGGTTGTCACCGTGATTAGAGGAAAATGCATTTTGGATTCTGGAATGTGCACATGTCACGGTGGCAAGGTATTTGGCTGTCACCGTGACAAGATGAAGATGGCATTCTGGATTGGTATACTTGGTATGTCACAGTGATAATGATTTTGGTTGTCACCGTGACCAACTGGTAAGTAGCATTCTGTTTTGATGTGTGCGCATGTCATGGTGGTGAGTGTTTTGGTTGTCACTGTGACCTAAGGAGGGTTGCATGCTATTTTTAAATTTGCACATGTCACGGCGGCAATGAAATCCGTTGTGACCGTGACATGTTGAAGTTTCGATTCTGTTTTGCAGTTGTGGTATGTCACGGTGACAATGATTTTGGTTGTCACCGTGACCATGTGGCGGTTCAAATCTGGAGTGAAGATTTTGGGTATGTCTGTAACACCCCGCCATCCCCATTGGAAGGTTACCGGAGTGCCACGCGGGCAAACACATATAATCATGTATATGATTATATGTGTTTGCCCGCGTGGCACTCCGGTAACCTTCCAATGGGGATGGCGGGGTGTTACAATGTCACGGTGGCAACCATTTTGTTACCACCGTGACCCCCACGAAAAACTGTTTTAAATCCTTTATCTTCTGTGTTTTATTTCTCACCCTACCACATCTCTCACTCTCAAAACTTGCATATTTCGTTATTCTCTGCTATTTTGCACTTCATTTCTCTCTTCTAGGCTACGATTTTTTGGGAATCTACAACAAGTAAGTAATTTTTCTCTTTCTTTTTCTTTTCGGTTCTCTCTGCGTTTTGTTCCCTGTTCATTCTTCTTCTCCATTGTTATGTTTTTCAAGATTAAATTTTAAGAGTATTTCATTTTGACTACTCTTATTGCTTTAAATTCTTGTGGTGAGTGCTATCAATTCCTTCTTTCTTCTCAAATTGCAACTCTGTGAATAAACCTTAATGTTTGGGAAGTAGGAAGTTAGGGCTTAGTCTGTGCGTGATTTGGGTTGTTAATTTTATTCAAATTCTTGGTTGAAAATGGGAATTGCTAGGTTTTAACTGTTTGCTCTACATTATAATGCATCTAATTTTAGATTTGGGTTGTTGTTAATATCTGTGGGTTTCAATTTTAGTCAGTTAAATTGCTGCATACCAAGTGTTTGATAAAATGTCTCAATGAACGGTTTTCCTGATTTTGCCATTTCTTGACAATTTGGAATGCAGAGATTCATTTACCATTGTGTTCAAATGAGCTATTTGTTCTCATTGATCATTTTTGACTTCTTTGTCAATAGATGCAACTTTCCTAACATTCTAATGAGTATATACAAATGGTTATTCTTGGTTAGATTGAACTTCATGAGTGCTCTTATGATGATGTTGAATTTGATCTCACTTATGTTGAATTGTGCTTATTGCTGTCATTTAACTTTCTTGAATGCTTTGTGAATTGATGCATCTTTTATAAACTCAAATGGGCATGGGAAGATTGTTTTTACTAGGTTAGAATGAGCTTGATAACTGATGTTATATATTTAGAGCCATTACTGTTTGATGCACATAGAATGTCATTGAATTTGGTCTTTCATTTTCGTGCAGTGGCCCCTAAGAGAAAACGTTCTGCTCTCGCCTCGAGTTCTACAAGCCAGCAATCCAGCCAACCTATAGTGGATATATCCAACGTACCGACCTGGGTTCCGAGTACTAAGAAGGCTACCTATGCTCTATTTACCAAATGCTCGTACATTCCGACGAGTTACTTGGACTTTGACCTGTTGGGGAAATTGGAGATTCGGAATGAAGTACAATGCCTAATTTCTAATATTGGGTGGGAGCGACTTTTTGCTATTAATGAGAAGGTTTATCCAGGGTTGACGAGAGATTTCGTGGCAACTGTGCAATGTCAGATCAGCCTTGACCCTTCTAGAGATCCTGGAACAGTATCATTTTTTCAGGAGGGTACGGAATATGAGATGACTTTTGTGAGATTCGCAGAACTACTCGGCTTCCCTTCCACCGCACCGGATTGCTTTGATGACTATGATAAAGATAATGCCTGGGCGACAATTAGAGATACGGTGACAGCCACAACGTATGTGTCGGGCAAGACGAAGGCGCACCATCTCGACAGTCATGCCCTGTGGATCATTCATCAGTTTTTCTCACTATCTTTTCTGAGTCATGTGGACTCACCTGGGCAGGTAAACTTACCGGAGGCATTATTTTTAGCTTGCATGGTGAGGGGATTCAGAATTAATGGCTCTCCTCATTTGTGGCATAAACTGGAAGAAATGCAATGGAACCCAAAGAAGGTTAAGAAGATTGCACTTGGTGGTTTGGTAACGGTAATTGCTAAGGGTGTACATCACCTATTGAGGAGACCCAAACCACTATCATCCATTGCAACTATTGATAAGAAGATGCTGAAGAATATGAAGGTGGTAGTGGATGATGCGACAACTGCACATGGCTATAGATAGACTACGCGTGCAGAATATCTGCAGGGAGTACAGTGAGGTCTAGGAGGTTTGCCCCATGAGCAAGAGGAAGACCCAGAAGCACCAGCACCTCCAGCACCAGAGCCCAAACATTTATCATCTTAGCAGTATAATGCTCTTATGGAGCACATGGACACCATCATCGCGTCTATGAGCACCATCATTGCGTCTCAAGCCGATCTTCAGTCTCAGATGGATCAGGTGCTATTGGGACTTTCCTCATTGACTGCGCACTTTGATGCGCATTTCCCACCTCCAGAGAGTTGAACAGGGAGACATACTATCTTTTGTTTTTTTTTTATTTCAATTTTATTTTGTAATTATTTGACTTGTTGAGGACAACAAGGTATTAAGTGTGGGGTAGGAGGAGTAATTCCAACATCTTAATATGTAACTAATTATTTTTTTTTATTTTTATTTTATTTGCATGTTTTATGTTTTATTTATTTTTTATTTGCATATTTTATTTTGTTTACGTTGTTTGAATACTTAATTGTGGTTGTCTGAATTTTCCTATCTTAGTTTAGTTTGCCTCTAGTTATTCCTTTTGTGAATGTTTTGAACTTTATTTTGAGAATGAATTATCTTAATAATTGATCCTAGCAAGAGAGTAGTTGAAAATTTTAGCAGCAAATAAATCTCAATTAGTCATATATCTTGTAATTTCCGATCTTTTGTGCACTTTAGGTTTGTTTGCGAAAAACGTGAAAAAATCCAGTGTGTGAAAGTTTTTGAATGAAGGAATTTTAGGATAGTTAGAACCT
Organism: Excoecaria cochinchinensis; assembly: GCA_947683425.1. Taxonomy (NCBI): domain Eukaryota; kingdom Viridiplantae; phylum Streptophyta; class Magnoliopsida; order Malpighiales; family Euphorbiaceae; genus Excoecaria; species Excoecaria cochinchinensis. The sequence continues at coordinate 5,824,804 of CANTUQ010000038.1, forward strand.
TCCTCATCACCCTTCGAAACGTTATAATAACTTAAGCAGGTTTAGGACATGATTTAGGCAAATTTTTCTTTGGTAACCACTTTAAATGACTTTTTACCTACCTGTTTGCGTAATTTTCATTGCTAGCCCCGTTGAGCTGATTTGGTATGCTAAAACCATACTATGCATTTTTTCTTTGTTACACTCTTATTTTACCATTTAACCTAAATGTTTTTCCCTATCTTTTCTAAGAATTGGCCACTCTAGGATTGGGGTGGGATATCATTGAAAGTTGAATAAGGGTATTTAATGTTAAACTAGTGTGGGTGTGAGAAGAATTGTGAAACTTTGGGGTGTTGTCTAGTATATTGTTTAAATTTCCCTTAATGGAGTCAAATTTGTTGTAAGAAAATAGAGGTTTTGGGTATCTTATAAAAAAAGAAGAAGAAGATTGTGGAAAGAGAAGAAAAAAAAAGAATTTGATGAAAAGGTTGATCATTGTTTTAATTTTTGAGTTAGTCAGATGTAGAAAAATTCAAGTGTGGGGTACCCTCAATTAGAAGAAGATGTCTTCACATTCATAGATGATCAGGTTTGAGGAAACAAATTTTATTAGGAAATTTCGTCTCCTCGTTTTTTGATGGTTTAATGTTTTTCATTTGGGGAAGTTTAGAAGTGTTTTGACAACTGTGGGTGAATTGAAAGTAGGTAATGACAAAATTTTGTTGAGATTGGGTAGTGGTAAGTGTAGGTAGAGTGGCTAGCTCTTTGTTTGGTTTCCTTAACTTTTCTTGTTAGCCAATACCCAATCCTAACATTTCAGCCTTGGAATAAGTCCTTATGATCCTGCTCTTAGCTTGAGTTCTTTAGTGGAGATGACCCTTGTCGTTCCAGTGCTAAAGGAGAGGCTTATGATTACCTTGAGTTGCAAGTACGTAACCAATATGCAATTTATTTTCTTATTCATTTCCTTTGCTCAATTGCTGAATTGCATTGGTTGTTTTGTTTTGAAAAGAGAAAATTTGTTTTTAGCCTAGCACACACACACGTGAAATTTATTGATATAAGCTGATTTGAGAATTTGTGGTTAAGACTATTCTACTTAATGCTATGATTGTTGTTAAGTTTTCTTATTCCAAGTTAGAGTTTGAAATTTCAGGAATGTGGATAATTCATTTACTCGAGGACGAGCAAAAGTCTAAGTATGGGGTATTTTTATAACTTCAATTTAGTATTTAGTTTTTATAGTATTTTCGTATGATTTATGGGTGTTTAGTGGTGTTTATTGTCATGTCATGCTTACTTTAGATTAATTTTGTCAATCTTAGTGAAATTAGATTTTTATGCATTTTAGTTAGTATTTTGATTGAGTTTGAATTGTGTTTGCAGCAGTTTTCTAGGTACCTCACGGTCACAACAACATTGGTTGTGACCATGACATTCAAAGGATTAAAAAACAGTAGCTGGGCATACTATGTGTCACGGTAGCAACCAATGTCATTGTCACCGTGACATGTTTCTTCATTGGGTAGAATGCAGGCAAGAAGCACCTTACGGTGGCAACCTATCTGGTTGTCACCGTGACATAAAATGCACCAAGGCAGAATCAATTGAGAAGGTACCTTACGGTGGCAAAGGAATCTGGTTGTCACCGTGACATAAGGAAATCCTGGACAGAAGCTTAAGTTGAGCATCTCACGGTGGCAACAAATCTAGTTGCCACTGTGACCCTTATCCTGTGCGCAAGGCAGAATTGCATCCTCGACAACCTCACGGTAACAACCATTTGGTTGGCACTGTGACCCCTCAGGATATTTAAAAGACAAGTTTTCTATTTGGCTGGGGCGGCGGATTTTTGGACCTATTTTCATATTAGGGTTTTAGATCTATAATTTTTAGAAGCTTTTCTATTGTTCTCAATTTAGTTTTTCAATTTTTGTCATTAGATTGGAATTACAAATCAAGAGTTTTACATTTGAAACACATAGTTTAATTTCAATACACAGTTTTTACATCCGGATTTCTAGAATTTTTCTCCGTCGAAGAATTGAAGAAGGAGATCGAAGAACGTGGGATTCAACCGGGATTTCCTCCTTAATGAATTTTTGGGTTTATTCTTTCCTTTTTCCTTTTGATTTTGTAATGGATCGTGAGTAGTCTTTTAGTTGTTTGGGGGATCTTTGAATCCCCTACCCGCGATGTGAATTCTGAACATCTTTTGAATTTAAATATATGATTGGATGGTTTATTTCACTGGTTCTTATCGTTAATTCATGGGATTTATGTTCTCAAGTTAATTTCCAGTTTTGATGAATGATTTATTTCATGTATCTTTGTTGGTTATTGAGTTGTATTGGATTGGATGCCATGATTATTTACATTCAGTTTTTATCATTCTTGCTGTATCTTTTGGACGACTACGATTAGGAATCTAGAAGTGCAGAATTTTATGATTTAAGACTAGAGTGGCGAGTGAGATAATTAAGTTCTGGGTTGTTTGACTCCGTATTGGGAAAAAAAACCGAACTTAGGATTTTAGACCCGTGCATAGGCTAGTTATATGGTTGACTCCGGTTTGGGATGTCATGTAATTAGAGTGGCTGGCTCCGGATAGGGAAGCCTGGGTTAAGAGGGTTATCCCGATTTCTTTCATATTTAGTTCTTGGATTAATTTTATTCACATTTGGGTATGGGGTGGATGAGTGAACCTAAGCAATGTTTTTCTATTTTGAGTTCTTTGCTTGTTGATTTCTGCCATCAATTTATTTTTATCCAGATTTTTACTGTCAGTTTAATTCTTTTATTTTGATTTGCCTTTTCGTTGTCTAATTTCTTTATTTTTAATCATTAGATAACTCAATCAATTCAAACAATTGGGAATTCTTTAGCATACATTTGATTTTCATTACTTGTGCACACAATCCCTTGGGTACGATAATTCGGGGTCATAATTTTACCTCACATATTACTTGCTGATTCAGTACACTTGCTGAGGTCGCGTCAGTTATCAAACCCAAATAACCCTAAATCCCCAAAATCCTTTAACTCCCAAAAGAAAAAGGCAGTGACCGAGAGAACCCAAAGTCCCCTACCCCCCTCTACCGGACGCGCCGCCTGCGATCGTCGGAGTTGTAATTGGCGATAGAACCCACGTTGCTCCGTTCATTTGTACCATGCGATAGGTAATGAAATTAAAGTACTTGGTTTTAATTTTCTAGATGCTTGAAGGTTGATCTGTGAGGGGTAGTTAATGCAATATTGATTGTAATTATCGATGTTTCTTGCGAGATCGAAGACGCGAAGGGAGTGAAGGGAGGAGGAAGGGCAACAGATCTGAGTCTCTGCCATCATAACCTAACTGTGCACATTCTAGCGAGGAAGAAGGTATGTTGAATGTCATGAACCGTAAATTTTTTTCTTCTCCTTCATCTGTAACCTTCAATCAAGTGATTTGTGTTTTTAATGTGTTTGATAAATAATAATTTCGTGAAATATGCCCAAAAACTAGCTAGTTTGAATGTCTGCTTCTTTATGCTTTATACTTCAGTTTACACGTGAAATATGCCATAATATACCTTTTATTAATGAAAGCAAAATCAAACTCTTAGTAATTCACAGGACATCTTATTCATTTAACTTGTGGCTTGATCTATTTCACATTGTAATTCACCATCAGTTAGGTATACTGATATTAATTGTAAGACTTTTGTAAAAGCTTCTTTAAATTTGCAATGAAAAAGTTAGTCCCCATGGCATCTTGAATTTCATTTGTGCCCCATAGTGATGTGTCATGAAAAATTCCAGTGGTCTTCCATCCTTTTCATTCTATTGAACCTTTAAAAGGTAGTCAGAATGAAGTGGATGGCTATAGCTTTCATGTTTTAGGCTGAACATTTGTCTTAGCTTTTAAGATTCTAACTTTCTTGATTTTGTAAAATGCGAAAATGGGTTATGAATTTTACCTCATAAATTTTCTACTAATGTCAATGTGCATACTTTGTTTGATTATTAATTTCTCGTGGCTGTTTTGGTTAGTTTAGTTATGTTAAAGTAGTAATGATTGTTAAGTATCACCATTACAAACAATTGTATATCTCAGCAAATTAGAATTTCCCTTTCCATGAAGCATACCTACCATTCATTTTTTGGGTCTGCCATTATTACTGCATCTAATTAGATCTCACTATCATTGGTAATTCTTTGAGCTAAACCATACCATAGTCATATAATAAAATGCTATTTTGAGAGCAATAAAATAGAATCTGGTGACTAGTAGTGGATGAAAATTAATACAAATTCTGATTTTGATTTATATAAAATAACTATTGATAATTAAGTAATTTTTGTAACAAAATCTCAAAATTCAATATGGTTTTAGACTTTAGAGATGGTCACTTTACTTTAAACTTAACTTTTAAACCTAATTAGTATACAATTTCCTTCCACAAACCATAATTATAAGGGTTGACCGATCATCTCATACATCTCCCAAAGAAGGACTTATATAGAAAATAGAAACATCCATTTTGCTTAGGAATATCTTTCTTCTTTTCCTTTTTCCATCTCTAGTTGGAGTTGAAATTATATTGGAACCTTATGCATAAAAAGTAAAAAGAATTAGTCAGATTTATAAAAAATAAAAATCGATAATAAATTTTATTTTATTTTTTTGAAAGACAAGAATAGCCTTAAGAACCAAATAATTATTGATTTTCTATGAATTTTTTTCATAAATTAAATCCAGTTTTTGGATTAATGTTTTATAATAATTTTTCCAGAAGGTCGTAAATGAAAAATACCATATACAGTCACAACTCATAACTAAGATGATTCAATTTAAGGAACCAAACCGATATGTATGAGATTAAAAGTCAAATACCACAAATGTCACATAGTCACAAGATTCTGCAATAACATGCATGTAAATCAAATTTGCTATTATTGCTCTATTGATTAGATTCTGACCCAATTCATAATTAATCCATCCATTAATTTTTATTTAATTTTACCTTTTCTTATCTAAAAGCTTTGCATATATAGTTTGCAATTTTAATTCAAAATTTTCCTTTCAAGATACTTAGGCTTAGGCATAAAATGAACAGCTGCTAACTTTGATTATATATTTATACATATAATAACTACTCTGAATATATATATATATATAATCAAAGTTAGCAGATATATGTATAATTTCGCTTTTATATATAATTTATTTCTGAGTTGTCTTCTTCTAGAAGTAAGTTTATACATCAGATTTGTCAAAAGTCTAAAAGTCTTGATTTTATAGCTAAGCTTTCCACATAGCATAATCTTTTTTTCATTAATACATCACCTTCAGTTTTGCTAGATTCGTGTATCGATTATTTATAAACATATCGAACTAATCACATATGTCTAAATGATAATTTATGCTCCGTTGTTGTAGTTATACATTTTTTCTGTATAACTTGGAGACTAAACTTTATATTTTTCTTATTTTGTTAAAATGGAGGAATTCTTGTATTATGGATTCTGTTGATCGTAGTTGGATGTATAATCGGCGGGATACAAGTGGAAGGACTAATGCCTCATACATTTATGGAGTAAAAAATTTCATTAAATTCGCCACTTCTCATCCCGAAGAAATGAGTGGCGATCAAATTAGGGGTCCATGCAAACAACGTGTGAACCGCAAGTTTTATGATGCACACACAGTTACGAATCATCTCTTCCGTAAGGGATTTGTTCGGGATTATTTTGTTTGGAATTGCCACGAGGAGATTCTGTTGATCGTAGTTGGATGTATAATCGGCGGGATACAAGTGGAAGGACTAATGCATCATACATTTATGGAGTAAAAAATTTCATTAAATTCGCCACTTCTCATCCCGAAGAAATGAGTGGCGATCAAATTAGGGGTCCATGCAAACAACGTGTGAACCGCAAGTTTTATGATGCACACACAGTTATGAATCATCTCTTCCGTAAGGGATTTGTTCGGGATTATTTTGTTTGGAATTGCCACGAGGAGTCACACATTACTCTAAACGAGTTAAACTGGAATCCAGTACTGAATTAATTAGTTGATGGTGGAGAGGTAAGAAATTCATATCAGCAAATGGTACTTGATGCAGCTGGGTCTAGCTTTAATCCCGACAACCTTTGGCAATAATTTAATCCAGAAGGTCACATTACTTATAATCATGAACAAGTATCTCTATCAAACCCTAACATACCTGGACCCTTAAATTTTTATGAAAATGGTATGGATGAGGCACCGAACCCACAATGTCAACAATATTTTGATCTTCTTGAATCTGGTAATGCAAAGTTGTATCTTGGTTGTGATGACCATTCTCAGCTTTCTGTAGTTGCAAGGATGTTGTATGCCAAATCCGAATTTAATCTTCAAGAGAGGTTTTTTGATGCAAGCATCCAACTGTTTAAAGAAGCTTTGCCTGAAGGTAACATATTGCCAGATAATTTTTACCAAACCAAAAGTCTTGTTAGAAGCTTGGGATCAACTGTCCAAAAAATCGATTGTTGCAGTGAAGGATGCATGTTGTATTGTCATGAGGATGAAAACTTGACACAATGCAAGTTTTATATTCACCCAAGATTCAAAATGCGTGCCGATTCCCGTAAGTAAAGGTTGAAAGCATATAAAAAGATGTATTACTTTCCTCTGACACCAAGGCTGCAATGATTATATTAGTCAAAAGTGACAGCAAAACATATGAGATGGCATCATAATCATGTCCAAAATGATGGGGTTATACAACATCCTTCTGACTCTTTAGCTTGGAATCATTTCAATAAAACTCATCCGTCATTTGCTGTTGAGACTAGAAATGTTAGGTTAGGGTTATGTACAGATGGTTTTCAACCATTCAGACAATATGGGAGGAAATACTCATCATGGCCGGTAATTGTCATGCCTTACAACCTACCACCTTAGATGTGTATGAAGGAGGCTTATATGTTCCTAACTATTATTGTGCCAGGGCCAAAGAATCCTAAGCAAAAAATTGATGTCTATCTAGAACCCTTGATTTATGAGTTGGATGAATTGTGAAATAGTGGGGTGTTAACATATGATGTGTCTACCAAGCAAAACTTTATGATGCGAGCTGCGCTCATGTGGACAATCAATGACTTTTCAGCATATTCAATGTTGTCTGGTTGGAGTACATCTAAAAAATATGCATGCCCTTATTGTATGGAATATACACAATCTTTTAGACTAGAGAGTGGTGGAAAGCAAACATTGTTTGACAATCATAGAAAATTTCTTCCTCATGATCACCCATTTAGGAGAAACAGGAGGAATTTTAGAGTCGGGCATGTTGAAACAATGCCACCACCACCAATTAGAGATGGGGAAGATATTCTGCAAGAAATTGAGCAGTGGGGTCTAGTCAAAGCAACTGAGCTTGATGTCGACGAGATTAATGGGACCATATGTCACTCTTATGGGCGGAGGAAGCGAAGCACATTTTGGGATTTGCCTTATTAGAAAACAAACATGATAAGACACAATCTTGATGTAATGCATATTGAAAAGAACGTATTTGACAATGTGATTAACACAATTTTGAATGTTGAAGGAAAAACCAAAGACAATGCGAAAGCACGTTCCGACTTAGAGAGATATTATTGCCGTCCAGAGTTGTCAATGGATCCAATTAGTGGCAAATATCCAAAAGCATGTTACACATTGGATAAGGAAGCAAGAAAAGAACTATTTGATTGGTTAAAGGAACTTAAGTTTCTAGATGGATATGTTTCAAATTTAGGTCGTTGTGTTGACATGGCGAAACTTAAATTATATGGCATGAAAAGCCATGATTGCCACATATTTATGCAACGATTGCTTCCTGTTGCCTTCCGTGAGTTACTTCCTAGACATGTGTGGCAGGTCCTTATAGAGCTGAGCTTATTTTTTAGGGACTTGACATGCAGAACTATTTCTGTTGAGGACATCGAGGCATTGGACTCCAACATTCCACAAATAATTTGCAAACTTGAAAAGATATTTCCTCCGTCTTTCTTTGACTCAATGGAGCACATAATGATACACTTACCACATGAAGCAAGGGTTGCTGGACCTGTACAATATTGTTGGATGTATCCATTTGAGAGGTAATAATTGCTTAAGATGAACATTATGGTAGTAAATATGTATGAACAAATTAAAGCATAAATTCATTATCTACATCCGCCATATGCAGGTACCTTCGAACCCTTAAGAAAAAGATTGGTAATAAGTCAACAGTAGAGGTATCTATTTGCAATGCGTACCTACTTTCAGAATCCTTAAATTTTTTCTCGCATTACTTTGAACCTCATGTCAGTACTAGACACCGACATCCTCCTCGTAATGATGACGGAGAGTGGGAGGAAAATATAAGTGAAAATTTAAAAATTTTCACTTATCCGGGCCGAATAAGCTCAGAATTTCATAACAGGGCATTAACATCTGAGGAGTATAAGGTAGCTCATACTTATGTTCTACTTAATTGCAATAAGGTTTCTCCATTCTTGAGGTACATAGTAATTATATATGTGATTCTGTTGCGAGATCTAAAGGGATTTTTGAATATGATTATTTTATTTTTAATTTTTTTGGTAATGAAGCATATATTGCGACAACTTACGTGAGAAGTATCCCGATCTTACACCAAGTCAAATTGATGCAAACATTGACAACTACTTTGCGAACTGGTTCAAATTATATGTAAGCCTTTCAAAATACTTATTTATAACACATAAATTTCGTACAATATGGTAATGATGATAACTTCACTATGTTTTATTTGAAGAGCAGGTCCGTTACAATGGAATTGAAAATGAAGTCCTCACTAGTTTATCACAAAAACCATTGCGGAGAGTGAAATGCTACTCAATATATTTTGTCAATGGATACAAATTTCACACTAAAAGTCATGGTTCTGGGAGACATTCAATGACTAGTGGAGTTTGCGTGAAAGGGTCAAACTCAGTTGATAACATTGGTGATTACCATGGATGGATTGAAGAGATCAAAGAGTTAGAGTGCCCATCGTTACCAATAAAGCGAACTGTATTATTCAAGTGTCATTGGTTTGATCCCACTTTAGACATTGGTCTTAAGATTCACAAGCAATATAGACTTGTTGATGTAAACTAGCATCGTCGGTTCAACCAATATGAACCATTTATCCTAGCAATGCAAGCAACTCAAGTGTATTATGCAACATATCTAGCATTGAGATTAGACAAAGCTAACTGGTTAGCTATTTTTTCCGTTAAACCGAGGGACTACATTGTGACATCAGATGTAAGAGATGACATTGCTACTTCAGAATGTAATGCATTCCAAGTTGATGAAGTTACTGTGCAAGATATAACAATGGATATTTGTACCGAAGATGATGTAGATTTATGTGACCCTACGGGAGTGGTAATCAAAATTGATAACACTGATGAAATTGATCAAGAACTTGAAGTGGATGAGGAACAGGATGAATTTACAGATTATGATAGCAATGAGGACGATGAAGAGGAATTTCAAAATTCATCATATAGTGACTAATTGATTAACTGTAATTTTTATAGGACCATGTGTTAATTTGTTAAACTTTTTTAATGCATATTTATTAGTTCATTCAAAAAGAATGCTGATACACTTATGAAATTACTAGTTATACTTGTTAAACATATACATGTATAGTTCATCATTGTGCAGGTATCGGTCGTGGTAGAGGTAGAGGGCTTATAGGTCGCGGACATCAAGGAGAACGATCTGAGGGGGATTCAACAACTCCACCATTTCGAGATATGCCAGATATCCCTAGAGACCCCACATCCAGGAATGAACAATCACCTCCTGTGATATTTACAGCATTAGCATCAACCCCTAGTTCGCATATGGCCAACAACAGTACATCTACTACATGTGAAGTGTCCACTGAAAATAGTAGTAGATTGTACATTACAGTAAATCAACTGGGACTGTGATTATTCACCCATATAAATTTCAAAAAAGTTATGAAAACATGTCTAAATACATTGCTTTTACATTATATACTATTCAGGCTGGAACCGTCCTCCCAATGCTCTAGGATTATAACTAACAGTTTCCATCAGCGGATAGACATTAATGGAGTAAGTTGGAAGGAGGTTGCTAGAGAAATCAAGGAGTTTTATTGGGGAGAATTCAAGGTATACGTATATATTTATTTTAAAATTAATTGTAATTTTTCATTATATATTTTATTAATCAAATTATATTAAATTAATGTATGATTATACAAACTAATGAACCAATTGAAATACAAATGCAGAAAAGGTGCCACTAGGATGCTAGTGTAAATGGTCTTGTTAGGGCAGGTTGGGAAACAAAGGCTACATAAAGATATAAAGATTATGTGTATCACATAAAGATCGCCAAGCAAAAGCCTAAAGATTTCCCAGAGACTGCATGGAACCGATGGAATCAGATTTTTAATCTTCCTCCACGCATTCAACTCTCTACTCAGAAAAAGATCAATCGTTATGGAGGATCTGAAGATAAGGCTCCTGGATCATATACCGGTGGTACCATATCTATTGGTGAGCATATGTCACGACTAGTAAGTACTTTATTTATAAGAGATTTAAATTATACTTTTATGTTATTGACCTTCAATTTGCATCTATTTGCTAATTGATATGTTCATTTCAGTTTATTTCAAACAGTTTGCCTTTCGAATTTGGAATATATAGAACCAATCAATTATTAAAATCCATTGACATGTGTATTTCTTAACAATATATTGATTATATATATATGTAAAGGAGGATGGGAAAATTATGTTGGAGTTTGTTGAGGAGATTGGAATAAATTTTTGATTTTTAGAAGTGTAAAATGAATTTTCCTTTACAGGAGGATGGCAATAATATGGGGAGATTATGCCAAAATTTTTATTAATTTTTTTCTATTTTTCACTTTATATATTTCTTTTGAAACAAATTTACCTTTCGAATTTTGTTATTATAGAACCAATCGATTATTGAAATCCATAGACATGCATATTGCTTAACAATATATTGATTGATATATATATATATATATATATATATATATATGTAAAGGAGGATGGAAAAATTGTGTTGGAGTTTGTTGAGGAGATTGAAATAAATTTGTGATTTTTAGAAGTGTAAAATGAATTTTCCTTTACAGGAGGATGGCAATAATATGGTGAGATTATGTCAAAATTTTTATTGAATTTTTGGAAATTGTTCACTTTATATGTTCCAGTAAAATAGGATAACAACGGAAAATAATGCAAGTGCATGTTTTAATCATGCATGAAAATATTTATCTTTTTTACTCGTAGTCATTTTTTTCGATAACTATTTTATATTGCACATGATATAGGAGAAGGAGTTGGGTCGACCTCCTACAATTCCCGAGGCTTATCTGCATACACACACCATAAATCATGATGGGAAAACTTATGTCGCGGATCGTAGCAGGGAGGTCCATGTAAGTAGCAATTACTTTAGTAGTTACTCGTGTTTTCAGTTGTTTAAATGCTAAATTATTGTAAATTATGTAATGTTTTTATATTTACATTTATTTAATATTGTTGTCATTTTATAGGAGAGGTATGAGCAACTCCGATCAGAGAGATCGCAAGATGAGTCATCCGTCAATGAGTTGGAGCTGTTTATCGAGGCAGCACGATGCAATAAAAGGAAAACAATATATGGTCTTGGCTCATATGTGCCTCCTGGTGTTTATCCATTCGGTCCATCATGTGCTGCTGGTACAAGCACTGCCACTCATTTTGGTGGTACATGCCTGACCAAGGAAGATGTCGAGGAGATTGTCGCACGGACTATTCGTTCGTTACTTCCTCACTTGGCCCCTCAGCCACTCAGCCCAGTACCACTACTGCATCACCCACACCACATGATGATGTTGGGCCTTCAGCTGCACACGGTCCAGACCCGCATAATGATTCTCATTTTGGTAATGGCGGCAGTACTTCAAGATAACTTTATATATCTTTTTTTTATATTATTAGTCGTACATTATAAAGATATTTGTGTTACGATAAATTTTTATAACTTTCGAGTACTTTTAATTACCTATACACTATGAATTAATATCAATTACATATGTTTTGGATTATATGTTTATAAATTTGATTATAATTTACGTTTCTATTCATATGAATGTTTATTTTTCGGCATTGTCTATATTAATTTATTTTATTGTTTAATGATATGCATATAAAAAATAATATATATATATATATAATAGAATTTTAGCGAAGGATTTGCGACAAAACAATCCATTGCTAAACTTGCAAAATTAAGATTAGCGACTGAAGAATAATTAGTCGCTCCTAACATTTAGCGACTGATTATTTTGCAAGATAAATAGCGACTAAATATTGCGACTATATAATCAGTTGCTAATTTATTTATATAGCCATAAATTCTTGCCACTAAATTTTTAGTCGCTAATTTATTTCCAATACATTCGGCGACTAATTTTTTTTTTATTTGCGACTGACAGTTAATACTATGAGCGACTAAATTTGGTCGCAAAAAATAGCAACTGTTATTTGATTTAGTCGCTAAATTTCTTGCGACAGCCAGAATTGCGACATTTCATCGTGCCGTCGCTATACGTAAATAGCGCCTAAAATGCACAATTTAGCGACTAAATATGTAGTCGCTAAATTGCCTTTTTTTTGTAGTGTAACTCCTGAAGAGAGGTTAAACTTTGAGAAAATCTTAAAAAAATATGAAAAAGTCTTTGCCTGGACCTATGAAGACATGCCGAGGATTGACAGAAACATCACTGAGCATGCAATTCTGACTTATCCGGAGTCTAAACCGATCAAGCAAAAGCTTAGAAGACTTAGGCCAGAATGGGCACAGAAGGTAAAAGAGGAACTGCATAAGCAAATTGAGTCCAAATTCCTAGTTGAGGTTCAGTACCAGATGTGGCTAGCTAATGTGGTCCCTATAGCTAAAAAGGACGGGAAATTCGTGTATGTGTGGATTATCGGGATTTGAATAAAGCCTATCCAAAAGACGATTTCCCTCTGCCCCACATTGATGTTTTAATAGATAGTGCAGGTTCTTGCATGATGTATAGCTTTGTAGACGGCTATGCTGGATATAATCAGATCCTCAACAGAATCGTAGATCGAATTATGACAGCATTCATCACCGAATGGGGTACATTTGCTTATCGAGTTATGCCTTTTGGACTAAAAAATGCAGGCACGACTTATCAGAGGATGGCCACTAAGATTCTTGATGACTTCATTCACAAGGAAGTAGAGGTGTATGTAGATGATATGATGATTAAGTCGGCTACTAGAGAAGGTCACTTTGGAGCCTTGGAGAAGTTCTTTTAAAGGATTGATAAGTATAATGTTCGCCTTAACCCTAAGAAGTGCAGTTTTAGAGTTACCTTTGGAAAATTGCTTAGTCATGTAGTAAGTCAAAGGGGAATTGAAATAGATCCTGACAAGATCAAGGCAATTAGAGAAATTTCGACGCCTCAGAAGGAGAAAGATGTTAGAAGTTTTTTGGGAAAACTGCAGTACATCAGTCGATTCGTAGCCAAGCTATCTTTGATTTGCGAGCAAGTGTTCAAGCTTCTCAGAAAATACCAACCTATTGAATGGAATAACGATTGTCAGAAGGCTTTCAATGTTATTAAGGAGTACCTCTTAAATTTACCAGTCTTGAGAACACCTCGGCCGATCAAGCCGCTAATCCTCTATTTGGCAATTGAAAGTAGCTCAGTAGGCGCCATGATGGCTCAAGAAGATGAGTTCGATGTAGAATATCTAATCTACTATCTCAGCAAAAAGTTTCTCCCTTATGAGTTCGGGTATGTTGAAGTTAAAAAGATCTTTTTAGCAATAATTTGGGCCTCGAAAAAATTGAGACACTATTTCCACTCATTCAGGGTTTAGGTAGTTGCTAAACAAAATCCTTTGAGATATCTTTAGGAAGCGCCTTCTCTGCTCGAAAGATGGGTAGGTGGTTAATACTGCTCCAAGAATTCGATATAGAATACATCACTAGGAAAACCATTAAAGGGAGAGCTGTAGCTAAATTCCTAGTTGATCATCCTACCGAAGGAGACCATGTCGAGTACACATTCCCAGATCAAGATGTTATGGCCATTGCAGTTCAGGGATAGCAGATGTATTTTGATGGAGCAGTTAATAGCAAGGGGGCAGGTGTCAGGATTATTCTGATAACCCTGGATGGTGAAAAGTTACCACTAGCTAAGAAGCTGAGATACAAAGCCACTAATAATAAATCCGAGTACGAAGCATGCATTTTCGGTTTGGAGGCTCTTCTGGCCTTAGGGGTAAAGTCTGCAGAAGTTTTTGGAGATTCATCTTTGGTGATCCATCAGATTAGAGGAGAATAGTCCGTTAAAGAAGAAAGACTGGTGCCATATGTAAAATACCTCCGCAAGCTGAGTGGTTAGTTTGAAACTTGTACTTTCCATTTCGTACTTAGAGATGAGAATCAGTTGGCCGATGCCCTCGCAACTCTGGTGTCCATGTAGGATAACTCGGAAGGAAGGATTATGAAGCCCATGTTAATCTTAAGTTTGCAAAAGCCATGCTTTAAACATGAACAGGTGATGGATGTCGAAGTCACTGATGGAAAACCTTGGTACTATGATGTTCAAAATTACCTGAAGAGTTCGGTATTCCCATAAGAGGCTTCTGAAAAGGATCAAAGAATGATTAGAAAGTTGTCCAATCAGTTCCTCAGTGTAGATGGTATACTATGCAAGAGACAAGCAGATGGCATTCAGTTAAGATGCATAGCAGAGAAAAGAGCAAAGAAGGTCATAGAAGAAGTCCATGCCGGTGTTTGCGGAACTCACATGAATGGCTTGTTCTTAGCAAAGAAAATCATATGCCAAGGGTTCTATTGAATCACTATGGATACAGATTGTTCAAAGTTTGTGAAATAATGTAATCTGTGCCAATAGTATGCAAATTCGAGGCATATACTAGTGTTGAAACTACATAATTTATCCTCACCATGGCCATTTGCAGCTTAGGGGATAGATATTATAGGGGAGATACGCCCTACCGCCTCTAACGGACATAGATTCATTATAGTCTCCATTGATTACTTTACCAAATGGGTCGAGGCAGAATCCTTTAAGAAGGTAGATGCCCGAGACATGGCAAAATTTATTGAGCGAAATTTGGTATGTAGATATGGCCTCCCACATCATATTGTGTCTGATAATGGGGTACAGTTCTTAGCTAAAACTAGACGGGTACATTAAAATTATGGAATACAGCATCATAAGTCCTCCCCATACCGACCTCAAGCTAATGGAGTGGTTGAAGCGGCCAACAAAAATGTTAAGAAAATTTTGGCTAAGATGGTACAGAATTACAAAGACTAGGCGAAAAAGTTACCTTTTGCACTATGGGGTTACAGAACTACCATCAAAACATCCACGGGCGCAACACTATTTTCTTTAGTGTATAGAACGAAGATGGTTCTGCCAGTTGAAATTGAGCTCAGGTCTCTGAGAGTGGTTACGGAAGCCGAAATTCCAGAAACAGAATGGGCCCAACAGAGATTACTATAGTTAAACTTGCTGGACGAGAGTCGGTTGCAAGCTTACTATCACAACCAGGTTCACCAAAAGAGGTTAGCCCAGTCATTCAGTAAGAAGGTTAGAAAGCATCTACTAAAAGAAGGAGATTTGGACTTCAAACAGATGAGGCCAGGATTACCAGACATTCGGGAGAAATTTAGGCCAACATGGGAAGGTCCGTTTGTGCTAAAGAAGCTGTTGTCAAAGGGGATTGCAATTTTAACAGACAGCGATGGGAACGAGTTCAAGGAGCCGGTCAATGTTGATAGATTAAAGAGGTTCCATGGCTAAAGACTAAAAATCAAAAGAAGAGAATAAATGCCCTGCGGGTTGAAAATCGAAAAAAGGTGGCCTAGCTAAAATTGGGCGCCCTGTATGGGTGAAAATCGAAAAAAGGCACTCTGGACAAAAATTAAGGGCTGGGAGAAAATATTCAATCATGAAAACCTGAGAGGGTTGATTGATAACAGGAGTTTAACGCTCGCAAGACCTATCTCGAGATTAAGTGTAGTTTTGTGTTTTTGGATGTTTTGTCAAAAAATGATCATGTGTGATGAAATCATATAGAAATACTCATAAATTTGTAATAAAAGATTTGGTTCGCATTTTTCATGATTGTCTAGTTCTTTTATAAAAAAAAAAATAAATTGTCATTTGCAATCTAAAAACTATTGTTTACTGCATTCATTCGGTCAGATGTTTAAGCCAATTGATCTTGTTGTCAACAGCGGGGCTAGTCACGCATTATTTGTACTCGGGTGAGCTGGTAAAATCAGAATCTTCAGCCCTCGGAATAGTGGTACTCAAGGGTAGCTGCACCCAAAGCCCGTAGTAGCCAGTAATGAATGCCGAAGACAGGAGCCCACCATGAAAAGCCAGCGGCGGAGTCACAATAGTCTGGCATCCTTCGAACTGACGAACGCAACGAGATATAATGCAAAAGAAGGCCCTGTGAAGTCCGCATAATGGGACACATCCCGAAGGCCCGTCCTGAGTCACATAGTCAAGATATCTCCGTCTGCCAAGGTAGCTATCCATGCAAAGCCTTCATAAGGAGAGTCGAACTGATATGTCCTCTGTCTATGGAAAAGGTGCACCAGCGAGTATGCACTGATCACTAACCTTAACTTCTCTTACAGCCACACCTGAAAAAAAAGCTGCTGGAATGAGTTAGATCCATTTTAGGCAAAAATAAGGCACAGGATTATATGAAAATCCCTAATGGGACGCATTTTCCAATAATAAAAGTTAGTGTGAAAACCCACAAGGGGTGCACTACCTTTAAAAATAATGATATAGATTACCTGGAGTAACAGGGGACTCTCGGTCATAAAAGCAGTAGGGTCAGTGCAGAGGCCATCCAAGCCAATGATCTTCTCAGCTAGAATGACTGGGAAAGGGGTCAGCCTGCGGTGAATGCCATCTACGATGCTAAATAGTCGATAGTCGCCAACTGTTTCATCTGAGGTCACTAGCAGATATCGGGATAAGCAAATCAATAGAACTACACTAGCTCGATTAGTAGGCACATCTGGAAAGCCACCGAGTGCGTCGAGTAGAGGCTCCAGAGAAAAGAAATCCCGTTTAGGAACTAGTAGAGCGGCCTCGAAGGGTGATATGCCCAAGGCGAAGGCCACATCCCTAAGTTGATATGGCCCATAACTCGGGACACAAGGAAGGATACTAGGGGAAAACCTCACATCGGTAATTGTGGCAAACTCTTTAGCCAGAGGACATAGTTCTTGATGAGCAAACCAGAAAACATGAAACTAGGGATCCTAATAGCAGGCGTCAGCCAGTAAAAGATCTCAGTCGAACTTGATCCTTGTCAAAAGCCTCACACTTGAATAAGGAACTAAAGCGCCATTTTCCCAAGTCATGGGATCATCCAGTAGCCGACGCAGTTTATCGAAGATGTACGTTGACATTTTCAGTTAGCTATATAAAAAGTAAACAAGTTGGATTAGTGAAAAGGAAAAAAAAGAAGTGACATAAAAAAGAAAAAAAAGAGGAACCGGTCTGGTCCGT
The DNA here is from genome assembly GCA_947683425.1 of Excoecaria cochinchinensis. Lineage (NCBI taxonomy): Eukaryota > Viridiplantae > Streptophyta > Magnoliopsida > Malpighiales > Euphorbiaceae > Excoecaria > Excoecaria cochinchinensis. The sequence goes on from CANTUQ010000038.1 coordinate 5,842,430, forward strand.
CTTGAGAAATTAGACCACTTTTTCGTGCATTTTCAGGCTCATGCATTTCCACCAGCATAGTTTACTTTTTTCTTGTTGTTATTTTTTGGCATATATAATTTACTTGTAGGAAAATGCTTAATAAATGGTGTTAATCGCAAGAATGGAGCCCAAGAGAATATTCAGGAGGTAAAGTAAGCAAGCAAGTAAAAAAAAAATAATAAATAAAATAAATAAAATATTTAAATTAAAAAAAAAAAATTGTAAGGTCGTATCTCGTGGCCTCGACATGCGGCCTCACCTTGAGACCGCATGTCAGGGGGTATTTAAACCCCCTTTTACCCGTATATGGGCTCCTCTCTCCTCATTCAATTTTTTTCTTACTTTTTTTTGTTTTTTCATCCATTTTCTCTCACTTTTTTGCTCATATCTTGCCCATTTGTGATCCATTTTGTGAGTTTCTCACACCAAAACGATCCTATTTCAACCGTCTTCAAGGTGATATAATTTTTTTAGAGTTTCTTTACCATTTTTTAGTGGGTATTTCACTAGCAGGTTAGTTTTTGTTTGCTTTTTTTCATTTTTTTTTATTTATTCTAGTTGATACATTTGCTATTTCTTTTCTTTGTAAAAAAAAAAATTGAGTAAGAAATGCTTATCTTGTTCTTTGCGCGAACCAGTGGGAGAAAAAGTGAAAAACGAAGTAAAAATAATGTGTAAATGTGGGATGCACGGAGACTAGATATTTATGTAAATTTTTTCAGCATGTAATTAGATTTTGCTGTTATGTTTATTTTTATTGCTTATTTAAATAATATGTTAAAGTGTAAATAAGTAAAGATAATGCTAGCTACAAATGCAAATGAGAAGCACATAATAATTGCTATTTTGAGTTATTTGCTTGTAACAGAAAAAATTTACATAATTTGGACATTGAAATTGGTTGAGTAGGACTCAAACCTTGTTGGAATATTTTGTGCGTATACAGATTTGGTGCACTTTAGTTAAAATGTCGCCAAAACTTAGTCAAAATGTTGTTCTAATTTAGTCAAAATACTGCCCGAATTTAATTAAAATGCTTAAATTTGCAGCATGAAAAGGTAGTTTAATATAGCAAATTAGTCGATAAAATAATATTGATTAATTTATCTCGCATAAACTAACTGTCAATATCACACCCCGTTTGCCCCCTAGTAGAACGAGCCATGTGTGTGTAGGTATTTGTATGTGTTTTGGCATAATCATAAGGGCATTTTGGGAATATTGCATAATTTGGGGTTTTCCTAGTGCGTGTGTGTGCATGTGTAGCACTATGGTGTGAATTAGTTAGGACAGATTTGTGTGTGTGTGAGTGCACCATAGTAGGATATGCACTAGTGGGTTATTGTGGTGTGTGGGCATGCATACATTTGTAGGGTGCATACTTGAGAGATCATTGTGTGTGTTGCTTAGACATGTGTAGGGTGCATTATTAGGGTGTTTCATTGTGTGTATGTGATATATTTAGTTAGGGTGTGAGTAAGTGATCTCCTCCACTAGATGGTTAACATGTGTAAAGGGGAAAGAAGGATGGGAAAGAGAAAAGGAAAAAGGGAAAAATCAGATTTTTGAAACCCATTTCCTGTTTTCCTCTCCTCCTCCTTCTTTCTTCCTCCTTTGCACTCTCCTAAGTGTTTTACTTAGATTCAAGCTCAAGTGGTGGAATTAATTACTCCCTTACATCTTCCTTGGTAAGTTCTTGCTTTGTCCTTGTATTATTCATGCATTTTCTTCTTCTTCTTGGGTTGGATCTTAGTTAGGGTTTGTGTTTTTTGTGTTTGGGTGCTTGTTTGTGCTCAGTTGAGCCTCCTCGCGAGCCAAAGGGCAAAGAGAAGGCTGGAACTAGTGGATCCAAGCAATAGGAGCTAAGGATTTTAAGGTTTGGGAATTTCTTGGTTTTCATGTATATATATTCATGTATGAGATTTGATGGTTCTTAGAATCAGGTTGTTATATGTTCTTTATTTTCATGTATGTGTTATGGGTTTTTGTTTTGGAATGTGAATCTTGCAAGAGCATGAGTTAATTGTGATAATGTTGGAGTTGATGTGGTTTTGTGCATAAATTGGGGTTTTGGATGATTCTTGGAATTGGAGGTTTAAATTAATGAATTGGGTGAAATTTCTTGTTGATTAGTATGGTTGTTGGTGCTAATGGATGGCTGGGTTTGAGGTAAGAGGTTCTTGAATGAGTTTTGTGTGTTTGTGGTTGGTTGTGGGAGGAAGAAAATTTGCAGAATTCTGCAGATTTTGGAAAACCCGATGCTGTCGCGAGCGCGACAGAGATCGGTGTTTTGGAGCTCCTCCGTCGCGAGCACGCGACCTCCGTCGCGAGCCCACGATAGTCGAAGTGTTGAGCACCCTCTGTCGCGAGCGTGACATCCGTCGTGATCACTACAGAGCGCGATGCTGGCCAAGTGCTATCGCGAGCACGCGATTCGTCGCGAGCCCACAACAGCAATATTTATTTCTGTCGCGATCGCAACATCCGTCGCGAGCGCGACAGAACCTGGCCCCTCCGTCCTCCTCGCGGTCGTGAAATCCGTCGCGCACGCGCAGCGAAGAGGCTTCGGTCTCTGTCGCAAGCACGACAGCTCCCTGTATGCTGAATGAGTTTTCTTTTGTTGTGTGCGGTTTTTGAACTCCAATTTCCTTTAATGTCTATGAGATTTATGCTTGATGTCTTATGAATTATATGAATGCGGATCCATGATACGACTATGTACATGTATGATGATGATTTTGGAATGTTATGAAATGGATTGAATGGTTTATGCATGACCTGCTAGAGTCTAGAAAGTGGATAGTTAGGCATGCCTAATAGAGCCTTAAAGCTGCAGCCCTTTGTTTCGTTTGGACCCCGATCAGGTCCCCGCTTTGTTCCTCGTGAACCCCTTTGTGTTCGGATCTTGTTTAAGATCCCTTTTGAAAATGTTTTGTAAAAGTTAAAAGTATCCGATTTATCGATTCGTACCCGTAAGGTACTGTCCGTACCGGCTCGTACCCGTAAAGTACTGTCCGTATACTCGTTATCCACTCCCTCGAGTCAGCAGGTGCCTGGTATGAATTGTGTTATGAAGAAATATATGTGATACATGTGTGAACTCATAAGTGAGAAGTATAATCTGTTATGGGAATATGAATATTGTTATGAGCTTCTGAATGTATGGCTTTAGTATATATGCATGCTTATATAATTGATATGCTATGAGTATGGTATTTATGATGAACGCTTGTGTTTTGCCTTAGCGACCGTTGTGAATGGTTGTCCTTTAAATTATATATGTGTGTTTCCCCACTAAGCGTTTATTGCTTAGCACGGTGCGTTTACCCGTGCAGGTGCGGAAGGAGTTGCTTTGGGAGAGTTGCCGCAGTCCAAGCCAATACAGCCGGGTTCAGTATAAGACTGAGTTTTGTATTTTTGAGATTCTTTTTGTATAAAACTCTCTTAACTTGGTTTTGTAATAGTTTCCGCTTTTGTTTATGTAATTTGGGATTTGTAATCAATTGTTGTATCTCCTAGTTGATCAGAACAGTAATGTAATGCCTCCGTTATATTAATGCATGATCAGCTTTCGCTTTCTTATACTTCGCAAAAGTTTTTTGTAATTACCTCGCTTTTGTGTATGTTTATCTATGCATTGTTCTCTACTTTGTTTGGTAGCACCTTGACTCGTACGGTATCTTACTCCTCATGGGATGGGACCGCCTGAGTACGGGTAAGGTTTGTCACAAGTTGTGGTATCAGAGCCTAGGTTTAGGCATTTCTGGGTGATTATTTGTGTGATGCTATGTGTGGATATGTCTATGTCTAGGGCTGTGTTGGCTGATGCGGCTGTCCTCTTGTTTGTTAGATGGATTCTGATTCTGCTCATGGTGCGCTTGAGGAATCTGCTGAAAGTGTGAATCCTCCTGCTGTAGATCCGTCTGTTTCTGTTTTGGTGTCAGCTCAACATGCTAGGGTCCAGCCCGAGGTCGCTGCCATGACTTTTGAGGCTATGTTCAGATTGCATCAGGACATGGCTCAGGTTTTGGAAAGGGTGACTGCCCCTAAAGCTCCGATAGAGAGTTTAAGAAGAGCTGGTGTTGAGGATTTTTATGGGACTGGGCTTGATGAGTCAGAGTTAGTTGAAAAGTGGCTTGATAAGGTAAAGAGAGCTTTAAAGGAAGTCAGGTGTCCTCCCGATCAGCAAGCTGAGTGTGCGGTGGCATTGCTTCAAGGGTCGGCTTACGAATGGTGGGAGTTGGTGTGTAGGCGACCTCAGATGCCTGATCCAGTTACTTGGGATTTCTTCAGTGAGAAGTTCACTAAGAAGTATGTGACTCAGGCTTATAGGGACTCAAGATGGGCACAGTTTCTAAGTTTGAAGCAGAGGGCCATGTCAATTTCGGATTATGAAAAAGAGTTTAATCGGTTGTCTCGCTATGCTCCGCGTGGGGTTATGACAAATGCCTTCAGATGCAAGCATTTTGAAGCCGGGTTGAACGAGTCTTTGAAGATTGCTTTGATTTCTTTGATGTGTATGCCTGGGGTAAGTTACTATCAGATTGCAGAGGCTGCCATGAGGGCGGAGAAGACGGAATCTTTGCTTAGAGAGAGAGCTCAGCGAAAGAATTCTGCTCGGGGTGGTTTTTCCTCATCTTCGGGTAAGAGATCTAGGAACCCACAAGATGAGCCATCAGCTGGTTCGGCTACCAGAGGAAGAAGGTAAGGTTCAGCTGCAATAGCTAGTACTGGTAGGGGTGGCCGGTCTGATGCTACACCTGTTTGTGAGCATTGCGGTAAGACTCACCGGGGTGAGTGTAGGTGGCTCACTGGTGGGTGCTTTAGGTGTGGGAGCACCGAGCACCATTTGGCAAATTGTCCACAGATGAGCGAAGATTCGGGACCTCAGGGAGGAGCTAGCAGAGTTGGATTGAATGCTTCTTAGGCTGCAAGAGGTAGAGGTAGAGGTAGAGGTCAAGGCGGTCGACCAAGAGATGGAGCTGTCTCTGAGACGGTTGAGCGTCCTCCACCAGTTACAGCTAGAGCTTATGCAGTTAGAGCCAGAGAGGAGCATAATGCCCCTGATGTGATTGCTGGTAAGTTCCTAGTCCATGACACTGAATTATATGCTCTAATAGATCCTGGTTCCACACACTCATATTTGTGCACGCATAAGATTGATGATAAGTTGTATGTGGTAGATCAGTTAGACTATGACATATGTGTGACCAACCCTTTAGGGCATAGTGTCAGTGTGAGTAGAGTTTATAGGAGTTGTCCTTTGATGGTTGAGGGAGTTGAGTTCCCTGTGGATTTGATAGAGTTGCCTTTCAGAGAGTATGATTTGATTTTGGGTATGGATTGGTTGGGCAAGCACCGAGCTGTGGTTGATTGTCATAGGAAGACCTTCGTGCTACGGGATAGGAACCGAGCTCCAGTGTTTGTAAGAGGTTTGGGTGCGAGTTCTGTGAACAATGTGATTTCTGCAATTCAAGCCAAGAGGTTTATGAGAAAAGGTTGTGAGGCTTTTCTGGCTGTGGTTTTGGATTCCAAGAGGGGTCAAGTTAGGATTGAAGACATCCCTGTTGTTCGAGAGTTTAGTGATGTTTTTCCAAGTGATTTGCCGGGTTTGCCTCCAAAGAGAGAAGTTGAGCTAGCCATAGAGATTATGCCGGGTACCGCATCGGTATTGAAAGCACCTTATCGGATGGCTCCTGTAGAGTTGAGAGAACTTAAACTCAACTATAAGAGCTATTGGATAAGGGGTTTATTCGACCCAGCATATCTCCTTGGGGAGCTCCAGTTCTGTTTGTTAAGAAGAAGGATGGATCCTTGAGGATGTGTATCGACTACAGGCAGATCAATAAGGTCACAGTGAAGAACAAGTATCCATTGCCTAGGGTTGAAGATTTGTTTGATCAGCTTCGAGGTGCAAGAGTCTTTTCCAAGATAGATCTTCGGTCTGGGTATTATCAGCTTCGTGTTAAGGATGAGGATGTGGTTAAGACTGCATTTCAGACTCGGTATGGCCACTATGAGTTCCTTGTTATGCCGTTTGGTTTGACTAATGCTCCAGCGGCATTCATGGATTTGATGAATAGAGTGTTTAGGCCATACTTAGACCGGTTTGTGGTGGTGTTTATAGATGATATTCTAGTGTATTCCAAGAATGAGAGTAAGCATGAGAAGCATCTTCGGTTGGTTTTGCAAGTGTTGAGGGAACATCGGTTGTTTGCCAAGTTGAGTAAGTGTGATTTTTGGCTTCGGGAAGTGTCATTTTTGGGCCACATAGTTTCAGCTAAGGGTATTCAAGTAGATCCAGCTAAGATTGAGGCAATAGTTGGGTGAAAAGCGCCTAGGAATGTTCTGGAAGTAAGGAGTTTCCTCGGTCTGGCGGGTTACTACCGTCGGTTTGTTAAAGGTTTCTCAGTGATTGCCGCTCCAATGACGAGGTTGTTGAGGAAAGGAGTTAAGTTCGAGTGGCCAGATAAGTGTCAAGCTTGTTTTGAGAGGTTGAAGCAGTTGTTAGTCGAAGCTCCTATACTGACTCAACCCATCTCGGGTAAGGAGTTTGTTATGTATAGTGACGCTTCAGGTGTTGGTTTGGGATGTGTTCTGATGCACGAAGGTAGGGTTGTGGCTTATGCTTGTCGATAGTTGAAGCCACATAAGAGGAACTATTCGACGCATGATCTTGAGTTAGCAGCGGTTGTCTTTGCTTTGAAGATTTGGCGGCATTATCTCTACGGGGAGAAGTGCAGGATCTTTACGGACCACAAGAGTTTGAAGTATTTCCTGACTCAGAAGGAGCTAAACATGAGGCAGCGTTGTTGGCTTGAATTGTTTAAGGATTACGACTGCATTGTGGATTACCATCCGGGTAAGGCCAATGTAGTTGCAGATGCTTTGAGTCGGAAGTCAGTTTTTGCCTTGTTTTTGAGACGCTTTAGATGGAGGTTTGGTTCTGATGGGGCTTTGATAGCTCAGTTGAGGGTCAAACCTACCTTGAGACAGCAGATAGTTGATGCTCAGAAGGTTGATGAGAAGCTTCAACGGATTGTGCAAGAAGTCAGTTTAGGCAAGCAGTCAGAGTTTTCGGTTCAGGATGGGGTTCTTCTATTTAGAAACCGTTTATGTGTACCGGATAATGAAGAGTTAAGAAGACAGCTTTTGGATGAGGCACATAGTACAGTTTTTACCATGCATCCCGGGAGTAACAAGATGTATCGGGATATGAAGCAGTTCTTTTGGTGGTCTGGTATGAAGAAGGATATAGTGGACTTTGTATCCAAGTGCTTGACTTGTCAACAGGTAAAGGCTGAGCACCAAGTTCCTTCGGGATTGCTCACGCCTTTGTCTGTTCCTGAGTGGAAGTGGGATGATATTACCATGGATTTTGTTTCCGGGTTGCCTTTGACTCAGAAAAAGCATGATTCTGTTTGGGTTATTGTGGATCGACTCACAAAGTCCGCTCACTTCTTGCCGGTTAGGATGGAGTACCAGATGGATAGATTGGCCAGTATCTATGTGGATGAGATAGTTCGGTTGCATGGAGTGCCTTTGTCTATAGTTTCAGGCCGGGATCCAAGGTTCACATCTAAGTTCTGGAAAGAGTTGCAACGAGCTTTGGGTACCAAGCTAAATTTCAGTACGGCATTTCATCCTCAAACAGATGGTCAGTCCGAGCGAGTGATTCAGATCATAGAGGATATGTTAAGGGCTTGTGTTTTGGACTTTTCGGGTAGTTGGGACAAGTATGTATCGCTGATGGAGTTTGCCTATAACAACAGTTTTCAGTCGAGTATTGGTATGTCACCGTATGAGGCTTTGTATGGACGACAGTGTAGGTCTCCAGTTTGTTGGACAGAGCTATCTGAGAGGTCAGTGATTGGGCCAGATCTGGTTAGAGATACAGAGGAGAAGATCAGAGTTGTGCAGCGGAACTTGAAAGCGGCTAAGGATCGACAGAAGTCTTATGCCAACCTGAAGAGAAAAGATGTGCAGTTTGAAGTTGGGCACAAAGTCTTTCTGAAAGTTTCTCCTTGGAGAAAAGTACTTCGGTTTGGGAAGAAAGGAAAGCTTAGTCCTCTCTTTATTGGTCCGTATGATGTGTTGGCAAGAGTTGGTCCAGTAGCTTACAGATTGGCTTTGCCGATGGAATTATCGAAGCTTCATGATGTGTTTCACATTTCGATGCTCCGTCGGTATAGATCGGATCCTTCTCATGTGTTGTCGGTTCAAGAGGTTCAAGTGCAGTCTGACTTTTCCTACGATAAGGAGCCTAGAGCTATCTTAGATCGGGAAGTAAGACAGTTGAGGAACAAACAGATTCCTTTGGTCAAGGTTTTATGGAATCACCATGGGGTCGAGGAAGCAACATGGGAACCGAAGGAGTCGATGAGAACTCAGTACCAGCAATTGTTCAGTTCAAGTGAGAATTTTGAGGACGAAATTCTTTTTAGTAGGGGAGAGTTGTCACACCCCGTTTGCCCCATAGTAGAACGAGCCATGTGTGTGTATGTATTTGTATGTGTTTTGGCATAATCATAAGGGCATTTTGGGAATATTGCATAATTTGGGGTTTTTCTAGTGCGTGTGTGTGCGTGTGTAGCACTATGGTGTGAATTAGTTAGGACAGATTTGTCTGTGTGTGAGTGCACCATAGTAGGATATGCACTAGTGGGTTATTGTGGTGTGTGAGCATGCATACATTTGTAGGGTGTATACTTGAGAGATCATTGTGTGTGTTGCTCAGACATGTGTAGGGTGCATTATTAGGGTGTTTCATTGTGTGTATGTGATACATTTAGTTAGGGTGTGAGTAAGTGATCTCCTCCACTAGATGGTTAACATGTGTAAAGGGGAAAGAAGGATGGGAAAGAGAAAATGAAAAAGGGAAAAATCAGATTTTTGAAACCCATTTCCCGTTTTCCTCTCCTCCTCCTTCTTTCTTCCTCCTTTGCACTCACCTAAGTGTTTTACTTAGATTCAAGCTCAAGTGGTGGAATTAATTACTCCCTTACATCTTTCTTGGTAAGTTCTTGCTTTGTCCTTGTGTTATTCATGCATTTTCTTCTTCTTCTTGGGTTAGATCTAAGTTAGGGTTTGTGTTTTTGGTGTTTGGGTGCTTGTTTGTGCTCAGTTGAGCCTCCTCGCGAGCCAAAGGGCAAAGAGAAGGCTGGAACTAGTGGATCCAAGCAATAGGAGCAAAGGATTTTAAGGTTTGGGAATTTCTTGGTTTTCATGTATATATATTCATGTATGAGATTTGATGGTTCTTAGAATCAGGTTGTTATATGTTCTTTATTTTCATGTATATGCTATGGGTTTTTGTTTTGGAATGTGAATCTTGCAAGAGCATGAGTTAATTGTGATAATGTTGGAGTTGATGTGGTTTTGTGCATAAATTGGGGTTTTGGAAGATTCTTGGAATTGGAGTTTTAAATTAATGAATTGGGTGAAATTTCTTGCTGATTAATATCATAGTATGGTTGTTGGTGCTAATGGATGGCTGGGTTTGAGGTAAGAGGTTCTTGAATGAGTTTTGTGTGTTTGTGGTTGGTTGTGGGAGGAAGAAAATCTGCAGAATTCTGCAGATTTTGGAAAACCTGATGTTGTCGCGATCGCGGCGATATCGTGAGCGCGACAGAGATCGGTGTTTTGGAGCTCCGTTGTCGCGAGCCCGCGATAGTCGAAGTGTTAAGCACCCTCTGTCGCGAGCGTGACATCTGTCGCGATCGCGACAGAGCGCAATGCTGGCCAAGTGCTATCGCGAGCCCGCGACAGCAATATTTATCTCTGTCGCGATCGTAACATCCATCGCGAGCGCGACAGAGCCTGGCCCCTCCGTCCTCCTCGCGGTGGCGAAATCCGTCGCGCTCGCGCAGCGAAGAGGATTCGGTCTCTGTCGCGAGCGCAACAGCTCCCTGTATGCTGAATGAGTTTTCTTTTGTTGTGTGCGGTTTTTGAACTCCAGTTTCCTTTAATGTCTATGAGATTTATGCTTGATGTCTTATGAATTATATGAATGCGGATCCATGATACGACTATGTACATGTATGATGATGATTTTGGAATGTTATGAAATGGATTGAATGGTTTATGCATGACCTGCTAGAGTCTAGAAAGTGGATAGTTAGGCATGCCTAATAGAGTCTTAAAGCTGCAGCCCTTTGTTTCGTTTGGACCCCGATCAGGTCCCCGCTTGGTTCCTCGCGAACCCCTTTGTGTTCGGATCTTGTTTAAGATCCCTTTTGAAAATGTTTTGTAAAAGTTAAAAGTATCTTGATTTATCGATTCGTACTCGTAAGGTACTCTCCGTACCGGCTTGTACCCGTAAAGTACTGTCCGTATACTTGTTATCCACTCCCTCGAGTCAGCAGGTGCCTGGTATGAATTGTGTTATGAGGAAATATATGTGATACATGTGTGAACTCATAAGTGAGAAGTATAATCCGTTATGGGAATATGAATATTGTTATGAGCTTCTGAATGTATGGCTTTAGTATATATGCATGCTTATGCAATTGATATGCTATGAGTATGGTATTTATGATGGACGCTTGTGTTTTGCCTTGACGACCGTTGTGAATGGTTGTCCTTTAAATTATATATGTGTGTTTCCCCACTAAGCGTTTATCGCTTAGCACGGTGTGTTTACCTGTGCAGGTGCGGAAGGAGTTACTTTGGGAGAGTTGCCGCAGTCCAAGCCAATATAGCCGGGTTCAGTATAGGACTGAGTTTTGTATTTTTGAGATTCTTTTTGTATAAAACTCTCTTAACTTGGTTTTGTAATAGCTTCCACTTTTGTTTATCTAATTTGGGATTTGTAATCAATTGTTGTATCTCCTAGTTGATCAGAACAGTAATGTAACGCCTCCGTTATATTAATGCATGATCAGCTTTCGCTTTCTTATACTTCGCAAAAGTTTTTTTTAATTACCTCGCTTTTGTGTATGTTTATCTATGCATTGTTCTCTGCTTTGTTTGGTAGCACCTTGACTCGTACGGCATCTTACTCCTCATGGGATGGGACCGCCTGAGTACGGGTAAGGGGTGTCACAGTCAATTTATTTCCAGGATGCCTTGATAGCGTAGAGTACGCTAGAAACATGATGTATCTCTGCCTCCAGAGGAGATTACAGACGCGAAGAGCCAGCGTTTTGAGACCTTATGGCAGATAGGGCTTGTACCTAGTAGATTTGTGTCTAGACCGTTCCTACATCAGATAGGCATGTGGGACGAGGTGGGCGCCCTGATAGCATCAGCTGGCTGGACTGAGTTCTTGAGATTGGCTTACTAGACGTATCCAGAGATCACTAGAGAGGTGTTGCCACATTACAGTATAAAGGGGTATCAGAGGCTAGACATGGAGCCGGGGACCATATCATTCTGGGCTAGAGGCCATTATCACGAGATGAGCCGCCTAGATTTCTCTCGGGCGATAGATCTCCTGACAGCGGAGCAGGTCATGGTACCAGATAGGACCGTCCCCACACATTGCTAGGAGCAAATCGCTGCACCAGGTGTCCTTTACCGGTCTAATCAGGCGAAGAGCACTTTGTTGCATTCATAGGCCCTGAGGTACATTCAGAAAGTATTGGCCAGCAGTTACCTTGGCCGAACTGGGAGTCAAGGTTCCATAAATGCCACCGAGATTTAGAGTCTGTGGGCCATGATGACTGTTAGACATCTGAACATTGCCCATGAGATTTTATCCGCCTTAGTCAAAGTTGGGCGGGGGACCACTAGGTATATATGCGTCGGAGGAGTGGTGACTAAGTTTCTCCTTCATTTGAGACACGATCCCAACACATTTGGGCCACATTTAGAGGGAGATATATCCGTTGATCTTGCCATCGCTGGTTCTATAGATATGGTAAAGCCGGTATCGGAGGAATCAAACGAGTACAGGCTACTTAGTATGGCAAAGACCAGGCTTCTCTACAAGTTGCCTCCACTCCCAGATGTAGCTGGTACTTCAGGAGGTGATTACCTATAGCCAGATGAGGAGGAGCCATGTACGCCATAGGATGAGGAGGGTGCATATGATTTGGACATCACACATCTTATCGGCTGTAGACACCGGGTCCTGAGGCAGCCCAGACCGAAGTTACCCAATGATGAGAATGATGCCTGTTCACAGGTAAAAGACAAATAGAAGTGATGATTTCCTTGAAAAAAGAAAAAAGGGATACTTTTCATTTTTAAAATTAAAATTAAAATTAAAAAAAAATATTTTCGGGGCATGTGTAGTGAGGCCCATCTCACTAACGTGAGATGCAGCCTCACGTTAGTGAGATGTATCTCACAGGTGAGGTTCCTGCCTCACGCGCCACTGCCTCCAGCTTCCCCTTTTTCGGTTTTCATGGGATTTGGTTGGAAAATGCAGACTGTATGTCTGATTTGAAAAGGAAAATCATGATTTAGAAAAGGGAATCAAGGGTTTTAAGAGGGATATACCTAAGAAAACCCTAGTTTTTCACCGGGCGTATAAAAATAAAAAGTTTAGAAACTAAAAAAAAGGTTACTTCGAAAATGTGGAAAGAAAGAAAAACACAGAGAGAAAAGTTTTGAGAGCAAGAAAATGATTTTTATTCTCAAAGCATTCTGAGATTGTTTCTTGAATCCAAGAAATTAATTCATGTCGTTTGAGATTCAATCGTCTTTGGTTTTCTTCTTTAACATAACCTTCATTTTAAAGTTTTTATCAGTCTCTATTTTTATCTTTTTCTTAAACAAAATAGAGGAAACCAGCAGTTCTTCATTCTACAAATCGAACGCAATCTAAAGTCATATCTGATGGTAAATACTGGGATAAATCGTCTCTTTTCTTCCTTTTGTTTTATGTTTCTTGTTTTGCTTCACTAAGTTTTCTTCATTGTACCTTCTGTGTTTATTTCCCATTTGATCTGATTAATCTATTTGTTGTATATTTGTTGTTGTTTGTTATCATATACGAACTGTAAGTGTTTATTATGGTTAATCGGCATGTTTGTTCTTTTATGCATGTTTTGATGGAATAATATCATATTTATTTAGTCTGTTAACATTACTATGTTCATCCCTATTTTTATGTTTGTCTGATCGTCTCTTTGTTTTGTCCGAGTCGTGACCTATCGATCGAGTTGGGTCTTTATTTTGTTCAAATCGTGATCTCCCGATTAGATCGTGCTTTTGGTTTTCCAACCGAATCGTGAGTTTCCGTCCGGGTCGTGTTCCTGCTTCATGTGTCGTGCATCGTCCGATTGCCCGTTCGGGCCGTGCATTTTTGCACGACTCGCATCTCCTGCACGACAGTCTTCATGACTCGTGCATTCTTGCACGAGTCGTGAAGGCATTGCACGACTCGTGCATCTCCTGCACGATTCGTGCTTCTCTTGCATGACTCGTGGAGGGAATGCACGAGTCGTGCACCTTCAGTTCCTCACCCCCTTCTTCAGCTCTTTCTTACCCGATCGTCCTTCCCTCCTGTTCTACCCATTATCCGATCCTCTTTTCTCTCTTATTTTACCCTATATCCGAACACGTAATTAATGAAATGCATGGAATGAAATATAGTTTGCCCTATTTTCTTTGTCCATTCCTGCCTTAATTTATTTTGTTAATTTTTAGTTTTTTTTATTCAATTTATCTTCATTAATAATTATTAATGCTAGTGTTGTATTATTTATCAAGGTTTAATCATTTTTATTGGCTTATTTAATTCATTTATTTGTTAGTTTTTATTTATTTGCTTGTTTATATATCATTCATTTAATTTACCTTACTAACATTTTGTTTTATTTTTTTTTTCTGTTTCGTTGCCTCAAAATTTGTTTATTTATGGGAGTTATATTTGTGCACGAGATGGAGGATCGGGAGATCAAAGACCTTCAAATTTAGGGTTTGCATTTTTAATTATTGTATTTCCTTTACCATATTATTCTTATGTCGTATGTAAAAATGTATTTTAAATCCTCCATATTATAGAAAATCATGTTTTTTCACAATAATTAATAATTCGGAATTTTTCTTAATAAAATGGACCAATGTCCTATTTTAGCCAATAAAATCTCACTTTCAAATAGAGAGCTAATTTTCATAAAAATGGGATCACTCATCCCTATTTTCTTAATCAATACCGAAAAAATAGTTCTCTAATTTTTAAGTTAATAAAAAGGAACCAATGTTCCTAAAATTCAATAAATCTCCCGATTTGTGTATGATGCTTTTTTAATTATTTTGTAAGTGTTTATTTATTCATTTTGGGCCCTTGTAATTAATTTTGGGACGAACTTTATTTTTTATGCTTTCTTATTTGGGGAGATTGTTCTGTCCCAATTTTTACATGTAATTTATTTATTTTTTATCGCTTTCCAATATGCTTGCAATGCACTTTAAATTCAATGCATGATTGCGTGAGATAAGGGATGGAATCTTGATTTCTTAAAAACTCATTTATAAACTTAATTTAAGGCATTAATAAGAGTGAAGTTCCAAACACCTTCTCTGGTTTAGACCAATAGAGGTTAGATGACCTTTCCCAATTTCTTGCAAATTGAGTGGCGACTCCAAAATACCTCAAAGGTGCCTAAAGGTGTCATGAGGCTAGATGATCCTTTCCAATGTTCTATTGGGAAGGAGGTGTCCAAGATGTCTCGTGGCACCCAAGATCAAAAAGACGCGAACCAATCCCTCGAGCCCTAAAAGTGGGTCTCGCCTAAGAGGGCCTTTGCTAGGTTCAGCGGGCGTCACATCGACACTCCCCCTTCACAGCGGATCCTGCATGAGAGCGGAGCCCGTACCACTCATCCACCACAGATTTATTACAGTCAGCCAGGCCATCCTCCTCCTCCGCAGCCTCACCGCTACCCGAGTATAGGGCGGAGCAGAGTCAGCCCACTCCAGAGATGTCATTCCAGTCCATGTACCAGGATATGATGTCTACATTTGCCGCTCTAAGGCAGCGCCATGACGAGAGGCTCACCATATTTGGCCAGCAGATGGAAGAGGGCTTCGGAGAGATCGGTATGCATTTAGACAGGATAGAGGGATCTATGACTACCTCGCTGGCTGCAACAGCACAGAGGGTTGATGAGTCCTTCCAGAGGATGGATGATTCGCTGGCCGCCACCCGACACCGGATGGATGTCTTGGAGCACACTTCTGTAGGGGTATCCTAAGGTGTGAGGGATCTGTGTGAGGATTTAGGGAGAGACTTGCCCGTCATCCGAGAGGATTTGCGGTTTCACATTGATGGATACGATTCTACCGTATCTAGCCTAGCCTCCAGTTTTTAGGAGCTGTCTCACACTGTTGTGAGCATGGCTAGCCCATTCCTCGAAAGACAAGCAGAGATTAGATTTTGGGTATCCCATCCGTTATCATTGAGGCCACTACCTGAGGATGTCACACATCAGCCAGCATCTCATCTAGCTCAACCTGACGATCAAGACATGCCCACAGATTATCCTCCTTTGTAGAGTGTATTTCAAGGAGATATTGGATATTGTTTTTGTATGATGTACAAAAATTTTCACTTGTAGTATAACTTTATATTTATGTTTGTTGTAGGTTTTCTATTGAACATAACGAAAAAAAATTAATAAATAAAATAATAAATAAATAATAATAATAATAATAATAATGACAAAATGAAAATAAAGAAATATTAAAATAAAGAAAACAAATTGATTTATATAACACTAATATAGGTTAATGCGATCAAGTAAACCATTTTCTTTCAACTTTTAGGCATCAGATAATAACGTCTAACTACCATTTGGATAAATGGTCAACTCGTCAAAAAAGGAAATGAAGATTACCATTACACCGCATCAATAGGTTAGATACTAATCCGGCTGGAGCTAGACACCACACAGGTTAGACGCTGCAACGAGGAAGGTTAGATATCGCATCAATAGGTTAGATATCAACCCGGCTAAGACTAAACACTGCACAGGTTAGATGCCGCAATGAGGGAGGTTAGACACCGCGTTAAAGTCGGTTACAGACCAACCCGACTAAGGCTAGACATTGTACAAGTTAGATGCCGCAACGAGGAAGGTTAAACACCACATCAAAGTCGGTTATAGACCAACCCGGCTAAGGCTAGATACCGTACAGGTTAGATGCTGCAATGAGAAAGGTTAAAGACCACATCAAAGTCGGTTACAGACCAAATCCGGCTAAGACTAGACACCGCACAGGTTAGATGCCGCAATGAGGGAGGTTAGACACTGCATCAAAGTTGGTTACAGACCACAACGGTTGGGGCTATACACCACACAGGTTAGATGCCCCAGCGATAAAAGTTAAATACCATAACGACAGAGGCTAGACACCACATAGGTTAGATGCCATAGCAACAAGGGTTAACACGTCGACAAAAAGATAGTAAATAACCCAGTAACTTCTTTCAGGTTGGAAAGACAACTGCCTCAGGTACGCGTCTCTTCTTTCTTTCTTTGAGTTTTGGCTCACCCAGGCACCCAGGCATTACGTTCCCAAAAATTGGGGGCAGCTGTAGACACCGGATCCTGAGGCAGCCAAGACTAAGGTTACCCAATGATGAAAATGATGCTTGTTCATGAGTAAAATGGTTAAAAGTGATGATTTCCTTGCCGAAACCTTTTTTTTAAAAAGTATTATTATTTTTTGGGTTTGTTTTGGGTTTTAGGCAACCTGTAGCTGCACAATCTGCGTGGCACGTGAGGCAGCTCCGGCTAGCAGCACGCACTTATGGGCAGTACCTGCTAGCTGCAGCACTTATGCGTGAGGTACTGTTCCTACGCACAACATGCGGCCCCCTGCGCGGAGGCGCATGTCGCGCAAGTGACATGCAGCCCTCCTGCCCGAGGGCGCATGTCCCGTAGGCGGCATGCGGCCCCTACGCGGAGGCGCATACTGCGTAAGCGACATGTGGCCCCCTGCGCAAGGCCGTATGTCACGCAGGCAACACGCGGCTCCCCCACAGGGGGCGCATGTCGCGTAGGCAACATGCAGCCTCCCGCACAGGGAGCGTATGTCGTGCAGGCGACATACGGCCTCCCGCGCAAAGGCTCATGTCGCGTGTCGCCATTTTCGCCAGCACATCATTTTTTTGACTTTCTTTGGTTTTTTGGTTTGAAATTCAACTCTCTTTCCGATTTTAAAGGGGATAAAATATGATTTTAAAGGGTAATTAAGGGTTTTTAATTGAAAAAGTCTTTTAAGAAACCTAATTTCTCAGGAGGATATAAAAAAAAAGGTAGAAGAGGAAAAGACATGAGGGTTTTTTAAACGGTAGAAATAAGAATTTCGAGAAAGAGAAAGAGTTGGAGGGCAGTAAAGTTTTCTGAGCTAAGGAAATTAATTTCTTGCGCTTAAGACTTCATTGTTTTTATTGGATTTTCTTCAACAATAAAGATTTTTGAACTTTAATTTTAGTGACGAAACTTGGTTCTGAAGCTTTTCTTTTCCTGATTTCAATTTTCTTTTAAGCAATCTACGAGGAAATTAGCTTTTCTTCATTTTTCAATCAAAAGTCATACCTTAGAGGGTAAATACATGGGCTAAATCATTTCTCTCTTTTTATCCATTCATTGTCGTCCAACTATGTCTTCTCCATTGTTGATTTTTATTAATCTATTCATTACTACTCTGTTAGTTGTTGTTTATTTGTTAATTTATTTGTTGTCATCTACTGTTAATTTGATAGTCGTGGTTTCTGATCAATTTAGTTATTTGTTGTTTATCATTAATATTTGTTTTTAATCTGTTTACATTTTATTATTTATTTATTGTTGTTTATCATTAACCTTGTCATTGTACATACTGTAAATTTACTATTAAGTTTTGTGTTGTTATTTATTATAATCAACCTGAATTTGGTTTAATTTAACTAATTTATTTACATGATGTATGCAACCTAATTTAGATCTATAAAATATTCAGTAATGATTTTATCTTCCACTTGATTTTATTTTGTTCGTTTTGTGTATTATTAAGTTATTTATTATTTGTTTGCTACAATTAATCTGGGTGTCGCTGTTGTATATTACTAATATATTTGTTGTGTAATCACTCAGCCATTTGTTCATTGTAATTAACATGTATGTTGCCACTGTTTATTATTTACTTAATATTGATTCATTTTTTACTTGTTTTTTGTGTGTTGTTATTAATACATATTCGTTATTACTTATTTTCAATTGGTATATTGCTTGTCCGATATAATTAACCTTAGTTTAGTTTAATCTAATTAATATATTGGTATAATGAATAAAATTATGTAGATTTAACATTGATTTTGTTTTTATTGGATTTTACTCTGGTGCTAATTGTAGACACCGGGTCCCGAGTCCAGCATAAGAATGACAATGGTAATTTTGGATCCTTGATATTTCCCTCCAAAAAAAAAAAATATATATAATAAATATATAAATATGTGTGTGTGAGATTAAAAATTAATTAGTTAATGTAGTTAGTTACTTGAGTAATTAATATTATTGTGTGATTAAAGTGCACGTATAATTAAAGTTTAAAGTGTATAATTAATTAGATAAATATATATATATATATATATATATATATGTGATAATTTAAATGGATTAAATGTTTAATTAATTAGATAAATTATATATTAAGTTGATTAATTATATTAATGTGTAATGTTTAATTAATATGTAATGTTTAAATTAATTAATTAATGTGTGTTATTTGAATTAAGTTAGATTAATTAAAAAGAAGAAAAGGAGGGAATTATGGAGGAAATTACCATTATAACCCTTAGCCCTAATTTGAGGGTATAAGAAGAACAAGATGAGCAAAAACAAAGGGGGCTCGGCAGATCAAGAGAGGGAGAGCAAAAGAAAAAGAAAGGAAAAGAAAAGAAAGGAAAAAGAAAAGAAAGAGAGAGCAAGAAGAGGAGGGCTCTCGGCTGGACAAGAAGACACAGACCAAGAACAAAGAAAAAGAAAGAAAAGGAAACCAAAAAAAAGAAAGAAAAAAAGAACTGAGAGCAAGAAAGAATCGAGAGCAAGAGAGATCAAAGCCAAAGAAAGAAAATAGGAAAGAAAAGAGAAGAGAAAGCTAAGGAAAATAAAGGGAAAGAAAGAAAGAAATAAGGGAATAGAGGAGAGGGCCAACGCCGGAGAGAAGAGGAGAAAGAAGAAAAGAGAGGGGAAGGAGGCGTCCCCTCCGTCGGCCAACCGCCGCCGCACACGGCTGCACGCGCCTCACTAGGCGACCGGCGAGACCCAGACGCACCCGGCGGTGACCACCGCTCACCGACACTCGCCGGCGTGGAGGAGATCGGCGAGAGAAGAGAGGACGCTGCCGACGCGACTTCCGACCAAATCCAGCGACATTCCGGTGCGTGACCACCGGCGTTCGACTCCCGGCGCTCCGATCTCCCATCCGGTGTTGGCGGTGTCTCCAACGGCCGCTCCGACGAGCCTCCGGCGAGGGAAATCCGGTGAGCCTATTTTATATTTATTTATTTTAATATATTATTAAATAATATTAATTAATATTATTATTTATTTATTTATTTATTATTATTATTATTATTATTATTATTATTAATATTTATTTATAATTCTGTTTTTATTATTTTATTTAATATTTAATATTTTGTTTTTGTGATTATGTTAATTATTGTTATTATATTTGTTTATTTGTTATTTAATATTCTTTTATTATTATTATTATTATTATTATTATATATTTATTTATTTTCTGTTTATTAATATTATATTATTATTATTATCTTTTTTATTTATTTATTATTAGTATTGTTGAGTTATATTAATATTGTTGTTATTAATATTATTTATTTTATGTTTATCTATTATTATTATTATATTATTTAATTTCTTTTATTATTATCATATATTTATTTATTTAATTTCTGTTTGTTAATATTATTATTATAATTATAATTATTATTTAATATTATTACTATTACTATTATTATTGAGTTCTATGGTTATTTAATTTTATTGATTTGTGATTATTTATTAGTTAATGTTATGTTTTATTATTATTATCATTATTGATTATTGTTATTATTATTGTTATTTGTTTATGCAATTATTTATGTATCCATTTATTTATTTATTTAAAAATATGTAATTTTATATTATTGTATGTATTTGTGGTCTGTAATAATAAAATGATTTTCGACCGTGCTTAAAAGAACCACCACACAAATGTTGTTTACCAAAAGAATGTTTGCTAAATAAAACTGGACCAATGTCCTATTTTACCCAATAAAATCATCACATAAAAATCGTTTTCCATAATGAACACATGCGGGGACCAAAGTCCTCAAAATAAATGAATAACCCGTTTTATGCATGTATAGCACATTTACAAATGGGAGTTGTATTCCGCTCCTAGTATTATTGTAATTTATTTGATTTAATGCTTTATTCTTTTATTCATTTATTTATCTATTGTTTTAAATATGTGAATAAAATGCGCTTTTCAATCAATTGCATTGTGTGGAGAGAGAGCGAATTAATGATAATTAAAATTTAATCATAAAATAATCGAGGTAGAAATAGATGAGAAATCCCGGACCCAGCTCTGGTCTTTGGGCTCAAGAGGCTAGAGGTTATCCTCCAAGACACCTCTTGGGTCACGAGACTTTAGCGTTAATCTTAGGCTCCTTAGGGAGAGAGGTTTACCTTCCAAGACCCCTCTGGCTGGCCCAAAATGGATACAACGCGCAGTCTTAGGCTCTCCGAGGCGAGAGAAACTTTCCCAATGTTCTATTAGGTGGCGACTCCATGAAATCTCCTTGTTGCTCAACATAGATGCACTTGCGATTTATTGCAAGCTGTTAACGGACTCTCAAGTGCCCGATCGTCCTCAAGCGAGCGGTCATAGGGGCGGCCGAGTGGACATCCGGCGAGCGTCACAGTGGCGACTCCGCTGGGGACGATATGGTTCGAGATTTCAATTTGAAAATACCACGTTTAACATTTATGGTTAAAATTTAATTCATAAATTCATTTTCTCTCATTTGCATTACATCTCATTAGAGCTTTAGAATATGCTAGTTTGGTCCCTCTATTAGCCCCGGTGCGTTCCTGAAGCACGACCTCATTTTCACTCAATTTGGGGAAGTGTTAAGGATAATCACCAGCCCAAGTCTCGTACCATCGTGGTATATAAAATGGTGACCCGATCGGTCGTTACGCTCGTGATGAGCTAGACCCGTCGGCAGGGATCATGCTTGGGTAGCCCTAAAGTAACACCACCTTTTGACCAAAGCCCATGTAATGGCAATAGAAACCTCCACTAGGTGACATGTACCATAATATCGTGCTTGCTATTTGGGCCGTCATATATTGAACAAAATCAATTGAATCAGATGATTTTCATCAAAGGCTTTCATACCCCGATGGGCTCATCTTGATTTCATCGAATTGTTTAAATATATAATGGCCAAACATCCATGCGCATGTGCTTTAAATTAAGAGTTGTTATGCTGCCGGCTTCTCATCGTGCACTATACGCGTCCATTGGGTTCCCTGTTAACCCTTGGATAAAGCCCGCCTAGGAAAGAGACCGCACGACCCCGTGTGTGGGAGAAATAAGGTTGGAAGGATCTATCTGCTTGCATGTGGCTGTGAATGCTGCAGAACATACACATACATCAAATGTCATTCATGTAAAAAAAAAAATCAATCAAAAAATAAAAAATATATAAATATATAAAATATAAAAAATAAAAAATACATTTCATATTGTGTATATATCCTTTTGTCTACATATTATTTTTCATGTGCATATACCATCATGTATATAATTTTCTCATGCATTGCATCATGCCTACATATTATTTTTCATGTGCATATACCATCATGTATATAATTTTTTCATGCATTGCATCATATCATTGTAATTTATTACTCTTTCACTCATCAAGGACCATCTGCACAATTCACGATCATGCATTGTATATTGTCATACACGCATCATTCTAACAATTTAAATTTTCAGCCATCATAGATTCTTCCAAGTGGGTTAGAGGTCCCGACGGTCGACTAATAAGAACGGATTAGCCCTTTGGATTGCTGGAATTAGTGCTCAATTGGGATTCTGAGTCACTCTTAACATCTGGTGAATCATCCTCGATGGCAGAAGAGACCGGAGCTTTAACCACTCAATACCTTGCCAAGAGACTGGAAGATTTCAAGCGGAGGATATTAGAAATGATGGGCGCTACGGCCGAGAGGGTTGCTTCTCCTCCTGCCCCACAAGCACCTATTGCTCCACAAACACCTGTGCTAGCAAAAATGAGAAGAAGATTATGTTCTAGATGCTTTGTTCTTTTATTCTAAGAACTTCTTATGGTAGTCTTTGCAATCTCGATATGATGAATAATGTTTTTGCGTACTTGTATATTATTTCTAATGATTTCATTTTTCATGATCATGATACATTCATTCATTTTGACATTAATTCAATTAATACTACTGCATTTAATCTTGGAACTTTGGGAAATCCAAGGAAAATTTTGATGGCATCTGATATAACTCCTGTAGAGAGGAAATTTCAGAGAGAAAATAAAAATAAGAAAGAAAAACTAGCTGCAATTAGGAGATTGAATGAAAACTCACTAAGAGCACTAGAACCTTTTTGATTACCCGTCGAAGCGATCTCTGGATAAGACAGAACCTGGAAAATGATTTAGGCAATCTTTTCTTTGTATAGCTCTCTAAATGACTATTTTCTACCCTTATTCTGCAATCGCTTGCTAGCCCATTGAGCCTTTATACTGGTATGCTGAATGCGTGCCAATTTTGTTGTTATACACATTAAAACTATCCCCTCACCTAAAATGATTTTGGCTTCCCCTTAGAAGAGTGGCCGCTCTAAAAAGGATGGATGTACGTTTTAACAATTGTTTGGGTTATCAAAAATTGCCTTGGTAAGAGCGAGTTTACACTTTGAAAAAAGGGTTTAGTCGTGCATAAAAGGCATGAGCTCAAAAAAAAACAAAAAAAAAAAAGAAAAGCAAAAAAAAAAGAGAGAAAAGAAAAAAAGAAGAAAATAAAGGCTGAAAAAAAAAACAAGAAAGAAAAAACAAAACAAAAAAAAAACAAAGAGAGCTCAAAATAGTAACCAATTGACTAGTTTCAATAATTACCCTTTATTGTTATTCTGATCTCAAGGAGCTAAAATGTTATCGAGGCCAAATTCAAAAAATCCTTTGTATATACAACTGAGCTGAGAACGGTTCATCCATCAGTCGAGAAAATATCGCGGCCATTCTTCTCTAGCGACCTGATCTTTCTTTGACAGCCATCTACCTAAGCCTGACATTAGAACCAAAGTAAGACCTCTTGATTCTGGGTCAGTCTTATCCAATTAGCGGAGATGACCTTCTAAAAAGGTTTGGTACGTAAGAAGAGGCTTATGGTGTTTCTTGAGCTTTAAGCGAGGAGCCACGAGTGCATTCATGCATTCGAGTTAAGTCTTGTCTCCGACGTTGCTTCTAGAATTCGCATTCAAAAAATAAAATAAGAGCAGAGAGAAAATATTCAATTGTGAAAATCAAAAGAGTGCTGATTGACAACAAGAGTTTGATGCTTTCAAGATCCATCCCAAGATTAAATGAGGTTTTGTATTTTGAGATTAATGCCAAATAATGATCATGTGTTATGAAATCAAATTGAAATACGTGCATTTATACAATGATATTGATGTAACCAGAGTAGTTCATCTTGTATACTCAAAGCTACTATCTATCCGCTGCTGCTCTCATCAATCAAGCTCGCCAATCAACTCATCATGTTGTCAACTGTGAAACCAGTGTCTACAGTTGTGCTTCATGATAGGAATCAAGCCTGTGCGATTGTGATTTGAGGCACAAGCACAAGACAGTCACACCCGAAAGATCTTTGGTAACAATTTCAGCTTCTCTGCAAAAAAAAAAAAAACAAAAAAAAAAAAAGAAAAAAAACAAAACAAAAAAAAAACAAAAAATAAAAAAAAAAAAGAGAAAGAGAAAAGGCCGTTAGAGATGAAAACCGTAATTGGCGCTCTAAGCAAAGGTTAGGCCAAAGGACAGGGTGAAAACCTACAGACAGGCAATCTGTCCTAAAAAAAATAAAAAATAATAAAAAAGAAAAAGCCGCTGGATTGGGTTGGGTCCATTCCAGGCAAAAATAAGGCACAGGGTTATGTGAAAATCCGAAAGGACGCATTTTTCGCCAAGAAAAGCTAGTGTGAAAATCCACAAGGGACGCACTACCTTAAAATAATGACTACAAGTTTCAGACGAGAACCTCATGATCCCCAAAGAGCATGAAATTCAAAGGCAATTCCAGAAGGCACTGATCTTACTGCAAATTGCAATCAAATCGGCTGTCGCCTCCAAATCCAATTAGAGGAATTTTTATATTGCATTGCTGCATACATACGCATCTCACGTGCATACTCACAATTTTTTTTGCATATTTGTCTTTCCAAGTCTTGTAGAAAAAGAGACTCGATGCGGACACCGGCAGAAACCGAGTGACGACATCATTCCATCCATCAATCAAGACAATCAACCCAAGACCTCTCAGGGGGCAGATCTCAACCAAAGACATCTCAGGGGGCACACAATCAATCCAAGACCTCTCAAGGGGCAGATCTCAACCCAAGACCTCTCAGGGGGTAGTTCTCAACCAAAGACCTCTCAGGTGGCAGTTATCAATCCAGGACCTCTCAGGGGGCAGATCTCAACCAAAGACCTCTCAGGGGGCAGACAATCAACCAAAGACCTCTCAGGGGGCAGACAATCAACCCAAGACCTCTCAGGGGGCAGATCTCAACCAAAGACCTCTCAGGGGGTGCCACTCAACAGAACGACTAGCACGATGACGGCACTACCACTCTATGGAGGGTTAGCACGATCACGACACTGTCGCTTATCACAACAACAACACTCAATTCAAGAAGACAGCCGCCTCAGGTAGGTGTCTCTGCATCTCTTTCTCTCTCTGAATTTTGGAATTTCTCCTTTGAATTTTAGCTCACCTAGGTGTCTATGCACTAGCTTCTCTAAAATTGGGGGCAACTGTAGACACCAGGTCCCGAGTCCAGCATAAGAATGACAATGGTAATTTTGGATCCTTGATATTTCCCTCCAAAAAAATATATATATATAATAAATATATAAATATGTGTGTGTGAAATTAAAAATTAATTAGTTAATGTAGTTAGTTACTTGAGTAATTAATATTATTGTGTGATTAAAGTGCATGTATAATTAAAGTTTAAAGTGTATAATTAATTTGATAAATATATATATATATATGTGATAATTTAAATGGATTAAATGTTTAATTAATTAGATAAATTATATATTAAGTTGATTAATTATATTAATGTGTAATGTTTAATTAATATGTAATGTTTAAATTAATTAATTAATGTGTGTTATTTGAATTAAGTTAGATTAATTAAAAAGAAGAAAAGGAGGGAATTATGGAGGAAATTACCATTATAACCCTTAGCCCTAATTTGAGGGTATAAGAAGAACAAGATGAGCAAAAACAAAGGGGGCTCGGCAGATCAAGAGAGGGAGAGAAAAAGAAAAAGAAAGGAAAAGAAAAGAAAGGAAAAAGAAAAGAAAGAGAGAGCAAGAAGAGGAGGGCTCTCGGCTGGGCAAGAAGACACAGACCAAGAACAAAGAAAAAGAAAGAAAAGGAAACCAAAAAAAAGAAAGAAAAAAAGAACTGAGAGCAAGAAAGAACCGAGAGCAAGAGAGATCAAAGCCAAAGAAAGAAAATAGGAAAGAAAAGCCTAAGAAAAGAGAAGAGAAAGCTAAGGAAAATAAAGGGAAAAAAAGAAAGAAATAAGGGAACAGAGGAGAGGGCCAACGCCGGAGAGAAGAGGAGAAAGAAGAAAAGAGAGGGGAAGGAGGCGTCCCCTCCGCCGGCCAACCGCCGCCGCACACGGCTGCACGCGCCTCACGAGGCGACCGGCGAGACCCAGACGCACCCGGCGGTGACCACCGCTCACCGACACTTGCCGGCGTGGAGGAGATCGGCGAGAGAAGAGAGGACGCTGCCGACGCGACTTCCGACCAAATCCGGCGACATTCCGGCGCGTGACCACCGGTGTTCGACTCCCGGCGCTCCGATCTCCCATCCGGTGTTGGCGGTGTCTCCAACGGCCGCTCCGACGAGCCTCCGGCGAGGGAAATCCGGTGAGCCTATTTTATATTTATTTATTTTAATATATTATTAATTAATAATAATTAATATTATTATTTATTTATTTATTATTATTATTAATATTTATTTATAATTCTGTTTTTATTATTTTTATTATTTTATTTAATATTTATTATTTTGTTTTTGTGATTATGTTAATTATTGTTATTATATTTGTTTATTTGTTATTTAATATTCTTTTATTATTATTATTATTATTATTATTATTATTATTATTATATATTTATTTATTTTCTGTTTATTAATATTATATTATTATTATTATCTTTTTTATTTATTTATTATTAGTATTGTTGAGTTATATTAATATTGTTGTTATTAATATTATTTATTTTATGTTTATCTATTATTATTATTATATTATTTAATTTCTTTTATTATTATCATATATTTATTTATTTAATTTCTGTTTGTTAATATTATTATTATAATTATTATTATTATTTAATATTATTACTATTACTATTATTATTGAGTTCTATGGTTATTTAATTTTATTGATTTGCGATTATTTATTATTTAATGTTATGTTTTATTATTATTATCATTATTGATTATTGTTATTATTATTGTTATTTGTTTATGCAATTATTTATGTATCCATTTATTTATTTATTTAGAAATATGTAATTTTATATTATTGTATGTATTTGTGGTCTGTAATAATAAAATGATTTTCGACCGTGCTTAAAAGAACCACCACACAAATGTTGTTTACCAAAAGAATGTTTGCTAAATAAAACTGGACTAATGTCCTATTTTACCCAATAAAACCATCACATAAAAATTGTTTTCCATAATGAACACATGCGGGGACCAAAGTCCTCAAAATAAATGAATAACCCGTTTTATGCATGTATAGCACATTTACAAATGGGAGTTGTATTCCGCTCCTAGTATTATTGTAATTTATTTGATTTAATGCTTTATTCTTTTATTCATTTATTTATCTATTGTTTTAAATACGTGAATAAAATGCGCTTTTCAATCAATTGCATTGTGTGGAGAGAGAGCGAATTAATGATAATTAAAATTTAATCATAAAATAATCGAGGTAGAAATAGATGAGAAATCCCGGACCCAGCTCTGGTCTTTGGGCTCAAGAGACTAGAGGTTATCCTCCAAGACATCTCTTGGGTCACGAGACTTTAGCGTTAATCTTAGGCTCCTTAGGGAGAGAGGTTTACCTTCCAAGACCCCTCTGGCTGGCCCAAAATGGATACAACGCGCAGTCTTAGGCTCTCCGAGACGAGAGAAACTTTCCCAATGTTCTATTGGGTGGCGAGTCCATGAAACCTCCTTGTTGCTCAACATAGACGCACTTGTGATTTATTGCAAGCTGTTAACGGACTCTCAAGTGCCCGATCGCCCTCAAGCGGGCAGTCATAGGGGCGGCCGAGTGGACATCCGGCGCGCGTCACACTAATTAATCTCTTTAATTTCCGATTTCTTATCCAATTTATTTTCTTGTTGTATTGGATCTCTTTATTAAATGGCTTATTATGACATATTCTGTATACTTGCTTTTATTTAATTGTTGGTTTATATTTGATTCATTTTGATTTAATTTACTAACATTTTATTTTATTTTTTTATTTCCTAAAAATTATTTATTTCAACTTTGGGTCATATTCCTGGGTGAGCCGAAGATCAAGGGATAAAAGACCTTCAGAATTTCGGTTTGAATTTTTAATTGTTGGGTTTTCTTTATTATATCATTTTATGTTGTATCTAAAATGTATCTTAAACCCGTTTACATTATAGAAGTTCAAACTTTTTTTTTACAATAATTAATTGGGGTTTTTTCCTAATAAAATGGACCAACGTCCTATTTTAATCAATAAAATCTCACTTTCAAAAGGAGAATTAATTTTCATAAAATGGGATCATTCATCCCGATTTTTTTCAACACATGCCCAAAAATAATTCTCCAATTTTTTGAAGTTAATAAAAGGAACCAATGTTCCCAACATCCAATAAATCTCCCGATTTATGTATGGTGCATTTTATTTTATTTATTCTTTCTATATACTTATTTATTTATTCATGTTGGGCCCTTGTAATTAATTTTGGGGCAAGCTTTATTTCATTTATGCCTTTTTATTTTGGGGATTGTTCTGTGCCATATTTTATGCTTGTAATTTATTATTTTCTTTATTGCTTTATTTACTATTTTACAATATGATTGAAATGCGCTTTAAAATCATTGCACAATCGCATGAGATGAGAGATGAAATTTCGATTTCTTAAAAACTCGTTTAAAAACTTAACTTAAGGCATTAATAAGAGTGAAGTTTCGAACACCTTCTCTGGTTTAAGACCCCCGAGATTAGATGACTTTTTCCAATTTCTTGTCAATTGGGTGGCGACTCCAAAATACCTCAAAGGTGCCTAAAGGTTTCATGAGATTAGATGAACCTCCCAATGTTCTATTGGGTAGGGGATTCCAAAATGTCTCATGTTGCCCAAAATCTAGACGCTAATCCTTCTCGAACCCTTAAAGCAGGCCGGGGATCCGGGCCGCGCGCGTCACGCCTATCTAATCTCGAGATAGATCCTGAATACATCAAACTCTTGTTATCAATCAACCCTCTCAGGTCTTCATAATTAAACATTTTCTCTCTGCCCCTAATTTTTTCCCAAAGTGCCTTTTTTTGGTTTTCACCTTAACAGGGCGCCCTATTTTAGCAAGGCCGCCTTTTTTCAGTTTTTGACCCGCAGGGCTTTTATTCTCTTCTTTTGATTTTTGGTCTTTAGCCATGGAGCTTCTTGAGTCTGTCGATGCTGACTGGTTCTTCAAACTCTTTTCCATCACTGTCTATTGGAATCATTGTTCCTTTGGGCAACAACTTCTCAAGAACAAATAAGCATTCCCATGTTGTCCTGAATTTACCCCGCACGTCTGGAACGCTCGGACTTATTTGCTTAAGGACTAAATCTCCCTCTTTCAGTGGGTGCTTTCCGACTTTCTTCTCGAATGATCGAGCAAGCATTTTCCAATAGATCTGACTGTGATAATAAGCCCACAACCTATTCTCGTCTAACATATTCAACTGCTGCAACCATGACTGTGTCTAGTCGGCTTCTAAAATCTGGGCTTCCATGACTACGCTTAAAGATTTGTGCTCTACTTCAACCGGCAGTACTGCTTCCACCCCATATGCCAAGTAATAAAGCGTGGCTCCTGTGGAGGATCTGACGGTGATTCTCTAGCCCCAAAGTGTATAAGGCCATTTCTCTGCCCAATCCTTGTAGTTTTGAACCATTTTGACCAAGATCTTCTTGACATTCTTGTTAGCAGCCTCTACTGCCCCATTGGCTTGAAGGTGATACGAAGGGGACTTGTGATGCTTGATACCATACTTCTAAAGCCGCTTCCTAGTTTTAGCCATAAACTGCACCCCATTATTATACACAACATGATGAGGAAAACTGTATTAAATTTTTCTCTTGAACTTGGCCACACCCAGATATCAATTCTTTTCCTTCCCTTTTTTTTATTTTTTTTTATTGTTTTATTTTTTTTTTTATGGAAAAGCTTCGTTCAAATCCTGATAGTTTACACATATACGTACTTCTCTTCTTAATTGTTAGGGGTGTCATTGACCAATCAAGTTGGGTGGTGAGCTTCGATAAGAAATTTGGCCTCGTTTCTCACTGTGGATCTCTGCTTTTAACCTTTTCTACCCATTCTAGCCTGAGTCTTTTGAATTTTTGCTTGATTGGTTCATAATTGGGATATGTTGGCATAGCGTGTTTGGAGACTTTATGATCATCTCCCGATATGTCTTCATAGGTACAGGCAAAGACTTTTTTGATATTTTTTTATTTTCTCAAATTTATCTCACTTCACGAATGATATCGGATGCCAACAGGATCTCAAAATTAAATGAGGCAGTATTCATTAAGTTAATATCAAATGTAAATGACTTGTGGTTGTGATCATGCGTAATGAAATCATGAGAAGCATAAGCAAAAAGTCATCAATATAATTAACATAAACAGTACTGCATACATCAAGATTGAAAAAGTTAAAATATAAAAAGTACATCTACTAGAAGGTTTCCTCTCCTACTTCTTGCGGCGCTTTAGATCGGTAATCTATTTGCTATCAATTAGATCCTGAATATGGCTCAGAGTTCGACATTCATCGGTGTCATGCCCTGTATGCTGATGGTAGGCACAATACAGATCTGCTTGATGATTGGGATGCCCTTGACTTCTGGCAGGCTTAGCAGGCATTGGATGTAGCTTACCTTCTTTCATCAACCTTTTAAGTACCTAAGACAATGACTTGACTAGGTTGGAGAAATGCCTTTAGTCTGCTTCGATAGCCACTACATCAACCATGTTTTCAGCTCGATTCCCATTATTGGGCCCTGCTGACTTTCATGCACCCTGATTACCGTAATTTCTCCAGGCATAATTGTCATTGCTGGCCTTCCTTACCAGGTATTCTCCTTCAGCTTCTATGGCTTTGTCTTTCAGGGACTCCCAATCCTTTAGCCCCTTCATCTTTAACCCATCTTTCAGATATGGGCTAGCATTCTTGATAAACAGCCTGATCTGGTCTAGAGTTTTCAGCTTTCTCTTCATCTCCATTACCTGATTCCTCCATCGGGTCAGGTATTCATGGAATGACTCCTGATTTCTGCTGTAGTAGCTCTAGATCTTTCAAAGTCACCTCTATCCTCGTTTTGGAGTTATACTATCTGAGGAACTCCTCTGTTAATAGATCCCAGTCCTCTTTCATCCTTCTGTCGAGTCCATGATACTAGTCTACCATGGAACCTATCAAGCTCAAGCAAAAATATTCTATCTTCTGCCTTTTTGTCAGCGTAGTTCCCTTCATTACAAGTGAGTACTGCTTAATATGTGCTGTGGGGTCCGATGTGCCTTCAAACTTTGGCATGTCGGGCATTTTAAAATTTAGGGGAACTAGATCTTCTCCATCTAACTCTCGGTCTTCAGGATTCATGCCTCTTCCCACAGTCAACATTCTTGTCATGGTCTCGAACTTCTCCTCCATCTTTCTCCACATTGCCTCCTCGAGCTTGGGCGACTTCCCCTTTGTTACCACTGGCTCCTCTCGTTCTCCTTCCCCCAAGTCACTCTCAGGCCTAGGAGCTTCTTTGTGCTCTACAGGTGCTAGTGCTCTGGGCTCAACAGCAGGTGGGTCTACTACAGTAGGGGGTTCCTCCCTATTAGGCCCTTGTTCATCTTGCCCCCCAGCCGAAGTAGCAAGTTATTACCTAGCAAGCAGTGCTAAAGTGGCAGCAAGATTTCCCATTATTGCCATCATTTTGGCCTTAAATTCTTCCATTCTCCTACCTACGTCCTCGGCAATCATTGCACAGGCTGCATTAGACTCACCTGATGGGTTAGCCATACTTGTCTCTACTAATGATTCTGAAGAAAATATCTCACTACCTTCTGAGAGCGAATCTGAACTCCAATCTGACACTAGTTCTGGTAGTTCAAATAGTGGAATCCTTCTTAGTCGACCATTGGGACCTCTAAACCACATGGGTGAATCTATAATGGCTGCAGAATAAACCTTGTTAGGATGATGCATGATCAAAATACAAACACATGTAAAAGAATAGGCCCTTCCAACCTTGTCTCTCC
Source organism: Excoecaria cochinchinensis (assembly GCA_947683425.1). Classification (NCBI taxonomy): domain Eukaryota; kingdom Viridiplantae; phylum Streptophyta; class Magnoliopsida; order Malpighiales; family Euphorbiaceae; genus Excoecaria; species Excoecaria cochinchinensis. The sequence goes on from CANTUQ010000038.1 coordinate 5,874,265, forward strand.
CACACACGAGGTAGTTCGGTCTCTTTCCAAGGTGGGCTTTATCCGCTAGTTAACAGGGAACCCTATGGACGCGTAAAGGTGCACGATAAAAAACCAACAGCATAACATCTCTTACCTAATGTACATACGTATGGGTTTTTTGCCATTATGTATTTAAACACTTCAATTAAATCAAGATGGGTCCACCGGGGCATGAAGCCTTTGATGAAAGTCCATTCAATTTAGTTGACTTTGTTCAATATATGACGGCCCACACAACAAGCACGGTATTATGGTACATTTTACCCAGTGGAAGTATCTACTGCCATTATATGAGCTTTGGTCAAAGGTGATGATACTTTAGGGCTACCCAAGCATGGTTCCTGCCAACGGGTCTAGCTCATCATGACCATAACGACCGATTGGGTCTCCATTTGATATACCATAAGGTACAAGGCTTGGGCTAGTGATTATTCTTAACACTTCCCTACATTGAGTGAACATAGGGTCGTGCTTCGGGAATGCACCGGGGTTAAAAAAAGGGTGCAAACTAGCATAATTCTAAGACTCTAGTGGAGTCGCCACTGTGACGCACGCCGAACCGATCGCTTCTAGGGGTGCCCGCTTTTAGGGCCCGAGACGCGTCTTTAGATCTAGGGCAACATGAGATATTTTGGAATCCCTACCTAATAGAACATTGGGAAAGTTCATCTAATCCCATGAAGCCTTTTAGCACCTTTGAGGTATTTTGGAGTCGCCACCTAATTTACAAGAAATTGGGAAAGTTTGTCTAACCTCGGGGTCTAAACCAAAGAAGCATTCAGAACTTTACTCTTATTAATGCCTTGGTTAATTATAAATTTAATCTTAAAATTCCATCTCTCTTCTCACACGATCATGCATTTAAATTAAAGTGCAAATCAAGTAGTAAAGAAAGCGATAAAATAATAAAGCAAACAACAACAAATAAAAAGATAAAATTGGGACAAAATACAATCACTCAAACTGAAAAAGTATTAAAATCTGGGACAAAAATACAATCCCCAAAACGAAAGATTAAGCAAAACATAAATAAATTACAAAATTAAATGAATAAATAAACATTCATAAATCGGGATATTTATTTAGGATAAGAACATTAGTTCCTTCATATTCACTTAGAAAGTAGAAGAGTTATTTTTATGCATCATTAGGAAAATCGGGATGAATGATCCCATTTTGAGAAAATTAACTCTTCTTTTTAAAGTGAATTTTTATTGGTTGAAATTAGGACATTGGTCCCATTTTATTAGAAAATATCCCAATTTATTAATATAAATATTTTTATGTGATTTTTAATTAACTTGCATAAATTGAATTAAATTTATTACATATTACATAATAAAAATGAATAAACAAAAAATAACGAAAAATAATATAAATGCTAAAAAAAAAGACAAATTCAACCAAAATGGTGTCTTTAGATCTCCATGGATTCTCATTTTGCCATTGAAAGTGCTCACACATAAAAATAAGTATTGCAATAAAAAATGACACAAATAAAGTTGATGTTAGTAATAAAAAATGAATTAAACATTAACATATGAGAATAAATTAAAACAAATAAAATGCATTATGTATGACCAACTAATTAAATGGCATCATAAAATAAATAAACATATTAATAATTCAATATACATAAAAACATAACAATAATAATAATAATAATAATAATTAGGGGTGTACACGGTTCTGGATCTTCCTGTACCGAACCGAAATACCGAAGAAAAAGATCCAGAACCGAATTGTACTGTTGACTTTTTTTACTAGAATTGAACCGAATTGTACTGTTGACTTTTTTATTAGAACTGAACCGAATTGTACTGGAACCGAATCGAGAACCGTATTGAACCGTACCGAACTGTTCTGTACTGAATTGGACCGAAATAACCGATATTTATTAATTATTATATATAATATTAGTAATTTATATATAAATATTATTTATAATTTCTATTATATCGTTATTATATAAATTTAACTTCATAATTATTTGTATTTTTTTGAAACTTTTATAATTATTTGTATTAAATATTTTAATATATGAAATTAATATAATAAATAGTTAATAAATTAAAATAATATTTTGATTATTAATAAGATAAATTTAATTATCATATCTATATGAATGTACAATTAAAATAACTTGTGTTTAATTTAATTTACGTTTAGTGTTACTCAACTATTATATAATTTTTTATTTTGTACAAATATTTATATACACACACAAATATAATTATTATATCAATGAAATTTTACTAATTAATATAATTATATGCGTATATAATCATTCTACCAATTAATTTCATTTACTTTTAATATCACTCAACTAGTATTTATCTATTTTAAGTTAATAGTTTAATTATATATAATTAAATTTTACTAATTAATATAACTATGTAAGTAGATAATCACCTTACTAATTAATTTTATTTATTCGTAGTATCACTCAACTAGTACTCATATATATTTTTTGTACAATACCTATATGAATAATTGAGCATATAAATTAATAATATAATTATATATAATAATTATTATATATAATGAAATTTACCAATTCAATTCATGTAATTATATAAATAAATAATCACCTTACCAATTAATTTCATTTGTTTTTAATATCACTCAATTATTACTTATCTATTTTGGCACAATACATATATGAGTAATTGAGTTGTAACTTAATAATTTAATTATATATAATTAAATTTTACTAATTCGTATTTAATTTAATTTAACTTTAATTTCACTCAACAACTACTTAATTTTTTTTTGTACAAATATTTATATACACAATCATTTTACCAATTAATTTTATTTACTTTTAATACTACTTCTACATTCACCCTTATAGTTATTAACTATAATATTAATTAATAATCTTTCGACTATTAAGTCAAATTTAGTGAAATTGAGTATAATAACTGAGTCAAGATAATATATATGGATGGATCATAACCATATAATCAGTCGATGCTGTATATATAATTATCTTATCAATTAATTTTATTTATATTTAGTATCACTCAATTAGTAATTATCTATTTTGACACAATAGGGGTGAGCATGATCGGTTAACCGGTCCATTAGCCCCAGTCCATTAACCAGTTCATTAATATCGGTTTTTTGAAATTTCAGTCCATTAACCAGTCCATTACCATCGGTTAACCAGTCTATCGGTTTCGGATTTTCGGATCGGTTACCCAATATTTTTCGGTTAACCACTATAACTATAAATATATTCATAAATAAAATTAAAATGTTCAAGATATTTAAAAGTTAAAATTTTTTTCACTATAATATAACATTATTATTGTTAAAATAATTTTTTTTGGTGGATATAAGCAATTTTTTTTAAAAATTAATATTTAATAATTAAATATATTAACCGATTAATAATCACTTTTAATTAGATAAATTGTTATATTTACTAATAGCTAATTAAAAAACCTTAAAAACTTTAAAATAATTAGTATAATGAAAAAAAATTACATGATCACCTTTAATTAGGATAAATTGTTATATAAATTATTAATAAATTAATAAATTAACTAAAAATTCGGTTTCGGTTTGGTTAACCAATCACATGAGTCAAAAACCATTAATCAGTCCATTAATATCGGTTTTTTCAAAACACTAACCATTAACCAGTCCATTACAATCGGTTAACCAGTCCATCGGTTTCGGTTTCAGATTTTTTTTCGGTTAACCGAGTCCATCGGTTTTTTTGCTCACCCCTAACAATATATATTTGAATAATTGATTTATTTTAATAATGTAATTATATATAATTGAATAATTTATTATATAATAATTTTATCAATTGATTTCATTTGCTTCTAGTGTCACTCGACTAATACTCATCTATTTCTATCACAATACTTATATGAATATGTAAATTAAAAATAAAATTATATATAATTATTTATAATAAAATTTTAATTTCTTTTATTTTTAGCGTTACTCGACTAATACTCATTTGTATTTAGCACAATATTTATGTGAGTAATTGAAAATATATTTTAATAATATAATTATATACAATTATTATATTAATAAAATTTTATTAATTAATATATAATATAATTATATAAGTATATAATTATCTTATTAATTATATTTTTTTAGAGCAAATTAAGATTTGAAAAATTTTAGTATAAATATTTGGAGGGAAAGGTTAATATTTGGAGGGAATTAAAATATTTGGAGGAAATCTAACGCGTACGAGTTGGGTTTTTAGTATTTGGAGCGAATTGAACGGGCCAATCGTCATTAATTATTGTTTTTGTTATAACTTTTGCTATAGGTGTCCGTTTGCTTATTATTATATGTTTCCGGAAAGCTCATTTCAAGTCGGTTGACTTTTACAAAATTTAGTCTCCCGTAACAGCCCATTTCGTGCCTCAAAAATAACGTTTGAGTTTCCATTTTTCAATTTGAAGTTTTAGGGGTATTATTGTATTTTTTTTTATTTTTTTTATATAAATTGTTTATTACCTTAGTTTGGAGGGAACTTTTTAACTTGGAATAAAATTCTTTCGTTTTGAGGCATTTTTACTGCGTCAGAATCCGACTGATTTTATATTTTATTATATATATATATATATATATATATATATAAAAGAAAATAAATTAAAAAAAACTAAATCATTTATGCCTCTTTCTTTTCTTTCTCGAAATCGTGTCAAGCCCCACAATTTTTTCTATCTTTTCCTTTGGTTTTACCTTATATTTGCATTTCCTTATTCTCGTCGCTGCCACTGTCATTTTCACGGCTACATCTAAAAATAATGATAAGTCACACATAACTTTTGATTTTGTGGTATTCGTTAATAGTATGTCATGAGTTAGTTAAAAATTTGATCAATAGACTTGTACATAAGCTTTCATTAGGATGATCATTAGGATTAATTACCAATTAATTTTATTAAACATTAGGATTTTAGGAAATTTATTGAAATAATTTATCTCGAATTTAAAATTTCATCTAGAATGACTATTGTTAAAATATGTTTTTCTTTTTCATAAAGGAGAGGATAAATTGAAATATTTTTTAAAATTGAATGCAAAATTGTATGTACTTGTACTTGTTGAGGATATTTTAATTATATTTGTATTTATTATTGTGTATATTTATATTGCAAATTTTTAAAAATATTGAATATCCGAATACCGTATTGTATTGTCTTGTTTTGTTTTGTACCGAAAGAACCGAATAACCGAACTAAACTGTACTGAAAATTATAAGAACCGTACTGAACTGTACCGAAATTAATAAGAACCGAACTGTACCGAAATTTATAAGACCGAAATTTCAATACAATACGGAGATTTGTAAAGAACCGAACTGGACCGAACTGTGTACACCCCTAATAATAATAATAATAATAATAATAACAACAACAATAACAACAACAACAACAACAACAACAACAACAATAATACTACTAATAGTAACGGTAAACAAATAATAATAATAATTGATAATCGGACTCTCTATCTAAGAGTTCGGTAACCGGACTCCTCCGGACATTCACCATGTCAGTAGGTTCAGTTACCGAAACAGCTCGGAATCAGCATATGAAAAGTCATCATTCGCTAAAATCTTTCAGATATTTAGCAGATCCTGATCACATAATAATGGAAAGTATCTAGAATCACTCAACAAATCCTTACAAATCAGGAATCAAGCACGAATCAAGGAGTCAGAGTGATTTCCTCTAATTGGAATCCTATTTCCTATTTTGCCTATGAAAGAGCTCTATATAAAGGAAAGGAACGGGTATGTTTTTCCTGTCTCTGGAATTTTTACAACAAATATACCTTAGTTAATTTACTGACTTGATCGTCCGAGCTTCCATTGTCGGAACCCCATCGGTGTTCTTGAGTTTTTCAGGTGATCTATTTAAGAGGACATTGCGAGAAGTCTAATTGTCATCATTTGGTGCGGTGAGCGTGGAACTCCAAAGATTTTCAGTCAACAATGGATCTTTTTCCCGACTTGCCTATCTCCGCTGCCCCATTAGCAAACCAGCCCAATTAGGGTGTGCAACTGTCAGTTCGGTTCAATAACCGAACCGAAAACCAAAATATTATAATTTATATAAATCGAACCGAACCTATATGAAAACCGAACTAAATTCGAACCAAAATTTTCGATCGGTTTGGTTCGGTTAACCAAAAAACCAAAAATCCAAAATTATAATTAAAAAAAATTATTAAAAAATTATACAAAATTACAAATTATAAAATTAAAATAAAAACATCCAAATTGAAAAATTTACATATATAATTTGAGTTCAAGTCCCTTAAATTGATAAAAAAAATACAAAAATAAATTTTTTTATGTAAAAATTGGAAAAAATAATATATAATAATAAAATTTCAGCCAGTTCGGTTTTTCTTCGGGTTTTGCCTTTCAAAATCGAACCGAACCAAAATAATCGATTTACATAAAATTTCAAAACTGAAACCGAACTGAATTATAAAAATCGATCGGTTTGGTTCGATTTTACCCGAATTTTGCTCACCCCTAAGCCCAATACTACTGCCCAACCTCCGGTCAATCTCTTTGGCCAAACTCTTCATCACTTATAGCCAGCTCAATCAGAGCAAATCTCCCCATTGCCAGCATGACAGCTATTCCTACAAACATAAATCCATACACCAATAACACCACAATCCATCACCATCCTAGAAATCTAAGGCCTAACACCCCAAATAACCCAAACACTCCCGACTGCCCTATCAGCTATGGTAGCTCAAGCACAACCTACAACACCTACAACTATCACCCTGGCACCACCCATAGTTTAGACACCTATAACTGCTCAAATCCCCGCACAAACACCACCACCCATACCTAGGACACTGGCCCCTAACGCAACTATAACCCTAATAACCAAGCAATTTGAAAAATTATTTGAAGAGAGAATGCAAAAGTACCAGAATCGTAGTACCTAGATGTATCAAGGAAACTTTCGATCCCCATTATCTAGGGATATTTTTACCGCTCCTTTCCCCCTAAATACGGTTATCGCACTTACCCAAATACAATGGTAGCACTGACCCCCGGGCTCATTTGGATGAATTTTATCATACCATGCTGGTACATACCACAGAAGATGCTGCCCTGTGCAAAATTTTGCCTCAAACCCTCATAGAGTCTGCGCAAATTACCCAGCATTCGGTTTTGCAATTTACCCGAGCATTCGGTTTACAACTTTGAGTAGTTTAGTGATACGTTCATTGCTAAGTTCGTAGCAGCAATCCACCCAGCAAAGGTTTCGACCGATCTCACTCTGGTTCATCAAGAGAAGGGGGAGACACTAAGAGCTTATATAGAACGATTCAGTGTGGTGGCCATGGATATTAAGAACTTGAATTTGGAAGTGGCAATCAACGCCCTTATTCGTAACACGAGGTGTTAGGACTTCAGTGACTCCTTGAGCAAAAAGCCACCGAACTACTTTACCGAGCTCATAAGTATATCAGAATGGACGAGGCATGCAGGCTTCTATACAGCTCTTAATTCAGAGAGTCAGACAAAAGTTTTTGGCCGGGCCGTGATAGAAACAATAGGGGCGAGATGACTCTAAAAATAGGGGATCAGGCAGCTAAAATCGAGCTTATGTTGTTACTGGGTTGAGCCATAGCGATAAATGGATGAGAAACTAACACCCTTGACGGCTCCAAGGTCTCAGATTTTGGTATGGATGAAGGAAATGAGCGAGTTAACTGGTCGCATCCTATGAGGGGGGAACCCAACAGAGACCAAAGCCTTTATTGTAATTTTCACAGAGATAAAGGCCATCAGACAATTAATTATCGACAGCTAAAATGGGAAATCGTGTCTCTAGTTCGGAAATGTAAGCTCGGTCAGAAGACGCTCACTTTGTGCTAAGAGAAATCCATTAAGGCATTTGTGGCGCACATGAGGGGGCATAGGCTATAGCTCGGATGGCCTTACTATAGGGGTACTATTGGCCTAGCATGGAAAAGGATGCTAAGGAGCTCATTTAAAAATGCAAATAAGTGCCAAAGGTTGGTAATTTGAAGCATCAGAAGCCTACATCCCAGGTTCCAATCTACAGTCCTTGGCCATTCGCTCAGTGGGGTATTGACATTCTAGGACCTTTTCCTTTAGCTACCGAGCAGCAAAAGTTTCTGGTTGTGGCGGTTTGATCATTTTGCCAATTGGGTGGAAGCAGAACCACTGGCAACATCACCTCGGCAAATATTACCAAGTTCGTCCAGAAATCCATCATTAAAAGGTTAAGATCACACACTCTATCATCACCAACAATGGTAAACAGTTCGACTGTGTGGCCTTTAGAGGATACTGTTCAGAGCTGAAGATCCAACTTTGCTTCATCTCTATCTACCACCCGCAATCAATGGCATGACTGATTAGTCATATATTTTGTAATTTCTTATCTTTTGTGCACTATAGGCTTGTTTGCAAAAAACTGAAAAAAATTAGTGTGTGAAAGCTTTTGAGTGAAGGAATTTTAGGATAGTTAGAACCTTCCTCATCACCCTTCGAAACGATATAACAACTCAAGCAAGTTTAGGAATGATCTAGGCAAAATTTTTCTTTAGTAACCACGTTAAATGACTTTTGACCTACCTATATGCGTAATTTTCCATTGCTAGCCCACAGTTGAGCCTATTTGGTATGCTAAAAGCGTACTATGCAATTTTTTTTTGTTACACTCATATTTCACCATTTAACCTAAATGCTTTGCATATCCTTTCTAAGAATTGGCCACTCTAGGATTGAGTTGGGGTAGCATGAAAGTTGAATAAGGGTATTCTCTGTTAAAATAGTATGGGTGTGAGAAAATTGTGAAACTATGGGGTGTTGCCTAGTGTATTGTTAATCTTTCCTTTATGAAGTCCAATTTTGATAGAAAATGAGAATTGTTGGTATTTCACCTTATTCGTCTGAGAAATAAATAAAAATATAAATATAAAAATAAAAATTTGATGAGAATATTGATCATTGATTTTGAGTTAGTCATTTGTAGAAAAATTTAAGTGTGGGTACCCTAAAAGAGAGGAAAATGTTTTCACAGTCAAAGATGATCAGGTTAAGAAAAAAAGGAAAAAAAAAATAAAAAAATTCTTTAGGGTCTTTTGTCTCCTCTTTTTTTTCGCATGGTTTAGTGTTTTTCATCTTGGAAGTTTAGACAAGTTTGGCAATTGTGGATAAATTAAAAGTAGGTAATGGTAAAATTGTGTTCAGATTGGGTAATGGTGTATGTAGCTAGAGTGGCTAACTCTTTGTTAGATTTCCTTAACTATTCTTGTTAGCCAATTCCCTAACCTAGCATTTCAACCTTGGAATAAGTCTTAGTGATCCTGATCTTAACTTGAGTTGTTTAGTGGAGATGACTCTTGTGGTTCTAGTGCTAAGGAGAGGCTTATGGTTATCCTGAGTTCCAAGTGCGAAACCAGTATGCAAATTAATTGCTAATTCATTTTCTTTGCTCAATTGTTGGAATGCGTTGGTTGTTTTGTTTTTGAAAAGTGAAAATTATTTTTAGCCTAGCACACACACATGAAATTACTTAATATAAATTGATTTGAGGATTTGTAGTTAAGACACTTCTGCTTAGTGCTATGATTGTTGTTTAAGTTTTCTTATTCTGAGTTAAAGTTTGAAATTTCAGGAATGTAGATAATTCATTTACTCGAGGGCGAGCAAAGTCTAAGCGTGGGGTATTTTGATAACTTCAAATTAGTATTTAGTTTTGTTAGTATTTTCGTATGATTTTTGGGTTTTTAGTTGTGTTTATTGTTATGTCATGATTACTTTTGGTTAATTTTGTCAATTGTAGTTAAATTAAATTTTTATGCATTTTTGGGGAGCATTTTAATAGAGTTTGAATTGTGATTGCAAGATTTTTTAGGCACCTCACGGTCACAACCAAATGGTTGTGACCGTGACATAGAATTTCATCCAGCAGATTGTAATGAGAAGGTACCTCATGGTGGCAACACTTCTGGTTGTCACTGTGACATGAAATCTTGCAAGACAGAATCAAAGACTGAGGTACCTCACGGTAGCAAGAAAAGTCATTGCCACTATGACATAGAGAATTTTCAAGATAGTAGCTGAAGTCGAGCACCTCACGGTGGCAACAAAGTTGGTTGCCACCGTGACCCCCTCATATGCATCGAGACAGAATCGTTCCTTCGACAGTCTCACGGTGACAACCATTTGGTTGCCACCGTGACCCATGATGCCTCACGGTGACAAGCACTTCATTACCACCGTGACCCCTCAAGATCTATAAAAATAAATTTTGTTTTTGGCTGCGGGGAGGGATTTTTAGGCAGTTTTTCAAATAGGGTTTTGAGATTTGGAATTTTTCTAAGCTTTTCTATTGTTTTTAATTTAGGGTTTCAATATTTTTTCTTTATATTTAAATTACAAGTCGAGAGAATTACATTAAAACGCATAGATCAATTTCAATAAACAACAATTATATTTTGATTTCCATAGTCTTGAACTATTCTCCATCGAAGATTCGAAGAAGAAGATCGGAGAATGTGGGATTCAATCGGGATTTCTTCTTCAATGAATTTCTGGGTTTATTCTTTCCTTTTTCCTCTTAATTTCGTAATGGATCGTGAGTAGTCTCACAGTTGTTTGGGGGATCTTTGAATCCCCTACCCATGATGTGAATTCTGAACATCTTTTGGATTTATTTATATGAATGAAAGGTTTATCTCACTGTTGCTTATTGATTAATTTATGGTGTTTATTTTCTCAAGTTATTTTCCAGCTTCGATGTATGGTTTTTATCATATATCTTTATTGGATGTTTAGCTTGTATGGATTGAAGGCTATGAATGTTTCTACTCAATTTTTATATCATGTATGCTGTATGACTCCAGAAAGGGAATCTAGATGTGTAGGATTTTATGATTTAAAATTAGAGGAGGGAGTGAGATAAATGAGTTTTGGGTTGTTTGGCTCCGGAATGGGAAAGCAAACCGAACTTAGGATTTCACACCCGTGCTTAGGTTAATTGTATGGCTTACTCCTGAATGGGACGTTATGCAATTAGAGTAGCTTGGGTTAAGAGGGTTATCCCGATTTCATTCGTTTATGTTTTCTTTGATTAAATTAATTCACATTTGGGTACGGAGTGGATAAGTGAACCCGAGCAACGTTTCTTTTATATCAATTTCTCTTACTTGTTAATTCCTTTGCTATTATATCATTTTTGCCAAAATTACTGTCAGTTTCATTTATTAAATTCTATTTGGATGTTTTGGCTATTTAATTCTATTATTTTTAATTAATAGATAACTCATTCACATCAATCAATTGGGAATTCTTTAGCATACACTTGATTTTCATGACTTGCACACACAATCCCTTGGGTACGATAACTCGGGGACCTAATTATACCCCACTTTATTACTTGCCGATTCAGTACACTTTCTGAGATCGTGTCAGGAGACACGACTCGTGTTGCCTCTCTATACACCATGTCACGAGTCGTGCTCTTCAGCACGTCTCGTGACCTAGCTCCCAGCAAAAGCGCGAATCCCTTTTCTCGATCGAGAACTTTCCGTCTTTTGACCGACAGCCAAGTGTTGTGCACTCAAGTCATTTTCGATCGGAAGATGGTAGTTCGATCGGGACATGGACACACTGATTCTGCGTTCCAAATCTGCAGAACTCCCTTATTCCAAAACTTGCCCAATACTTCAAAAATCATTTTCCAAAATCAACTTACCTCAGATCGGGCATTTCCCAACACAACAACAGCACAAATGCATATTTTACACATTCAATATAATCAATTTAAGAACCATCCAAAACTCAGAATTTCGACAGTAGCAACCCAGAAAATCACAGTAGTGTCAATCCAACTCCAATTGCTCTCATAGTTCAATATTCATGCATATAACTTAAATCAACCAAAACTCATAACATTTAGTCCAACATGCATCACTAAAATCATCAGATTACTAGCAAAATGTTCAACCACATCAAAAACACAGAAAATGCAGAAATTCCCAAACCTGAAAATCTTATGCTCCTAGTTGCACACTGCACTCCCACTAGCCTTCTCTTTCCCCTTGGGATCACGAGTAGGCACTTCTAAACCAGAAAACCCAAGAACACACATAAATGCAAAACTCTAGATTAAAAACTCATCTAACAAGGATCAAAAGCAAAGACAAAGAAGAAGAAAAACCCACTAAAACTTACCAATAAAGCTTAAGAGATGATCAATTTCCACAAAAAAAAAAATCACTGGGATCAACACTAGAGCACACTTGAAGAGAAAAGAGGAAGAGGAGATAAAGAGAGGAGGAAGAACGGCAAGGATAGTAAAGGTGGCTGCTCCCTTTTCTCTCTCCTTCTATTTATACCCACTTCCAAAAACCCTAGACACATGTCACTCTAATATTGGTGGAACTTGACCACTCACACCCAACTAATATGAATGACAACACACATAAGACTAACCCCCACTAATGCACTCACTACTAACATACACGCACCCGCACTCTAATAAAGCCCACAAAACATGCATATTACCCATAAATGCCCTTAACACATGCCAAAACACTCACAGACACACATGCAATCATGGCTCAAACTATTTGGGGGAAAACGGGGTGTGACAACTCTCCCCTACTAACAAGAATTTCTTCCTCGAAATTCTCAACTAAACTGAACAACTGTGGATACTGAATCCTCATAGTCGCTTCTAGTTCCCAAGTCGCTTTCTCAACTCCATGGTGCTGCCAAAGAACCTTAACCAAAGGAACTTGCTTATTCCTTAACTGTCTCACTTCCTGAGCGATGATGGCTTTTGGTTCTTCATCATATGAATAATCCGACTAAATCTGAATGTCTTGAACTGACAGCACATGCGACGGATCCGATCGGTACCGTCGAAGTATGGAAACATGGAAGACATCATGCATCCTAGCTAACTCCATCGGTAAAGCCAATTTCTAGGCTACTGGACCAACTTTCTCCAAAACCTCAAAAGGCCCGATGAACCAAGGATTAAGTTTACCCTTCTTGCTAAATCGCAACACTTTCATCCAAGGTGAAACCTTAAGGAAAACTTTGTCCCCGATCTCAAATCGAATGTCCTTTCTCTTCAGATTAGCATAGGATCTCTGTCTATCCTTAGCCACCTTCAGATTCCGCTGCACAACTCTGATCTTCTCTTCGGTATCCCAAATCATCTCTGACCCAACAAAAGATCGCTCGGTCAATTCTGTCCAACAAACTAGAGTCCTACATGGTCAACCATACAAAGCCTCAAACGGTGACATCTCAATGCTCGACTGATAGCTATTATTGTAGGCAAACTCCATAAGCCACACATACTTGTCCTAACTGCCAGAAAAGTCTAAAGCACAAGTCCAAAGCATATCCTCTAAAATCTAAATCACCCGCTAGGACTAACCATCTGTCTGAGGATGAAATGTCGTGCTAAAATTCAACTTAGTACCCAAGGCTCGCTGCAACTCTTTCCAAAACTTAGATGTGAACCTTTGATCCCAGTCGGACACTATAGATAATGGCACTCCATGCATTCGGACTACCTCGTCCACATAAATGCTGGCCAACTTATCCATCGAATAGTCCACTCGGACCGACAGAAAATGAGCCGACTTAGTATGCCGGTCCACAATACCCAAACCGAATCATGCTTCCCCTGAGTCACTTGCAAACCGGACATAAAATCCATGGCGATGTCGTCCCATTTCCACTGTGGAATGGATAAAGGAGTGAGCAATCCCGAAGGGACTTGATGCTTAGCCTTTACCTGCTGACAAGTCAAACACCTCGCCACGAATTGTGCAATGTTTCTCTTCATCCTGGACCACCAGTAGAACTGTTTCATGTCCTGATACATCTTCTCAGTACCTGGATGCATAGTGAAGACAGTAGTATGTGCCTCACTCATTTTCCTTAACTCATCACTCTCGGGCACACACAAACGGTTTTTATACATAAGCACCCCATCCAAAACAGAAAACTCTGACTTCTTACCCGATCGGACCTCTTGCAAAACCCACTGCAATCTCAAATCGTCCTTCTGAGCATCCACAATTGATTGTCTCAAGGTCAGCTATGCTTTCAATTGGGCGACCAAAGCCCCGTCCGAATTAAATCTCCATCCGAACCGTCTCAAGAACAAAGCTGAAATTGACTTCCGACTCAAAGCATCCACAACCACATTGGCCTTACCTGGATGATAATCCACAATGCAGTCATAATCCTTGAACAACTCCAACCATTGGCACTGTCTCATATTCAACTCCTTCTGCGTGAGGAGATACTTTAAACTCTTATGATCCGTGAAAATCCTACACTTCTCCCCATACAAATAATGCCGCCAAATCTTCAAAGCAAAGATCGCAGCTGCCAATTCCAAATCATGCGTTGGATTGTCCTTCTCATAAGGCTTTAACTGACGAGACGTATAAGCCACAACTTTCCCCTCTTGCATCAACACACATCCGAGCCCGACACCTGAAGCGTCGCTATACATTACAAACTCCTTACCCAGTCGGGGGTGAGTAAGTACAGGAGCTTCCACTAATAGCCTTTTCAACTTCTCAAAGCAAGCCTGATACTTATCCGACCACTTGAATCTGACTCCTTTCCTCAACAATCTGGTTATAGGAGCAGCAATGACTGAAAAACTCTTCGCAAGCCGATGATAGTACCCTGCCAAACCAAGGAAACTTCTCACCTCTGTGCCATTCCTAGGCGTTTTCTAATTAACAATCACCTCAATCTTGGCTTTATCAACTTGAATACCCTTAGCTGACACAATGTGGCCCAAGAAAGACACCTCTGGAAGCCAGAAATCACACTTGCTAAACTTCGCAAACAAATGGTGCTCCCTCAAAACTTGCAACACTAACCGAAGATGCTCTTCATGCTCACTCTCATTCTTCGAGTAAACTAAAATATCATCAATAAACACTACCACAAATTGGTCAAGATATGGCCTAAACACTCGGTTTATCAAATCCATAAAAGCCGCACGTACATTAGTCAAACCAAACGGCATCACTCGGAACTCATAATGGCCATATCACGTCCGAAAGGCAGTCTTAACCACATCCGCATCTTTCACCCGAAGCTGATAGTAACTCGACCGGAGGTCAATCTTGGAGAAAACACCCGCACCTCTAAGCTGATCAAACAAATCCTCAACTCTAGGCAAAGGATACTTGTTCTTCACTATTACCTTATTAATCTGCCTATAGTCGATGCACATCCTCAAAAAACCATCTTTCTTCTTGACAAACAACACCGGAGCTCCCTATAGAGATATACTAGGTCTAATAAACCCATTATCCAATAACTCTTATAGCTGAGTCTTGAGTTCCCTCAACTCTACAGGAGCCATTTGATAAGGTGCTTTCAAAATAGGAGTCATACCCGGTACTATCTCTATGGACAACTCAACTTCTCTCTCAGGAGGCAAATCAGGCAACTCACTTGAAAACACATCACTAAACTCCCTGACAACTGGGATATCCTTGATCCTCACCTGATCATGATTAGAATCCAACACAACTGCTAAGAATGCCTCACAACCTTTCCTCATGAACCTCTTAGCTTGCATGACATAAATCACATTACTCAAGGAACTCGAGCCCAAACCTTTAACAACAACAGAAGATCAATCTCTATCTCGCATTATAACCACTTTCCTATGACAATCAACCACTGCCCGATGCTTACTAAGCTAATCCATACCCAAAATCAAATCAAACTCCCGAAACGGCAACTTAATCAGATCCGCAGAAAACTCAACACCTTGAACCAAAAGAGGATAATTCCTATACACTCTCCTCATATTGACACTATACCCTAAAGGACTGGTCACACAAATCTCATAATCTAACTGATCAACCTCATGCAACTTATCAAATAACTTACTCGTGCACAAATATTAGTGTGTGAAACCAAGGTCAATTAGAGCATACAACTCAGTGTCAAAGAGTAGGAACTTACCTGCAATCACATCTAGAGCATCCTGCTCATTTCGAGCTCTTATAGCATATGCCCTAGCTGGAACTGCCAAGGGACAATCAACTGATTCTGATGAAGCTCTCCCACTAGGCCAACCGCCTCAATCTCTACCTCTACTCCTAGCCCGACCGGATTGTGGTGCATTCGACCCAATTCTACTGGCCTCATGCTGATCAATAAAAACCTCACCCAATCTAGGACAACTAGCCAAAAAGTGTGTGCTCCCACATCAGAAACAACCACCTACACTCACCCCGATATTGTCCATTGCAATACGAGCACACGGGCATTACCTCAGTCCTATTACCCAAACCACCTCTACCAGAACTCAAACTCATAGCAGAACCCTGTCTCCTGCCTCTCGAAGCCAGACCTGAAGAAGACTCATCCTGCGGGTTCCTAGACCTCTTACCCAAAGATGATGATGATGATCCTCCACGAGGGGGATTCCTCCTCTGAGCTCTCTCCCACAGAACTGACTCTGATCTCTCAGCTCGCACTGCTGCCTGAACAATTTGATAATACCCAATGCCCGGAGTACTCATCAGTGAAATAAGCATGGCTCTTAGCGACTCATTCAACCCAACCTCAAAGTGCCTACATCTGAACTCCTCAGTCAAAACACCCTCTGGAGCATACTTCGCAAGTCAGTTGAACTCTTTCTCAAACTCTGAAACTAACATAGCTATTCGCCTCAAACTCAAGAACTGTGCCCACTTCGCATCCTTATAGGCCTGAGTCACATACTTACTGGTGAACTCCCTCTCAAAGAACTCCCAAGTAACAGGGTCAGGAAACTGAAACTGCCTACGGACCAATTTCCACCAATTGTAGGAGGAACCTTGCAACAAAG
This sequence comes from Excoecaria cochinchinensis, assembly GCA_947683425.1. Classification (NCBI taxonomy): domain Eukaryota; kingdom Viridiplantae; phylum Streptophyta; class Magnoliopsida; order Malpighiales; family Euphorbiaceae; genus Excoecaria; species Excoecaria cochinchinensis. Next base: position 5,891,184 of record CANTUQ010000038.1, read on the forward strand.
CCACAACACACTCTACCTGCGTATCAGGAGGGCACCGAATCTCATCAAGAACATGCTCTATCTTCTCAATCCATTTCTCAGCATACTCAAATTCATCCAAACTAGTCACATAAAAATCCTCTACACCAGCTTTCCTCATACTCTCAATAGGGGCTCTCGGAGTTGTCACTCTCTCTAAGACTCGAGCCATATCCTGAGAAATCTTTAACATTGCCTCAAAGGGCATGGCTGCGGCCTCAGGCTGAACCCTAGGTGTTTGAGCCAAAATAGACACTGAAAGATCTACTGCTTGAGGATTCACACTCTCAGCAGACCCCTCAAGCGACCCACGAACTGAATCAAAATCCATCTAAAATAAGCACAAAAATAACCGTATCAGCCAACACAGTCCTAGACATATATCTATGCACAACAACACCCAAAAAAGGCCTAAACCTAGGCTCTGATACTAAAAAATGTGACACCCCCTACCCATACGTAGGAGAACCCATCCTCAATGGAGTGAGAACCAGTATGAGTCAGGGTGTCACCAAGCAGAACAATACAATAACATTCATACACATAAAATCCACATGCATAAATACAGAGGAATTTAAAACTTTAAAACCAAACTGATCATTCATTCACAGATACAATAATAATATTCATTACATAACCGTTCTGATATTACCAACATAATTACATCTCCAAAATTACAATGCGGAAGCTGAACAAAAGAATAAATACAATGAGAGTTCACTATTACAAAAAGAACCATAAAACAAAAGACTAAGTCCTAACATCAAAATCCCTCTGTGTTGGCTTGACTGGCGGTGACTCTCCCAAAAGCTAGCCACCATCCGCACCTACACGGATGAAATACCCATGCTAGGCGATAACGCTTAGTAGGGAAAACACAACAATAATATGGACGGCCACTCACAGTAGTCGTCAAAGCAAAACGCAGACATAAAGGCATGTGCTAATAATCACATGATATAATCATAATTGAATCATGTACATAACATTCGAAAGTCCATGCGCACATTCGTATACATATACATTCATATACATATTGCTTCACATACTAATAGTCATAACCGATCGGATGTTCACATTCTCATAATCATAACAAAACAAACAATACACCTGCTGACTCACAATAGTGGATAATGAGTGAACACATGGCGGTACCTTATGGGTACGAATCGAACGCAACATCACATTTTCTTTCAAAAACATTTTATTGAGGGGATCTTAAACAAGATCCAAACACAATGAGGTTCGCGAGGAACCAAACATGGACCTGATCGGGGTCCAAAACTGAACTGAGGCTACAGCTACTGAGCTCTATTAGGCATGCCTAACTATCCACTAGATTGACTCTCGCAGGTCATACATAAAGCAGATCATATTCCAAAATATAGCATATAATTTAACATAAAGAAATCATAACATTATTCATATAGAAGCATGATAAATAAATCACACTGTAGTAAAGATCATGCCGAGGAGATAAGAAATTCATTTAAGTCAAAACAGGGCAATTTCGAAAAACACTGAGAGAGCGACGGAGCATGAGTCGTGCCATTTAGCACGACTCGTGCTGATGCTCAAAGCCCGGTCGCGAGTCGTGCTTGCAAGCACGACTCATAACTTGGCTTTCGGCCCGCACGAATCGCATTCCTCCATGATGATCTCCGATCGGATCTCACATCTCCCGTTCCGCAGCCAATTATCGTGCGAGCAACCAAGAGCCGAGAGCTGAAGTCCAATAAAAAAGGAGAGCAAACGACCAGGAAGGGAGAGTATGTCACACCCCGAAAAGTACCCTAGAAGGATTTGTGCATATTGAGGATGAGTAGCAACCGAAGTCATGCAAGTTGAAGTGTTTGGTATGTCAGACGGATAATTTAAGAATTTAAGTGAAAGTTTCGATAAGGGCGGCCAATAGTAAATTATGAATATCAATGTCTGAGGTTATAAGAGTTTAATGATTTAAAAGAGAATTTGACATAAACATCTATTTGTGGATTTTAATAGAGTGCGCATGTTTAGAGGGAAGTAGTGTATGTGTTAGTGGAGGTAACATTGTGTGTAGTGTTATGTATGGGTGTAGGGTGTTAATGGTCAAGTTCCACCAATTATGTGGTGACATGTGGTAAGGATTTAGAGAGGGGCATTTAAGGTAAGCAAAGAGAAAGGAAGATCAGAATTTTTCCAAGCTCTACTTTTCTCTCTTCCTCACGCCTCTTTCTCCACCTCTTCTTCTTCCCACTTTGATCCATCATGATTCTTCCTCTTTGGCTATGATTCCTTGGTGGAAATTGATCATCACATGTGAGATTGGTAAGTTTTATTGGGCTTTCTTCTCCTCTTTCATCTCTTCTTTGGATTTTGTTTGAGTGTGTTTTGATCTAGGGTTTTTGTTGTTTGTGTGAGTTTGATGAGGGTGTTGGTTGGGAAAGATCTTGGATGGGTTTAGGAGCATGAAAGAGCAACCAAGAAAGCTAACAGGAGCAAAGGAGTTAAAGGTTTGGGATTTTATTTGAGAAATTATTGACTTTGTGCATTTTGTGATTTTTGTGTTTACATGAGAATTTCTGGAAAATTGATGTTTGATGAGGCATATTATAGTGTTAATGTTATGGGTAATTATTTGATTTGAATTATGATGCATGAATGTAGATGTATTGAATAATTATTGAAGTTTGATGAACATCTACTTAAATTTTTGGGTTTGTGTTCTTGAGAAGTTTAATTTTGCTAAGCATGATTTTGATTGTGTAAATTGTGGATTTAAGTCATGTTTTATGATATATGTGATGATGGAAGGCTTATTTAAAGGTAAGATGAGGTTTGGTTTGATTTTGGGTCAAAATGAGTTTTGGATTGCAAATTCTGGGTTTCTCTGCATTTTTCTGGGATTTAGGAGTCACGATGCTATCGCGAGCACAACAGAATCGTGAAGTCCCGTTCCACATTGATTTTGCCCTGGAGAATGAGGGGCGTCCGACTCGTGTCAAGCAGCACGACTCGTGTAGTCTTCGACGTGCACGATTCATGCCGCTGGGCAGGAATCGGCGAGGGATCAAGCCTTCACGAGTCATGAAGAATTTTCACGACACATGAAGGCTGCGTGTGACTCGGAGGGACCAGTACAACTCGTGCTTCTCCAGCACGAACTCGTGCTCTTAAAATGTGGCCACAAGTCGTGCTTCAAAACACGACTTGCTTTGGGGAGCAAGCCATCGACACGAGTCATGTCGACTTGCACAAATCGTGTCCGATGCCATTCTGTTGCGAGTGCGACTTCGCCGCGATTGCGACAGTGAGCTTCCCCTACCCTGTTTTTTTGATTTTGCCCTTCTCTTCTAAAATGAATTTCAAATGGTTTTTTCATGGATTTTTACCCTTGTATGCAATATAATATGCTTATTTATATGGACATGATATTTAATAACATAGATATCCCTAAGATGTTCATATGAGATGTTATATGTAAATGAATGCATGTGCCTAATTAAAAATGAAAGAATGTTATGCGTATTGTGGAATGTGTATGTATGTTGAATTGAGACGATGATAATAACATGGAATTTAGCCTGCGTTAGTCGAGTCGTAGATAGATAGGCATGCCTATAGAGTTCTGTTAACTGCAGCCCTCTGTACTGTTCTGGACCCTGATCAGGTCCCCGTTTGGTTCCTCGCAAACGTCTATTTGTATGGATCTTGTTAAGATCCCCTCTATAAAATGTTTTGAATGAGAAAATGTGATGTTGCTTTTCGATTCGTACCCGTAAGGTACCGTCACTGTTCGATTTGTACCCGTAAAGTATCGTTACTATTTACTCTTTTATCCACCCCTAGGACTTAGCAGGCAATTAATGAAAATAAAAGTATGTGATTAAATTGATAAATTCTGTACTTATGTACAAAAGTTATGTGAATAAACATTTAATGCAATTGTGATTAATACCATTTTACTGGTGCTTTACGCACCCCTCTGTTCTGGAGCCATTATGGACTCGAATATGAAATTGTGTGGTATCATCGGATACCTAAATGGTTTTATATTTGAACCTAATGTCAGTTAATCGAAAAGAGATATAGCAAACGATGTTGTGCTAATAAGTATGCATGAATGAATACTGTTTGCATAAAAATTCGTATGTGAGAGATGCCTGTTATTAATCTGTTAATAAGTTATGAGTATAATTGCCTACGTAAAGTCGGTGTAAGAATTTTTGAAATGATTGATATGCTTATTTGCTATAGTTAAGTACTCAGTAAATGAACTCTATGAATATATCCGTTTATACATTTAAATTGAGAATACAGGTATGTATTGTGTTATCTACCTTCTGGATCTTAGCCTGGATAATTACTGTAAACTTTTTGGTAAGGAATTCGTGTGCCTTGCTATTGATTTTTAATAAATACAATAAGTTATATATGTCTTGATTGGTAAGTAAGAGATAATAAAGTATTAAGCATGATATAGGTAAATCGGATTTAGGAAATGGGTTAAGATTAAATTTGGGATATGTGTGTATAAGTTTCTGTAGAACTAAACGGTTCGGATTCCCGACCATAGGGATACGTAGAAAGCTTGGAATACTTATTTCGAGCCCGAACCAAATCTGAAATCTAAATATTTTGTCTAGCTTTGAACTGTAATGGTTTAAATAAATAGAATGTTCTAACGCAAGCACTGATAATTTGATCTGCATTTTGAAAATATTAGTAATAACGGGAATCGATATGACTTAATTGCCTCATTAGCAAATGTATCTTTGGTAACCCAGGAAGGTATAACTATTCACATAGTTAATTAATTAAATAAAGCAAACCATGAGTAAGCATAATGTCATCGTAAATTGCTTAGGTAATAACGTAAATTCTGGCTATGGTATGTAAACAAATGTATATAAGAAAATGTTTATGTTTTGTATGAGAAGAAGAATATGAATTTATGATAGCCTTAACCAGTATACTTTATGTTTATGTATATATATTTATATATATTGAATTACATGTGTTTGCCTCGGCAACCACTATGAGTGGCTGCCCATTATTTGTTTCGCCCTGCTAAGCGTTATCACTTAGCACGGTTGTTTATCCGTGCAAGTTAGGAGATTAGAGTCGCGCAGCGGTTCTTTGTGACTTTGGCCAACGATGTCGGTAGAAGTTATAGAATGTTTTTATTGGTTGTCGATTGTAATTAAGTTTATCGATTTAGCCATTGTAATAAGATGTATTAATCTTCAGTGCGAATAATGGTGTGTGCGTGTTTTGTGATTTTGATGTTAGGAATTTTATTGTTCTAATTTCTCTATTGCCATGAATGTCTTTGTCTAGTAACACCTTCTACTCGCCGTAGCTCTTTACCCTGCGAAATGCTACGTGTGGGAACGGGGGGTGTTATAGTTTGGTATTAGAGCTTCGGTTTAGTCGGTTATGGTTAACAAGGTGTTGTGAAGTGTGTCTGTATAGTTTGGCGTTGGCCAAAGTGGACGAGTTTGTACTTTAGATATGTTTGGGAAGGGAAAACCTTCTGATTTGATATAGAGTTTAGTTAAGTGTTGGCTCGGTAGGTCACGATCTACCTGCCTTCAATTGTTATGTGTATGTGCAATCTAGAATGTGTTTGTTAGATGAGTTATCAGAGATTCTATTTGGAATTTTGTTTTGATTCTGTAGTTAAAAGGAAAGTTTGTAGAAGTTTTTGAAGTGTATTGATATGTGGTTGCCTGGGAGGAATAGATGTTTTGGTATTTTAAGATGGAAGAGTATGTGGATTTTGTAAGATTATGTTGTTACTCGGTATGCCTGTTAGCTATTTCCAGAAAATTTAGTTGAGAATAAGCATATTGAACTATGGGGATGGGAAAAGTGCATTATCATAGCATCAATCGCATTATTTTGCATACATGAACCATCACATCCTCATTGCATCATTATCTTTTGACTGCATATGAGAAATAGTTGCATATGTGTTTTGATGGAGAGAAAGCTGACAGGGTGTACGTTGAGTATTTAATATCAAGATTCGGTGTGATTTAAGGGCATAGCATTCGTTAAGGAGAATGTACTGTGTGTATAGTTAGAGCGAAATAGAAAGAGTATTAGGGAATCTTGTGCTAATGAATGTGAAAGGATTTTTGGAATAAGATACGAGTATGGTTAGTAAGGAAAGTAGCATGTGTGCTAGACGTATCTGGAAGTATTAAGGAATAGTGTAACAAGATATTGTCAGTTAGATGATTTATATGCGAAGTATATGTGCTTTGGTTTTCTGATTGGCGGTTAAGTAATGATTATTCCGATGAGTGTAAAAATGGGTTTAAGTGTTAGATAATGAAAAGAGGATTATGGGTTTTCTTTAAATCAATTTTATGAGTTTGAATTTAGATATGTACAAGAGAAAGTTATGATTCGTATATCTATTCGAATTTTTAAGGAAGTGGTTTGAGATTATAGTGATGGGGATAAGTAATAGCAAGTAAGTATATTAAAAGTGACGGTGCAATGGGATAAGTGAAATGCATGTATTATAAGTGTAGAACGTAAGTGTTATATGATGATACAAAAATGATCAGTGTAAATGATAGTGAATTGGAGTGTAGTGTTTGAATTTTTCTGATGTAAGTGAATTTCGAGGATGAAATTCTTTTAGGATGGAAGAGTTGTCACACCCCGAAAAGTACCCTAGAAGGATTTATGCATATTGAGGATGAGTAGCGACCGAAGTCATGCAAGTTGAAGTGTTTAGTATGTCAGACGGATAATTTAAGAATTTAAGTGAAAGTTCATATAATTGCGGCCAATAGTAAATTATGAATATCAATGTCTGAGATTATAAGAGTTTAAGGATTTAAAAGAGAATTTGACATAAATATCTATTTGTTGGTTTTAATAGAGTGCGCATGTTTAGAGAGAAGTAGTGTATGTGTTAGTGGAGGTAACCTTATGTGTAGTGTTATGTATGGGTGTAGGGTGTGAATGGTCAAGTTCCACCAATTATGTGGTGACATGTGGCAAGGATTTAGAGAGGGGAAATTAAGGCAAGGAAAGAGAAAGGAAGAGCAGAATTTTTCCAAGCTCTCCCATTCTCTCTTCCTCACACCTCTTTCTCCTCCTCTTCTTCTTCCGACTTTGCTCCATCATGATTCTTCCTCTTTGGTTGTGATTCCTTGGTGGAAATTGATCATCACAAGTGAGATTGGTAAGTTTTATTGGGCTTTCTTCTCCTCTTTCATCTCTTCTTTGGATTTTGTTTGAGTGTGTTTTGATCTAGAGTTTTTGTTGTTTGTGTGAGTTTGATGAGGATGTTGGTTGGAAAAGATCTTGGATGGGTTTAGGAGCATGAAAGAGCAACCAAGAAAGCTAACAGGAGCATAAGAGTTAAAGGTTTGGGATTTTGTTTGAGAAATTATTGACTTTGTGCATTTTGTGCATTTTGTGTTTAAATGAGAATTTCTGGAAAATTGATGTTTGATGAGGCATATTATAGTGTTAATGTTATGGGTAATTATTTGATTTGAATTATGATGCATGAATGTAGATGTATTGAACAATTATTGAAGTTTGATGAACATCTACTTAAATTTTTGGGTTTGTGTTCTTGAGAAGTTTGATTTTGCTAAGCATGATTTTGATTGTGTAAATTGTGGATTTAAGTCATGTTTTATGATATATGTGATGATGGAGGGCTTATGTGAAGGTAAGATGAGGTTTGGTTTGATTTTGGGTCAAAATGAGTTTTGGATTGCAAATTCTGGGTTTCTCTGCATTTTTCTGGGATTTGGGAGTCACGATGCTGTCGCGAGTGCAACAGAATCATGAAGTCCCATTCCACGTTGATTTTGCACTGGAGAATGAGGGGCGTCCGACTCGTGTCAAGCAGCACGACTCATGCAGTCTTCGACGTGCACGATTCATGCTGCTGGGCAGGGAACGACGAGGGAGCAAGATTTCACGAGTCGTGAAGAATTTTCACGACACATGAAGGTTGTGTGTGACTCAGAGGGACCAGCACGACTCGTGCTGGAGAAGCACGACTCGTGCTCTTAATTGGTGGCCGCAAGTCATGCTTCAGAACATGACTCGCTTTGGGGAGCAATGAATCGACACGAGTCGTGTTGACTTGCACGACTTGTATCCGATGCCATTCTGTCGCGAGCACGACAGTGAGCTTACCCTGCCCTGTTTTTTCAATTTTTCCCTTCTCTTCTAAAATGAATTTCAAATGGTTTCTTCATGGATTTTTACCCCTGTATGCAATGTAATATGCTTATTTATATGGACATGATATTTAATAACATAGATATGCTTAAGATGTTCATATGAGATATTATACATAAATGAATGCATGTGCCTAATTAAAAATGAAAGAATGTTATGCGTATTATGGAATGTGTATGTATGTGGAATTGAGACGAACCCAATAATAATAACATGGAATTTAGCCTGCGTTAGTCGAGTCATGGATAGATAGGCATGCCTATAAAGTTTTGTTAGCTGCAGCCCTCTGTATTGTTCTGGACCCTAATAAGGTCCCCGTTTGGTTCCTCGCGAACCTCTATGTGTATGGATCTTGTTAAGATCCCCTCTGTAAAATGTTTTGAATGAGAAAATGTGATGTTGCTTTTCGATTCTTACCCATAAGGTACAGTCACTGTTCGATTCGTATCCGTAAGGTACCGTCAGTGTTTACTCGCTTATCCACCCCTAGGACTTAGCAGGCAATTAAAGAAAATAAAAGTATGTGATTGAATTGATAAATTTTGTAATGATGTAGAAAAGTTATGTGAATAAACATTTGATGCAATTGTGATTAATACCATTTGACTTGTGCTTTACGCACCCCTCTGTTCTGGAGCCGTTATGGACTCGAATGTGAAATTGTGTAGTATGATCAGATACCTAAATGGTTTTGTATCTGAACCTAATGTCAGTTAATCAAAAAGAGATATAGCAAACAATGTTGTGCTAATCAGTATGCATGAATGAATACTGTTTGCATAAAATTTCATATGTGAGAGATACCTGTTATTAATCTGTTCATAAGTTATGAGTATAATTGCCTATGTAAAGTCGGTGTAAGAATTTTTGAAATGATTGATATGCTTATTTACTATAGTTAAGTACTCAATAAATGAACTCTATGAATATATCCGTTTATATTTTTAAATTGAGAATACAAGTATGTATTATGTTATCTACCTTCTGGATCTTAGCCTGGATAATTACTGTAAACTTTTTGGTAAGGAATTCATGTGCCTTGCTGTTGATTTTTAATAAATACAATAAGTTATATATGTCTTGATTGGTAAGTAAGAGACAATAAAGTATTAAGCATGATATATGTAAATTGGATTTAGGAAATAGGTTAAGATTAAATTTGGGATATGTGTGTATAAGTTTCTATAGAACTACGTGGTTCTGATTCCCGACCATAGGGATACGTAGGAAGCTTGAAATACTTATTTCGAGCCCAAACCAAATTTGAAATATAAATGTTTTGTCTAGCTTTGAACAGTAATGGTTTAAATAAATAGAATGTTCTAACGTAAGCACTGATACTTTGATCTGCATAATTTTGGAAATATTAGTAATAACGGGAATCGATATAACTTAATTGCCTCATTAGTAAATGTATCTTTGGTAACCCAGGGAGGTATAACTATTCACATAGTTAATTAATTAAATAAAGCAAACCATGAGTAAGCATAATGTCATCGTAAATTGCTTAGGTAATAACGTAAATTCTGGCTATGGTATGTAAACAAATGTATATAAGAAAATGTTTATGTTTTGTATGAGAAGAAGAATATGAATTTATGATAGCCTTAACCAGTATACTTTATGTTTATGTATATATATTTATATATATATTGAATTACATGTGTTTGCCTTGGCCACTATGAGTGGCTGCCCATTATTTGTTTCGCCCTGCTAAGCGTTATCGCTTAGCACGGCTGTTTGTCCATGCAGGTTAGGAGATCAGAGTTGCGCAGCGGTTCTTTGTGACTTTGGCCAACGATGTTGGTAGAAGTTATAGAATGTTTTTATTGGTTGTTGGCTGTAATTAGGTTTATCGATTTAGCAATTGTAATAAGATGTATTAATCTTCAGTGCGAATGATGGTGTGTGCGTGTTTTGTGGTTTGGATGTTAGGAATTTTATTGTTCTAATTTCTGTATTGCCATGAATGTCTTTGTCTGGTAACACCTTCTACTCACCATAGCTCTTTACCCTGCGAAGTGCTACGTGTGGGAGCTGGGGGTTTTACAAAGCAGGGGACACGACTCGTGCAAAATGACATGACTCGTGTCGCCTCTCTCTACACCATGTCACGAGTCGTGCTCTTCAGCATGTCTCGTGACCTGGCTCCCAGTAAAAGCACGAATCCCTTTTCTCGATCGAGAACTTTCCGTCTTTCGACCGATAGCCAAGCATTGTGCACTCAAGGCATTTTCGATCGGAAAATGGTAGTTCGATCGGGACTTGGACATACTGATTCCGCGTTCCAAATCTACAAAAAATCCGCATAACTCCTTTATTCCAAAACTTGCCCAATACTTTAAAAACTATTTTCCAAAATCAACTTACCTCAGATCGAGCATTTCCCAACACATCAACAGCACAAATGCATATTTTACACATTCAATATAATTAATTCAAGAACCATCCACAACTCAGAATTTCGACAGTAGCAACCCAGAAAATCACAGTAGTGTCAATCCAACTCCAATTGCTCTCATAGTTCAATATTCATGCATATAACTTAAATCAACCAAAACTCATCACATTTATTCCAACATGCATCATTAAAATCATCAGATTACTAGCAAAATGTTCAACCACATCAAAAATACAGAAAATGCAGAAATTCCCAAACCTGAAAATCTTATGCTCCTAGTTGCATGCTCCACTTCCACTGGCCTTCTCTTTCCCCTTGGGATCACGAGTAGGCACTTCTAAACTAGAAAACCCAAGAACACACACAAATGCGAAACTCTAGATTAAAAACTCATCTAACAAGGTTCAAGAGAAAAGATGAAGAAGAAGAAGAAGAAAAACCCACTAAAACTTACCAATAAAGTTTAAGAGATGATCAATTTCAACAAAAAAAAATCACTGGGATCAACACTAGAGCACACTTGAAGAGAAAAGAGGAAGAGGAGATAAAGAGAGGAGGAAGAACGGCAAGGATAGCAACGCTGGCTGCTCCCTTTTCTCTCTCCTTCTATTTATACCCACTTCCAAAAACCCTAGACACATGTCACTCTAATATTGATGGAACTTGACCACTCACACCCAACTAATATGCATGACAACACACACAACACTAACCCCCACTAATGCACTCACTACTAACATACACGCACCCACACTCTAATAAAACTCACAAAACATGCATATTACCCATAAATGCCCTTAACACATGCCAAAACACTCGCAGACACACATGCAATCATGGCTCAAACTACTAGGGGGAAAACGGGGTGTGACAGCACCGTAGGTTGATAAACACGCGCCTTACAGGTGTCCCCTCAGAATGATAATTCGCTACCCTAATGACATAAATGTCATATGCTGGGGGGTACTTATGTTAATTGGACTCTCTATCCAAGAGTTCAGTAACCGGACTCCTCTGGACATTCACCATGCTAGTAGTTCGCTTACCAAAATAGCTCAGAATCAGCATATAAAAAGTCACCATTCACGAAAATCTTCAAGATATTCAGCAGATACTGATCACAAAATAATGGAACGTATCTAGAATCACTCAACAAATCCTTGCAAATCAAGAATCAAGCACCAATGAAGGAGTCAAAGTGATTTCCTCCTAATTGGAATCCTATTTCCTATTCTGCCTATGGAAAGAGCTCTATATAAAGGAAAGAAACGGGTAATTTTCCTCTCTCTGGAATTTTTACAACAAATATACCTTAGCCAATTTACTGACTTGATCGTCTTCCATTATCGAAAGCCCGTCGATTTTCTTGAGTTTTTTAGGTGATCTATTCAAAAGGACGTTACGAGAAGTCTCATTGTCATCAAATAATAATAATAATAATAATAATAATAATAATAATAATAATAATAATAATAATAGTGATAATAATAATACTAATAATAGTGATAATAATAATAATAATAATAATAATAATAATAATAATAATAATAATAATAATAATAATAATAATAATAATAAAAGATGAACAATCAAATAAATAAATAAAAATAAAATAAAATATGTTAGAATATTAAATCTGTGACTAAATCACATAAACACAAAAAATAGATCCAAAAAAATCTAGATGGTTGTTAATTGATTATAAACAAAAATTAAATTCGAAATTGAACCCAAAATACTTACCCTCAGAATTTGATTTGATGAATGAAAGCAAATAATCAATTTCCTTGTCTTGATTTATAAAAATAAGATTAGAAAAATCAAAATAAAATAAAAAAAAATTATATTTCAAGAACGAATTAACTTAGAAAAATACTTAGAATATTAGGAGAAATTGTTCTTGAAGAAGAAGAAAATATTTTATTAAGAAAAATACCCCCAAAAGTCACTAAAAAGATTCTATTTATATCTCTTTTTTTTTAAAAAAAATAATTCTATTAATTTCCCATTAAAAAGCCAAAAAAACTGATGAAAAACAATTAATTTGGCCTAAAAAATGCCCAGGGGCATTGGGCAGGCGACAGGGGCAAGCAACGGGTGCGCGCGCGCTACGCGAGAGACAGCTCGCACGTCGCTGCGATGCCCAGCGCGGGCGAGGAAAGCCCGCGCGCTGCCAATGCGCTCTAGCGGCCGAATTCTTTTTTAAATCATTTAAAAAAAAAACAAAATTGACAAGGAAACTATCACTTCCAACTTTCTTTTTTTTTCCTGTGAACAGGCATCTAGTTTCATCATTGGGTAATCTTGATCTAAGCTGCCTTGGGACCCGGTGTCTATATATGGGTCAAGCATATTATATTCTTGAAGTTAAGATTTTAAGAGATTGTTTAAGAATGTTGTTGTCTTTTTCTTACGAGAAATATATCAACAAAGTCCTTGAACGATTTAATATGAAAAACTGCAAACCCATAGATAACCCCATTGCCAAGAATCAGTTTCTTAGCAAAAATGTGTGTCCTAAGAAGCCAGAAAAATTGAACATATCAGGAACGTTCTATATGCCGGTGCCCTGGGTAGTCTTATGTACGCAATGTTTTGTACAAGACATGATATATGCTATGCAGTGGGCATGGTAATAGATACCAATCTAACCTAGGTAAAGCACATTAGAAGCAATTGAAAGGATATTTATATACCTTAAAGTTACTGCAGACTATTCTCTCTATTATTAAGAAAAGGATCTGCATTAAAAGAATACAAAAATGTTGATTGGGCAGGAGATGTAGATAAGAGAAAATTCACTTCAGGTTTCATATTCTTGATTGGCAAGAGTGCCATATCATGGAGTAGCAAGAAATAAACCTGTGTAGCCCTATCAACATTGGAAGCTAAATTTGACGCTTCCTTAATTGCAGTATAAGAGACAGTTTGGCTGAAATGGTTTGTGAGCCATTTAAGAGTAACTGCCTCAGAGGTCCCAGTGACAATCTATAGTGTAACAACCCAAAACAGGCCTGGTTAGAATTTGCATGCTAAGTCGGGAATTTAAGGGTATTTCAAGAATTTGTGCATGAGGAAGATTGAATAATAAGGACCTAATTATAAAGTAATTAATTAAATAAGTTAAGTAGTGGAAATTATGGTCCAATTGAAGCTTGCCACATAGGATGAGTAGGTGAAGGGCATTAATGAGGAGAGAGGGAAGGGAAGAAAGCAGAATTTCTACTTCCTCTCTACGTTTCCCACTTTCATCTTTTTCCCTCTCATTTCTTCTTTCATTTTCTGCTCTTCCTTACTTGCCCTAACGTGGATCTTCAAGAGTTTATGTTGGATTTGCTGAGTTTGAGCTGGATTTCTAGAGGTAAGTTCTTGAGTTTTGAGCGGGTCTTCTTCTTCATCTGCTACTCTATTTTTCTGGGTTTTGGATGTGGTGTGTTTGTTGGATTAAGTAAGTTTTTGGCTAGGTTTTGTGCAAGATTCGGTGGAGAAAAGAGAGAGAGCAAAGGGAAAGAGAAGGTAGAGGTTTGAAAGAGAAGATTAAAGCTGCAAATTTCAGGTTTGGGAGCTTTGATTTTTGCATTTGAGTTTTGAGTTGTCATTGCCTATTTCTCCTTGGATCATGGTGTATTTGTGTTTGTTTTTCAGAAATTGAGTGCTTTGATATGAGTTTATGCATGAATTAATTTGGGTAAATGTGTTAGTAATCCATGTTATTGATTGAGATAAATGTATATGAGGGTTGGTATTGACATGCATGAGTTTGGGAATTTCTTTGAATTTGATGTTTTATGGTGATTTTGGCAATTCTGCTCAGTTCTCATCTGACATCTGTGTATTATTTTGGTCATAAGTAGAGTTTTAGACATCTAAATCATGTGATTCTTTAGCTATTAGAACCATGACTTCTATGCCTTTAAAAGTATTAGAAATATCCTTGAGCAAATTCTTGCTCTAAGATCCTGAAAATTGGCCAGAACCGTAGTGTCTCTGTTTGGGTCTGGTTACTTGAACAGTATAGGTTCATTTGCTCACATCTAAAGTTGTAGATGTCCAATTGATCTGAAATTTGTTGCATTTGAACTTTAACATCCTAGGAAACATTTATTAAGAAGGACATTTTGGATAAAAATGAGGTTTAGATGTTGGTTTAGGCAATACAACTCGGGGGCATATAGCAGTCATCTTAGTCTGTTTTCGTAGTGCTGTGGCGAAGGCTTCTGTCGCGAGCGTGACCCTTGTTGTGAGCGGGACAGAACCTGCTTGCTGAAGGTGTTTTCTTTTATTTTGAACCCTATGGTTGGCTTGAGCACTTGCCCTTCCTTACCCTCCTTTAGGTTGAGTATTTTGGTACATTTTGCTTTCGAAATGCATCCGAACTTCGTTGTAACTGTCTAAACTTAGTCTTTACTTGTTTAGAGTTTGGAGATAGAATAAATAAATGTTTGAGAATGGAATTATGGTGTTCTTGATGTTCATAATAGTTTAAATTTTATGGGTTTTGATTTAGATGATGCATGAAGCCTTGAATGTGAGCTAATGAACTTAATTGTGTTTTTTATTGAGATGAATGACGAATAGTGCTGATATTGTAGATTGTGTAAATGGATATTGTTAGTGGCATGATTTATTTGGAATTCTTGGTATGGATGTTGTGTTTTATGCTGTCAATGATGTGTGGCTTGTTGGAGATGAGGTAAGTTGATTTTTGATGTTTGGTTTGAGATTTGGGTATTGTGAAGTTGGGTTTTTCTGCAGATTTCTCGCGTAAGGGTTGGAATTCACGACTCTGTCGCGAGCGCAACATTGTCGTGAGGTCGCGACAGAGCCCGGTGAAAGCAGCCCTCGCACGCGTCCGAGCTCGCTACCGAGCCATGCAGCAAAGCCTCTATCGCGAGCGCGACAGAGCGCTCGGCTGCCGATCTGAATTGGGCGATCCTCTGTCGCGAGTGCGCTCTCGAGCGCTAGCACGACAGATTGGGCTAGCAGGTCACTGTCGCGAGTGCGACAGTGAGATGTGTATAGTTCCCTCGCGAGATCGCGAAGGTTGCCGTGATCGCGACCTGGGGCAAGTCGCCTCTGTCGCGAGCGCGACATCAGTCGCGATCGCGACACTCCCTGGTTTCCAAATTGAGTTTTCTTTTGTGATTCCAATGTTTGATTTTCGAAATTGTGATGCCTTTAGGTTTATACTTGGATTATTTTATGAAGTATATTAATATAATTGGATGTATTATGCATTGACAATGTTATGAATTATATGAATGTGATATGTTAAATTATGTGCCATGATGTAAGACATGATTTGTATTACGCATGACCTGCAAGAGTGTAACACCCCTTACCCGTACTCAGGCGATCCCATCCCATGAGGAGTAAGATACCGTATGAGTCAAGGTGCTCCCAAACAAAGCAGAGAACAAAGCATAGATAAACATACACAAAAGCGAGGTAAATAAAAACTTTTGCGAAGTAAAAGAAGCAAAAGCTGATCATGCATTAATATAACGGAAGCATTACATTATTATTCTGATCAACTAAGAGATACAATAGTTAATTACAAAACCCAAAATACATGTACATAAGCGGAAGCTATTATAAAACCAATATAAGAGAGTTCTATACAAAAAGAATCCTCAAAAGTAAAGCCCTACTCTAAGACCCTGCTGTGTTGGCTTCGATGACGGCGACTCTCCCAAGCAAACTCCTTCCGCACCTGCACGGGTAAACACACCGTGCTAAGCGATAAACGCTTAGTGGGGAAACACACACATAGCATAAGGACAACCATTCACAATGGTCGTCAAGGCAATACACATGCGTACCTCATAAATACCATACTCATAACATATCAATTGCATAAGCATGCATATACAAGAGCCATACATTCAGAAGCTCATAACAATATTCATATTCTCATAACAGATTATACTTTCCATCATTGAATCCATACATATATCACATACGTATTCTCATATTACAATTCATTCAAGGCACCTGCTGACTCGAGGGAGTGGATAACGAGTATACGGACAGTACTTTACGGGTATGAGCCGGTACGGACAGTACTTTACGGGTATGAGCCGATAAAATAAGATACTTTTAACTTTTACAAAACATTTTCATAGGGGACCTTAAACAAGATCCTTTCACATAAAAGGGTTCGCGAGGAACCAAACGGGGGACCTGATCGGGGTCCAAATGAAACTGAGGGCTGCAGCTATAAGACTCTATTAGGCATGCATAAACCATTCAATCCATTTCATCAGGTTCCATAATCATTATCATACATGTACATAGTTGTATCATGGATCCGCATTCCTATCATTCATAAGATATCAAGCATAAAGCTCATAGCCACTACAGGAAACTGGAGTTCAAAAACCACAAGCAACGAAGAAAAACTCATTCAGCATACAGGGAACTGTCCCGCTCGCGACAGAGACCGAAGTCTCTTCGATGCGCACGCGCGATGGATTTCGCGACCGCGAGGAGAACAGAAGGGCCAGGCTCTATCGCGCTCGCGACGGATGTCGCGATCGCGACAGAGAACAAAGTGGCTGTTACGGGCTCGCGGGCTCGCGATAGCCCAAACAAACATTTCGCTCTGTCACGCTCGCGACAGAGGGTGCTCAACACTTCGGCTATCGCAGGCTCGCGACGGATGTCGCGTGCTCGTGATAGCGAAGCTCCAAAACGCCGATTCTTGTCGCGCTCGCGACAGACGTCGCGATCGTGACAGCATCGGTTTTTCCAAAATCTGCTGAATTTTGCAGAAATTCCTCCTTCCAAATTCATCCATCAATGCACAAAACTCAACCATGAACCTCTTACCTCAAACCCAGCCATCCATTTGCATCAACAACCACAATATAACATTTAATAACAAGTAATTTCATACCAGACATTAAATTAAACCTTCAATTTCAAGAATCATCGAAAAACCCAAATCATGCACAAAATCACATCCACTCTCAAATTAGCATAATTAACTCATGCTCTTGCAAGATTCACATTCCAAATCAAAAACCCATAACATATACATCAAAATAAAGGACATATAACAACCTAATTCTAAGAAACCATCAAATCTCATACATAAGCATATATATACATGTAAACCAAGAAATTCCCAAACCTCAAAATCCTTAGCTCCTATTGCTTGGATCCACTAGTTCCAGCCTTCTCTTTGCCCTTTGGCTCGCGAGGTGGCTCAACTAAGCACAAACAAGCACCCAAACACCAAAAACACAAACCGTAACTTAGATCCAACCCAAGAAGAAAAAGAAGAAAATGCATGTATAACACAAGGAAAGCAAGAACTTACCAAGAATGATGTAAGGGAGTAATTAATTCTACCACTTGAGCTTGAATCTTAGCAAAGCACTTAGGAGAGTGCAAAGGAGGAAGAAAAAGAAGAAGAAGAAGAAGGAGGAGAGAAAATGGGAAAATGGGTTTCAAAATCTGATTTTCCCTTTTTCATTTTCTCTTTCCCCTCTTTCTTTCCCCTTTACACATGTCAACCATCTAGTGGAGGAGATTACTTACTCACACCCTAACTAAGTGTATCACATGCACACAATGAGACACCCTAATAATGCACCCTACAAATGTATGAATGCATACACACCACAATAACCCACTAGTGCATATCCTACTATGGTGCATTCACACACACATAATGCAACTCCCATGCACATACACTACAATGGTGCACTCATGCACACACAAACCCGTCCCAACTAATTCACACGCACACACACGCACCATAAAAACCCCAAATCGTACAATATTACCAAAATGCCCTTATTATGCTAGACTTATGCAAATGCACACACATACATATATGGCTCATTCAACTAGGGGGCAAACGCGGTGTGACAACTCTCCCCTACTAACAAGAATTTCGTCCGCGAAATTCTCACCTGAACTGAACAACTGCGGGTACTGAGTTCTCATCGACTCCTCTGGTTCCCAAGTTGCTTCCTCGACTCCATGGTGATTCCACAAAACCTTGACCAAAGGAATCTGCTTATTCCTTAACTGTCTTACTTCCCGAGCTAAGATAGCTCTAGGCTCCTCATCGTAAGAAAAATCAGACTGCACTTGAACCTCTTGAACCGACAACACATGAGAAGGATCCGATCTATACCGACGAAGCATCGAAACGTGAAATAAATCATGAAGCTTCGACAATTCCAACGGCAATGCTAATCTGTAAGCCACTGGGCCAACTCTTGCTAATACCTCATACGGACCAATAAAGCGAGGACTAAGCTTCCCTTTCTTTCCAAACCGAAGCACTTTTCTCCAAGGCGACACTTTAAGAAAAACTTTGTCCCCAACTTCAAACTGCACATCTTTCCTCTTTAGGTTGGCATAAGACTTTTGTCGATCCTTAGCCGCTTTCAAATTTCGCTGCACAACTCTGATCTTCTCCTCTGTATCTCTAACCAAATCTGGCCCAATCACTGACCTCTCGGATAACTCTGTCCAACAAACTGGAGTCCTACACTGTCGCCCATACAATGCCTCATACGGTGACATTCCAATGCTCGACTGAAAACTGTTGTTGTAGCCAAACTCCATCAGTGATACATACTTGTCCCAACTACCCGGAAAGTCCAAAACACAAGCCCTTAACATATCTTCTAAGATCTGAATCACTCGCTCGGACTGACCATCTATCTGAGGATGAAACATTGTACTAAAGTTCAGCTTGGTACCCAAAGCTCGCTGCAATTCTTTCCAGAACTTAGATGTGAACCTTGGGTCCCGGTCTGAAACTATGGACAAAGGCACTCCATGCAACCGAACTATCTCATCCACATAAATAGGGGCCAATCTATCCATCTGATAATCCATCCTAACCCGCAAGAAGTGAGCGGACTTTGTGAGTTGATCCACAATAACCCAAACAGAATCATGCTTTTTCTGAGTCACGGGCAACCCAGAAACAAAATTCATAGCGATGTCATCCCACTTCCACTCGGGAACGGACAAAGGCTCAGCCTTAACCTGCTGACAAGTCAAGCACTTGGATACAAAGTCCACTATATCCTTCTTCATACCAGACCACCAATAAAATTGCTTCATGTCCTGATACATCTTGTTACTCCCGGGATGCATGGTGAAAACTGTACTATGTGCCTCAACCAAAAGCTGCCTTCTTAACTCTTCATTATCCGGAACACACAAACGGTTTCTAAATAGAAGAACCCCATCCTAAATCAAAAACTCTGACTGCTTGCCCAAACTAATCTCTTGCACAATCCGCTGAAGCTTCTCATCAATCTTCTGAGCATCTACTATCCGCTGTCTCAAGGTAGGCTTGACCCTCAACTGAGCTATCAAAGCCCCATCTGAACCAAACCTCCATCTGAATCGTCTCAAAAATAAGGCAAAAACTGACTTCCGACTCAAAGCATCTGCGACTACATTGGCCTTGCCCGGATGGTAATCCACAATGCAGTCGTAATCCTTAAACAACTCAAGCCATCGACGCTGCCTCATATTCAGTTCCTTCTGAGTTAGGAAATACTTCAAACTCTTGTGGTCCGTAAAGATCCTGCACTTCTCCCCGTAGAGATAATGACGCCAAATCTTCAGGGCGAAGACAACCGCTGCTAACTCAAGATCATACGTCGGATAGTTCCTCTCATGTGGCTTCAACTGACGAGAAGCATAAGCCACAACCTTACCTTCCTGCATCAGAACACATCCCAGACCAACACCTGAAGCATCACTATACATAACAAACTCCTTACCCGAGGTGGGTGGAGTCAGTATAGGAGCTTCAACTAATAACTGCTTCAGCCTCTCAAAACAGGCTTGACACTTATCTGACCACTCGAACTTAACTCCTTTCCTCAACAACCTAGTCATCGGAGTAGCAATCACCGAGAAACTTTAACAAACTGACGGTAGTAACCCGCCAGACCAAGGAAACTCCGCGCATCCTAAACATTCCTAGGCGCTTTCCAATCGACTATCGCCTCAATCTTAGCTGGATCTACTTGAATACCCTTAGCCGAAACTATATGGCCCAAAAACGACACTTCCCGAAGCCAAAAATCACACTTACTCAACTTGGCAAACAACCGATGCTCCCTCAACACTTGTAAAACCATCCGAATATGCTCTTCATGCTCGGCCTCATCCTTGGAGTACACCAAGATGTCCACTACAAACCGGTCTAAGTATGGTCTAAATACTCTATTCATCAAATCCATGAATGCCGCTGGAGCATTGGTCAAACCAAACGGCATCACAAGGAACTCATAGTGGCCATACCGAGTCCGAAATGCAGTCTTAACCACATCCTCATCCTTAACACGAAGCTGATAATACCCAAACTGAAGATCTATCTTAGAGAAAATATCGGAATCCCGAAGCTGATCAAACAAATCCTCGACTCTAGGCAATGGATACTTGTTCTTCACTGTAACCTTATTGATCTGCCTGTAGTCAATACACATCCTCAAGGATCCATCCTTCTTCTTAACAAACAGAACCGGAGCTTCCCAAGGAGATATACTGGGTCGAATAAACCCCTTATCCAATAGCTCCTGTAATTGAGTTTTAAGTTCCCTCAACTCTACAGGAGCCATCCGATAAGGTGCCTTCGATACCGGTGCGGTGCCCGGCATGATCTCTATGGCTAGCTCAACTTCCCTCTCTAGAGGCAAACCCGACAATTCACTTGGAAAAACATCACTAAACTCCCGAACAACAGGGATGTCCTCAATCCTAACTCGATCCCTCTTAGAGTCCAAAACCACAGCCAGAAAAGCCTCACAACCCTTCCTCATAAACCTCTTGGCTTGAATTGCAGAAATCACATTATTCACTGAACTAGCACCCAAACCTCTTACAAACACTGGAACTCGATTCCTATCTCGAAGCACGAAGGTCTTCCTATGACAATCAACCACAGCTCGGTGCTTGCCCAACCAATCCATACCCAAAATCAAATCATACTCTCTGAAGGGCAACTCTATCAAATCCGCAGGGAACTCAACTCCCCCAACCAACAAAGGACAATTCCTATAAACTCTACTCACACTGACACTATGCCCTAATGGATTGGTCACACATATCTCATAGTCTAACTGATCTACCACATGCAACTTATCAATAATCTTATCCGTGCACAAATATGAGTGTGTGGATCCAGGATCTATTAGAGCATACAATTCAGTGTTATGGAGTAGGAACTTACCAGCAATCACATCAGGGGCATTTTGCTCCTCTCTGGCTCTAACTGCATAAGCTCTAGCGGCAACTGGTGGAGGACACTCAACTGTCTTAGAAACAGCTCCATCTCTAGGTCGATCGCCTCGACCTCTTCCTCTACCTCTACCTCTTGCAGCCTGAGAAGCATTCGATCCAACTCTACTAGCTCCTCCCTGAGGTCCCGAATCCTCACCCAACATGGGACAACTAGCCAGACGGTGCTCGGTGCTCCCACACTTAAAGCACCCACCAGTGAGCCACCTACACTCACCCCGTTGAACCTTATGGCAATGCTCACAAACAGGCATCGCATCTGATCTACCACCTCTTTCGGTACTTTCTACTGTAGCTGAACCTTGCCTCCTTCCTCTGGCAGCCGAACCAGCTGATGGCTCATCTTGCGGGTTTTTAGATCTCTTACCCGAAGATGAGAAAGAACCACCTCTAGTAGAATTCCTTCGCTGAGCTCTCTCTCTAAGAAAGGATTCCGTCTTCTCCGCCCTCATGGCAGCCTCTGCAATCTGATAATAACTTACCCCAGGCATACACATCAAAGAAATCAAAGCAGTCTTCAAAGACTCGTTCAACCCGGCTTAAAAATGCTTGCATCTGAAATCATCTGTCATAACCCCGCGCGGAGCATAGCGAGACAACCGATTAAACTCTTTCTCATAATCCGAAACTGACATGGCTCTTTGCCTCAAACTCAGAAACTGTGCCCATCGCGCGTCCTTATATGCCTGAGTCACATACTTCTTAGTGAACTCCTCACTAAAGAAGTCCCAAGTAACTGGATCAGGCATCTGAAGTTGCCTACTCACCAACTCCCACCATTCGTAAGCCGACCCTTGGAGCAATGCTACAGCACACTTAGCTTGCTGATCGGGAGGACATCTGACTTCCTTTAAAGCTCTTTTTACCTTATCAAGCCACTTCTCAGCTAACTCAGATTCGTCAAGCCCGGTCCCATAAAAATCCTCAACACCAGCTCTTCTTAAACTCTCTATCGGGGCTTTCGGGGCAGTCACCCTTTCCAAAATCGAAGCCATGTCCTGATGCAATCTGAACATTGCCTCAAAAGGCATGGCAGCGGCCTCGGGCTGGACCCTAGCACGTTTAGCCGACATAGAAACAGAAACAGACAGATCTACAGCTGTAGGATTCACACTTTCAGCGGACTCCTCGAGCGCACCATGAGCAGAGTCAGAATCCATCTAACAAACAAGAGGACAGCCGCATAAGCCAACAAAGCCCTAGACATAGAAATATCCACACATAGCATCACATAAACAATCACCCAGAAATGCCTAAACTGCCACAACTTGTAACACCCCTTACCCGTACTCAGGCGATCCCATCCCATGAGGAGTAAGATGCCGTACGAGTCAAGGTGCTCCCAAACAAAGCAGAGAACAAAGCATAGATAAACATACACAAAAGCGAAGTAAATAAAAACTTTTGCGAAGTAAAAGAAGCGAAAGCTGATCATGCATTAATATAAAGGAAGCATTACATTACTGTTCTAATCAACTAAGAGATACAATAGTTAATTACAAAACCCAAAATACATGTACATAAGCGGAAGCTATTACAAAACAAATATAAGAGAGTTCTATACAAAAAGAATCCTCAAAAGTAAAGCCCTACTCTAAGACCCTGCTGTGTTGGCTTCAATGACGGCGACTCTCCGAAGCAAACTCCTTCCGCACCTGCACGGGTAAACACACCGTGCTAAGCGATAAAAGCTTAGTGGGGAAACACACACATAGCATAAGGACAACCATTCATAACGGTCGTCAAGGCAATACACATGCGTACCTCATAAATACCATACTCATAACATATCAATTGCATAAGCATGCATATACAAGAGCCATACATTCAAAAGCTCATAACAATATTCATATTCTCATAACAGATTATACTTTCCATCATTGAATCCATACATATATCACATACGTATTCTCATATTACAATTCATTCAAGGCACCTGCTGACTCGAGGGAGTGGATAACGAGTATACGGACAGTACTTTACGGGTACGAGCCTATAAAACAAGATACTTTTAACTTTTACAAAACATTTTCAAAGGGGACCTTAAACAAGATCCTTTCACATAAAAGGGTTCGCGAGGAACCAAACGAGGGACCTGATCGGGGTCCAAACGAAACTGAGGGCTGCAGCTATAAGACTCTATTAGGCATGCATAAACCATTCAATCCATTTCATCAGGTTCCATAATTATTATCATACATGTACATAGTCGTATCATGGATCCGCATTCATATCATTCATAAGATATCAAGCATAAAGCTCATAGCCACTACAGGAAACTGGAGTTCAAAAACCACATGCAACGAAGAAAAACTCATTCAGCATACAGGGAACTGTCGCGCTCGTGACAGAGACTGAAGTCTCTTCGATGTGCGCGCGCGATGGATTTCGCGACCGCGAGGAGAACGGAAGGGCCAGGCTCTGTCGCGCTCGCAATGGATGTCGCGATCGCGACAGAGAACAAAGTGGCTGCCGCGGGCTCGCGACGAATCGCGTGCTTGCGATAGCCCAAACCAACATCTCGCTCTGTCGCAATCGCGACAGAGGGTGCTCAACACTTCGACTATCGCGGGCTCGCGACAGCAAAGCTCCAAAGCGCCGATTCCTATCGCGATCGCGACAGCATCAGTTTTTCCAAAATCTACAGAATTTTACAGAAATTCCTCCTTCCAAATTCATCCATCAATACACAAAACTCAACCATGAACCTCTTACCTCAAACCCAGCCATCCATTTGCATAAACAACCACAATATAACATTTAATAACAATTAATTTCATACCAGACATTAAATTAAACCTTCAATTTCAAGAATCATCCAAAAACCCAATTCATGCACAAAATAACATCCACTCTCAAATTAGCATAATTAACTCATGCTCTTGCAAGATTCACATTCCAAATCAAAAACCCATAACATATACATCAAAATAAAGGACATATAACAACCTAATTCTAAGAAACAATCAAATCTCATACATAAGCATATATATACATGAAAACCAAGAAATTCCCAAACCTCAAAATCCTTAGCTCTTATTGCTTGGATTCACTAGTTCCATCCTTCTCTTTGCCCTTTGGCTCACGAGGAGGCTCAACTAAGCACAAACAAGCACCCAACACCAAAAACATAAACCCTAACTTAGATCCAACCCAAGAAGAAAAAGAAGAAAATGCATGTATAACACAAGGAAAGTAAGAACTTACCAAGAATGATGTAAGGGAGTAATTAATTCCACCACTTGAGCTTAAATCTAAGCAAAGCACTTAGGACAGTGCAAAGGAGGAAGAAGAAGAAGAAGAAGAAGAAGGAGGAGAGAAAACGGGAAAATGGGTTTCAAAATCTGATTTTCCCTTTTTCATTTTCTCTTTCCCCTCTTTCTTTCCCCTTTACACATGTCAACCATCTAGTGGAGGAGATTACTTACTCACACCCTAACTAAGTGTATCACATGCACATAATGAGATACCCTAATAATGCACCCTACAAATGTATGAATGCATACACACCACAATAACCCACTAGTGCATATCCTACTATGGTGCATTCACACACACATAATGCAACTCCCATGCACATACACTACAATGGTGCACTCATGCACACACAAACCTATTCCAACGAATTCACACCATAGTGCAACACATGCACACACACGCACCATAAAAACCCCAAATCATACAATATTACCAAAATGCCCTTATTATGCTAGACTTATGCAAATGCACACACATACATATATGGCTCATTCAACTAGGGGGCAAACGGGGTTTGACAGAGAGTCAGTCTAGTGGATAGTCAGGCATGCCTAATAGAGTCTCTTTAGCTGCAGCACCTTTGGACGTTTGGACCCTGATCAGGTCCCTGTTTGGTTCCTCGCGAACCCTTTTAATGTGTTCGTATCCTCGCGATCCTTTTTAATGTGTTTGGATCTTGTTTAAGATCCCCTCAGTAAAATGTTTTAAATGTGATAAAAATTAAATGGTTTTCTATTCGTACCTGTAAGGTACCCTTTGGTCGATTCGTACCTGTAAGGTACTGTCCGTACACTCGTTATCCACTATTTTGAGTCAGCAGGTGCTTTGGTATTTCGTTCTATTTTGCTTGAAATAACTATAAGAATGTGACATCCGTATGAGCATGATAATGATTTGAGGGATGAGTTTATATGTATATGAACGTGGATATGAGCTTCGTAATGTATGTCTTTATTATGCAAGCATGATTTTATATCTGACATGATTATCCGCACTTGTCATGTAATGTGTTATAAGTTTCAGAATGCTTTGAATGTGATTCGACTAATGTATTTACGTATGTGACTCAAGCATGTTTTATTGTATATGTCACACCCCAAAATGGCCCTAGTCGGAATGTGCATGCTAAATTGGGATAAGTGAGGATATTTTGGTAATGTGCGCATATGGAATTTGAGTATTAAGGACCCAATTGAAGAAGTAATTAAAGTTCAAGTGAGGAATTATTGTGTTAGTGAGTGAAGTGTAAGATTGCCAAGGAATTAAGTAGGATTTGCCAAGGACCAAAGTGTAAAAGTTAAGATATTTTGGGTTGGACCAATAGGAGGCTGCCATGTGGACTTGGTAGGTGTGTGCATTAATTGAGAAGAAAGCAAAGGAGGAAAGAAAAGAGAGAGAACGCAGGAAAGGGGCTGCTCCCGTTCCCCTCTCTTCTTCAGCCCTTCCTTCTCTTTTCTTCTCTATTTTCTGCCCTTCCTCAATGTTATTCTTTTGGTTGGTGATTATTGGTGCCTTGGTTGAGTTTTGGGTCAGCTTTGAAGAGGTAAGTTAGGGTTAGGGTTTCCTGCGTTTTGGATTTGCTTCTCCTTCTTCTTATTTCTCTTCTGGTTTTGATTTGCTTTGGATTCGAGTTTGGGTTTTGAAAGAGTAATTTGTGGGTTTTGTTTGTGCAAGTGATTGGTGATAAGAATAAGCAAAGTAAAGGAAAAGAGAAGATTTAAAGATTGAAGCTTAAAGAGAGAAGCTGTTGTGCAACAAGAGGTTTGGGAGTTTGATTTGTACATTGGAGTTTTAATTTGTCTCTACCATCATTCTTCTTGGATCATGGATGTGTATTTGTGTGTGATTTCCAGAAATTTGAGTGTTGATATGAGTTTATGCATGATTTGTTTAGGAAATTAGTTATTCTTTGGTTTTGCTTGAATGTGATTTTGGGTTTTGTATATATGTATGATTGATGGAAATTGGTGTATGAAATTGGTTTACTCTAAGTGGGTTTCAAGTTTTAAAGTGTAGAATTTGAATGATAGGCGATTGGAAAATGTTTAATTCTCTGATTTAATTTTCTGAATTTGTGGAAGTTGAGTTCATGTATGTTTGGACAAATTGATGATATATTATGTTATTTGAGTTGAGATTTTGGATGGCCAAATTAAGGTAAGTTTGAGGTAAGTTTTTGGTGTTAATTTATTGGTCAAAATGTGTATATTTCGTTGTGGTTGATTGTGTGAAAATTGGGATTTGTTGAAGTTGGAATTCTGCAGATTTTTGGAAAATCCAGGAGTCACACGGCGGTAAGGCCTGATCTCACCGCCTTGTGGATCGTGGGTTTTGCCTTGGAATTCTAGAGCTGTGCTTTTACACGGTGGTAAGGGCAAAACCATACCGCCGTGTAAAACCTTTCTGCCCAGGTGTGAGGCATATCACACGGCGGTATGGTCTAAGCCTTACCCCCGTGTGAGTGTCTTACACTGCGGTAGGGGTAAGGCCATACCGCCGTGTAAAACGGTTCTGCCTGCCTTTTTGTAAATTTTCCACTTCTTTCTTTTTCATTCCTTTTCCTCTCTTGTATGGTTTTAAATGTTACTTAGTGTCTTTTAACATGATTTATGTCTTTAAAACGAATATTTAGCTATACAATGGATGGATTCTATTACTTGTTTCCAATTAAGCTAATTGCTTTGCATATTATATATATATGTGTGTAGAGTAGTATATGACCATGCTATGTGAGTTTTTATAAACGATATAAAGGGTGATTACATGCTATATCATGCCATGATTAATTGTATTATGTGAATATACATGTTAAGCTATATAAATGCTTGCTTTAAATTGGATTAATGTTTATTTGTGGATTGTGTTATGATTAAATGTAATTCGAATTATGCAGGGTTTATAGTTAGTTATCCTCATCTATCGCATGATTAGGATTCTGTATTGATAATCACTGGCATGATAGTGTTTCTATACTTGATTCCTATATGCTTAGTAATGGGATCTCTGTTAGTTTATTCTTTTGTTTAAATGGTATGTTTTGGCCTATCTATGTTAATTATTGTGGTTCGTATCATGTGATGCATATTGAATACAAGTGGGTTGAATGCCATGTTCATGGTTACTATTTTTATGAGCTTATTATATTGTATGTTTCATCATAGGATTTGTGCGGGGTATGACTGACATTATGAATATATGTATACCTCTCCTATACTCTGGATTATGCTTGATGATATATATATGTATATGTATTATGTGATTCGAAACATGATTTATTTTATGCTTGACCTGTGCGAGTCAGTTTAGTGGATAGTTAGGCATGCCTAATAGAGTCTCTTTAGCTGCAGCACCTGTGGACGTTTGGACCTGATCAGGTCCCCCGTTTGGTTC
Source organism: Excoecaria cochinchinensis (assembly GCA_947683425.1). NCBI lineage: Eukaryota > Viridiplantae > Streptophyta > Magnoliopsida > Malpighiales > Euphorbiaceae > Excoecaria > Excoecaria cochinchinensis. Next base: position 5,919,745 of record CANTUQ010000038.1, read on the forward strand.
CTCGCGAACCCTTTATGTGTTTGGATCCTCGCGATCCTTTTTAATGTGTTTGGATCTTGTTTAAGATCCCCCTCAGTAAAATGTTTTAAATGTGATAAAATGAAATGGTTTTCGATTCGTACCCGTAATGTACCCCTGTGGCCGATTTGTACCCGTAAGGTACTGCCCGTTTACTCGTTATCCACTATTGTGAGTCAGCAGGTGCTTTGTTGTTTTGTTTTTCTTCAAAATATCTATGAGAATGTGATATCCGAATGAGTATGATAAGGATTTGAGGAATCAGTCTATATGTATACGTACGTGAATATGGGCTTCGGAATGTGTGTCTTTATTATGTAAGCATGATTTTATATCTGACCCGATTATCCGCATTTGTTATATGATGTGTTATAAGCTTCAAATGCTTTGAATGTGATTCGACTGATGCATTTACTTTTGTAACTCAAGCATGTTTTTATCGTATATAAGCATGTGAATCGGATCAGTGGTGGCTTTAAGTATGCAAATCAATATGTTTAATCTTATGAACTTGTCCTCTTGCATGCTATGAAGGTAGAGCTATGATATATGTTTCTTTGGTTTATGCCATCATAGTGATTTCGGTATGTTGACATGTGTTTACATTACATGGCGTGGTAGCATTTATATTGTGTAGTGTTATGGAGTATTGCTGTGTATACGTTATGCTGGTCTCTGCTGTTGTAGTAATTTCAGCATGTTGTTAGGTTTCTATGTTTCTCTGTATGCTGCTACGTGTATTGATGTAGTAATGTGAGGGTATGGTGTATTAGCTTTGTAAGTGGTTTCAGTTAGTGAATGAGCATTGTTGACGGTCTTATGCATGTTTAGATAGTTAGAGATTATGCTTTAATACTTAATGGATCTGAGTAGTGTATGTAAGATTTATTCTTATTTCTTTCATGATGAAGTGATGTTATGTTATTATTTTAGTCTCTGCTTTGGAGTGTCTTCGGCATGTTATTATTTTTATCAGTGTGGCGCAGCAGAAGTGTTGTGCTTTGACCTTGTCAATCGGTTCTCGGTTAGGGTGTGTGTATTATGGCATGATAATCGTATGTTTAGACCTCTAGTGGCATTGCATGGTAATTGTGTACATCATTGTATGGTAGTATAATGTATCAATTTCATAATTCGGGAATTAGTTAATGTGTCTGTGCACCTCTGCATGATAGTTGCAATGTGTATGAATCAGCTTTTGGTTGGTATATGGGTATTTTGATATGACATCTGCGTGTTTATATAACTTGGGTCTTTGCTTGATTCACCTTCTTATATCTGATACTTCGGTGGAACCGGTAAGTGTTTGCATATGAGTTTATATGTATTTCTGCTCGATGATATATGTTCATTTGTTTAGTGTTGGTTGTCTTTGTTCCTCCCCAGTAAGCGTTATCGCTTAGCACGGGTTCTTTTCCCGTGTAGGTGGCAGGTTTTATTTTGGTTCGAGTCGAGCATCTGCAGGGTCGGCCACATCAGAGTTAAAAGTGTTTTGTCATTTTTGGCTTTAGCTCCTGTATTCGGATTTTGTAATTTTGTAGCTTTTTGCTTATGTATTTTGTCATGTAAGGATCTTATTGTAATTAAGTTTTCAGTTATTCCTTCATTTTCTCTTACGCCTTATGCTTCCGCTATATGATGGTTTGTATATATGCGAGTTAATGTATGTTCAGCTATTGTTTCTTTAAAGTTTTAATTTATGCTGTATTTTCGTATGTCGTCATTGTATGAATGTGTGCTTTCGCTTAGTGTATGTGTGCAAGTATGTGAGTGAGCGTCGGGTAGCGCGCCCGCCGGCGCCCTTCCAACGGGGGCGACGATGGGGGTATTACAGTATATAAGCATGTGAATCGGATCAGTTGTGGCTATAAGTATGTAATATTTAACTGTACTTCCCGCATGGTGATATTATGAATGTGATGTTACGTGATTATTTCTTTGGTCTCTGCTATTGGAGTGTTTTTGGCATGATTTTATATGTATCAGAGTGGCGCAGCGGAAGTGTTGTGCTTTGACCTTGTCAACCGGTTCTCGACTAGTGTGTGTACTATGGCATGATAGTTTTATGTTTGGACCTCTAGTGAATTGCATGATAGTTGTATGCTTAATTATATGGTAGTGTAGTGCATCAACTTCGTAATTTGGGTATAGGTATAATGTGTATGTGCACCTTTGCGTGATAGTTGCATCGCGTATGAATCAGCATTTGGTTGGTATATGGGTACTTTGGTATGACAATTGCGTGTACATAATTTGTGTCTTCGTATGATTCGCCCTTCGATATCTGATACTTCGGTGGAACCGGTAAGTGTTTGCCTATGAGTTTATATGTATTTTTGCATGATGATATATGTTTGTTTGCATAGTGTCCTTTGGCTTTTGTTCCTCCCCACTAAGCGTTATCGCTTAGCAAGGGTTCTTTTCCCGTGTAGGTGGCAAGTTTTGGTTCGGTTCGAGTCGAGCATCTGCAGGGTCGGCCACATAAGAGTTAGAAGTGTTTGTTATTTTATTTCAGCTCCTGTATTTCGGATTCTATAATTTTTGTAGCCTTTGGCCTATGAATTATATATGTAAGTTTCTGAACGTAATATTTGGGCTATGTAAAGGTTATTATATTTTTGTATTAAGTTATTCCTCAGTTCTATCTTTTGCCTTATGCTTCCGCTGATTGAATGATTGAGTGTGTTTATGCATGTGTATATGCTCTGCTTAGCGCCGGCGTGCGTGTGAGTTAATACCGTCCAGTTTTGCTTCTCAAGGTAAGTTTTTAATTTCCCCGTGTTTTTGCAAGAATGTATGCTTCCGCTTAGTGTATGCGTGCATGTATGTGAGTAAGCATCGGTAGCACACCCGTGTCCTTCCAACGGGGACGTAGGGGGTGTTACATATAGTGACAGTCAGTCGTTGATAGCTTATAGTAGAGCTAAGCATATCAACATTAAGTATCAATAGACGAGAAATATTGTTGCACGAGAAGAAATGAACTTATAGTACGTTTCTATGCATGTAGATCTGTTGAATAAACCTATAACGAGAGATGTGTTTTGAAAGACACATTAGATCTCGAGGTTTGCATAGAATTTAATTGGTACTGTTATATTTTAATTAGTCCCTTAATGTTATTATTAACCAAAGTTCATTGTTGGCAATACATGGGTGTGAATGTTTATGTGTAAACATTTACTGTTATTTGTATGAGATTGAGCATATCAGGCAGAGAAGTAGCCCACTCACAAGTGTGTTTACCTTAGTTTTATTAATGAGTTGGCAAAAACTAAGATGAGACAATTTTTGAACATATGAGAATGCTCGAGAGCCTGTTCAAAGTAAAAGGTCCGTCTTGTAGAAATTACAAGATTAGTCTTTTTAAAGTGTGAGATAAAGAGATACATAAAGTTGTATGCTTTGGATTGAGATCCAAATAAGGATTGTATGGAATCTGATGGTAAGTTATATGTAACTACCATGTTCTATCTAAAAAGCCAGAAGTAGTCTTTAAGTAAGCAGACTAAAGTTGGGTGCTTCAATATGTCGCAATCTTGCGCTTCTGTATGGTGTTTTATATACACATTATTGAAATGTGAGACATGCGCTCTTTTAAAGGAAGGAAAGAACACCATAACACATGTTTTATACCGTGTGTGTTTAAATGACTAAAGGGATGAGAATTTAATAATATTATTGATCTCAACTTTCCCTATTGCGAGACCCTATTTTTATTACGACCCTTAGAACCCTTAACTTATCCCTGAAGTATGGTACAATGTGGCTAGCTTAGTTAGTCTCCAAGAGGTCCGAGAAAAATTTAGGCCTGGAGGATTTAGCTAGAAAAGCGAGTTGAATCATGATGGATGGAATACAACAAGAGGGGAAGATAGTTTTTATATCACATTCAATTGTTTCGTGGTTCATCGGCACGCCTATTACAGTTTCTATGAGTAGAAACATAATACTGAACACGAAAATTATTTTATGAGATCATGAGTTAAAATAGTGAATGTGAGAAGGCCATCTAGGGTTAGGCATACGTGAAAAGGAGGATCTTATTTTTTCGAGAAGCTATATATCCCTAATAGGTGTGTAGCACTAGTGTTCTTGAGGTATGCTAGTCATACAATCTATCTGTCAGTATAACTGAAGATTAAGACTGGAATTCGTTCGGTCATGTGCGAGTGGGAGATGATAGAGTTTTGGTGTGCTCATGAGTCTAATTTGGATAAAGTTCCAATCCAGATATAATTAAGTAATTCAATCTGATTAACATTACCAAATCCTATCTCAGAAGGAGTATGAGTTATACTAGATGATAGAGTTTGGGTACGCCCATGACTCTAATTTGGATAAAAGTCCAATCGAGATTAAATTGAGTTATTTAATCTGATTAAAATTACCAAATCCTATCTCAGAAAGAGTCTGAGTTAAACTAAAGTTAGGACTCTAGCTTTTAGGACCTCTATAAATAGAGGTGAGGTCCTCATTATTTGGTAACGAGAAAACGTATACGCCGCAAGGCTGCTCGTTCCCACTCACAAGTTTTCTGTCTTAATTTTCAGGGGCATTTAGATTGTGATCTAACTGCTCTTACCCCGAGTGGGTAAAAGCCAGACCAGTGACCAAAACAAACGGGATCTTGGTAGGCGCTTCCGCAACGAGTTTCTGCTCTACAAGAGGTAGGTACCATTATTTAAAGTTACCTCCACGCATTAAATTATATATGTTATAATTTTTCCTATAATCCATCATTGGTATCAGAGCCGTTGTTTTTGCGTCCTGGCATGTGGCTAAACAGATCTAAAATTTTATGTGTAAAATTATTAGATCTGAGATGCAGTGAACACAACAAAATATTTTTTGTGTGAAAAATATATATGCGTGTATATTTCAGCTCGATTCCGTGTATGTGTACACCGAAACCCGAGGGGATGAACATGAGTGTTCAAAACGGCAAACTAGAAGTCGGGATTTTTAATTTTTGACCTCACCATTAGATTCTGAGAACCCACAAACCCCCCACTGGCCGGAACTGGAGCGTCAGATTCGACCGGAAAGGCGGCGCGTGGACTACACGCGCCGCATATGTTCGGCGCGTGCGCGTGGGCGGTGGCCCACACGCACGTTGCCACGTGTCAGCAATATTGCGTCACTGCTGACACGTGGCCCAATAGCTGAGTGCCACCTGGCACAATGTGGGGCGGACACGTGGACAAATCAGAGGATGACACGTGGCTGACTGAGGTCATGCCACGTGTTATGATGATGTGTCAACAAGTGACATGTGGCCCAACTAAGAATCGACACGTGGACCACTGAGGTGCTGCCACGTGTCATGTCGGGTGTTAGTGATGACGTGGTATCACCGACACGTGGATCAATAGACGTGAGACATGTGGCAGATTGTGGTCATGCCACGTGGTCCAATCATATGTTGACACGTGTCAGACTGAGGTCTGCCACGTGCCGGTGCTGACGTGTCATGTGTGACATGTGGACCAATGAGACACCGACACGTGGCGTTGACCGTGCCACGTGTGCACCAGGTGGACCAATAGCATTCAGACACGTGGCGTGGCTGGATGTGGACACGTGGCTAAATACGGTGTTACCACGTGGCAGTTCCGAGGTAGGGCGTGCGTGAAGGCGCGTGAGCGCGTCTTCCTCCCCTTAGTCGGCGCGTGTGGGCGCGTGCGGTGTCCTCCGACCACCATTTCAGCTCCGTTTTTTGTGAAATTGATTTTTCAAATTAATTCTGATTTTTTGGTCATGTTTTCAAAATTTGTTAATGACCAGAAAATCTATTTTGTAATTTTTGATATTTAAATGTGTTTAATTTCAAAATAAAATATTAAAAAATTTGTAGAAAATGTGTTTTCTGCTTTCGGAAATTTTTGAAAATATTTTTAAAAATTTTTGAGGTTCTGTCCTTATTTATTGATTGAAATGCATTTCAATCATGTGTATTTATACATGAATGTATAAATTTTTCCTTTAATATGTTATAGAAATGTTGAATAAGGACGGCCGGTTCATCCTTAAGAAACGCATAGGTTGCTTTGAGAATTGCAAGAGTGCAATCAATAAGCAAAATGAAAATGCGAAGGAAGATTTGAGTTGATGACATTGATGCAATAGTGCATCATAAAATACATGTGTGAGAACAAATGCAAGAGTGCATTTGAACTGGTGGTCCGAGTATGAAAATAAAATTTTGGTTTGAGTTACCAAAAGAAAAGTGTTGAGAAGTAACAATAAAATTCTGTGATGGTGTTAAGAAATGGACGAGCGTGCATTGTTCATGGCTTCATCAATGGACTTATGAGTCGCTTGATGAATTGATTAAATCAGTCAAACAAATAATTTCAATATCAAGAAAGATTTTATGAAATCTAGGACTTCTACAATAGTTGACATAAGTGTCAATTTGAGTTGGCATTTGTTGTTAGTAAAATAGGATTTATGTTTCCTATTAATATTTGACATGAGTTGTAACACCCCCTACGTCCCTGTTAGAAGGACTCGGGTGTGCTACCGACACTCACTCGCACATAAGCACACATACTTAAAGCGGAAGCATACATTTATACAAAAACACGGGTAAATTAAAAACTTATCTTGAGAAGCGAAGATGGTCATGCATTAACTCACACACACGCAGGCGCTAAGCAGAAGCAGATACATATGTACATATGATCATTCAGCGAAAGTATAAAGCGAACGGTAACATAAGGGATAACTTAATACAGAAATATAATAACATTACAACCTCTGAAATATGACATCTAGAATCTTACATATACCAAGGGCTATAGAAATACATAATCTGAAATACAGGAACTGAAACCAACAATGACAAAACTCTTCTAACTCCTATGTGGCCGACCTTGCAGATGCGCGACTCGAACAGAACCGAACCTGCCACCTGCACGGGAAAAGAACCCGTGCTAAGCGATAAACGCTTAGTGGGGAAAACACACAAGCAATAAGGACGACCATTCACAATGGTCATCAAGGCATAACACATTCACAACGGAAAAATACGGACATTCATAACACATATATAATCGGGCTTGCATAGAAAGGCATTCATTCGAAAACTCATATTCATATCCATATACTTATGTCGAAAATAAGCCGAAGCAGACATAACGCCATACACGATACAAGTATCATCATGCAGAACTACATACAATCTCACATGCATATCCTTACCAAGGTATCGGATGTCAGCACCTTACCGTTCAGAGTCGCATGACATTTATACGTGCAATTAACATGACCAATTACTCATACATTAACTAAAAACCCATTCACATGTTATAAGATTACCATGCAATACTGCACACAATTATTATGCCAAGAACACGAGCTAAATAAACCTACTTTCTGTCATGTCATAGTATGCACACTAGTCAAACCCAAGGGGATACGTCAAAGCACCACACTTCCACTGCAAGTCTCTATCACATAAAATATCATGCCATAATCATAGACACATGACAACATGCCGAAGATACTATAATAGCATACTAGAGAGAACTCATACTATACGCAATAATTCTAGCATTCAATAGTCGAGATCACATTCATATTCATACTAATTCACATACTTAACCATAACAGTCAATGGTGCGAAATCACATTCACATACTTACCAAGTAACCATAGCATTCAGTAATTCAGGCTCGCCTTCATATGCATATCAATTCCCATGCTTATAACCATAACGGGCTATATTCAAACACAGTCACAATATGGTATAAGTGAATAATCATTCAAGATGTACATGCTTGAGTCATTTTCATCCCATTCAGAGGTTCATAATCACATCCTGATAAATAACTGATTCACATAACTGGAATCTTACACATTCGGATATCTTATTCACTTATTCATATTAGACAAAACAAACAGAATACCTGCTGACTCTAAATAGTGGATAACGAGTGTACGCATGGCGGTACCTTACGGGTACGAATCGACGCATGGCGGTACCTTACGGGTACGAATCGAAAACCATTTTATTTTGTCACAATTAAAACATTTCACTGAGGGGGGAATCTTAAACAAGATCCAAACACATTAAAGGTTCGCGAGGAACCACACAGGGGACCTGATCAGGGTCCAGAACAGAACTGAGGGCTGCAGCTACTGAACTCTATTAGGCATGCCTAACTATCCACTAGACTGACTCTCGCAGGTCATGCATAACACAATTCACATTTAGTTACACATTTATTCAATATGAATAACCATTGAATTTAACATCCATAAATCAATTATTTTTAAGCATGACACATTAAGTTAATAAGTTAAGGCATAATATGGCATACAAACTTTTAGCATAGCAAAAATACAATTATAAGATGTAAAGCATATAAGAAGACATTAAATAACATTTAGATAGCTTATATAATATTCAAATCACAAGTTCTTGCTTCCTAATTAAATTAGATTTATTCAACTAACATATTAGGTTTAATTCCTTAATCATAAATTATAAACATATTATATAATTCTTGTCATGAGTATTTATTCATAAAGTAAATTATTCTTATAGTTCGTGTAAACTAATTATGCTATACTGGTTCAAGACAGATTGTATGTCTAAACTTACAATGCATTTTTGATCTACGAAACGACATTTTTAGACCAAATGATCTTCATTAAAATTAATCCTCAGGATGTTATCTTTCTAGTGACAGAATTTCAGATCAACAGGAGCTGAAATCTGGGAGATATACTCAAACTGTTCTAACTGGTCCACAGACACACCTGACATATTTCGCTACTGTAATGGGTGATTTTAAAATAGTTAGAGTCCGAATTAAATTATAGTTTCTTCTCCTAACTTTTAGAAACGGATGTTGTGGTTCTAACCCAACTGGAATCATGCAATTTGGAGTCGTAAAACGCAACTTATGCTAAAAAGAGTGACCAAAGGTCAATCAGACCCACCTAAGCAGAGAGGTCTCGGTTTCTAGCATTTTTGAAGATCCTAAGTCCAGAATTAGTTCCAGAACTCTCTTAGACAATTTTAAATACAGATCTTAGCTGTCAGATGCAATTTGAATCACCTCAATTGGGGCGCTATAACTTTACTTATGATAAAAACATCACACTGAGGTCAGATAAAAACCTAATAAAATACACAAACAATTTCCAAACAAATCACAAACAATTTCCAAACCTCAAAATTGAAACTCAATCACTTGGTGCCACTTGATCCTGCAACTTCCTTGCCCTTGGAATTTTGAGGAGATTTAACTAAACATAGATCCACCAAGAATACACAAAATATAAACCCTAGATTAAAACCCAATTAAAGAGTAAAAGAAATTGACAAATTAAGATGCAATTAAGTGTTAATCTTACCAAAATAATGCAAGATCAATTGATTTCTACCCACAATTATACAAATCTAATCTAAGATTTTTAGATGAGAAGAAATTGAAGAAGAATAGAAAGAAGAATATGATGAAGGAAAGGAAGAGAATGAGTTACGGGAATGAAGGATTCAACTCTTCATTCATTTTCTTTTCCTAACCTTTGCCACGTGTCACCTCACTATTGGTGGAAACTAACCACTCATACCTAACCATCATATGTCACTCACACACCATAAAACACTCTAATAATGCACCCCACATATGTGTGAGCAACACACACAATGATACCCCATATAGATTCCTTCTACTATGGTATGCTCACTACACACAATCAAAGCCCAACTTAAAACACCCTATTAATGTGTAAGTAAAACACACAATCACTACACCATTACTCACATCCCACAATGGTATATGCATGCACACACAAGTATCTCCCAACTAATTCACACCCTAATAACATACATGCACCACATGCTAACAAAACCCGCACACATGTATTTTTATTTTTATTTTTTTTTTACCAACATACCCCTTTTTAACACATGCCAAAACACCATGCATATGCACCACATATGGCTCATTCTACTAGGGGACAAACGGGGTGTGACAACTCTCCCCTACTAACAAGAATTTCGTTCTCGAAATTCATTTACACCGAAAAGAATTCCCAACACTACACTCCAAACCATATCAAACTCATACACTTCACTTTCAAACTAATCCTTGCTTACACTTGTCGCTCTCGCTATACTCTTAAATCACTTTTTGATATCTAAATCAAACACGTTCATCAGAATAACCATTACTCAACTACACATCGGATAGCAAAGCACAAACACTTCACACATAAACTATTTAACTTTCATCGATAGCTACACAAATCCCTTAACACTTCAAAGATGTCCATCTTACATGCTCTTTTCCCTTACCAAAACACTTCTATCAAACTCCAAAAATCTCTTTACATTCACTTGTACAATATTCCCAAAACACTCTTTCTACTCAACTTTAACGAAACACAGAACACTTTCCTTAACCGTTGCTATGCTCGCCATTATCACCCTTAATCTTAATATCAACTACTCCATATACACTCTGTCAGCTTTCTCTTAATCAAAACGCATATGCAAATGCTTCTCATGTATGGTCAAAGGGATGATGCGATGAGAATGTTATGGTTCATGTATGCACAATGATGCTAAAGAAATGCAATTGATGCTATAATGATGCACTTTATCCCATCCCCATGATTCGATATGCTTTTATTCAAATACTTTTTTTTTTTTTTGGAGATAGCTGACAGGCATACAGAGTATCACCAAAACCTTATAGAATCCAAATATCCTTCCATCCCAAACACCAAAACCAACTTTGCTCGAACATATCAAAGCAAAACTTACCGGAAAGCTCAATGGTCTCTGTCACTTCATTGCGGTGTGTGCCAAATTTCGATGACACACGAGCGGTTCGAAGCAACTCCTCCATATCCTTCCTAGCTTGCCGAGCTAGATTCTCACTTGTCTTAGGACAATCAATAATTTGATGTCCCATGCTGCCACATCTAAAATAAGCACCCGAGTTTTCGACACGGACCCCGATGTCGCTTCTGACAGTGCTGACATATTGGCGGTACGCACTTCTTCTTACACTTGTCACAGTTTTATTTTTGACAATGTTGACACATTGAAGGTTCTCAGATCCCCTTTCTCATTGGCACTTCTTTACCGAATACCTTTCTTTTCTGAGGTACCCTTTGAGCAACATTTTTAGAAACTTGGGGAGTAGTCAACTTATCAAAAATTCGAAATAACCCATGCACTATTGACCTATCATCGGAAGCAGGACCGGAATCTCCAACTGAAGGATGCTCGAAAACACTTTGATCAGCACTAATTGGGTTAACACTATCCGTTGTTTCGCCCACATCCTCACTAGGATCAGACTCCATCTAGACATAACACAAGACGAGACACATCTGCATTAGGCCACGACACGGAATCGACTTACATGCAAAGACACAACACATAACTGACTAACATGCAAAGTCCCAACAATCAAACAAACAAAGGAAACCAGAACCTCCAAACCTGGGCTCTGATACCACTAACTGTAACACCCCCTACGTCCCTGTTAGAAGGACTCGGGTGTGCTACCGACACTCACTCGCACATAAGCACACATACTTAAAGCGGAAGCATACATTTATACAAAAACACGGGTAAATTAAAAACTTATCTTGAGAAGCAAAGCTGGTCATGCATTAACTCACACACACGCAGGCGCTAAGCAGAAGCAGATACATATGTACATATGATCATTCAGCGAAAGTATAAAGCGAACGGTAACATAAGGGATAACTTAATACAGGAATATAATAACATTACAACCTCTGAAATATGACATCTAGAATCTTACATATACCAAGGGCTATAGAAATACATAATCTGAAATACAGGAGCTGAAACCAACAATGACAAAACTCTTCTAACTCCTATGTGGCCGACCTTGCAGATGCGCGACTCGAACAGAACCGAACCTGCCACCTGCACGGGAAAAGAACCCGTGCTAAGCGATAAACACTTAGTGGGAAAAATACACAAGCAATAAGGACGACCATTCACAATGGTCGTCAAGGCATAACACATTCACAATGGCAAAATACGGACATTCATAACACATATATAATCGGGCTTGCATAGAAAGGCATTCATTCGAAAACTCATATTCATATCCATATACTTATGTCGAAAATAAGCCGAAGCAGACATAACGCCATACACGATACAAGTATCATCATGCAGAACTACATACTATCTCACATGCATATCCTTACCAAGGTATCGGATGTCAGCACCTTACCGTTCAGAGTCGCATGACATTTATACGTGCAATTAACATGACCAATTACTCATACATTAACTAAAAGCCCATTCACATGTTATAAGATTACCATGCAATACTGCACACAATTATTATGCCAAGAACACGAGCTAAATAAACCTACTTTCTGTCATGTCATAGTATGCACACTAGTCGAACCCAAGGGGATACGTCAAAGCACCACACTTCCACTGCAAGTCTCTATCACATAAAATATCATGCCATAATCATAGACACATGACAACATGCCGAAGATACTATAATAGCATACTAGAGAGAACTCATACTATACGCAATAATTCTAGCATTCAATAGTCGAGATCACATTCATATTCATACTAATTCACATACTTAACCATAGCAGTCAATGGTGCGAAATCACATTCACATACTTACCAAGTAACCATAGCATTCAGTAATTCAGGCTCGCCTTCATATGCATATCAATTCCCATGCTTATAACCATAACGGGCTATATTCAAACACAGTCACAATATGGTATAAGTGAATAATCATTCAAGATGTACATGCTTGAGTCATTTTCATCCCATTCAGAGGTTCATAATCACATCCTGATAAATAACTGATTCACATAACTGGAATCTTACACATTCGGATATCTTATTCACTTATTCATATTAGACAAAACAAACAGAATACCTGCTGACTCTAAATAGTGGATAACGAGTGTACGCATGGCGGTACCTTACGGGTACGAATCGACGCATGGCGGTACCTTACGGGTACGAATTGAAAACCATTTTATTTTGTCACAATTAAAACATTTCACTGAGGGGGGAATCTTAAACAAGATCCAAACACATTAAAGGTTCGCGAGGAACCACACAGGGGAACTGATCAGGGTCCAGAACAGAACTGAGGGCTGCAGCTACTAAACTCTATTAGGCATGCCTAACTATCCACTAGACTGACTCTCGCAGGTCATGCATAACACAATTCACATTTAGTTACACATTTGTTCAATATGAATAACCATTGAATTTAACATCCATAAATCAATTATTTTTAAGCATGACACATTAAGTTAATAAGTTAAGGCATAATATGGCATACAAACTTTTAGCATAGCAAAAATACAATTATAAGATGTAAAGCATATAAGAAGACATTAAATAACATTTAGATAGCTTATATAATATTCAAATCACAAGTTCTTGCTTCCTAATTAAATTAGATTTATTCAACTAACATATTAGGTTTAATTCCTTAATCATAAATTATAAACATATTATATAATTCTTGTCATGAGTATTTATTCATAAAGTAAATTATTCTTATAGTTCGTGTAAACTAATTATGCTATACTGGTTCAAGACAGATTGTATGTCTAAACTTACAATGCATTTTTGATCTACAAAACAACATTTTTAGACCAAATGGTCTTCATAAAAATTAATCCTCAGGATGTTATCTTTCTAGTGACAGAATTTCAGATCAACAGGAGCTGAAATCTGGGAGATATACTCAAATTGTTCTAACTGGTCCACAGACACACCTGACATATTTTGCTACTGTAATGGGTGATTTTAAAATAGTTAGAGTCCGAATTAAATTATAGTTTCTTCTCCTAACTTTTAGAAACGGATGTTGTGGTTCTAACCCAACTGGAATCATGCAATTTGGAGTCGTAAAACGCAACTTATGCTAAAAAGAGTGACCAAAGGTCAATCAGACCCACCTAAGCAGAGAGGTCTCGGTTTCTAGCATTTTTGAAGATCCTAAGTCCAGAATTAGTTCCAGAACTCTCTTAGACAATTTTAGATACGGATCTTAGCTGTCAGATGCAATTTGAATCACCTCAATTGGGGCGCTATAACTTTACTTATGATAAAAACATCACACTGAGGTCAGATAAAAACCTAATAAAATACACAAACAATTTCCAAACAAATCACAAACAATTCCCAAACCTCAAAATTGAAACTCAATCACTTGGTGCCACTTGATCCTGCAACTTCCTTGCCCTTGGAATTTTGAGGAGATTTAACTAAACATAGATCCACCAAGAATACACAAAATATAAACCCTAGATTAAAACCCAATTAAAGAGTAAAAGAAATTGACAAATTAAGATGCAATTAAGTGTTAATCTTACCAAAATAATGCAAGATCAATTGATTTCTACCCACAATTATACAAATCTAATCTAAGATTTTTAGATGAGAAGAAATTGAAGAAGAATAGAAAGAAGAATATGATGAAGGAAAGGAAGAGAATGAGTTACGGGAATGAAGGATTCAACTCTTCATTCATTTTCTTTTCCTAACCTTTGCCACGTGTCACCTCACTATTGGTGGAAACTAACCACTCATACCTAACCATCATATGTCACTCACACACCATAAAACACTCTAATAATGCACCCCACATATGTATGAGCAACACACACAATGATACCCCATATAGATTCCTTCTACTATGGTATGCTCACTACACACAATCAAAGCCCAACTTAAAACACCCTATTATTGTGTGAGTAAAACACACAATCACTACACCATTACTCACATCCCACAATGGTATATGCATGCACACACAAGTATCTCCCAACTAATTCACACCCTAATAACATACATGCACCACATGCTAACAAAACCCGCACACATGTATTTTTATTATTTTTTTTTTACCAACATACCCCTTTTTAACACATGCCAAAACACCATGCATATGCACCACATATGGCTCATTCTACTAGGGGGCAAACGGGGTGTGACAACTGTCTTATTTTGGAATTATTGGATTTTTGGTTAAATAAATGTGTTTATTTACTTATCATGATGGCATTTAATTTTATAATAAATGAGTTTATTTTAATTGTTAATTGCCTTGCGATATTTTATGAGTAAAATGATTGCATGCTTATTAAGTAAAGGCTTAATAAAGATACCCTCATAAGTTTGAGAACTTGATAATCTAATAATTTAGATTTATTATATATGAAATTTTAACCTGTAAGGTTGGACATTAGGACTTAGAGGGTAATTGGATACTATTAGTAGCCTTTTCGAATTTGAGCCTAATAGAAAATTTTACTAGGTTATTATTTCAGGTGCATAATAAATTGCATGTATTGCTTTATCTCTTTTTAAATATGTGCAACATTGTTCCATTTGAGATCAGAGGATTTTAATTGATACTGCTTCCAAGTTATAATTATGAAATCTGGAATACAAAGATCCAGTATGTGCTTGAAGAGTAAGAGGCTCTTAAATCTTCAAGTTCGGTTATGGCTGAACTTGAGGATGACACTATAACGCAGCATAAGCAGGATCGGGATGCCTATGTTGCATCACATCACTAAACAATTTCGCAAGTATCAAAATGCAATGGATCTGTGGATCGCTTTGCAGGAGAAGTTCAGAGATGTGACTCTGAATAAGCTCCGATCATTGTAGATCAAATTTGATACATATCAGAAAAGTCTGATTATTCGATGCGAAAATATCTAAGAGAGATGAAAAAGAAAAGTGAGCTTAGTGAACTTAGTCATAAGTGACTGATAAGAAGAAGGTCGTAACTGTTATCCGTTCTTTACCCAAGAGTTGGTAGCATGTGAGGATGCAACTAACTCACATAGATAAGCAAAAAGACATTTGAGGATGTCACTTATTATTTGAAGCTTAAAAGGGGCCGTCTGACAGTGATTAAGGTCAATGTCATATGGCATAGTCCTGTTCTAATAGAATGAGTTCTCATTAGAATAAGATAATAAGCTACATCAATAGGGATAAAGAAAAGGCTTAAAAGCCTGAAAAGTAAAAGGAATAGAATCACGTAAGGTCCAAAGGTAAAAAGGAGATAAACTTTTCAAGAGTGAAATGTTTCAATTGCCTATAGAAATGACATTATGCAAGAGATGCATTATACCTAAAAAGATACACTATTTTGACTCAAGAGTGAGTGGAATTTATGTATCTAGTTCTGAACTTCATCCTTTGTGGGTGATAGATTTAGAACCAATGGACCGTGTAACAAGGGATCGAGATACCTTTATTATGAAATTTAGGTTCTGTTCTTACTTTATTGAAATTTATTTTCAATTTATATTTTGAGGATAACAATGCACGCTTATGCTTGAATGATTTTATTGTTATGGATGTGGACCATAAGTATTTGAGTAAAACTATTTTTCCTTTAATTTATTATTTTTCACATAGTTATGAGGACAATGTGAAATTATGGCATGCTAAATTAAACCATATTTAATAAGACCGAATGAGTCGGTTAGTTAAAATAGGTTTAATAGGCGATTTAAATATCGTTGAATTGCTTACATGAGAGTATTGCCTAAAAAGGAAAAACTAGTTAGAAAATCATTCGAATTAGGAACTAAAGCCAAATTTTCATTGCAGCTAGTCCATTCTGACGAATGTGGTCAAATGAATGTGAGGGTAAGGTATGGGGCCTATTATTTCATCACATTTGTATATGACTGTACTAGGTATGGTCATATCTATTGGATTTCTCACAAGTCAGAAGCATCGGGTTGCTTCAAGACTTATATGAGTATAGTTGAAAATCAATTAGATAAAAAGATTAAAGCTTTAAGAACTGACAGAGGTCAGTAATATCTTACAGATAAATTTAAAGCTTCATGTGATGAAAAGAATTGAACATTAGTTGTTAATTCCTATAAATCCACAACAAAACGGTGTTGAGGAAAGGAGAAATAAGACTCTCCTATATATGGTTAGATCTATGATGACAAAGGCAAATTGCCTATCTCCTATTGGGAAGATATTTTATTGACTGTCACATATATTCTGAACTATATGCCCTCTAAATCTGTCATTATCATAACTTATGAGTTGTGAACTGGTCGACAAGTTCACCAAAGCCATTTACCTCAATTATGGGTTGTAATGCTTACGTCTATGATACCTCAATTTGGTAAATTTGAGACCAAGAGGTGAAAAGAGTGTCTATGTGAGATATTCTTAAGTATCAAGAGGATACATTTTCGTGGGTCAGTAAGAAAATGGCATAATGACAGAATTTGGATCACTAGATGTCATATTCTTAAGAGAATGAATTTCCAAAGTTGGGCGAAGTGAATTAAGATTTCACTTTATATTTCAGGAAGAGACCATCAGGATCACTCCATCCGAGTGGCAGGGAGTTAGAGGAAAAAGGTTAAGACCTTCATCCTCCAAACGATCCGGATGTTCGAGACCTGATATGAATGGGAGTATTCTTGACTCCAGTGGGAGGAAAGAATACGATATTCCTGAGTCCAGTGGGAGTATGGAACATAGTCCCAGTGGGAGCATTATGAATCACGATGAATATATGAGACATGTTCATCAAAATTCAGAACTGTAAAAATCTAAAAGGATAAGTGTTCCATGCTGACGATTTAAAATCGAAGGCTAGAATGAAGCCCTTTTAGTTATCCCACAAGACAAGAAAGAGCATAATAATATTCAAAAAGCTTTTTCATGCCCATTTAAGAGAAAAATGGACTAAAGCAATGGAAAAGGAAATGGCATCCATAGATCAAACCATGTTTGAGAACTAGTTGATCTACTGGAAGGATACAAATTGAGAATAAATGTATTCTCAAAGTAAAGCGAAAGGCTGATAGAGGTATCGAAAGATATAAGGCTCAGCTAGTCACTATGGGGTTCATACAATAGGAAGAGATTGACTATGAGTGGACTTTCTCATCTGTTGTAAAAATTTATATTCCATAAGGTTCATTCTAGCCATAGTGGCGAGTTTGAACGTAGAGCTTCATCAAATGGATGAAAAGACTGCTTTTCTCAATGGAGAAATGGATGGAACAACCTATGTGTTTCATCAGAAAAAGGCAGCAAACATAAGGTTTGCTGATTGATGTGTTCAATCTATTGCCTTAAACAGTCTTCAACACAATGGTGCTTGAGAATTCATCATATAATCATGTCGAATGTGTTCAGCATGATTGATGAAGATCATTGTGTTTATAGTAAAAGCTCTGAAAATGAATTTATTATTTTGGCATTGTATGTAGACGACATACTCAAAGCTGAAAATGATAAATAGTACGTAAATGAAATCAAAGATTGGTTACCGTCCAACTTTAAGACAAAGGAAATGGGTCATGCATATTACATTCTTGAAGTTAAGATTTCAAGAGATCATTCAAGAAGATTGTTGCTATTTCTTGAGAGAAATATTTCAACAATGATCTTGAGCGATTTAATATGCAAAACCCTAAACTCATACATTACCCCATTGCCAAGAATCAGTTTCTTAGCAAAGATGTGTGTCCTATGAAGTCAGAAAAATAGAACGTATGAGGAGCGTTCTATATATGACAGTGCCCTGGGCAGTCTTATGTATGCAGTGTTGTATACAAGACATGATATATGCTATACAGTGGGCATGGTTAATAAATATCAATCTAACTCAGGCAAAGCACATTGGAAGCAATTGAATGGATACTTATATACCTTAAAAGTACTGCAGAATATTCTCTCTATTTTCAAAAAAATGATATGCATTGAGAGAATACAGAGACGTTGATTGGGCAGGAGATGTGGATGAGAGGAAATCCATTCCAGGTTTCATATTCTTGTTTGGCAAGAGTGCCATCTCGTGGAGTAACAAGAATTAAGCCTGTGTAGCCCTATCAATAGTGGAAGTTGAATTTGTCACTTCCTCAAATACGGTACAGGAGATAGTTTGGTTGAAATGGTTTGTGAGCCATTTAAGAGTAACTGTCTCAAAGGTATTAGTGACAGTCTATAGTGACAGTCAGTCGTTGATAGCTTATAGTGGAGCTAAGCAGATCGACATTAAGTATCAATATACGAGAGATATTGTTGGACGAGGAGAAGTGAACTTACAGTATGTTTCTACGCATGCAGATCCATTGAGTAAACCTATAACGAGAGATGTGTTTTGAGAAATACATTAGATCTCGAGGTTTGCGTAGAATTTAATTGGTACTGTTATATTTTATATAATCCCTTAACATTATTATTTGCGAATAATAACTAAAGTTCATTGTTGGTAATACATGAGTGTGAATGTTTATGTGTAAACATTTACTGTTATTGATATGAGATTGAGCATGTCGGACAGAGAAGTAGCCCACTCATAAGGGTGTTTACCTTAGTTTTGTCAATGAGTTGGCAAAGACTAAGATGAGGCAATTTTTGAACATATGAGAATACTCGAGAGCCTGTTCAAAATAAAAGTGTCGTCTAGCAAAAATTATAAGATGATTCTTATTAAGGTGCAAGAAAAAGACATACATAAAGTTGTATGCTTTGGATTGAGATCCAAATAAGGATTGTATGTAATCCGATGGTAAGTTATATGTAACTACCATATTCTGTCTAAAAAGCCAGAAGTAGTCCTTAAGTAAGCGGACTAAAGTTGGGTGCTTCGGTGCATCGCGACCTTACGCTTCTGTATGGTGTTTGATATACACATTATTGAAATGTGAGACATGCGCTCCTTTAAGGGAAGGAAAGAACACCATAACACATGTTTTATACCGTGTGTGCTTATGTGACCATAGGGATGGGAATTTAATAATATTAATGATCTCAACTTTCCCTATTGTGAGATCCTATTTATATTTTGACCCTTAGAACCCTTAACTTATCCCTGAAGTATGGTTCAATGTGGCTAGCTGAGTTAGTTTCCAAGAGGTTCGGAAAAAATTTAGGCCTGGCGGATCTAACTGGAAAAGCTAGTTGAATCATGATGGATGGCATACAGTAAGAGGGGAAGATAGCCTTTGGATCACTTTCATAAAGTTTCGTGGTTCACCGGCATGCCTATTATAGTTTCTATGAGTAGAAACATAATAGTGAACACGAAAATTGTTTTATGAGATCATGAGTTAAAACAATGAATGTGAGAAGGCAATCTAGGGTTAGGCATACATGAAGAAGAGGATCTTGTTTTTACGAGACGCTATATATCCCTAACAGGTGTATAGCACTAGTGCTCTCGAGGTATGCTGGTCACACAATCTATTTGCCAGTATAACTGAAGATTAAGACTGGAATGCGTTCCGTCATGTGCGAGTAGGAGATGATAGAGTTTGGGTACGCCCATGACTCTAATTTGGATAAAGGTCCAATCGAGATTAAATTGAGTTATTTAATCTGATTAAAATTACCAAATCCTATCTCAGAAAGAGTCTGAGTTAAACTAGAGTTAGGGCTCTAGCTTTTAGGACCTCTATAAATAGAGGTGAGGTTCTCATTATTTGGTAACGAGAAAACGTATACGCCGCAAGGCTGCTCGTTCCCACTCACAAGTTTTCTGTCTTAATTTTCAGGGGCATTTAGATTGTGATCTAGCTGCTCTTACCCCGAGTGGGTAAAAGCCGGACCAATGACCAAAACAAACGGGATCTTGGTAGATGCTTCCGCAACGAGTTTCTGCGCTACAAGAGGTAAGTACCATTATTTAAAGTTACCTCCACGCATTAAATTATATATGTTATAATTTTTCCCGTAATCCATCACTAGAGATAAGTCTCTAGTGTTTAAGGTCTCTATAAATAGATGGTAGATCTTAGTATTTGGTAACGAGAAAACGTATACGCCGTAAGGCTGCTCGTTCCCACTCACAGTTTTTTGTCTTAATCTTTTAGGGGCTTTTAGATTGTGGAATAACTGTTATTATCTCACATGTGGATAAAAGACAAGCCAGTGACCGAAAACAATTAGAATCCTTGTAGACGCTTCCGCAATGTATTTTCTACGCTACTAAAAGTAGGTACCATTATTAATGTTACCTCCACAAATTATATGCGTATATATTATCCTTCAATATATTTAGTGAAAATGATTTATGTGAACTTGATTTATGATTTTCCTCAAAAATTATATTAAAAATTGAATGCCATGTAAAAATTAGTTTTTATAATTTATGTGTTACATTTTAGGATCGGTTTATTCTAAAAAAATTATTCATGAATCGGGTAAAAATAAAATCAATTAAAATTTATGGGTTGATTAAAGGGTTGTTAATGGAAGTTCGGTGGGTGCATGGAATGACTTTAATAGAGTTGTAGGTGCTGATTTATTATTATTATTATTTTGAAGAATGCATGTGCTAATTAATCATAGCTTTTGAGAATGTTTTACTTTTAATTTTAATTATGACGTGTTGAGACTTTTGTTCCTTAACTTTGCTTTTTGCTTTCCAGTCATAAGCAATATGGGAAAAAAAAAAGATGACTGTGGAATGTCCCATTAGTACCGATCTTTGAGCCGTTGAGCATGGTGCTTTGAGCCCTTGATCGATGCTTCTCCTTTCATTTTCTGGTTGCTGGAAATGGACAGAATCAGTTGGCATTTATAGAATAAATTTAGTTCCGGTAATAGTTATTTTTTGTTTTTGGCAATTTTTTTTCTCGCATAAGTAATTCATCTATCAACGAAAGTTTTTAACTCATCCAATTTTGAATTATTTATCTCAAAACTCATTGGCATTAGTTTTTCCAGGTAAATTACAGAGAATTTGCACAAATGGTCTTTAATCTTTCACACTCATAACTAATTCGTCACTCAACTTCGAATTACTTAACCTCAAAACAACAAAATCATAAAAATTATAAAATCAAATTTAAACTTTATTCATAAACAATCAAACTAAAAAAAAAAAAAATCTCAAATCTCATAATTTACTGTTTGAATTGATGTTCTTTAATTTTAGTGATTGACTTTTCTCAACAGTCCTCTTTGAGTCAACTGATGCAGATTCAATATTTTTATATTTTTAGGCATGATTAAGTTATACGCATATGGCATTTTATAGTTAATGGTTATGGAGGTATAAACATGGCATATTTTGTTTTCATAGGCATAAACATGGACCTTTTTTTTCATTGCATGGGGATATCTTTGCGTGGAGTTAAAAAACTTGTCCTCCTCTTGTTGTTTATTCATGTAATGCCCCTAGTTCTAGTATCCATGCAAGAATGTTGGGATTACAATAGCAAGTGTTATGTCATGAATACATGCACAAGGAATTATTGTTCACATTCAATAATATTTAAACTCATCACAATATTTTATCCATGATGGTCCAACCATGTTATTCACGTTCATACATGCTTAAAGAATAACTAATATTCACATACCAAGACATGCACACCCATATATTTACATCCCTTTATAATTTTTACAAACCATATTTTATACATGTGTGCCACTTTTGTATTCTTATACAAGTTAATTTGATAAGACCGTATGATTTACAAAAGTTATACACAAATGTTTCTTAAAGAACAATCCCAAAATGATCACATGATTGTGACTCCTTCAACTGTGGATATTCTTTTGAGTTTTGCTTCTTTAATTCAGCTACTAATACCTGCTCAAGGAAACAAACAATCCCCCACGCTAAGCTACTAGTTTAGTGGTGCACTCTTTAATGTAGATAACATCACACGTACATTGTCTTGAGACTAAATAAACTAAAGTACAACAACATCACTTAAGCAAGTATTTACCACATGAGATTAACCATATATCACATATAAGAAGGATTTTCTAATCAAATTAAGTTGAGTCTTACAAATTCAAGTGTGTTTGAAACCATTTAAGCAAGGCTTCAAGGACTTATTTATGTGCATAAGAAAGGAATCAAGGAGCCTTACATAAGAGTTGAAATGAGCACAATTTTAGGGAGAAAATGGGGGCCAAAAGCCATGAGCATTTGATGGGTCATGGTCATTGTAATGGCCTGAATACCGGGTCAGTAGTAATCAGTGAAATCTGTAAAGTATGTAAGTGTACTGTTAAGTTTTGTATATGTATGTTTATGATTGTTATTGTTGTAAAAAAAAATAAAAAAATAAAAAAAGTAAAAAAAAAATTCTATAGAACTATCGAGTGCATTGTAGTGTTTGTCAGTGCAGTGTTGTGATATCCGGTATCCGTATCATTTACGGGTATAAGAGTGTTAAATTTATTTTGGTATCAGAGCAAAAGTTTAGGCGTTTCTAAGATCGGAGATAATGTGATGAGGACAAGTGATACGTATACATACCATGAATAGGAATTGACGACAGAAGTGAGTAAAGATATCTGAGGAGACATAAGGATTGTATAGGTTCACGGGATTGTAAGAGAATGTAAAATATGTTGACTGATAGAAAGTAAATGAATCTCCCGAACTGGATATCCTCACAGTGTAGTAGTTGTGAACCACAATTGTGAAACAGAAGAAAATTTCGAGGACGAAATTTTTATAAGTGGGGGAGAATTGTAATGACCCGAATACCGGGTCAGTAGTAATTAGTGATATCTGTAGAGTATGTCAGTGTACTATTAAGTTTTGTCTATGTATGTTTATGATTGTTATTGTTGTAAAAAAAATAATAAAAAAGTAAAAAAAAAAAATTCTACAGAACTATTGAGTGCAGTATTTGTCAGTGCAGTGTTGTGACATCCGGTATCCGTATCATTTACGGGTATAAAGGTGTTACAGTCGTGACCTCCCAAATTTCCAGTAACTGTTCTAGAAAAATGAGGGCCCACAACCATGAGTCCCTTTAGGCCTCATTGTTATAAGGCTCCATTTTTCCATATCTTATTTAGTTTCAAGCATCAATCCTAGCTATGTCAACTCTTTGTGCAAGCTTTACTCTTCTAACTAAATTCCACCTACAAAGAGTTCATTAGAACCTCATTTTCAACATGGTAACATACATTTTTCATGTCATTAAATAATACCTATCATGTTCAATCCAGGATTTGCATCATTAACCAAGGACTCTTGTTAAGCAAAGTTTAAATGTCATATAAGTATAACAAGCATCAACTCACTTTATTTCAATACTAACATTATAACTTGTACTTCATGTAGCACACAAGGCTATTAACATTCTGTTGGCTCAAAAAGCTAAACTGTCACACCCCAAAATAGCCCTGGTCGGATTGTGCATGCTAAGTCGAGATCGGAAAGGTTATTTCAGTAATTTGTGTTTGAGAATTTGGAGTGCTAAGGATCTAATTGAAAAGATAATTAAGTTTGTAAGGGAAGAAATGTGTTAGTGAGTGAAGTGTTATTTGTCTAAGGACTAAAGAGCATTAATTGATTTGGAATAGTTTAAGTGGAGTTTGGGGTCTAATTAGGATCTGCCATG
Source organism: Excoecaria cochinchinensis (assembly GCA_947683425.1). Taxonomy (NCBI): domain Eukaryota; kingdom Viridiplantae; phylum Streptophyta; class Magnoliopsida; order Malpighiales; family Euphorbiaceae; genus Excoecaria; species Excoecaria cochinchinensis. The sequence continues at coordinate 5,944,156 of CANTUQ010000038.1, forward strand.
TGGGTCTGTTAGGTAGGCATTGAAAGAAGAAAAGAAAGATAAAGAGAGAGGGAACACAGATTGCTTTCCCGTCCCCTCCTCTCACGTTCCTTCTTCTTCTTCTCTTCTCCTTTCTCTGCTTTTCCTTTCTTTCTCTTTTGGCTTGGAGTTGTGTTTGGCTTGGTGGAGTTTGTTCTTTGTTTGAAGAGGTAAGTTGGTTTAAGGTGTTCTACGTGTTGTGTTTCTTCTCCTTCTTCTTCATCTACTGGTTTTATCTTCAATTAGGGTTTGAACTAAGGAATTGTGGGTTTTGTTTGTACAAGTGTTTGATGTTAAGAAGAAGCAAAGAAAAGGCAAGGAAAGGGTTGAGAACTGATCTTGAAGCTGATTTTGGATCGTCATTTCCAGGTTTGGGAGTGTTTTGATTGCATGCAATGTTTGAAGAGCTTCTGTGTTCTTGTCTCTGCCCTTCTTCTCACTAGGCTTATAAATGGGTTTGCTTTGCTTAATTTCTGGAAATTGGTGTGTTTTGGTATGTGTATATGCATGATTATGTGAATAAACGTGTTAGTAATGCATGAACAGGATTGAATTGGAAGTTCTGAGTTTGGGTTTTTAACTTACTGTAACTTTTAGGGTTTATGTTCTTGAATGGATTAAATGTGTTTATGCATGATTTTAGTTGATTTGATTGTTGAATTAAGCTGGTTTTATGTCAATTGATGTTTGGAAGATCGATTGAAAGGTAAGATGAGTTTGTTTGTGTTTTGAATCAAATTGAAACTGATTTTATCGAGTTCTTTGAATTCTGGGTTGCTGGGAACAGGAAATCGCGATTCTGTGGAATTCCCGTTTCCAATGTGTCGTGACTTCCTCGCGAGAGACAAGTCACGAGACGTGACTCCCAGTCACGCCACGTGACTCTGCCTCCCAGTCACGATGCGTGACTTCTCGGCAGGCTGGATGCAGTAGCGAGGCATGACTTCCAGTCGCGAAGCGTGACTGCCTGTGAAGGGGCAAGTCACGACTCGTGACTTAGAGTCACGGCTCGTGACTCTTGTGAGGAGTGAGACGTGACTTAGAGTCACGTCCCGTGACTCCCTTGGAGGCATGTCACGAGACGTGACATAGAGTCACGACTCGTGACTCTTGTGAAGAGCAGGCGTGACATAGAGTCACGTCCCGTGACTCTCTTGTAGGTCACGAGGCGTGACACTAGGTCACGACTCGTGACCTTCCTTTGAGGCCAGTCACGAGTCGTGACATGGCTCGTGACCGACCCCTCTTCCGCCCCATTTTCTGATTCCGCCCAGTTTTAACCAAAATGAATTTATTATCTCTTCTGTATAGTGATGTACTACTGTATTACTCTTGTCATACCTTTATGTGCTCTTGTATGACCTTGTATGACCTTTTCTGTTTTGATTTGTTCCCCCGTGACTTGTTTATTATAAAATGACTTTCAAAGGCTGTTATGGCTTTTTCCTCTACTGTGTGCTATCTTATCTTACTTATCTGATTGGTTAGCCTATTTTAGTTGTGTTTAGCATTATGTTATGCCTGTCCTTGATCGGATTCTTATCTAGAATAACATGCCATGTTTAAGAGTATTTTGTATCATTCCATGGGTTTTTATTCATTGGCATAATATGATTCCACATGTGTTCCTGATATGCTTTAGTAATTTGAGTAGTGCTAAAATGTGATTGATTGACCTATTGCATGCTTCAGAATATGACTTGAATGAGGTATGATTGATATTATGCTATGCTATATTTATTTGAATAATATGGTTAATGTCTGAATGCATGATTATGCTCTAGCCTGGGAACTCAATGTGTTATGTTTAAAGGTAATTTGGACTATGCATGATTTATGCTTAGTATCTTCATCTAATGCATGATTAAGATTTTGTATTGATAATCATTGGCATGGTAGTGCTTCTATACCTGATTATTGGCATGCTTTAGAACATTGTTTAATGTTAATGTGTATGGACTGTAATATGTTTTGCAATGCGAATTGTTTGATATATGACCGACTTTATGAGCATATTTATATGTCTATCATTCTCTAGTTTATGCATGATATTTATATATTTATGCGTTATGCGATTCGAAGCGTGAATTGTTTTATGCATGACCTGCGAGAGTCAGTCTAGTGGATAGTTAGGCATGCCTAATAGAGATCAGTTAGCTGCAGCCCTTTGAACGTTTGGACCCTGATCAGGTCCCCCGACTGGTTCCTCGCGAACCCCCCATCAGTACGGATCCTCGTGATCCTTTTTAATGAATTTGGATCGGGTTAAGATCCCCCATCAGTAAAATGCTTTTGTAACAAAATAAAGTGGTTTTCGATTCGTACCCGTAAGGTACCCTTTGGCCGACTTGTACCCGTAAGGTACTAATCAGTACACTCGTTATCCACTATTGTGAGTCAGCAGGTGCTTTGATGGTTTGTTTTATGCTGCTTTGAAATAGCTATCAGAATGTGATATCCGATTGATTATGATAAGGATTTCAGAAATCAGTTTATATGTATATGAATGTGATTATGGGCTTCAGAATGTATGTCTGTATTATGTCAGCATGATTTTATAGTTAACATGATTATCCGTACTTGTCATGTGATTTGTTATAAGTTTCCGAATGCCTTGAATGAGATTCGACTAACGTATTTATGTATGTGACTCTTGTATAGTTTATTTGTGTATAAGCATGTGAATCAGATCGGTTGTGAAGGTAAGTATGTAAGATGTAATTGTACTTTCTGCATGGATTTGATATGAATGTGATGCTATGTGATTATGCTTTCAGTGTTCGATATTGGAGTGTTTTCAGCATGATATTATATGAATTAGAGTTGCACAGCAGAAGTATGGCGCTGTGGATGTTGTACCTTGGATTTTGACTAGTGTGTGTATTTAGCATGTCTAAGTATGTTGGTTAGCTAGCATTCTTAACATGATGGTTTGGTTGTCAGTTCATGCATGGGTGCTTAGTTATGTCAATTGCATGTGTAAAGCTCATGTGACTCCGCACGGTAAGATGCTGATATTTGTTACCCTTGTAGGTTTATGATGGTAATATAGTATGTAGTTCTGCATGATGATACTTGTATTGTGTATTGTTTTATGTCTGTTTTGGCCTATTCTGGACATGAGTATATGTTATGGTTTGATTGTGAGTTATCGAATGAATGCCTTTACTATGCCAACATGATCATATTTGTTCTGAATATCCGCATTTGTCATTTGAATGTGTTATGCCTCGGCGACCATTGTGAATGGCCGTCCATATTCTTGTGTGTTCTCCCCACTAAGCGTTTATCGCTTAGCACGGATTTCCTTTCCGTGCAGGTGGCAGGTTTGGTTCTGTTCGAGTCGCGCTTCTGCAGGGTCGGCCACGTAGGAGTTAGAAGTTCTGTATTTTGTTCAGCTTCCGTATTTCAGCTTTTGTAATTCTGTAGTATTGTATATGTAATTAATTATGTTTGATCTTGAGTTTTCTTTTGGGAATGTAATAGTTAGTATGTTTTTATGTTTAGTTATTCCTTTGTTTTATTATTTCGCTTATGCTTCCGTTGAATGGTCATATGTATGCCTCTGTGTATGCTTCAGCTTAGTGTCTACGTGTGCGTAAGTAATTGCATGATCAATCCGTGCCTGCAAGTAAGGTAAGTTTTTAATTAATCCGTATTTTCGTATGCATGTTATGTAAGAAAGTATGCTTCCGTATTGTGCACGTGCATATCTGTATGAGTGAGCGTCGGGTAGCGCGTCCGTCGGCGTCCTTCCAACGGGGACGGCGATGGGGGTGTTACATAAACACTCAATCTTGGATTTTGATGATTAAGAAAACCTTCTAATCAATTAAGTTTCGAACCTTTTAAAGTTTATATTGTGTAGATCAAAATCAGATAAATTTAAAATCAGGTGCTCTATCTGAATCAGAACAACCTAGACGTGCTCTACCTCTATTTCAATATCATACCTGGCATGTTCTGTTTATCAAGTTTCTTTAGAAAATATTTGTAAAATCATTTCGGAGGATTCACACGCTCACAATCATTTACTGCATTTAAAGATTTTTTAAAATCATATCTTAACTTATTTAAATTTATTTCTTTCCAAAATCTTAAGTTTTCCATATACATGCTTCTTTGAAAAGGAAAGAAAAATCCTGAATGATTTCTAGCTATTAGATTTTTTACCTAAGGAAAGAAAATTAAATTTCTTTTACTTTTGGAAACATTTTTAAAATTAAATTCACGCTCAACAACTATTTTATTTTGGCTATAAAATGATTTTCTATTGAAGTGTTCTAACATGTGAGTGAAAATACATTTTCTACTTAAGCTTTATTCCATTGGTAAGTTTTCATTCCATTATGAGCATTAACGAACACGTCTTCTCAACATGATTATAATTTTTATATTATAATCATGTTAGTGAGTTGTATCAAATTTGTGAGACAATGTGAGATTAGGCTGCTAAGACCTAAAAGAATAAACTAGCAAGTGTTTAGATTCTTTTATTTGGAAAAAAAATGGCTAAGTGTTTGGATCATTTTACTTTAAAAAAAAAGGATTAAGTGGTTTAGAGTTTTTTACTTAGTAGAAAAACTTATGTAGCTACATGTAATTGACTTTCGACTCTTACCCGCTAAATAGAGTCACACTAGAAAGAGAGAAACTTTTAAGACGAGTTGTCCTACGAGTATCAAATATCTCTATCCCTTATTATCTTTAAATCCGTGCTCTATATATATTTATGATGTGCTGAATCAGCATATTCTATATCTATTACGTGTTCTATAGAACAGAGTAAAAAATTAATCTATGTTCTACCATGGGATGAATTTGTATTTTTGCATAAATTATTTTAGCAAGTCTTAAGTTCATTTTTGCCCATCAAAAGTTTCGTTCATGCATACGTTTAACATTGGAAAAAGATTGGTTAAAAATATTTTAAGTTAATTGCATGAAATATAATCAATATGATCATAGTGCTCTACTGCTTATGTTCTAATTTTTTTTAATTACTAAAAATTTTGAAATACTCCATTCATCCCCCCTCTAGAGTATACATTTAGGACTCATATTTGGTATTAGAGCAGGTCTCATTTTTTTTTTACATGTCTAACAAACTAGAGAGATCCGCAAGATGGCTAGAACAAATCGCTTGAACACAACCTTTACTAAAGGACAATCATCAACACGTCCTCCTATATTTTGTAAGAACTTCACATTTTAGAAAGCTAGAATGAGATATTTCATTCAAATACAAGACATGGAAAGTTGGAGGATGGTGATCAATGGCTACAAATCAGCAATAAAAACTGAGAATGGCACTGAAGTTCCTAAAGAAGAAAATGAGTATTCTGAAGCTGATATTCTAAATATTCAAAGAAATTCAAAAGTTATGAGTTTACTATATTGTTCTTTGGATTCTAATGAATTTTGTAGAATTTTAGCTTGTGATACTGCTAAGAAAATTTGGAATAAACTTATGGCAACTATAGATACCGGATCTCGAGGCAGTCCAAGCTCAGGATTACCCAATGATAAAAATAAAGACCAATTCATAGGCAAGAAAATGGGAACTGATCGTCTCCTTGTCAAGTTCTTTTGTCTGTTTCAAAATGCTTTTAAAGTTTTTGAAAAAAAGGTTTTCTGGGGTTTGCGTGGGGAGGGCGCACACGCTTTAGTCTCACCGGGGGAGGAACGCGCGGGCTGCGCGTACACGGCACGAGGGGCGCTGCCCCTTGCCGCGCCCGTGCGCGAGGGTCCCCGCCCCTCGCATGCGGATAGCCACGCAGCAGCACCTCACACGAGGGCGCCTCCGTGCGCGGGCAGCCACACGGCAACCACGTGCAAGGGTACCCCTGCGTGTGAGGAGGCCGCGCGCGAGGCTACCCCTGCGCGCTGGGCGCTTTACAATAGGCTGCACCAATCGTTGTCCCTCCTTCTAAAATGCGATTTTGCCGAATTTTGGGGGAGCTATAGTCCAAAATTAGACTGAAAAAAACCTATTTTTTCAGTTTTCAGGGAATTTGGGGTGGGTATTATGAGAAAAGGAGATAAAAAAAATGGAGGGAGGATTTTTGGAAAAAGAACTAATTTCTTTATGAGCGAAAATTTCTTCTTTGATTTTCTTGGATCTAGAAAAAATGTTTGTTGATGTTAGTTTTAACTTGAGGAAGGGAAAATCAATTCCCTTAGCTTGGGTTTCCCACCAAAAAAAGAAAACCATTTTTGAATTTTAGTATTCTTGAGTTTTTTGAGACAAAAACTTAAGATTGTTGAATCTTTTTGGATCTAATTTCGAAATTTGACGAGGGAAACGAATTGAGACATCTTGCTTCCCGATTATCAACTCTGAGGGTAAAGGATGTTGGATCCATTTTTATTATATCATTTTATTTTTTATTTTATTTTTCTTGCATTGATAAATACCTGAATAATGATTTGATGAATATGTCTTTTCAAAGTTGAGATTTATGTTTTTTGGTATGCTTTTCCAATCTTTATCTTGTTTTTGGTATGAGAATGGATAAATGTATATGATTTGGGTGTGAAAAATCAAGTTTAGTGCTTGATTTTTTTGGAAGACTTAAGATCCTGAAAGCTGCTCCACCCCCTCCCCCTAGGGGTGGGAAGGAGGTGAGGGGTGTGGCCAGCCCGCCCCTCACCCCCTGTGGTGTCCCTTCGCGCGCCTTCGTTCCCATTTTGGCATTTTTCGCCTATTTGATGCATTTTTCATGTCCGTTTTCTGCGATAACTTTTTCTTTTTTTAGTCTGAATGTTATTTCTACCTTATGATGTTTATTTCCCTTATTTTCATTTTTTATTTGGCTGATTTTGGAATTATTGCTAATATTTTCATTGTTGTTTTTATTTGGGTTTAAAATATGGTTTTGCTTGTTTGAACGTTTTCGTGACCAAATGGAGGGGTCACAATGCATAGGAGGCTACATCATTTCGGTTAGACCTTACCTATTTCTTATTTGTATGATTGTATTTGTTTATAAATAAATTAGTTTTATTTTATGTGCGTGTCAAATAAAAATCACAAAAATATTTTTATGACTAAATAGGGATTTTTATTAATAAATTAGGAACGATGTCCTTGATGTTAGCCAAGGAATGCAGAAATGTCATGAATTAAAGCAAAGAGTTATTTTTTTCAAAATGGTAGTAAATCATCTTGGTTTTCAAGCAAATAGCCGAAATAACTTTTCGATCCCCTTTTAAGTGACCATGAAGGAACCAATGTTTCTAAACCGAATAAATATCCCGATTTATGCATGTTACCCCTTTTGATTGATTTTGCTTGATTATTTAGCTTTATGTTTATATATCTCGTGGGCCCTTGTAATTAATTATTTTTGGGGCAATTTTGTTTAGCTTTTCTTTTCATTTGGCATTGTATTTGTCCTAATTTCTATTTTGTAATGATGTTACTTTGTGTGTTTACCGCTTTATTTACAGCTTTCATTTACAGTTTTCTCGATACTTGAAGTGCACCTTTAATAAATTGCATTAACCGTGTGAGATGAGAGATGGAATTTTCTAACCTAAAAACTTGTTTATAACTAATCAATACATTAATAAGAGTGGAGTTCCGAACTACTCTCTGGTTTAGACCATGGAGGTTAGATGACCTTTCCCAATTTCTCGTAAATTGGGTGGCGACTCCAAAATACCTTGAAGGTACCTGTAGGTTTTATGGGACTAGATGAACTTTCCAATGTTCTATTGGGTGGGGATTACAAAATTTCTCGTGTTACCCAAGATCGAATGACGCGAACCATCCCCCGAGCCCTAAAAGCGGGCCTCAAAAAGGAGAGCCTCCCCTCGGGCCGGTTTGGCGCGCATCATAGTGGTGACTCCACTGGTGACTTTGTGACTCTGCTCTGAAAGTGTCTTGGTTAAAATCTATAGTTGAGTTTTTAAAACTAAAGTTCCATCTCTCTTCTAAAATTGCATTGCATTATGCTAGAGCTTTAAAATTATGCTAGTTTGGTCCCTCTCTTACCCTGGTGTGTTCCCAAAGCATGACCCTACGTTCACTCACTGTGAGGGAGTGTTAAGAATAATCACCAGCCCAAGTCTCGTACATCATAGCATATCAAATGGAGACCCAATCGGTCGTCATGCTCTTGATAAGTTAGACCCGTTGGCAGGGACCATGCTTGGGTAGCCCTAAAGAAACATCACCTTGACCAAAGCTCATATAATGGCAATAGATACTTCCCTTAGGTAAAATGAACCATAATACAATGCTTGTCATGTGGGCCGTCATGTATTGAACAAAATCAAACGAATTAAGTGGTCTTCTATAAAAGGCTTTCATGCCCCGGTGGGTCCACTTTAATTTGGTTGAAGTGTTCAAATACATAATACCCGAAACTCATACGTATGCGCATTATGAGAGACGTTGTGTTGCCAATTTTGTGCCATACACTATGCGCATTCATCGGGTCCCCTGTTAACCCATAGATTAAGTCCACCTAAGAAGAGACCAATTGACCTCGTGTGTGGGAGTTAAAAGGTTAGAAGAATCTACTTGCTTGTATGTGTTGTGAAATGTTGCACGGCTCATGATCATGCATCGTATATGTCATTCATGCATCACTCTGACAATGTAAGCTCTACAGCCATCATAGATTCGTCCGAGTGGTCTAGGGATCCTAGTGGACAGCTGATCAGAAATCCTATCTTCGAGTTGCCAGGAAGGGTATCAGTTTGGGATTCAGATTCACTTTCAGAGGGCATTGAGACTTTATCTTCAGACTTTTTAGCAGAATTTAGTATAACTGATCCTTCAAGAGAGTCTAATGTAACCCGCACATTGATTGCTGAGGAAGTGGGCAGGAAACTTGAGGAGTTTGAAAATAGGATGATGACCATGATGGGGAATTTGACTACCGTGATGACACAACCCGCTGGGCAGCCACCAGTTGCTCTTGCGGTCGGACAAAAGAGATAAGATCCGATTAGAGAGGAACCTCTAGGGATTTTACACCCATTAGTGGCTGAGCCCAGGGGTGTACTTGACCTAAAAGGGTTGTAGATCTTAACAATGACTTCTTTGAAGAGGACCCAGAGGACCCAGTCTTAGTAAAGGGCAAGATGCTTAAAGTCGAGGAGGCGATATGGAAGAAGATGGAAGAGAGGTTTGAGGCCATGACCTGTATGCTGACAGTAGGTAGGGGGATGAACCCTGAGGATAGAGAGTTAGATAGGGATGACCTAGTGCCCCAAATTTTCAAGATGCCTGATATTCCTAAGTTTGATGGGACTTCTAATCCGACAGCACACATTAAGTAGTACTCTCTAGTTATGAAGGGTACCACCTTGTCTAGAACGCAGAAGATAGAGTATTTCTACCTGAGCCTTACTGTAGCTGCAGTAGATTGGTATCATGGGTTGGACAGAAGGTCCAAAGAGGATTAGGATCTGCTGACCGAGGAGTTCCTCAAGTAGTATGACTGTACACTACAAGAAATTTGACTTTTTGTGACGCAAAAAATTGTGATGAAAAATTCATTTTTCGTCACTGAAAAGATAAGGTGACGATTTTTTATCGTCACAGAGAACGTAACGGTAGGCGCGTAACATAAAAGTTTACGTGACGATTTACTTTTTTGTCACCGTAAGTATATTTTTTGTGACGAAAATAATTATCGTCATCTTTAATTCTTACTTTTCATGACAAAAATTATGTCATAAATAAAATTATATTTTGTCACATTATATTGTTTATCGTCACTAAAAATTGGTATTTTTTATGACAAATTTAAAATTCGTCACGAAATTAAATATTTTTAATGACGAAACTCCGTTTCTTGTTAAAACCATTAAGCATTGGTTACGTAATTATCGTCACAAATAAATATAATTTTCGTCATAAAATATTTAATTTCGTCACTAAATCTAATACTTTAAGTGATGAAAAATAATTTCGTCATTAAATTAATGTATATTAATGATGAATATAAATCGTCATATTACGTTACATTTTAGTGACATAAATAGGGATAAAAATAATTGTCACAAAAAATAGTTTTAGTGACAATTTTTTATTGTTATTAAATTATATTTTTTTTATTACAATATTAATATCGTAATTATAAACATTATACCATTATTTATGAACTAACAAGTCGACAAATTATGACAAATATACTTATCATATATGCATTGTATTAAAAATGACACATTTTAAATTTAATGTCATACAATCAATTAAATTTCTAAAAAAAATCTAATATAATGTATTTATTCAAATAAAAGGTTAATTAAAAAAAACATATTGTCTAATACAAAAAATTAAATTTGCATCCTAATCAAGAAATAAAATCTGTTGAAACTTCAAAATTTGCATTCTGCTCCTGCAAAAAAAAAAATCTTATATTAGATAAAAAAAACTCAATCATGTAACACCCTTCATTTATACACATTACAATTCCAACGATACTGATTACTTGATTTTCTTAAACTACTCTTCAAATTATTGCGAAATTCAGGTAATTATTTTTTTTTTATCCTTTCACTATACCCATCTGCCCTATAGCTATTTAGTTTTACTATTCATTCAATCAAAATACAAATATGTCACTTAATTCAATCGGAATTTCGGCAGAATCTCCTCTATAATATTGCCTATCCCCCTGTAATCAATAAAATCTTTACACTTCAAATAATCATATATTTATTCCACCCACTTCAATTCAAACTCCAACACAAGTTTGCCCATCCTCCAATTTAGATCCAATCTCACATACCATATATTATAATATACTTATATCATCCAATTTCAGTACTCAATTCAATTATACAAAATACAAAGGTATAATATTAATGCATCAAAACTATCAGCTAAAAATAAATGCACAAGTATCACATTGACGTAAATAAAAGAGAAGTTACACTTGTTACCCGAAAATTCATAAACGTCGCTATTAATTGAACAGTTTGGAATGAACCTAAATTAAAGAACTGCAAAATTAAAAACCACTAAAACATGAGATACCAAGCAATTCAAAGAGTTTCAAAATCAAATACAAGAAATTAAAAGAAAATAGAATTTATGTAAGTCTCAAAACAAACTAATTACATTACAAAACTTGTATATTAATTACTTATCCAATTTTCGGCTGCTTGTTGAGATGACCAACCTTTTCGAATTGAATAATGGGTTTGCTTATAAAGATCAATCCTACCACATGGTTCTCTGTTCAATTCATGTTGAGACTATTAAAATCGATATACATTTCGATCCATAATGTCAGAAATAATCCCAGTGACACAAGTTATCATTATCTCATACCACTCCATTTATTTACCACATTTCACTAATTTATCTTCACAACATGCCATTAATCACATATATATACAATTAAAATGCCTTAACAATCATAATATACCTCGTATATACAAGTATACATTCGGACACCACTTTTTTCTTCCCATTCCGAACCACCTTCATTTTATTTCATCAAACTAAGTTTATTTCATATCTTACTAATTATATATATTATTCTTTATACAAGTATTCACTACATTTCACTAGTCCAATTCTGTTTATAAATTTCCCCTTTTAAAGGTGTATAACCCAATTAATTTGTTTATGACCAGAAACTCTGATTTTCTTAACAATTTAATTAATTTTATTATTATAATTATCTTCAGGTATACTTAACTATACTCATTATTTATTAACTACACTTAATTTCTCTAATTCATTCACTTACTATCTAATTCCATTCTGGCTCTATAATACAATGCAAATTCTGTTTACATAAATGATAAAACTATTAAGACTTTTTTTTTATAAGTGATGGAAAAATTCCAATCTAAAAACTCCTATTCGAATCTAAACTAGCATACTGTTCTTTTTTAAAAAAAAATATAACTGTTAAAACTATTGTTGTAACACCCTTAAACGATAAATAATAACTTAATTGTCTTAAACTACTCTTACAATTATTGCAAAAATCCGGGTAATTTTTTTTTCCAACTGTTTTATAACTATTAAATCTTACTATTCATACAATCATTCTAAAATAGGCTACTTAAATTCTACTGAAATTTCGGCAGAATTTCCCCTATAATATTGCGTATCCCCCTGTAAACAGAAAGTCTTAACACTTCTATAATCAAATACATTTTCATCCATCCTACTCCAATTCAAACTCCAACACAATTTTGCCCATCCACCAATTTAAGTCCATTCACAACTCATATAATAATTCAGAATATCATCACTCACTATTTACATCAATTTTACAAAATACAAAGATACTATGATAATACATCATCTATCACTATAAATAATTTTTCAATAAGTCAGTACATTTTTACTATTGTAAAACCTATTTTTTTACTGATTTTTATGAATGAAAGTTTTTTTTTTAAAAAACATTATGTGAACAGCCCCTATTGTCCATTAATTAACGCCTATTTCAATTTCATATATATATATATATATGAGGAACAACAAACATACCCTTTGTTACTAAGCCATCTTGGATAGTTCATTTGCATCCTTTTTAAGCTAATTCTTTTAATTCAATTAACTACCATTAACCATTCTCATTTTTATTTAACATGTGAAATTGTCAGCACATTTAGAATTTAAACAAACCAGGTTAACTCCTCTTCCTAACCAAGCCGTGAGGGTCACAAAGAGACAAGTTCATCATACTCTTATAATTTCACTTTAATATATCATTTTACATTTGTGTAATGTTAGCTCACATGCAAGTTCAACAAGCTAACAAAATAACTTAACAATTTCGTTTTAATGGTAGAAATAGCTACACCGTAATAACTTATCAATTTTCAATATCTAATTGTCAATAAGCTAAAGGAGTTATTTAATAGCAAATAAAACCAGAACCATATATCAGCATTCCCTAATATACATAATTTGCCAATTAGACATTAAACTTCAGTACACATAACACAAAAATTCCATAGCATGGTTATCTTATATAAAATCATATGGAAAGATAGATTTGATTTACTCCAACTAATTGCTCAATTAACACAGAAAATTTATCAATCAATTCAATAAACCTTAACCACGCATATACTGTAAATATAAATCGTACCTTAACAATTTAATTTATAAATAAATCTTTTGGAAAAGGTAAGTTTGGTGGCCATTAACCGATTTTTCTGATATTTTGGCTCATTTTACCATCGCCAGAGCTCCACCGAAGACACCGAAAAATCACCGGGAGGAAGCTTGGAGCGCCGGGGTTGCTTTTCCGGTGGTCACGCGCCGTGAAGATCATTCATTTCGCCGAAATCGACGCTGAAAGCTTCGGTCTGCTCCCTCTCCGATCTGCTCATCGCCGGCGATTTAGGAAGATCCACGGCCACCGAAAGCTTCGTCTGGCTGCCGTGAGTCCAGTCGCACCACTCGTGTCGCCGATCGTTGCCGGAGCTGGCCGGAACACACTGAAGAAGCTTTAGTCTTTTTCTCCCGCTTCCTGGATCAACGACACCACGACGACAGGAAATCGCTGTGATCGGCAACGGCGCTGCTTGCCCACGACGCCACCTTCCGCCGCTGCTCCGCCGTCCCTCTCTCCCTCTCTCTTTCCTTCTCGCCTTCTCTGGTCTCTTTCTTTTCCTTTACCGTGTTCTATCTCTCTCCTTTCTATTCCCTTACCTTCTCTTATTTTATTTGTCTATATACCCTTTATTCTTTAATTAATATTTTCTAATCCAATTACATGTAAACATACCTCTATGTTTATACATATATTTGTCTAATAATTTATTTCAATAATTAAGTTGAGTAGCTTTAAGAAGAAATTCGACCTCTTATGCGTCAAAATTTAACTTTTGATAAATATTTAGCACGTCAAGCTATTAAAAAAAACACTGAAATTTTTGGGGCGTTACAATTGTAATATCTATTAAAAGAAAATTATATGTAATTCAAACGTACTATTTTTCTAATCAATTTAAAATTCAAGGATCAGCCCCCGCTCAATGTAATTAAAAAAATGATATAAATATTAAATCTACGAATATTATAGACATTAACATTCTATTTATAAGGTCACATATAGTTAAGTAGAATAAATAAATGATCATGCCGATGGTAATAATAATATAACAAGTAACAACATCTTCTCAATATTTCAATACACTTGTCGAATTTTTATAAAATTTAAACAATTAATATAACTTATTTTATGCCATGATATTTTCACAAGAAAAGTGGGTGATCTGCAGGGTGAATTTGCCAGCTTGCGGACCCAAAATAGACCCAAAAAGGTTAGAAATTTTTCCTTCATATTAAAGGTGACGAAATTGTATCTCGTCACAGTATATTCATTTTTTGTGATATATTTATTTGTCATAAATATAATAATTTTTTATGCCGATATGTTATTCGTGACGAAATGATTTTATTATCACTAATTTATTTAATTATGACAAAAATAATTCATCACTAATTTATTTAATTATGACAAAAATAATTCGTCACTAATTTATTTAATTATGACAAAAATAATTCGTCACGAAAAATAAATATTTTGTGAAAATTATATACGTTGCAATAAGTTATTATTTTGTCATTAAATTTTTTTCCTCCAAAAAAATGGTGGGAAATTATCCCTCCTAAATAAATCATGACGAAATATATTTTTTCGTCACAAAATTAATCTTTTAGTGACGATAATTAAAACATAAAATGACGCAAGATAATTTCGTCACAGTAATAAATAGTATTGTGACGTTTTAAAAAATTCGTCGTTGTAAGTTACAATTAGTGACGAAAATTTATGTGTCATTAAAAAATTCGTCACAAAAAGTCAAATTTCTTGTAGTGGCAGTACCAAGATGGAGGTCACCTTAAAGGACCTAGAGCTGTTATAGTAGAAATCAAGAGAGTCATTCCATAAGTATCTCACTAGGTGGCAGAATAGGGTTATGGAGATGAAGCGTAAGCCCGATACTTCAGAGCAGATTCGGTTGTTTATCCGAAATGCAAGTCTATACCTGAAGGAAGGACTAAAGATGAAAGGTCTCAAGGATTGGGAATCCTTGAAGGATATTGCCATAGAGGCCGAGAGATCATTCATGGCCAAGAGATCGAGCAGTAAAGCCTATGCTAGGAAGGTTTATAGCAATCAGGGGGCAGGCAGGTCAGCTGGCTCTAGCAGTACTGGTAGGACAGGAAAAACGACTGAGGTTTTGGCTACGGGGGCAAGCCAAAGATACTTTTCGAACCTAAGCCGGCCTCAGTCATGAGTTCTGAAGAAGCTTGGAAAAGAGGGAAAGTTACAACCCTTGGCACCTAGGCCAGCTAGAACCCAGGGGCAGCCTGGGCATAAGGAGAATGAGTATTGTGCATTCCATCAGCATACTGGGCATATGACGGATAATTATGTGAGGCGAAGACATGAGATTCCTGATCTGATCGATAGTAAGCATATCACATATCCTAAACGCCGAGAGGGTAAGAAGAAGTCGGGATACAATGCAGTTCTACCTCCTATTTTTATGATTGGGTCTAGTCTGCCAGGTATGTTTTGCAAGACTTGTATGGAAACGAGTACATCGTTGTCACTCATCTTGAGGCAAGTGAAAAAGGGACTCTTGTGGCAATGATTGATTGTTGGTCCACTAGTGAGAGCGGAGTAGATGATGTGCAAGAGGGGGAAGAGATCTTGCTACTAATCTATGTGATTCAAATGATGAGAACATAGGAGCAGTGACCCAAAGTGGAAAGGTTGTTCCAGAAGTAGAGAAGTAACCAGAGCTAGTACCTGAATCAGTCGAGTTGGAAGAAGATCAGATACAGAAGCAGTTGAAGAAGACCACAGCTCAGATATCTATTTGGGATTTGTTAAGGCAGTCACCATCGCATAGGCAGAGGTTAGTTGAGGCTTTGTGCGAGTCTACTATTGCTACCACCATCTCACCATCCGAGTTATTAGAATTAGTTAAGGGGAATTCTAGTATACTCTGATGCTGACTTAACAATTAAGTGCCGTAAGCACAACCGTCCCCCATACATCAAGGCACAAATTAATGGCAAAGCACACTGCTTGCGTAATGGTGGATGATGGCTCGTCTATAAATGTGTGCCCTTTAGTAGTGCTTCAAGCCTTCAGATTGGATAAGAGTATGTTGAGTAGGTCTAATCTCACCATCACTGCTTATGATAATTCCAAAAGGCAAGCCTCGGGTACCTTCAAAGCGTTAGTAAGGACTGGGCCTGTTGAGATGGAGGCAGAGTTCGTGGTGTTGCCTATCCCTGCCAACTTTTCGGCTTTGTTGGAAAGGCCTTGGTTTCACAAATTGGAGGGAGTGCCCTCTACTCCATCAGATGATCAAGTTACCACACAGGGGGTAGGTAGTGACTATCGAAGCTGCAAGGGAAAACCAAGTCTCTACCTTGGGAATCGTTAATTAGCCATTTAATGGTTTCCATGTATATGTGATAGGGGAAGGGGGGAACTCATAGTCCCCAAGTACTGAATATGATGAAGAAGATGAACTTTCTTCCAGGGGCTAGTTTAGGTAGAAACTCTTAGGGCCAGCAGTCTGTTATCACCACAAGTCAGAAGGACCGAAAAGGTTTAGGCTATGACAGTGGAAATGGCAAGGGGAACAAGAAGTCAGATGGTGTTCCTCATATCTTGGAGAGCTCCATGCTTGCATCCTCCATTTGTGCTTACACTGGAGAGGCCGAGCCTCAGTGGGTTGATGGTAGGATCATGCCGAGATTCAAGATCTTCAATGATGTTTTCGATTAGGAAGTCAGAGTTATCAGATCTGCAGAAGGCTTTTGGGATGAAGAAGTCATGACCCAGTGTGACATTTAGGACAGGTCTAAGCCAGAAGAGATCATCAATGAGAAGCTTCTGGCCATCAAGTCGAAGGGAAAGGAGAAAGTTGAGATTAAAGCTTTAGAGCTAGATTTGAAGATCCAGGACTTGAAGATTTCTGAGGTAGCAATCGAACCTCCTCTAGGCGAAGACAACAGTGCATTGTCAGTTGCAGCGTCTGCGTTGGTGGGAAATGAAGATGATAACTATTTAGATTCTCTTTTTATTCCAGAACTTTTTAATAGTGACAATGTTTGTAATTCTAATTTTATCAATAATATGAATGACTTTACTTATTTGTGTGATGTCTCTAATGATTTCATTTCGCATGATCACGAACATGATGCATTTATTTTTAACATTAATTCAACCAATACGAATATGTTTAATCTCAGGACTTTGAAAAACCCAAGGGAAATCTTGATAGCATCCCACATAACTCTTAAAGAGAGAGTGCAATTTGAGAGAATACTGAAAAAATACGAGAAAGTCTTTGCTTGGACCTATGAAGACATGCCGGGGATTGACAGAGAGGTTGCTGAGCATGCCATCCCTACTTACCCAGAGTGCAGACCAGTCAAGCAAAAGCTTAGGAGGCTTAGGCTGGGATGGGCACAGAAGGTGAAGGAGGAGATCCATAAGCAGATTGAGGCCAAATTTCTAGTGGAGGTTCAGTACCCGACATGGTTGGCCAATGTAGTTCCTGTAGCTAGGAAGGATGGAAAACTAATGATGTGTGTGGATTATAGAGATCTAAATAAGGCTTGTCCAAAGGACAACTTTCGCTTACCTTATATCTATGTACTAGTGGATAGTGCGGCCGCTTACATGATGTACAGCTTCATGGACGGGTATGTCGGGTACAATTAGATCCTCAATAAGATAGTAGATCGGATTAAGACTGCCTTTATTACTGAGTGGGGCACGCTTGCATACAAGGTTATGCCCTTCCGATTAAAGAATGCGGGAGCAACTTATCAGAGGATGGTTACGAAGATTTTAGGTGACTTGATCCACAAGGAAGTTGAAGTGTATGTTGACGACATGATGATCAAGTCCGCTACTACGGAAGATCACATTGAGGCTTTAGAAAATTTCTTCCGAAGGATCAATAAGTACGACCTTCGCCTCAACCCTAAGAAATGTGTCTTCAGAGTTACCTCGAGGAAATTGCTGGGACATATAGTGAGTCAAAGAGGAATCGAAGTGGATCCTGATAAAGTCAAAGCAATCAGAGAAATGCACGTGCCTCAAAAGGAGAAAGAAGTCAGAAGTTTCTTAGGGAAGCTTCAGTACATCAGTCATTTCATTGCTAAGCTAGCTTCGGTATGTGAGCCGATATTCAAGTTTCTTAGGAAGAATCAGCCAGTCAAGTGGAATAGTGATTGCCAAATAGCTTTCGCTACTATCAAGTACTACCTTTTGAACCACCCACCTATTTTGATACCACCACGGTCTGCTAAGCCTTTAATCTTGTATCTAGCCATAAAAGACAATTCAGTGGGTGCCACAGGAAGATGAGTTCGGAGTAGAGTTTGCCATGTACTACCTCAGTAAGAAGTTCTTACCTTATAAAACTAAATATGTTGAGGTTGAGAAGATCTGCTTGGCAGTAATTTGGTCCTTTAAGAAGTTGTGGCATTACTTCCATTCATTTAGCGTACAGGCGGTTGCCAAGCATGACCCTGTAGACACCGGGTCCCAAGGCAGCTCAGACCGAGGTTACCCGATGATGAAAAATGGCAATCGCTCTCGAGTAAAGGATTAAAAATGATGAATCCTTTGTCGAAAACTTCTCTATTCTATTTTAATTTATTTTATCTTTTATTTTTATATTTAAATTTACTTTTATTTTTATTTTCGTTTCTTTTGGATCCCGGTGCTGCGGGGTCCGCGCGCCGCGTGCAGAGCGACACGTGTCGCACGCGGGGAGCATCGTGCGAAGCTCCCTTGTGATGAAAAATGGCAATCGCTCTCGAGTAAAAGATTAAAAATGATGAATCCCTTGTCGAAAACTTCTCTATTCTATTTTATTTTATTTTATCTTTTATTTTTTTATTTATATTTACTTTTATTTTTATTTTCGTTTCATTTGGGTCCCGGTGCCGCGGGGTCCGCACGCCGCATGCGGAGCGACACGTGTCGCGCGCGCAGGGAGCTCCGTGTGTGCTTCCACGCCCCCCCCCCCCCCCCCCCCCCCGCGCGTGCAGGGGAGCACGCGAGGCTCCCTTCGGACGCGTAGGGGGGGCCGCGGTGCTCCCCACGTGTTGTCCCTTGACGCGCGCCTTGCCCCTTTCCGCGAGGGCTTGCGTGCACGTTGTGCCGCGCAACACCCGGCTGCCTCCTTGGCGTGTCGCATGCTGAAAGGCGCGGCACGCGGTCTTGTACCAGGCTACTGTAGCCCGTCTTCTTCCTCCAGCGTGATTTTTGGTCGGGTTTTAGCCGTTTCTAGTCGATTTTGAGGGGCATTTAGGGGTTTTAAACCCAGAAAAATGCCCTGAAAAACCTAAGTATAAAAAGAAAATGGGGAGAATTTTTTAGGGAGGTTTTTTTTCGGTGAACACAGGAGGAAAAAACCCAGAAAAATTTTGAGAGAAAAAGCTTTTCTTAAAGAGCAAAAATCATCTGAAAATTAATCTGGGGCCCAAGAAATTAATTCTTGAGGTTCGAGTTTGCGTTTTCATTAATCAGTGTTATTCAAAAGATTTAAATCAATTTTCTTCTTATTTTTATCCGAAGCAAATCGACAGGGAATCATCTTCCTTCATTTTGCAATCAAAAAAATTATATATGAGGGTAAATATCTGAGCTAAATTCATTTTTTATTTCTCTTTTGTTTATATTTTTTTATTTTCCTGTTGTAACATATTCATTGTTGTAATTTTCGTTGCATTATTCTTTTTCATCTGTTCTTTTGTCGAATATATTAATGTTGTATGCTGCTGTGCTTTGTGTATTATTATTTCCATTGTTGCCGTTAATAATGTTTTTGTTAATCACCCATCATTTCGTTTTTTGCTTATTGAATCTGTAAGTAAGATTGTTAATTTTCTTTTCATTCTCTATTTGTTCCAGTTAATGTATATATATTGTATAATTGTCTCCTGTTGTTATTTTTATTTTGGTGTTCTTATAATTTTTCTTTTATCCGTTTATTCGTTTGCTTTTTCTTTTGTTGTTCATCACTAATACCCACTAAAAATCTATCTTTTATTACCTGTTTGTTGTAGTTTATGGTTGATCTGCCCATATCCTTTTTATATTGCTAATATATTGATTATCATGTACCGCCATAATTTCACTTGTTGTCTACTAGCCTGGTTAATTGGATTATCCTTCATTATCCACTCTTTAATGTTTATTATTAGTTATGTTTACTATTAATCATTATATTCTACTGTTCTTTTTTTTTGTTCACTAATAACGTGATTGTTCTTCAATAAGTGCATATTGTTCATGGCTTGATTGTGTATGTATTAATATATTGTCAATAAATCGCCTTGATTTAGAATAAATTGTAGGCATGATGTATAATGGGATTTGTAGCCAATGAATTTTTAATCGATTTTTTTACATGCTCAATTGATTGTTTAATTAAATGTTTAATTGATTATAAATTTATTTAATTAAATGCTCAATTGGTTATTTACTCTTATTTGTCATAATTGGTTTAATTGGTTGATCATTATATCATCTAAATAATTATTTAATTGATTATACACATTCATTTGACATGATTAATTGTAAATGTTTAAATGACTTGATTGATTTGCGTGATTATTTAATTGATTACCTGATTCGTTCAAATAACTGTCTATTTGTTTAATTTATTCAATTATTATTTATTTATAATATTTATTTGGCTAATTATTTATTCAATTTACATGCTCATTTGATTTTTTATATTATATTATGGATTTTACTTAGTTCACTAACATAATTTTATTTTGTTCTTTTTTAATTGCCCAAAATGAGCTTACTTCACTTTGAGTGATATTTCGAGTGGATCGGGGACTGAGAAAACTAAATCATTCGGAAGCTTGGGTTTGCATTTCTTAATCATCGTATTTATCTCTTTATGTTTTTTATGTGATTGTATGTATAAATGTATTTCAAAATTCGCCCGCATTACAAAAGTCATAATTATTTACAATAAGTAAAATTGGGAATTTTGTATTAATAAAATGGACCAAAGTCCAATTTTTTTATCCAATGAAATCTCACCATCAAAATAGAGAACTAATTTTCACAAAATAGGGATCACTCATCCCGATTTTTCACAATAAATGTCTAAAAAGTAGTTCTCTAATCTTTTAATAAAAAGGGGGAACCAATGTTCCCAAAATTCAATAAAGGTCCCGATTTATGTATGTTAGATTTTAATTTTTTTTTAAGGTGTTTATTCATGTTTATTCATTTTGGGCCCTTGTAATTTAAGTGTTTGGGGCAAATTTTATTCTTGTAATTTATTCATCTATTTATTGCTTACTTTTCAATGTGAATGAAATGTGCATTATTTTCAATGCATGATCGCGTGAGGAGAGAAGTGGAATTGCGTTTCATTAAAAACCCATTTATAAGACTTAACTTGACTTATTAATAAAAGTAAAGTTCCGAACACCGTCTTTGGTTTAAGACCATCGAGGTTAGAGACCTCTCCCAAGTTTTTTGGGTGGCGACTCCAACACACCTCAAGGTGCCTTTAGGTGTCATTAGGCTAGGCGGGTCTTCCCAATGTTCTATTGGGAGGAATACACCTATGATGCCTCATGGCGCCCATGATCGAAAATGACGCGACCCAATCCCTCGAGCCCCAAAAAGCGGGCTCAAAGAGGGCCTTGCTGGTCCGGCGTGCATCACAGTGGTGACTCCACTGGGGATGATCGAAACTTTGCTTCGAAAGTGAGTTAAGTTAAAATTACAAATGAGTTGTTAATGAAACCAAAATTCCATTTCTTTTCAAAATTGCATTGCATTATTTAGAGCCTTAGAATATGTTAGTTGGTCCCCTATTTACCCCGGTGCATTCCTAAAACATGACCTTACTTTCACTCATTGTAGGGAAGTGTTTAGGATAATCACCAGCCCAAGCCTCGTGCTATTAATAGCATATCAAATGGAGACCCGATCGGCTGCTACGCTCGTGATGAGCTAGGCCCATTAGCAGGGACCATGCTTGGGTAGACCTAAAGTAAAGCTCATGTAATAACAATAGAAACTTCCATTAGGTTACATGTACCTTAACAAATGTGCTTGCTACATGGGCCTTTATATATTAAACCAATTCGAGCATATTAATTGGGCGCTTATCAAAGGCTTTCATGCCCGATGGGCCCACAGTTAAGGTGTTTGAAAGGTCCGAATATTTAATGGCCAAAACCCACACGCATGTGCTTTTAATTTAAGAGTGTTGTGCTGCTGGTTTTTCACCATGCACCATACGCACCCATTGGGTTCCCCGTTAACCCATGGGTCAAGCCCACCTAGGAAAGAGACTGCACTACCGCGTGTGTGGGAGTAATAAGGTCGGAAGGTGCTATGTGCCTGTGTGTGGTTGTCTCTGTTGCATTAACACGATCATGCATTGTTACTGTCATTCATGCATCATGCTAACAATTTTGATTTTTCAGCCATCATAGGTACGAATCCGTGGTCTAGTGGTTTAGACGGCCGATTGGTAAGGAGAAGGTCTTTCTTTGAGTCAATAGAATAAGCTTCGTATTGGAGTTCAGAATCTCTATCGGAAAACACAGAATCCCTGGTTTCAGAATTATCATTAGAGATGGCCAATCCATCGAGCAGATTGGGCGCGACCCCTGCACTCCTTATCGACCAAATGGATAGGAAAGGGCAGGACTTAGAGAGAAAGTTGAAAGAGTTTGAGGTCAGGATAAAGACTATGAAGGAGGATATCACTACTGCGATGGCACCATCTACCAAGGCGCAGTGCGCTAGCCTTGCTGTGTCACAGAGCAAGCATAGCTCGGTTACGGCATCACGCGTGTCAGGATACGGATTAAGAGGAAAGATGCCTTGTGTTCCGCAGCTGAGGTAAAAAGGCCTAAGATATGCTGGTAAGGAGGAATTCGAGGTGTCGATGATGAGTGGCTCCAAGAGAAGAATAGACATACTCGAGGAGGCAATTCAGCGGTCCAAAAGAGCTATTACCCAAGATGCTAACAAGAAGTTTGCCTTTGGTACCATGGGCTCAGATCTAAAATGATCTATGTAGAGGGGACAGTTCTATCGGCATTCAGGATATCGAGAAAGAGCCGGTGGTCAGAATAGTCCAAAAATATTCATTTGGTGTAGGCGAGTCGTTCCCTCCGACGTGGTCAACTAAGCCGACTATGGGTTTTGGGGTAATGGATCCACATCAGTATGTCACAGACCTATTCGATGACTGGCGAGTCCCGAGGAAGCAAGTTTGGGTCTTGAACCACCCATGCCCCCTGAAGTGAAAATTGGTGAGAGCGTAAGCCGTGAAGAGGGTAGCAAAACAAGTTTTCTAGGCATGAAGATTTCACCTAGAAGTGTAACCCGAAGTGACTATCCCATTCTAGGAAAGCCTTTATCTGAACAGTTCGCTCATTTCATTAAGCAAGGGAAGTTGCGGTCAAAGACAACCAGACTTACCTGGAACCAAGGGCAGCCTAATCACCGAAAGGACAGGTATTGTGCTTATCATCAGCAGACTGGGCATGACACTGATGAAAGCCGGGCTTTGAAGGAACAAGTGCACTGTCTCATTGATGAAGAGATAAAAGGAATGGGGGATGGGCCCAGAGGGTGATTGCAGATCATCGACAAGAGCACCTGCGCTAGCAAGAGGAGATGAAGAAGCCAGTTTAGATTGCCTTTTCATTCCTGAACATTTTAATGATATAAATGATAATTTTAATTTTATTAATAGAATGAACAATTTTGCTTACTTGTGCGATGTTTCTGATAATTTCAATATGCATGATCATGATCCCACCCTATTCATATTTGGTATTGATTCTACTAATGCTGTTCCATTTGATCTTGGAACCTCGAAAAATCTGAAAGAAATTTTGATAGCATCAAATGTGACTCCTGAGGAAAGAGGAAAATTTAAGAGAACACAAAAAAATAAAAAAGAGAGAGTCTTTGCCTGGACTTACAAATACATGCCAGAAGATGACGCCAAATCATGGATAGATGGCACGGAAGCTCAGAAGACCCAAGCTGAAAGGGGTAGGAATGGTTAGATCCATAAATGGGAGCAGGACCAAGATCCCTACTGAAATGTAATGCCCGGCTAGACTGAACAATAATGATCCTAATGGGTGGAATAAGAGTATGCGTATGTGTAAACTTCAGAATTTGAACAAAACTTGCTAAAAAAAAAAGAAAAAGAAAGAAAAAAAAAAGAAAGAAGAAGAAAAAATAAGGAGGAAAAAATAAGGAACAAGAAGAAAGAAACAAAAAAGAAAAAAAAAAAGAAAAAAAAAGAAGGAGAAGAGAGAGGTGATCAGGGGGCAGGAGAATGTTATTTAGTGGGGGGCAAGCTTTGTTCAAATCCCGGTGATTTGCGCACACGCGCACCTTCCCATTTTTCTTGACTCTCGATTGACTTACAGTAGGCGTGGGATGCTTGATCTAGTGAAGACATCAAAAGAGAAAGGCTCACTGTGACCATAAAGGGGTAGGGTCATCAAAAGAACCTAAGATGTCTTGTTGCACCACACAAGGTCCAAGGACAGAAGGACAGTTTATGGTTAAGGTGTTCAAGGTTCAAAATCACAAGAGTTCCCTTTTACACTTCAAGGTAGGAGGATTGCCATTGGAATATTCACAGGAGTCGCTCATTATTCCTTGACACTGGGGGAAATGCAGTACAGCTGGTCGAGACAGAGTTCAGACCTTCAAGACAACCCAAGTCCTAAAAGTTAAAGGGGCACAATAATAGTAGCGGCAGTTAAACACGTCGCACACGGACGGGTCATAGGATTATTACCATAGCTGGATTTACTAGGAAATACTTAGCTCCAAACATTCATGAGGGAGGTCAGAAAATACCCACGAAAAGAGTGAGATTTGGTCTCCAAACAAATAGGTCCAAGTACTCCAGACGGACGAGGTGAATCTCGGCCAGTATATGAAGACCCATGCGTTCTCGAGGAGCTAAAGAAAGCAGCGTTCTAACAGACAGCAGGGGAAGTAGAATTCAAAAAACCGATCAACACAGATAGACTCAAAAGGTTCCATGGTTAAAGACTATAAGATAAAAAAAAAGAGAATAAAAATGCCCCGCGGGTCGAAAACCGAAAAAAGGCAGCCTTACTAAAATTGGGCGCCTCGACAGGGTGAAAACCGAAAAAAGGCATCCTGTGCAAAAAATAGAAGCATGAGAGAAAATGTCCAATCGAGAAAACCCGAGAGGGCCGATTGGTAACAGGAGTCTGATGCTATCAAAATTTGGTTTCATGAATTAATATGGTTTAGACAGTTGAATTAGTAACAAATGATGATCATGTATGTTGAAATTCTATGGAAATGTACACAATTTTGTGAAATGGAATAAGAATTACTATTTTCATTCTTATCATTTTCTAGTCCTGCTTTGAAAAGAAACATCATGCTCGAAAGGCATACATAACTAGTCTAAGCTAAGCTCTACCGCTACTCTCGCCAGCCAAATGCCTGAGTTATCGTGTCCTATTGTCAGATGCCGGACTGAGTATCCATCTTTTGTACTCACCAGTAGAAGTTACAAAATGGGTGCCGAAAGGAGGTATGACAGTCTTCACCAGCAGTTGGCTCCAAAGCTCCTGATAGCGAGAGGTGAAGGCTGCAGAAAGGATTCCTCCCCAAAAGGATAATGGGACCCTCACTATGTCCTGAATCATTCCGAGCTGACGAGCTCATCGGGCAGTAATACAAAAAGTAGCTTGACGAAGCCCGCATAGGGGAACTCACCTCGAAGATCCATCAACGACTGCATGAAGCTGATGTCCTCGTCTGATATCTCACTGAATCTAGCAATGCCTTCGTCAGGAGTTGCGAATGAATATAGTCGTTTCTGCGAGAGGAAGTGTCTCGGTGAATATTCTGCGATGACTCGGGGTGGTGGTTCTGACAACAACTTCAGCTTCTCCTGCAACCACACCTAAAAAAAAAAAAAAAGCCGCTGGAATGAGTTGGGTTCGTTTCAGGCAAAAGTAAGGCACCGGGTTATGTGAAAATCCCTAATGGGACGCATTTCCCAATAAGAAAAGCTAGTGTGAAAACCCATAAGGGGCGCACTACCTTTAAAATAATGACTCAGATTACCTGAAGTAATAAGGGGCTCCCGGTCATGAAAGCAACAGGGTCAAAGCATAGAGCGTCCAAGCCGATGATCGTCTCAGCCAGGATAACAGGGAAAGGGGTCAATCCACGGTGAATGCCATCCACAATGTTGAACAGTCTGTAGTCACCGACTGCCTCATCTGAGGTCACTAGCAGGTATCTGGATAGGCAGACCAACAAGACGACATTGGTCCAATAAGTGGACACATCAAAAAAGTCACCAAGTGCGTTAAGAAGGGGCTCCAGAGGAAAAAAAATCCCCTCGAGAAACCAGCCGAGCTGTCTGAGAGGGTGATAGCCCCAGGGCAAAAGCCACATCCCTGAGCTGGTACGGTCCATAACTGGGAACACAGGGAAGAGTGCCAGGAGGGAGCCTCACATCAGAAATTACGGCGAATTCCTCTGCTAAAGGGCATAGTTCCTGATGAGTAAATCGGAAGACATGGAATCGAGGGTCCCAATAGCGAGCAGCAGCTAATAAAAGATCCCGATCCAATCTGATCCTTCTCAAGAGCTTCAGACTAGAAAAGGGGGCTAAGGTGTCATTTCTCCAGGTTTCAGGGCTGTCCAGTAACCGGCGCACTATGTCAAGAATGGGTGTTGACATCTTCGGATACTTGTACAAGGAACAAATAAGCGAGATTAGTAAAAGAAAGAAGATAAAATATTAATTCGGCCGTCTTAATAAAATAGACAACTTTTTCGGGCATTTTAGGATCATGCATTTTCACTACCATAATTAATTTTTATTTATTATTATTATTAGTATCCTGGCATGTGTAATTTATTTGCAGAAAAATATTCAATAAAAAGAGTCGACAGCAAACAGCCAGTCTAAAGTAAGAATTCAGGGAGTAAGTAAAAAAAAAAGGAGTAAGTAAAAAAAAAAAAGAAAGGTAAAAAAAAAGTGTGTGCGCTGGGCGGATTGGATACAGGTGAAGGTGAAGGTTTAATGAGGAAAAGTTATGTAATAAAAAAGGTAAGGTTGAGTAATAAAGGTAGGGATAGAATAGTAAAGGTGGGTAAAAAAATAAAATGATAAAATATAAATAGACTTTGAGATAGTTGTTTGACGTGAAGTTAAGTGTGATATGTTGAATTAATGATAGAAAAGACAAGACAATAAATAAGGTAAAGTAAGTTGATCTAAAAAAAAAAAAAAGTCAAAAGGTTGTGATGAGTAATAAAGAAAAGTTGATGGGAGTAGGTAAAAAAGTAAATTCAAAGTGTTTTTCTAAAAAAAAAAAAAGGTGTGTTTCTTTTTTTGGTGTGGCGTGGGTGCAGCCACGTGGCCGCACCCACGCGGGTGCTTTGGCCGACCACGCGGCCAAGGCTGCTTCCAGTAGCCTTGGGCCACGTGGTCTGGGGGCCCAACACGCGCCCCCACCTTGGGGCGCGTGTTGGGGAGTTTTAAACCCCAAATGTTTTTCTGTGTGTACTGCCCGCGTGTTTCCCTCCTTCCCTAATTCTATTTTCTTCATTTCACACACCTTATTTTTCTCGTATTTACATTTTTTGTTGGTCTATTTTGGGTACTTTTTACGTCAAAACGATCACGTTCTCGCGATCCTCAAGTGGATATATTTTTTTCTAAATTTCTCGACCATTTCTTTAGTGGGTATTTTGACTATAAGGTTGGTTTTCTTGAGCTTCTCCATTTTATTTCATGAAGTTATATTTTACTACTTTCATGAACTTTAAAGTAGTACATTTATCTTTGTTTTAGTAAAAGTAGCATGTGTAAAATATGTAGTTATGAAAATTATAATATGTCGCTTGAGGACTAATTTCTTTAGTTTGTTTGTATCGAAAAAGAAAAATAATAAGATGATAAAATGATAATAATAAAATAAAAAACATATAGAAGTTAGCGAATGTTGTCTCCTATACGGTGATAGTCTTTGTTCTAGCATACATGATAGTGAGCAACAATTGGCAAAAGAAAGAATAAAAATAAGAATAAAAGTGCATACCTTTTTGTTACTCCACACGATGTAAAAGAAAGAGAATTGAAAGGAATGTATGTGAATGTGATATGTTGAAGTAGAATAATTATATAGGAATTTAGTTTTGTCACGTAGTCAATTAATATAAGTAATATGCACAGAATTAATTGTCTCATGCAGTAATTGCTCTTCCTTTAAAATATGTACAATAACATGCGTTAGTATAATAACAAGTGAGGTAAGAATGGTTGTTATTTTATTACTGCATGTAATAACGATATCTATTTTGCGAAAAAAAAATAAAAAAATGCATAAATAATGATAAAAAAGGAAAAAATAATAATAATGATAATAAGTAGGTAAATAAATAGAACATATTAATTTGTCTCACGTATAGTAACTATTGACTTATTTTCAAGATGCCTCGACAGCGCCACGTACGCCAGAGACGCGATGCACCTCAGCCGCTAACAGAGATGACGGACGCTCAGAGACAGCGCCTCGAGACATTGTCCCAGATACAGGTGGTGCCTAGCTGGTTTATGAGTCGGCCATTTTTAGAGCAAGTAGGCATGTGGGATGAAGTGAGTGGTCTGATAGCGGCTGCAGGTTGGACCGAGTTTTTAGGGAGGAGTTACACTACGTACCCAGATATCACCAAGGAGGTGCTGGCCACAATTCAGTATACTGGATACGAGAGGCCAGACGAGGAGCTAGGGACCATATCTTTTTGGGCTCGAGGCCAGTATTGCCAGATGAGCCGTTTAGATTTTGCTTAAGCGATGGATCTCTCGACGGGGGAGTACGTCATGGTGCCAGACAGGATCACCCCTACTCACTGTTGGGAGGCGATTATAGCACGGGGGGTTCCATACCGTACTAGCAGGATGAAGGGCACCTTGCTGCGCTCACAGGCACTGAGATACATACAGAAGGTGCTGGCCAGTAGCTATTTCGGACGAGCTAGGAGTCAGGGTTCGATAAATGTCGCCGAGATTTGGAGATTATGGGCTATGACGACTGGCAGGAGGATCAATATAGCTCATGAGATCATATCCACATTGGTAAGAGTTAGACGAGGGACCATTGGGCCCATACATGTTGGCGGAGTGGTGACCAGGCTACTGCTTCGTTTAGATTTCCACCCTGACTCATTTGGGAGACACGCTGAGGGTGACATGGGTATTGATATGGCCATCGCCGGGGCTATGGGCATGGTGCAGCCTGTGTCAGAGGATTCAGATGAGGTTAGACTGCTCAGCATGGCAGAGACCAGGCATCTCTGCAACTTGGCTCCTTTCCTAGAGACTGCCAGTACTTCAGGGGAGGCCCGCATGTAGCAGGGTGAGGACGAGGCGCCACATACGCCTCGAGGTGAGGAGGGTGTAGATGACTATGACCTTGCACATATCATCTGCACTCCCCCTCCGCAGCAGGTCCCATATGACGGCATGGTTCACACTTCTGGTATGCCGCATGTCCATCACACTCAGTCTGGTTACCAGGGGGCATCTTCTTCTGCGGCTTCCCCACCACCATAATACAGAGCACCTCACAGCCAGCACACCTCAGAGCCTACCTTCCAGGATATGTACCGGGACATGATGACCGCGTTCACAGCTATGGGGCAACGCCATGATGAGAGCATCCATCTCTTGAGACAGCAGATCCTGGATAAGCGTCGGCACATGATGTAGCAAATCATAGACGAGCGTCAGTTCATGAGACAACAATTCATGGACGACCGCCAGCTCATGAGGCAGGAGATGGCACAGGGGTTCGGGGAGATAGGTAGACAGCAGGGCCAGATAGAGAGATTGATGTCCACCACTCTCGAGACCCATGCGCAGATATTTGAGGAGGCCTATCAAGAGATGGATGACTCACTAGCTATCACTCGATAGCGGATAGATGTTCTGGAGCAGACTACTGGGGGGGCATCCCGGGATGTGAGAGACTTGCGGGATGATTTGGGAAGAGATCTTCCCACCATCCGATCCGACTTGGGACGTCATATTGATGAGTACGCTGCTGCGATCTCAGGTTTAGCCTCCAGCTTTCAGGAGTTGTCTCATACAATGGCGAGCATGGCCAGCCCCTTTCTCGGCGGACAGGCACAGGTTAGGTTCAGAGCATCCGATCCGTCATCTTCAAGGCCACCGCTCAAGGATGTCACATATCAGCCTGTACCTCCTCCAGCTCACCCAGATGCCCCCGATATGCCTAGTGACTACCCTCCATGGTAGAGTCATTTCAGGGAGTTGATAGACATTATTTTGGGTGTATGATGTACAGAAATATTCTATGTATAATATAAACTTATATTAGCTTTTATTTTTATTCTGCTGATACTATTAAATGTAATGAACAGATCACATGAAAAAAAAACTAATATAATAATAATAAAGTAAACAAAATAATAATAATAATAATAATAATAATGAAATGATGAATGAAAAAAATAATAAAAAAAATAAATACATAAAAAAATTCAAGAGATTGATTAAAATATTAAGATAACGAAAATGAGCTGATTTGTATATCATCAGAACAGATTAATGCAATCAATTAAAAACCCATTTATAAGACTTAACTTGACTCATTAATAAAAGTAAAGTTCCGAACACAGTCTTTGGTTTAAGACCATCGAGGTTAGAGACCTCTCCCAAGTTTTTTGGGTGGCGACTCCAACACACCTCAAGGTGCCTTTAGGTGTCATTAGGCTAGGTGGCTCTTCCCAATGTTCTATTGGGAGGAATACACCTATGATGCCTCATAGCGCCCATGATCGAAAATGATGTGACCCAATCCCTCGAGCCCCAAAAGGCGGGCTCAAAGAGGGCCTTGCTGGTCCAGCGCGCGTCACAGACCCGCTCAGATACCTTCAAGAAGCACCTTCTTTGCTAGGAAAGATGGGAAGATGGTTGCTATTATTGCAAGAGTTCGATATAGAGTGTGTAACTAGAAAAACCATCAAGGGAAGGGTTGTGGTAGAGTTCTTAGCCGATCATCCTATTGAAGGAGACTAGTTTGAGTACAGTTTCCCAAATGAAGATGTCAGGGCCATAGCGGTACAAGGTTGGCAGTTGTTCTTCGACAGCATAGTTAACGGTAAAGGGGCAGGAGTTGGGATCATCCTTATAATCTCGGATAGTGAAAAGCTACCCTTAGCTAAGAAATTGAGGTACAAGGCAACCAACAATGAAGCTGAGTATGAGGCTTACGCCTTCGGGTTGGAAACACTTGTAGCCTTAGGGCCAAGGACCGTGGAAGTCTTCAGGGATTAATCATTAGTGATTCATTAGATTAGGGGGGAATGGTCAGTCAAAGAGGAAAGGTTGTTACCTTATGTGGAATATCTGAGGATGTTGAGTAGCCAGTTTGAGGCTTACACCTTCCATTTCGTCCCTAGAGATGAGAATCAACTAGCAGATGCTCTTACAACTCTAGTGTCTATGTGGGATAACTTGGAAGGGGTCGTCATAAGGCCACTCCTAATTTCTAATTTGAAAAAGCCCTATTTTGAGACCGATCAGGTGATGGATGTTGAGGTCGCCGATGGAAAACCGTGGTATTATGACATTTAGAATTATTTAGAGAAATCTTTGTTCCCAGAAGAGGCTACCGAAAAGGACCAAAGGATGATCCAAAAGTTATCTACCCAGTTCATTAGTGTTGATGGCGTGTTGTACAAGAGGCAAGCTGACGGTATTCAATTGAGATGACTAGCTGAGAAGGAGGCTACTAGGGTCATGGACTAGGTTCATACTGGTATTTGTGGGGCTCATATGAATGGTCTAACCCTAGCAAAGAAGATCATGCACTAAGGGTTTTACTGGCTCATAATGGACACGAACTATTGGAAGTACGTGAAATAATGTCAGTTATGCTAGCAATATGAGAATTTGAGGCACGTGCTAGTTTCAGAGCTACAAACTTGACGTCCCTATAGCCATTTGCAGCTTGGGGAATAGACATTATAGGTGAGATCCACCCCACGGCTTCCAATGGGCATAGGTTCATAATAGTTGCCATTGATTACTTCAATAAATGGGTCGAAGTTGAGTCCTTTAGGAAGATTTATACCCGAGATATGGCAAGATTTGTTGAGCGAAACTTGATCTGCAGATATCGTCTCACACACCACATAGTTTCTGATAATGGGGTACAGTTCATAGGAGAGACTAGACAAGTACTTCAGAAATATGGGGCTCATCACCATAAATCTTTGCCTTACCAACCCCAGGCTAATGGGGCAGTTGAGGCGGCC
The DNA here is from genome assembly GCA_947683425.1 of Excoecaria cochinchinensis. NCBI lineage: Eukaryota > Viridiplantae > Streptophyta > Magnoliopsida > Malpighiales > Euphorbiaceae > Excoecaria > Excoecaria cochinchinensis. Next base: position 5,976,531 of record CANTUQ010000038.1, read on the forward strand.
AATAAGAACGTTAAGAGAATACTGGCCAAAATGGTTCAAAACTATAAAGATTGGGCAGAGAAGCTATCCTTCGGACTCTGGGGTTATAGAACCACTATCAGAACTTCCACAGGAGCCACGCCATTTTCTCTGGTATACGGGGACCAAAGCGGTCTTACCTGTTGAGATCGAGCTCAAATCCTTAAGCGTTGTTATGGAAGCCAAGATTCCTGAGGCAAAATGGGCACAACAGCGGTTATTGCAATTGAATCTCTTAGATGAGAATCGATTGCGAGCGCATTACCATAATCAGGTTTACCAGAAGAGGTTAGCTCGGTCATTTGGCAAGAAGGTTAGGAAGCATCCCTTGAAAGAAAGAGACCTAGTTTTCAAGCAGATGATGCTAGGTGTGCCAGACATTTGTGTTTTGACCCACATGGGAAGGTTCGTTCTTGCTGAAAAGGTTAATGTCGAAAGGAGCAGCCATCTTGACAGACAGTGACGAAAATGAATTCAAGGAATCGGTCAATGTCGACAGATTGAAAAGATTCCATGGCTAAGGACTCAAAATCAAAAGAAGAGAATAAGTGCCCCGCGGGTGAAAAACCGAAAAAGGTGGCCTTGCTAAAATTGGGTGCCCTGCCAGGGTGAAAACCGAAAAGGCACATTGGGCAAAAATTAAAGGCTGAGAGAAAATGATCAATCGTGAAAATCCAAGAGGGCCGATTGGTAATAGGAGTTGGATGCTTGCAAGATTCATCTCAAGATTAGGTGTAGTCTTGTATTTGGTTGAATTTGGTCAAATGATGATCATGAGCGATGAAATCATATGGAGATGTACGTGATTCCGCAATGAAGAATTCATGTTGCATTATTTTTCAGTTCTTTTGTAAAAGGAAAAAAAATAGTGTTCTTTATTAAGTCCATCTGATCTAATGATTATCCTTTGAGTACTTTCTAGTCGGCCAGATACCTAGGTCGATCGAGCCTGTTGTCAACGGCTTAAAGAAAAAAGATAAGAAAGAAAGGAAATGAAAGAAAAAAAAGAGAGAGAAAAGAAAAAAGAAAAAAAAAGAAAATATATAAAAATAATAAAATAAATAAAAATTGCTGAGTTGAATTGGGATCTCCTCGGGCAAAAATAAGGCATTCTGAAAGGACGCATTTCCCATAAAGAAAATCTAGCGTGAAACCCCACAAAGGGCACATTACCTTTAAAATAATGACGAATGGCACCGAGACCAATCAAAGGCTTCCAGTTGCAAGTTAGGGGTCAATGCAGAGGGAATCCGGGCCAATAATCATCCCAGTTGAGATCCTCAAGAATGAGATTGCGCCTCAATACTTGGGCCGCCAGGACGAATTTATCTCTCATATTTTGCATAGCATGTGCACATTCACGCGGATAGTTAACCCCTGCGCATGGGTTTTAATTTCGCAGGAAATATTAGGCAATGAAAATTATCCAAAAAAATATTCCCGTACATTCAGGGAGTATTCGAAAATTCAAAAAAAAATGTTGGGGCCAGGGGCACCCCCTCATGTCTTCCCCCTCTTTTTTTTATTTTCTTTCGCTTTGGTTGGTCTTTTGTCCATTTCTTCTTGGTCTTGGCTCCGTTTTGCGCGCTATTTGCCAAAACGACCTCAATTTTATTGCCTACGTAGTGATCTATTTTTTTAGTTTTTTTATTGTCAACTACCAGGTCAGTTTTCAAAGCACTTTATGTTGTTTAATTATTTTATTTTGTATAGATTGTTATTATTTGTGCTAGAAATATTTTTTTAGGCAAAATGCACATTGATATTTTGTATAGTTTATTATTTTTGTGCTAGAAATACTTTTTTTAGGCAAATGCATGTTGATATCTTGTATAGTTTATTTATGTTAGAATAATATTTTTTAGGCAAATGCGTGTTAGAATGCATAAACCTTGTATGAATGACGCACATGCATGAGATTTGCAATAATTGATAGATTGCAAAATTAGCATGGAATTAATTTAAAAATGAAAGAAAGAAAATCACAATAAAATATGTATGTAAATAATGTTGGCACTGTAAATAAATGCTTATGACAAGTCTTTTTGCGCAACATGGTCTTGCTTGTTGAATTTGATATCGGGGCCTGAGGTCTGTCCTTATATGACTTATGCGTGCAAAAAGTTAGGATTTTTCCTACCAAAATGCTGCCGAAATCTTAAAAATGGCATAGTGCATGAATGTTAAAATATTATATGATATGCTTTATTGTCGTCTAATGGGTTAATCTTTCATCAAGGTGCCTTTATGACGCGACATAGCTCTAGCTCTCGAAGATATTCCTCCACCGGGATGGATGGGCAATGCTCATAGGCTCAGATTTGAGACACTGACTTAAGCACAGTTCACCTCTAAAGGTTCATGTCCAGGCCTTTCTTAGAGCAGATTGGCATGTGGGAAGAGGTGAGCAGTTTGTTAGAGGCGGCAGGTTGGATGGAGTTTTTTCGACCAGCCTATCAGACGTACCCTGAGGTCACCAGGGAATTTTTTACCACTTTACAGTATAAGGGGTTCCAGAGGACAGACACGCAGACTAGGACCGTGACTTTCAAGGTCAGGGACGGTAGGCATTCCATGAGTCGCAGACAGTTTGCCCGAGCTATAGGCCTCCCAGTTGGGCATCGTGTACAGACCCCAGTAGGAGTGTTACACATATCGTTGGGAGATGACTACATTGCCGGGCTAAATGAGAATGATCATCCAAAGTATTTTTGGGCTGAAGCTGTAAATACATCAAACTACATAATCAATCGAGTTTTAATTAGAGCAGTTATAAATAAAACTCCATATGAGCTTTAGAAAGGAAGGAAGCCAAACATTAGTTATTTTCACACATTTGGCTATAAGTGTTTTATTTTAAATGATAAAATAATCTAAGAAAATTTTATGCTAAATTTGTTGTAGGTATTTTTCTAGGTTATTCGCTTAAGAGTAAAGCTTATAGAATTTATAATAAGAAAACACACATGATTGAAGAGTCCATTAATATTAAATTTGATGAAACTAATGTCTATACTGGAGAAAAATGTGTTTTTTATGATGATACAAAAATGATGACCAGCAGACAATTAAAAGAATTTTATGGTAATGTTGCTTTTGTTTCTCAAATTGAACCAAAGAATATTGAGGAAGCTCAAAATGACAACAATTGGATTCTTGCTATGCAAGAAAAACTAAATTATTTTGAAAGAAACAAGGTATGGTTTCTTGTTCCCAAACCAAAAAAATCATTCAATTATTGGCACAAAATGGGTCTTTAGAAACAAGCTGGATGAACAAGGAAATGTAACAAGGAATAAAGCAAGGTTTGTGGCTCAAGGCTACAATCAAGAAATAGGTATTGATTTTGATGAAACATTTGCACCGGTTGCACGTTTAAAAGCTATTCGCATCTTATGTGCATTTGTATATTTTTTAAACAAATAAACTTTATCAAATGGATGTTAAAAGTACATTTTTAAAAGGATATTTAAATGAGGAAGTCTATGCTGCACAACCACCCGATTTTGAAAATATTGAATATCTAAATCATGTTTTTAAATTAACAAAGGGTTTATATGGTTTAAAATAGGATCCTAGAGCTTGGTATGAAAGGCTTTCAGTTTTTTTAATAGAACATGATTTTTCAAGAGGTAAAGTTGATAATAATTTGTTTATAAATCATAAAAAACTTGCATCATGCTTATACAAATTTATATGGATGATATTGTGTTTAGAGCTATTAACATCTCTATGTGCAAGGGATTTGAAAATTTATTGAAAAAAGAATTTGAGATGAGAATGATAGAAGAATTAATCTTCTTTTTGGGACTACAAATAAATTAGAATAAGGATGGAATTTTATTAATCAAGTCAAGTACACAAAAGAGTTATTAAAGAAATTTAAGATGATGGAAGCCAAAGTTGTTAGCACACGCATGAGTCTATCAAGTAAACTTGATCTTAATGATAAAGGCAAAACTGTGGATCTAAAGCTTTACAGAGGAATGATTGGTTCACTGCTCTACTTGGTAGCAAGTCGACATAACATACACTTTAATGTTTGTCTTTATGCTCGATTTCAATCAAATCCAAAGGAATCTCATTTATCAGTGGTTAAATGTATCCTCAAATATTTATTGGAAACCCAAAATATGGTGTAGACACCGGGTTCTGAGTCAGCCTAGATCGAAGTTACCCAATGATGAAAATTGCCTTCACAGGCTTAAAAGGTTAAAAGTGATGGTTTTCTCGTCAAATTTGCATTTTAGAGTGAAAAATTAGAAAATAAAAAAATATATATTTAAAAAATTAATTTTGAAAAATGGGGGCTTAAAATTATAATGTTTTTAGTCAATTTAAAATTTAAAATTAAAAAAAAAAAAGTCTGATCGCGAGTGTCGGGCGCGCTGGCGCCCATCGCGCTGCGGGCGCAAAGGCGACGCTCAGCGTCGCCGATGCTACGCGTCGCTAAAGGCGGGCGCAGCATCGCGCACGCTGAGCGCCGCACGGAGCGCTGGTGCGCGAGCATCAGCGTGCGAAAGCCCGCCTGGTTGCCGCTCCGACGCCCGCCCCTCTATAGCGACAGGCTTCCTGGCCGTCGGTATAGGGTCTGATACCCTATTTCCCTCTTTTCAGCCTTTTTTCCAATTTTTTCACCCAAAAATCCATTTTTTATCCCATTTTTTTGGGGTTTTTGACTTCAAATTAAATTCTAAAATATTTTTTTAGATAATTAAATAATAAAACTTGATTTTATCATTAAAAATAAAATAATTTTGTGTTAAAATAGGTTTTGTTCCTTAATTAAATTAGGGCAACATTTTTATCCTATAAAGACTTTATGATGAAATCAAAAGAGGCTGCTCCACACATTTTTTAGACCTAAAAATTCCAGAATTCTTCTTCTTCTTGCAGTAAAATTCCAGATTTATTCCCCAACCAAAAATCAAAAAGAAAAATCAAATGTTTCATTCTTTTTCCAACATAATTTCTTCTAAACATATTTTTTAGGGGAAGTTTTGTTGTTTGATTTAATTTTTGAGACAAATAGAATAATTATTTGTTCTCAAAATTGTTTTTAATCTTTTATTTTGTGTTCAATAAAACTTTTTCATTGATTTTGTTTTGAATTTATTTTTGATAAAAAATTGATTTTGAGACAAATAAAATAATTGTTTGTCATCAAAATCTAATTTTTATTTGATTTTCTAAAATAAAACTTCAATCAATTTTTTTATGAACAAAGTGATTGATTGTTCTTGAAATCATTTTGCTTTATTTTAATCAATAAAAAACTTTTTTTGATCAAAATAATTTCTTTAGGCAAAGGTATCAATTCTTTGTTCTTAAAGAATTTTTGATCATTTTTTTCATGTTTCTTGGAATAAAATTCCAACATTTTCATCATATTTCACTCTAATATTGTGAATCATCAAACAAAGAAATCGATCATCTTTTAGCTTCATCGAATCCGAAACTCTGAGGGTAAACATTCTGGGCTTGTTCTTATTATTTCTTTTGGTTCATATCTAATTTATTTATGTATATTTTATTTTATTGTTTTCATTTATTTTATTTATTTCAGATTTGTTTTATTTAATTTGTTTATATATGATTTTTATTCATATAAATATTGATTGTTTATTAATTTTAACATGTAATTAATATATTTCACTTTAATTCATCATTATTTTTAACATGTAATTAATAAATTCATTTTAATTGATCTTTTTGCCATGTAAATGGTTTATATCATTTGTGAACATATTTAATTAATCATATTGTTCATTTAATTTTTTTAATTATTCTTTAATTGTTTTCATTTATTATTCTTTTCTTTATCATTTTATATATTCTTTGATTCGTTTATCTTCATCATCATTGTTATCATGTTCATATTTTTACATGTATTATTTAATTAACATGTTTATTTTATTTTCATCACATCATTTAATCATTTATCACATATAATGCATGTTTCTCATTTATTTTGGTTTGTTAACATTTTGATTCCATTATCATTCTTTTCATATCATCTTATTTTATTTTAATTTGTTATTCATTATTTTGTATGTTTAATTGATTTAATCACTAACATTATTTTATTTGTATTTTGTTTTTATGTCTAAACTCATTTTTCGCTTGGGCGTTTTTGCGAGCACATCGGGAGGTCCAAAAAGGCTCGTTTGGTTCATACATTTATTTTCTTTATTTGTAATATTTTATTTAATTTTGCCATATAATTTGCTTGTAAAATTCTTTATTTAGGCACGCTAAAAAGAAAATCACAAAAATATTTCTATTAATTAACTTGACATTTTTTTTCTAAATAAAAGGGGACCAATGTCCTAGTTTTTCATACCCAAATAAATCATCACATTAAAACTGTTTCATAATAAATATGCATGCGAGGACCAATGTTCTCACTATTAATGAGTAACCCGTTTTATGCATGTATTTCACTTTTATAAATTGGAGTTGTATTCCGCTCCTAGTGTTATTGTAATTTGTTTTTAAATGCTTTATTTTTGATTTTGCTTACATTTACCGCTTTTGATATGAATGATTGTGCCTTTAATTTAAATTGCATTGTGTGGAAAGTTGATGAAACAATGAATTCAAAACTTAATTATAATATCAATCAAGGTATAAATAAATGAGAAGTCCCGAACCAGCTCTGGTCTTTGGGTTCAAGAGGCTAGAGGTTTACCCTCCAAGACACCTATTGTGTTACGAGGCTTTAACATTAATCCTAGGCTCCTTAGGGCAAGAGGTTTACCTTCCCCCTTTGGCTAGCCCAAAATGGATACTAAGCGCATTCTTAGACTCTCCGATGCAAGAGAAACTTTCCCAATGTTCTATTGGGTGGCGACTCCATGAAACCTCCTTGTTGCCCAACATAGACGCACTTGTAAATATCTTTACAAGTTGCCAACGGATCCTCAATTGCCCGATCGCCCTCAAGCGAGCGGTCAGAGGGGCAGCCGCGGGGTCCGGCGCGCGTCATAGTGGCGACTCCACTGGGGACTTATGGTTCGAGACTTCGATTTGAAAATAGCTCGCTTAACATTTATGGTTAAAGTTTAATTCATAAATTCGCTTTCTTTCAAATTTGCATTTACATCCCATTAGAGCCTTAGAATATGCTAGATTGGTCCCTTCTTAACCTCGGTGCATTCCCGAAGCACAACCCTACGTTCACTCAATGTGGGGAAGTGTTAAGGATAATCACCAGCCCAACCTTCGTACCTAATGGTATATCAAATGATGACCCAATCAGTCGTTATGCTCGTGATGAGCTAGACCCGTCGGCAGGAATCATGCTTGGGTAGCCCTAAAGTAACATCTCCCTTGTCTAAAGCTCATGTAATGGCCGTAGCTACTTTCCATAGGTGATATGAACCGTAATTCCATGCTTGCTGTATGGATCCTTGTGTATTGGGTGAGTCCAGATGTCTTGCTTGGTAACCTAGCCAAAGGCTTTCATGCCCCGGTAGGGCCATGTCAAAATTTTTGGAATGTCTAAATACATGATGATCATAATCCATTCGCTTGTTTATTAGCATAGGAGTGTCATGCTGCCGATTTTTCGCCGTGCACCATGCGCATCCATTGGGTCCCTCGCTAACCCTTGGGCTAATCCCGCCTAGGAAAGAGACCGCGCGACCACGTGTGTGGGAGAAATAAGGGCGGAAGGACCTACCTGCTTGCTTGTGTTTTGTGGGTGTTGCATATCACGATCATGCATTGCATCTGCATTTCATGCATCACATCTAACGCCTTGTCCCTGCAGCCATCATAGATCGGCCTAGGTGGACTAGAGCGCCTACCGGACGGTTGATCCGAGTTCCTACATCTGAACTGCTAGATAGAGAAGGCCTTCCAGAGATCTTACCAGAAGTCGGCTATACCGTATCTGAGATGGCAAACTCACCTAGGGGAAATGATGCCACCAGGGCCATGATTGCAGAAGAAGTGGGCCGACAGTTTGAAGAGTTTGAGGGCAGAATGATGAACATGTTAACTGCTTTGGCACCACAGAATGCTCCGCAGAATCCACCACCACCTCCTCCTCCCGTGAGACAAAATGAGCGAGAAGAGGAAAGAGCTGAGAGACAAGAAGAGCCTATTCGGCTGCCACCAATAGAGCTGAGGTCAGTAGTTTCTGGAGGTCAGAGGAGAAGACCAGTGCTGAGGATAGATAATGACAGGGATGACGAAGATGACAAAATGAGTATTATATCTGAGAGAGGGAAGGCACCCCAAACTGATGAGTTCATTCTGAAGAAGATGGAAGAGAGGTTTGAAGCCATGGCCCGTATGCTGAGTAGAGGTCAGGGGATGAACCCGGAGGACAAAGAATTGGAGGGAGAAGATCCGATTCCTTACAATTTCAAGATGCCTGATGTGCCAAAATTTGACGGTACCTCTGACCCGACTGCCCATGTGAAGCAGTACTCTTTGGTTATGAAAGGGACCACTTTGTCTAAGAGGTAAAAGGTGGAGTACTTTTGTTTGAGTCTGACTGGCCCTGCCATCGACTGGTATCATAGCCTCGATCGTCGAACCAAGGAAGATTGGGATCTACTGACGGAGGAGTTCTTGAGGCAATATGATTGCAACACCAGGATGGAGGTGACTCTTAAGGACCTTGAATTGCTCCAGCAGAAGGTCGGGGAATCTTTTCACGACTATCTCACCCACTGGCGGAACAGGGTAATGGAAATGCAAAGAAAGCCAGACACCCAAGACCAGATCCGCCTATTTATCAAGAATGCAAGCCCGTATTTGAAGGATGTTCTAAAGATGAAAGGGCTGAAGGATTGGGAGTCTCTAAAAGACATATCCATTGAGGCGGAGGGAGAATTCTTGGCCCGGAAAGCTAGCGATGATAGTTTTGCAAAAAGGGCTAACACCGGTCAGGGAACCAGTAGGCCAACTGGTCCCAGTAGCAGCACCAGAAGATCTATTGAGGTGTCCGCTACTAACATCCAGCCCGCGAGGAAATTTTCGAACCTAGGGAAACCCTTATCTTGGGTTTTGAAGTGCTTGATGAAGGAAGGAAAGTTGTGACCTTTGGCTCCTAGGCCAGCTAAAATGCAAGGGAAGCCAGGTCACAAGGACAATGAATATTGTGCATTTCATCAGCACACAGGCCATCTAACAGACAATTGTAAGGCGCTGAGACACTCTATTCAAGATTTGATTGATGACAAGCAGATTTCTGACCCTGAGAAGAGGGAATCCAAGAAGAAGCCTGGTTACAATGCCGTGCCGCCACAAGTTTTTATGATCGGATCCAGCTTGCTAGAGTGGTACGTACTGTAGGACTTATATGGGAGCGAGAGTATTGCTGTTGTTTATTCTGAGGGTAGAGAAGGAAAAGCAGTTAAAGCGACCATTGATTGTTGGTCGAGCAATGAGAGCGGTGAAGAGGCCGAAGAGGAAGGAGAGACGAACTTAGATCTGTGGAGATCTGATGAGGATAAAGAAGAGGTAGGGGCTGTGACAAGAAGTGGGAGAGTGGTCCCTGAGATTACAAGGGTACCGGAACCAGTGCAGCCATCGACGGAAAAGGAGCCGGAGGAGAACCAGATTGTTAAGCAGTTGAAAAAGACCGTGGCTCAGATATCCATCTGGGATCTCTTAAGATAGTCCCCTTCTCACAGGCAGAAAGTGCTAGAGGCCTTGACTGAGTCCACTGTTGCCACCACAATTTCCCATCAGAGCTTTTAGGTCTAGTTAAAGGAGGATCAGGGGAGAGATTGGTTTTTTCCGATGCCGACCTGCCAGTCGAAGGCCGCGATCATAACCGACCCCTGTATATCAAAGCACAAATTAACGGCAAGCACACCGCTTGTGTTATGGTAGATGATGGATCTTCTATCAATGTTTGCCCTCTGATAGCTCTTCAGGCTTTTGGATTGAGTGAGGATATGCTCAGTGAATCAGATTTGACGATTACAGCCTATGATAATTCAAGAAGACAAGCCTTGGGAACATTCAAGTCCCTGGTCAAAACGGGACCCATTGAGGTAGAAGTAGAGTTTGTAGTTCTGCCCATCCCAGCTAATTTCTCAGCCCTGCTCGGGAGGCCTTGGTTTCACAGACTAGGAGGAGTACCCTCCACGTTGCACCAAATGATAAAATTCCCACATGAAGGGGAGGTGGTAACTATTAAGGCAGCCAGGGAGAATCAGGTGTCGGCTCTCGAAATTGCTAATCAGCCATTTAGTGGCTTCCACGTGTCAATGATAGGAGAAGAGCACGGACCAGTGGATAACCCAACAGTGGTTAACATGATGAAAAAGATGCACTATCTCCCTGGGGCTGGTTTGGGTAGAAACTCTCAGGGGCTGCAGACTGCGATAACCACTCAAGGTCAGAAGAGCCGGAAGGGTCTGGGGTACAGAGGCGGTTTTAGCAAGAAGAAGACGGCAGATAAGATCCCTCATATCTCAGAAAGTTTCATACCAGCATCCTCAGCATGTGCTTATACGGGTGAAAACGAGCCGCAGTGGGTGAATGGGAGGATTGTCCCCGGATTTGAGATCTTCAACGATGTATTTAACTGGGATGTCGGAGTTATCAAGACCGCTGAGAGCTTCTGGGATGAAGAGGTCATGACTCAGTGCATTGCTTGGGACAGAGGTGAGCCCGAAGAGGTAGTCAAAGAACGGATGTTGATTGCTGGGCAGAAGGGGAAAGAAAAGATGGCAGAAACAGAATTGAAAATTGGGGATTTAAAGATTTCCTCAGACATACCTGAAGGGCCTCTGCCGAATCAAGAAGCCGATGAGCAAGCTGCAGCAGCATCAACCTCTAGGGAGGCAGAAAAAGACTCTAGCTTAGATTATTTTTTTATTCCAGAACTTTTTTATGATGTAAATGACAATTATAATATTATTAATAAGGCAAATGATTTCTCTTACTTGTGCGATGTTTCCAATAATTTCAACATGCATGAACATGATCATATTCCATCAATTTTTGATATTGATTCCACTGATACAACGCCTTTTAATCTTGGAACCTCGAAAAATCCGAAAGAAATTCTAATAGCATCAAATATAACTCCTGATGAGAGAGAAATATTTGAGAGAATAATAAGAAAATATGAAAAAGTCTTTCCCTGGACCTATGAAGACATGCCAGGGATCGATCGGAACGTAGCAGAACATGCTATCCCGACTTATCCAAACCATAAGCCTGTAAAACAGAAGTTGAGAAGGCTCAGGCCAGAATGGGCAGACAAGGTAAAGGAGGAGATTCGGCAGCAGATTGAGGCCAAGTTCCTTGTTGAAGTGCAGTATCCTACATGGTTGGCAAATGTAGTCCCTGTAGCAAAGAAAAATGGGAAGGTCAGGGTATGTGTGGATTATCGAGATCTGAACAAGGCCTGCCCTAAAGATGATTTTCCACTACCCCACATTGATGTGTTGATAGACAGTGCCGCCAACTGCGCGATGTACAGCTTTGGGAATGGTTATGTGGGATACAACCAGATCCTAAACAAGATAGCTGACCGGGTTAAGACTGCTTTCATCACAGAGTGGGGGACCTACGCCTACCGAGTTATGGCTTTTGGCCAGAAAAATGCAGGGGCCACATACCAGAGGATGGCGACCAAGATCCTAAGCGACCTGATCCAGAAGGAGGTGGAGGTGTATGTCGATGACATGATGGTCAAGTCAGCCACCCGAGAGGGACATTTTGAAGCTCTAGAGAAGTTCTTCACCAGGATTGATAAGTACAGTCTGCGACTTAACCCCAAGAAGTGTATCTTCGGAGTAACTTCAGGGAAACTGTTGGGACATGTCATCAGCTAGAGGGGAATAGAAATTGACCCGGACAAGGTAAAGGCCATCAGAGAGATGCCCATGCCGCAAAAGGAGAAGGATGTAAGGAGCTTCCTGGGCAAGCTGCAGTACGTCAGCCAATTCATTACCAAGCTCACTTTGATATGCGAGCCCATTTTTAAGCTGCTCAGAAAGAATTAGCCTGTGGTCTGGAATGAAGACTGCCAGAAAGCCTTTGACAGCATCAGGGAATATCTATTGAATCCGCCAGTGTTAAGGCCGCCGCAATCAGTCAAACCGCTTATCCTGTATCTGGCAGTGGAAGGCAGTTCTGTGGGTGCCATGGTGGCTCAGGAGGATGAATTTGGAGTGGAATTCGCAGTTTATTACCTCAGCAAGAAGTTCCTGGCTTATGAGATAAAATATGCTGAGGTAGAGAAGATCTGCCTTGCAGTGATTTGGGCATCAAAGAAGCTGAGGCGTTATTTCCATTCATACAAAGTTCAGGCAGTGGCCAAGCAGAATCCATTGAGGTATTTGCAAGAAGCGCCGTCTTTGCTTGGTAAGATGGGGAGGTGGCTGCTTTTGCTACAGGAGTTTGATGTTGAATACATCACTCGTAAAACTATTAAAGGGCGAGCCGTAGCCGAATTTCTTGCTGAACATCCTATTCAAGTGGACACCCCCGAGTTCACCTTTCCTGATGAGAGCATAGTCACGATTTCTGTCCAAGGATGGCAGTTACACTTCGACGGCGCAGTGAATAACAAGGGGGCTGGAGTTGGAATTATTTTGACAACCCCAGATAATGAGAAACTCCCTCTAGCCAAGAAGTTGAGGTACAAAGCGACCAACAATGAAGCCGAATATGAAGCATGCACTTTCGGGTTAGAAGCTTTAGCTGCTTTGGGGGCAAAGAACATAGAAGTCTTTGGTGACTCATCCTTGGTGATGAACCAGATCCGAGGTGAGTGGGCTGTAAAAAAAGAGCGGCCGGTACCCTATGTTGAATATTTGAAAGAGATATGTGGGCAGTTTGAAACCTGCGCTTTCCACTTCGTGCCAAGAGATGAGAACCGTCTAGCTGATGCGTTGGCAACCCTAGTGTCGATGTGGGATAATCCTGAAGGGGTAGCTATGAAACCAGTGTTGATTTCGAGTTCTGAGAAGCCCAGCTTCGAGATCAAGCCAGTAATGGAAGTAGAAGTGGCGGAATGAAAACCATGGTACTTTGACATGATGAATTATTTGGAAAATGCTAGGTTTTCAGAGGAAGCTACCGAGAAAGACCAGAGAATGATCCGGAAGCTATCTGCTCAGTTCATATCCTTGGAAGGAGTGTTGTACAAAAGACAGGCAAACGGGATTTAGCTCAGGTGCTTAAATGAAAAAGAAGCCTGCAAGGTAATGGAGGAGACCCATGCAGGCGTCTGTGGGGCTCACATGAACAGTTTAACTCTGGCAAAGAAGATCATGAGGCAAGGCTTCTATTGGCTTACGATGGACAACGACTGCTCAAAGTTTGTCAAGCAATGCCAGTTATGCCAACAGTACGCAGATTTGAGACATCTGCCAGTATCAGAGCTACACAACCAGACATCGCCTTGGCCTTTCGCTACTTGGGGGATAGATATCATTGGAGAGATTCGCCCTACGGCATTTAACGGACACAGATACATCATAGTCGCAATTGACTATTTTACCAAATGGGTAGAGGCAGAATCCTTCAAAAAGATTGACGCAAGGGATATGGCAAAGTTCATAGAGAAAAATCTGATCTGCAGATATGGCCTCCCTCACCACATAGTGTCTGACAACGGGGTGCAGTTCATGGGGAAAACCAGGAAGCTCCTTGAGAAATATGGTATCAAGCACCATAGATCCTCTCCCTACCGACCACAAGCTAACGGGGTAGTCGAGGCCGCCAACAAAAATGTGAAAAGGATCCTATCCAAGATGGTTCAAACTTACAAAGACTGGGTAGAGAAGCTACCCTTCGCACTGTGGGGATACAGGACAACGGTAAGGACATATACGGGCGCTACGCCATATTCTCTGGTATACGGGACGGAGGCAGTATTGCCAGTTGAGATAGAGCTCCGATCGTTGAGGGTGATTATGGAAGCCCAAATTCCGAAGGCTGAATGGGCACGACAGAGGCTACAGCACTTAAACTTACTGGATGAGAGTAGGCTGAAGGCTTATTATCACAATCAGATCTACCAGAAGAGGTTGGCTAGGACATTCGGGAAGAAGGTGAGAAAGCATCTGCTGAAGGAAGGGGACTTAGTGTTCAAGCAGATGAGACCAGGTATACCGGATATCAGAGGAAAATTCAGACCAACCTGGGAGGGGCCGTATATCCTTAAAAAGCTATTGTCCAAAGGAGCTACAATCTTGTCGGATAGCGATGGAAATGAATTCAAAGAGCCGATCAATGTCGACAGGCTCAAAAGGTTCCACGGCTAAAGACCAAAATAAAAAGAAGAGAATAAAATGCCCTACAGGTTGAAAACCAAAAAAAGGCGGCCGTGCTAAAATTGGGCACCTCGACAGGGTGAAAACCGAAAAAAGGCATCCTGTGCAAAAATAAGAGGCACGAGAGAAAATGTCCAATCGTGAAAACTCGAGAGGGCCGATTGGTAACCGGAGTTGATGCTGTTAAAATTTGGTTTCATGTATTAATAGGGCGTACGCGGTCGAGTTAATGTCAAAACTGATCATGTATGCTGCAATTACATGGAAATCTACACAATTTCGTGAAATAAAACAAAATATTATTCTTTTCATTTTCGTCATTTTCTAGTTCTGCATTAAAAAGAAATGTAACACCAAAAGAAATACATATGTAAGCTAAGCTAAGTCCTGCCACTGCTCTCGCCAACCAGATGCCTGAACCCTCGTGTCCTATTGTCAGATGCTGGACTAAGGACCCATTTCTTGTACTCGCTAGTTGAAGCCGCGGAATGATCGCCGAACCTCGGAATAACAGTCTTCACTGGTAGTTTGCTCCACAGCTCATGATACCTAGAGGCGAAGGCAGCCGAAAGAGCTCCTCCCCGAAAAGATAAGGGAACCCTCACCACATCCTGGGTCATCCCAAGCTGACGTGCACATCGAGAAATGATGCTGAAAGTGGCTTGACGGAGCCCACAGAGGGGAACACACCCCGATGGCCCATCAATGACCACATGAGACAGTGGGAGCCAGGCAGACGTGAAACTGATATCGTCATCTAACAGTTCACCAAATCTGGTGATGCCTTCACCAGCAGTGGCACACTCATACAGCCGTCGACGCGGAAGAAAATGGCTCGACGAGTACTGTGGGATGACCCGAGGAGGTGGCTCAGACAGTATCCTCAGTTTCTCTTGCAGCCAGATCTAAAAAAAAAGCCACTGGAGTAAGTAGGGTTTACTTCAGGCAAAAGTAAGGCAAAGGGTTGTGTGAAAATCCGAAAGGACGCACCTCCCGCTAAGAAAAGCTAGTGTGAAAATCCACAAGGGATGCACTACCTTTAAAATAATGATGTACCTGGAGCAATAAGGGGCTGCCGGTGAAAGTAGTGGTGGATCCAGAGCTCACAGAGTCCAAACCCAGGATGGTTTCAGCTAAAATGAGTGGGAAGGGTGATGATCCCCGATGAAAGTCGCTCAGAACCCCGAACAGGTGAGGGTCGCCTGCCAAACCCCCTAGAACCACAGTGAGAAAGTTTGTCATACAAAACAGAAATATAATGCTTACCCGGTAAGTGGGGACATCAGTGAACCGATCTAGAGTCTCGATCAGTGGCTCCAAAGTAAAGGAAGAGCCCGGAGGAACCAGCCGAACGGCCTCAGAAGGGGATATGCCGAGAGCCATAGCTATATCCCGAGTCTAGAGTAGACCGCAACGGGGGACGCAGGGCAGAACGTTAGGGGGATACCAGGCTCCAAGAATGGCAGCTAACTCCTCAGGCAGGGGGCATAACTCCTGATAAGTGAACCGGAAGACATGAAACTGGGGGTTCCAGAAGTGAGTCGCCGCCAGAAGAAGGTTCTGGTTAACTTTGACCCGACGCAGATATTTTAGCCCAGACAGAGAGGAAAGGGCGCCTTTTTCCCAAGTGTGCTTGTCATCTAGGATGCGGTGTATTCTTTAGAGAAGAGGGGAAGACATTTTGAGAAGAATGAGGGGCTCAAGATGTTGGGAAAATGAAGAGACACAAAAAGCAAAATTTTTGGAGGAATTTATAGGGAAGCGCCACCGACAGCCTACCCATCGCTCACAAGAGACGGCCTGCCCGTTGGTAAAAATCCACCTGGCAGATGCATACGTCAGCATAGCATTAATCACGAGCATTAAATTCGTATTAATTGGGGAGTAGGGAATGACAGACGGGCAGCCCGTCGGTCGCTCCTAGCGATGCCCAGCCCGTCGATCACGAAACTCTATATAAGGGCGAGTGACAGACGGGCCAGCAGCTGCTGTCATTTTCACTTTCCCTCTCAAAAATAGTTTTTTCCATTTTTTCTGCATTTTCAAGTATTTCTTCTCCTCTTTCTTCTAATTTCTTTATCTTTTCGCGTTCTCCACTCACCGGACGCTCGGACACTAATTTTTCTTCAGTTTTTCTACACTTTTTGCGACTACAAGTAAGTAAAATAACTACTTTACTTTTAAATTTAATTTATTTCTTCTTTTTTCTTCTTTTAGCCTTAAAAATGGTTAGGATGCTTTAGATGCCTTAAATATCTAGGGAGAGTGCTGCCCGTTTTTTTTAGTAATTTTTAGTGCAATTAATCTGAGCTTTTGCATGATCACGTAGGAATAGGACTTTTCTATACCTTTGTCGCCTTAGAAATAGGCTTTCTAGCACGTATGTGTGTTGTTGGGGCCTGAGGCCGTTCTTTTGTGCAGGATTGGGGGCACACCCTTGCCGGGGTGCGGCCCATTTTTTTTATATATATTGTGGTTGGGGCCTGAGGCCTGTTTTGATGCCTTTCTATGCAGGAGGTTGGACACACCCTTGCCGGGGTGCTGCCCAAATTTTCATTTTTTTGAATTTTTATTCTAAAATTGATTATTTTTGTGTATAATGCATGTCTTGGGGTCTAAAAAGGCCCATTTTCATTCGCTTTCAGAATATCTTTTTCTATGCCAAAGTGGGGCACACCCTTGTCGGGGTGCTGCCCATTTTTATTATTATTCAAATCTTTAATTCTTTTTATGCCAATTGCATGTTTTTCTGCTTTTGATATGTGCGAAGCATGCTGGGCAACATCCCTTGACGGGATGTTGCCCATTTTTTTATCTATTTTGTTTCACCTCGTACTCGGGCCGCTATTGCCCGGGTGAGGCCCCGATGGGCTTTCACCTCGAAAACGAGCCTAATAACGCCTGTTTCGTCAAATTTTTGTTATCTAATATTTCTTTTGCAGGATGCCTCCTAGGCGCAGAGCACCACAGGCCCAGCCCGAGGTTGATGTTCCGGGCTGGATGGACGGCAAGTCAGCCCAGAGATACAGGGCACTGGCTCAGGTGGAGATCCGGGCTAGCCGCTTTGTGTCTCGGCCGTTCCTAGAGGCCCTAGGGATGGCCCCAGAGGTCAACGTACTTATCGAGGGCACCGGATGGACAGAGTTCCTTGAACCTGCTTTCCAGACCTTCCCTGAGGCTACCCGACAGGTGCTAACCACCCTGTGCTACGGCGGTTTTCAGAGATCAGATACAGAGCCGGGGGTGGTACAGTTCTGGTTCGATGGCCAGCATTTCAGCATCACCAAGCAGAGGTTCGCGGAGGCCGTGGGGCTTCCCAGAGAGGAGGGGATCGAGATCCCACGGCGAACGGTGAGACGCGCCCACTGGGCGGCCATTGCCTTACCAGGAGTGCTGTATGACCACGATACAGCGAAGAGCACCATACTGGTGTCTCAGGCACTCCGGTACCTGCACAGAGTACTATCCAGCTCATACCTCGGTCGAGCTGGTAATCCAGGGTCGCTTAACGCGGCCAAGATCTGGAGCCTCTGGGCCATGGTGGCAGGCCATCGCCTCAACATTAGCCATGAGATCTTGGCTAACCTGATCAGGGTTGGCAGTGGAGTGATGCCCGTGGTGATAGTAGGGGGAGTCATCACTCGTTTGCTTTTGGGGTTAGGAGTCGCCCCGGGTAGGCTGTGAGCACCCCTGGACGAGGGGATACATGTGGATGCCTCCGCAGCAGTACAGATGGGGATGATTTCACAGCTGTCAGGGCAGGCAGAGGCTTTCAGGTTACTATCTATCCACGAGACCAGGCGGGTCTTCTCCCTTCCACCCTTGGATCCAGACCCAGAGTAGCAGCCCCCTCAGCCTCCTTAGCCAGAGCCAGAGCAGCAGCCTCCTCAGCCTCCCCAGCCAGAGCCGCAGTCGGAACCTCAGCCGCAGCCGCAGCCCGAGCAGGAGCTGCCCCGGACTCCGTCGGATTTCGATGTGGAGTTCACCATGGACAAGCTATTCAGTACTCCACCGGCATCCAGGGCGCCGACTCCTGCTCCGTCACCGAGCACCAGGGTGCAGAGGTCTACCTTCAGGCCCCCCGAGAGGTATCATCCATACTTTCGGAGCGACTCGGGGGCATCTTCCTCCACAGCCCCACCGCCAGAGCCAGCACAGTAGCAGCCGACACAGCCTGATTTTTCCCAGCTCTTCACTTCTATGTTCGCAGCCTTCGAGCGACAACTGGATGAGAGAGACAGAGCTCTACAGGAGAGGTTAGACCGTCAGCAGGCTGCTATCCAGGAGCAGTCCCGGATGATAGAGCAGTTGACCCAGGAGCAGGCCGGTTTTATTGAGCACACAGTACGAGAGCAGGCTCAGGTCGTGGAGACCTTCAGGGACGAGTAGGTGAGGCTAGTAGAGCAGATTGCCCAAGGCCAGAGGGAGCTCAGACAGCAGCTCACTCATGATCTGAGGACGTCTCAAGACCAGGCATCTCAGAGAGTTGATATGACTTTACAGATGATCGATGAGTCACTCGACTCCCTGAGATCCCAGGTCCAGGCGATAGAGGGGATCCTTCCTCCCTTGTCCCAGACCATGAGGGAGTTTAGGGAGCAGACGGAGCAGCGCTTAGATCAGATGAGGAGGACCGCCAGCGAGCAGACTATTCAGATGAGCCAGGCATTCAAGAAGTTAGGAGGCACAGTCTCAGAGACTTTGAAGTTCATGAGGACGTGCACCCAGCCCTTCTTGGATGGCTATGCTCAGATCAGGTTTAGACAGACCCACGATGCTGGGGCAGGATCTTCCACGATTCAGCCTCCACCTCCGATACAGTCAGCTCCACCTCCACTTCAGCCAGGGATGGTGCATATCTCAGACGATGAGGATCCTGACGAGGAGCCCTCCGACTACGCGCCCCTCTGATGTTCAAGGAGTCATTTTTTGTATTTTTATACATTTTCACTTGTATATACATTGAACAAAAGTGGATATTTCTAGTGTAAAACTCTCATTTTCAGTTTTGTACGTTCATTCAGTTATTCATATTACAGATAAGTGTATGCTGTCACATTTACTCATATTCCAAAATGATGACGACATAACAAATGAAAGGGAAAATAATAACAAAAGATAACCAAGATTTGAAAAATGACAACTTAATAAAAAAAAGAAGAATATAAATGAAACATGACATGATAAATAAAATAAAACCACATCATTCATGGATATGTTAAAAAGATAATAACTCAAACATGAATTAACAAAACCTTTTATCACACAGGTACAGAGAAATATTGATCCGGACACAAGCATCGATCAAAAGTCCGAACATGAGCGCCTAAGATTCATGTCTTCTTGGAAAGGGAACCCTGCGAGGTCTCCTCCTCCACAAAATCAAGACTATGGTTAGAGAGTACCTTGTCTCATAGTTCATGCGGTAGTGAGAGAGTACTACACACCTTGCAGCCGAATGGAAGTTAGCAGATCAGAAAACCGTACTAGCCAGATGGAGGTTAGCAGATCAGAAAACCATACTAGCTAGATAGGGGTTAGCAGATCAAACTTTATACTGACCGGATGGGGGTTAGCAAGAGAATGCCAACAAGCAGAGACTATGGTCAGAGAGTACCGCTTCTCAACAATCGAAGTTGCGGTTAGAGAAACACTGCTCTTCCCATCGGGTTTGTAGTCAAAGAGTGCTACATCTCCTCAGCACTGCGCGAGCCGAGACGAGCCAGCAAAAGCATAAGCTGCGATTAGAGAAACACTGCTCTTCCCATCGGGTTTGTAGTCAGAGAGTGCTACATCTCCTCAACACTGTGCGAGCCGAGACGAGGCCAGCAAAAGCAGAAGCTGCGGTTAGAGAAACACTGCTCTTCCCATCGGGTTTGTAGTCAGAGAGTGCTACATCTCCTCAGCACTGCGCCAGCCGAGACGAGGCCAGCAAAAGCAGAAGCTGCAGTTAGAGAAACACTGCTCTTCCCATCGGGTTTGTAGTCAGAGAGTGCTACATCTCCTCAACACTGCGTGAGCCGAGACGAGGCCAGCAAAAATAGAAACTGCGGTTAGAGAAACACTGCTCTTCCCACCGGGTTTGTAGTCAGAGAGTGCTATATCTCCTCAACACTGCGCGAACCGAAATGAGGCTAGCAAAAACAATCAAAGTTGTGGTTAAAGAAACACTGCTCTTCATATCGAGGTCGTGGCTAGAGAATGCTACATCTCACCAACACCTACAGGTCGAGATGAGACCGATAAGGATATCCTCACCCACCGAATAGACTGAGACGAGGTCTACCCAGTAAAAGGCACGAAAGGTAAGAACCGCCATAGGTACGCTTTCTTCCTTTCTGTCCTTTCTCTGAATTTTGGCTCATCTAGGCGCTCGTGCACTAGTATTCCCAAAACTGAGGGCAACTGTAAGCACCGTGTCCCGGAGCGGTACGGATCAGAGATTGCCCTATGATGAAATCAGCGTCCGAGCCTGTACAAACGGTTTGGATTCAGAGGCTTTAGTCCCATGCTCCACGAGAAACAGGTTTTTTTACCTTTCGTAGGCAGAAAGGAGAAAATGGGGAGTTTTTAAAGTCCAAAAAAGGTATGTTTTCCTCTACGGACGGCCAGCCCGTCGGTCAGGTGGCAGGACCGTCGAATGAATCCTTATGTCAGAAGGATTCTTCCGACGCCCGTCAGTCAGGTGAATCCTTGTGTCAGAAGGATTCTTCCAACGCCCGTCGGTCAAATGGCAGGCCCGTCGGTTGGGTTGCAGGGCCGTCGGATGAATCCTTGTGTCAGTAGGATACCACTGACGCCCGTCGGTCATCCCTGGCCTATAAAAGCTTTGAATTTTCTCATAAAATGGGTTGAAAAATTTGCAAAAATAGGGGAAACTCTGCCAAAATTCACATGCATTTTCTCTCTCTTCCAACAAACACATTTCTAAAAAGATCTAACTAATTCAAGAATCAAATCTTCAAAAGAAAGAAGATCTAGTCGATTTTTTACGGGTTTTTGATTTCCAAAACTCAATTTTTGTCGAACTGTTGAAGACACATTCTATCTTCTACATTTGATCTTTTTTTTCGAACCTTCTCGTGGAGCGTGCGGGAAGCCAAGCAACAATAAGGAATCCAACCAAGAGGTTGTTCTGAGGGTAAATATTCTGGACCCTTTTCTGTCCCTTTTTTTACCTTCATTTTCGATATTATCTTTGCTCTTGTCCCCTTTTTGTATTTCTTACTTCTGTTCTTCTTAGGTTTGTGTAAAGTCTGTGTTTTTGCCTTTTGAAAAGTTTCTGTTTTTTCTGGGATAGTGGTGACCGTCGGGTCATCTGCTTTGACCGACGCCCGTCGGTCACCTTTAAGCATAACCCGTCGATCACCCCCACAGACGGCTCCCTTCGAGTGAGCGACGGGCTGTATTGGTCACCTTGACTGATGCCCGCCGGTCATTCAGCATAGCCCGTCGGTGGGTTCTGTCCCACATTTTTAAATCTTTTTCTTTTCCTTTTTTGTTCACTCAAATTCTTATGTTATTTATAGCTTTTCTTCTATATTTTAACATCCTTTTGGCTTGTCTTGTGAGAGTATGTCCTTATTTCTTGGACTGGATGGAGCCTGAGGGAGTTCTCCCGTATATGGAAAGTTCGCCTGGTTTAGTTCCCTATCCTTCTCTCTTTTGTATTTCATGTATTTATTGTTTCTCCTGTATATGGCAAAATTGTTGTATTTCTCGCTAATGTAAAAATCGGCCAAACGTTTTATTTTCAATAAACTGAATTCTTCATAAAGTAAAGGACCCAATGTCCTATTTTATCCAATAAAATCCTCACAATAGAAATATCCATTTTAATAATGATGCATGCGAGGACCAAAGTCCTCAAAATAAGCAATGCCCCGATTTGTGTATGTATTGCATATTCATAAAAGGGAGTTGTATTCCGCTCCTTGTGTTATTGTAATTGATCGCTTTTATTATTTACTCGTTCATTTACCGCTTTCCAAATATGACTAAATGCGCTTTGATTCAATTGCATCGTGTGGAGAGAGAGCGAATTAATGAAATTTAAAATTTGATCGTAAAATAATCAAGGTAGAAATAGATGAGAAGTCCCGAACCCAGCTCTGGTCTTTGGGCTCAAAGAGGCGAAAGGTCTATCCGATCACTCATTGGAACTATGACCTCCAAGACACCTCTTGTGTCACGAGACTTTGATGTTAATCCTAGGCTCCTTAGGGCGAGAGGTTTACCCTCCAAAACTCCTTTGGTTGGCCCAAAATGGATACTAAGCGCAGTCTTAGGCTCTCCAAGGCGAGAGAAACTTTTCCAATGTTCTATTGGGTGGCAACTCCATGAAACCTCCTTGTTGCCCAAAATAGACGGACTTGTAAATTACAAGTTGCCAATGGATCCTCAATTGCCCGATCGCCCTCAAGTGGGCGGTCAGAGGGGCGGCCGCGGGGTCCAGCGCGCATCACAACAATCCTATCTCAACCATTAAATGTTACTTTAGAAATTGAGCCACCAAAGCCAACAAAAGGAAGACTTTCATGGCTAGGATCCGAGCAAAAAAAAAAATCACTACCTTAGCTGGTTTACACAATGCCCAAGACCGAATTTTTGATGCTAAAAGAATCATCGTCAGGAAGAGCAGCTTCCCCAACAAATGAAGATAAATGCAAGTTCAACCAACACCAAAGGACTGAAGAAGGTTCATGGCAAAAAAAAAAATGATGAGAGAAAATCTTCAATCATGAAACCGTGAGGGCTGATTGATAACAGGAGTTTGATGCTTTCAAGATCTATCTCAAGATTAGCTGAGGTCTTGTATTAATGCCAAATAATGATCATGTTTAATGAAATCAAATTGAAACACATGCATTTATGCAATGATGTGATCAGAGTATTGTACCCTGTGTGATCAAAGTCATGTATCTGCCTACCCTCTGCTACTCTCAGCACGCAAACGCTTCAGCCAACTCATCCTGTCATCAAATGTGCGAATTCAAGCTCATACAACCATGTCTCAAGGCTCCTGAAAGATCCTTGCCAATAGCTTCAGCCATCAGCAAAAAAAAAAAGGAAAGTCGTTAGAGTGAAAATCGTAACTGGAGCTCTAAGCAAAAATTAGGCAAAAGGATAGGGTAAAAACCTGAAAATAGGCAGTCTGTCCTTCAAAAGAAAAAATGAAAAAGAAGAAAAAAAGAAAAAAAAAAAGAGAGAGAAAAAGCCGCTGGATTGGGTTGGGTCCACTCCAGGCAAAAATAAGGCATAGGGTTATGTGAAAATCCGCAAAGGACGCATATCCCGTTAAGAAAAGCTAGTGTGAAAATCCACAAGAGACGCATCAAATAATGACTACAGGTGTCAGATGAGAATCTCGCAATCCTGAAGGGCAAGAAATTCAAAAGCAGCTTAAAAGGCATCGATCCTATTGTAAACTGCAGCTAGCTCGGCTATCATCTCCAAGTCCACATAGATGAATTCTTATACTGCATTCCTGCATGACTCATGCATTTCACTTGCATGCTCACTATTTTTCTTGCATATTTTAGTTTCCCCATTTTACAGAAAAAGAGATTTGATGCGAACAACGACAAAAGCCGAGTGACGACTTCAGCCCAAACAATCAGCCAAAGACCTCTCCGGGGGCAGATCTCAACCTCTCAGAGGGCAACCAAACAATCAAAATATCAATCCAAACAGCCAGCCGAAACAACAATCCAAACATCATCTCAAACACTAATCTAGATCTCAACCAAAGACCTCTCCGGGGGCAGATCTCAACCGAAGACCTCTCAGGGGGCAACCAATCACAGAAGGGTTAGCACGAATGACGGCACTACCACCACTACAAAAAAAAGAGAAATTAGCGACGGCAAATTCCGTCGCTAATTTGGAGATTTTAGTCGCTAATTGCATATAGCGACGGAGCAACGGAATGTCGCAAATACGGCCGTCGCAAAAATTTTAGTGACTAAACTGAAAAACAGTCTCTAAATTTAGCGACAGAAATTTAGTCGCTAAAAATAAAAAAATTGGTCGCTAAATAATCTCTAAATTAGTCGTTGAAAATGAAAGAAATATCAGCGACAAAAAATTCCGTCGCAAAAATTATTAAATTTTTTATTTTTAATTTCAATTTAAATTTAATTTTATTATTATTATTATTATTATTACTTCAAAAATTTAATTTATATAAATAATAACTATGCAATATTATTAACAATACTATTAATTTAAAAATATAATATTATAAAAATATATTAAATTGTACAATTAAAAGCGTACAAATAGTCAGTTCGGTTCGATTTTAAATAGAACCGAATAAATCAAAAATCGAACTTATATTAAACAAAATAAAATCATTTAAAATAAATAAAAAAATAACATACATCAATTTTCATATTATGTTTCTAATAAATATTAATCAAAATTACATTAAAAATAAATATACATAAATTACATTAGATGTTGCCTATGATTTCGTAGCTTTATTGGTCTCGGACTAATATTGAGTCTAATCTTGAATAGAGACCTAAAATCAAAAAAATAAAAATAAAATAAGCAAAACAATAATATATGTAAGTTACATAGCAAATCCAAATGAATAAATTTCCAAAGATTAATAATAAGAACAAAATTGTATTATAATAATTATGTATTATCAGTATTTATGTATAGGGACTTCTAACATACAAAATAACTTATATTTACTTACCACATTCCACTGATTTAGCTTCACCACAAGCCATTAATCATATTTATATAATTAAATGGCATTAACAATTATAATATATCTTATATATATAAGTATAACCCACTGGCCTTCATTTACAAGTTGACACTTTGATTTTCTTAACAATTTATTTGGTTTTATTGTTACCACTATCTTTAGGTATACTTAACTACACTCAATATTTGTCAAACACACTTACGTCCTCTAATTTATTTCCTTACCATAGGCCTACCTAAAGTTCTTTTAGTCCTTTATTTAACAGTAATACGGTTAATTTATTTTTATTCTCTATAATTTTACTAAATTACACTTTTAATCATTAAATTATTTGTTTTCTTCTCTTATTCCCTTTTTACTTGTTATTCCACATACTTTTACAATTGCTATAGACTCCTACAATTGGGTCTCCTTTCACTTTATATTGCCTCATCAACTCTTATTCACAAATTTTGATTCATTTTATTCATGTTAAATTCCATCCTAGTTTTATAGATTTATACTTAATTCCATTTTATTAAAATGGCACATATTATAAGTCTTCAAGTTTACCATATTACTCATAACATTCGACAAAAATTCTACTTATTTCACTATCATACTAATTATGGTTTACTTTCATATCTATAAATACCATTAGCTCATTGAAGTCATCATACTCCAACAATTCCTCTTAACCATAATGTAATACTTAATTTTCCATCCAATTAAATTCTAAAAATTCTCAATTAATTTATAAACCTTTAATTTCATCTTCCTAATCATTTCCCATCACTATTTTCATTAATTTAACAAATTATAAACAAATGCATTGCTTTGAAGAATTCAGCCAAGGTAACTATTTTATCCCTAAATTAATTATTTCATCAGTTAACACTAATTCCAATAGATTGCATCCTCATTAACACAAATACACACTTATATATCATATATCCCCAAAACATCTTCCATTAAACACTAAGTCCTTCTTTGGCTAAACTAAGATTTTACATTCTAACTTAGCTTATTCAAAATAAACCACTCAATCCATCATCTTTGACCTCCAATTACATACTTCTAAATCTTATAATTCTCTACATACCTAAATACCATTTTAATATACCCTGCTAACAATTAAAAGCCAACAATTGCACTTAACACACAGAATACAATATAGGAGGTTTTGTAATTAACTTCTTATACAGATTCCATTCTCCAGATTTCTTACTCTTTTACACGTAAATTGACAATTCAAGCAATAATCAGGCATTATCAACCAACCAACTGAATTTTCACATTAAATATATACAACCCAGATCATAAACCTTCCATAAACTATTTAATTTATTGAAAATCATGTTAGAAAAGCAAATTTGGCAGTCACATACCAATTTTTCCGCAGATTTTGGTCTCTTCACCATCGCCGGAGACTCGTCGGAGCACCACCGGAGGCACTAAACCCATCGGAAGGAAGCTCGGAGCCTCGGGGTCCCTTTTTCGGTGCTCAAACGCCCATCCACGGCGCCATTTAGCCGAAATCGTCATCGGTAGCTTCTGTTCAACCCCTCTCTGATCTCTCCATTGCCGGCGAGTGCTGAAGATCCATGGCCATCGGGATGATCGCCTGCCCACCGTGAGCCCCATCGTGGTGTTCGTGTCACCTCTCGCTTTCGAAGCTCGCTGGAAAACGCAGAGGAAGCTTCGGTTTCCTCCTGCTCTCCTAGAACGGCGATGTCGCGATGGAGGGGGAAAAAGGATGCCGAGATCGGCGTTGTGAGGAGCCGCTGCTTGTCGTTGACCGCCGCCAACCGTTCGCCCCCTTCCGCCGCTGCTCCGCCGTCCCCCTCTCCCTCTCTCTTTCGTTCTCTCCTTCTTCGGTTTCCCATGTTCTGTCTTCCCCCCCCCCCCCCCCCCCCCCCGCCCTCTTTCTTTTTCCATTTCGAAAATAATTTTCTTATTTAAAATATTTGAAAATTTTTTAGCGACGGAAAATTTCCGTCGCTAAATCCGTCGCAATTACTATCGATTAAATAACCTCTAAATTTAGCGACTGAATTAGCCGTCGCTATTTTAGTGACTAATTATTTAGTCGCTAAATTAGTCGCAAAAATTTGCGACTGACCTTTTTAGTCGCTAAATTATTCGCAAAAAAAAACGCGATAAATTGCCGCCAAATTTTAGCGACGGTTTCTTTTTTCAGTCGCTAAATTTGTCGTAAAAAATGAAAAATAGAATTTAGCGACTAATTCTTAAAATAGTCGCTAATTAGCAACGAAAATAATACAGTTGCTAATTCACAGTTTTTTTGTAGTGCACTCTACGGAGGGTTAGCACGAACATGGCACTACCACTTTAACAAGCAATAGCATGCCTACAACATAGCAACAATCACCACCACAGACTCCCTATTTCGAAAAGACAGCTGCCTCAAGTATGTGTCTCTTTCCTTTTCTCATTTGAGTTTAGGCTCACCTAGACACTAGTGTACTAAATTCCCCTAAACTGGGGGTAACTGTAGACACGGGGTCCTTAGTCAGCCTAAATCGAAGTTACCCAATGATGATAATTGCGTTCACAGGCGACAAACGTTGAAATTGATGGTTTCCTTGTAAAATTTGCAATTTAGAATGAAAAACAAAAAAAAAATATTAAAAATATTTTAAAAAAAATTAGTTTAAAAAAATGATATTTGAAAATTTTGGTGTTTTTTAGTCATATTTAAAAAAAAAATTAGGCGAGTGTCGGGAGCGGCAGTGCGCGGGCGCCAGCATCGGGCGCGCCGACAGGCGTTGGCCACCCAGATCACCCAAATTTTGCCTAAATCGCCCCTTTTTCGCCGATTTTTTATTTTTCTCCTATTTTTTACCTTTTTTCCCCAAAATTTCGGGATTTTAATTTTTTTTCTTCCATTTTTACACCCAAAATCAAGGGAATTAATTAAAAATCAGATTTTTCTTCCATAAATCAATTTTTTTCCTTTTTTCTCATTTTAAGTGGGAAAATTAGAGGATTTTGGAAAGGGATTTTTCATTTTTTTCTTTTTTTCTTCTAAAAAAAATGGAATTCTCTCCATCTTTTTTGACACTTCTTTTTCTCCAAATAAAATTTAAGATTAAGAAATTCAATTTTTGATCTAAAATTTTTATTGAGACAAGAAAAATTTTTTATTTTGTTCTTGAATCTTGGATCTTTTTATCAAAAGTATTTTTTTGAAAATAATTTTTTGTTCTTGAAAATTAATTTTGTTTTCATCTTTTTTATAAAAAATAATTGTTTCTTGAAACAAAAAAATCAATTCTTTGTCTTCAAGAATTAATTTCTTTCCTTCCAATTTTTTTTATCAATTTTCTCTTGTAATAAATTTCCAATTTTTTTTATTTTCATTTTTATCTCTATTTTGTGAATTGCAACAAGAAAAATCAATCATCTTCATCATCAATCGAATCCAAATCTGAGGGTAAATATTCTAGACTTGATCCCTTAACTTTTTATTTTTCTTTTATTTATTTTGCTTATATTTAATTGTTAACCATGCAGATCTTTACATTTATTTTGTTTTTATTTATTTCATGTGTTTTTGTACATAGATCTAATATATCTAAATATTATTTTTGTCTTATCTCATTTATTATTATTATTATTATTATTATTATTATTATTATTATTATTATTATTATTATTATTATTATTATTATTATTATTATTATTATTATTATTATTTGTTTTATTTAATATGTTAATCAATTTATTTTAATATGTTATTTAATTGACTTGTCGTATATAATGAATGTTTTATTTATTCTAATCTATGATTTATTGTTTTATGTGTTTAATTAATTTCTTTGGTTTAATCACTAACATAAATTTTATTTGTCTTTGTTTTTTTTGGTTTCAAATCCGTATTTTTTTCTTGTTTGAGCATCCATGCAAGCGAAGGAGGAGATTCGGGGTTTGATCATTTTATTGTACATGTTAATTTTCCTTTGTTTATTTTTGATTTATTTGTTATATAATTGTTAAATGAAATAGTTTTTATGCACGCTTAATTAAAAAAAAATCACACAAAAGTATTTCTATAAAATAAATTGGTTTTTCCTAATAAAATGGGACCAATGTCCTAGTTTTTCATCCAAATACATTGTCACTATTAAAATTGTTTTATTTAATTATACATGAGAGGACCAATGTCCTCATTCTCAATAAAAACCCCATTTTATGCATGATTTTGTATTTTATTTGCAATGGGGGTTGTATTCCGCTCCTAGTTTTGTTGTATTTTATTTTTATGTACTTTATTTTATTTACCCTTTTATTTATCGCTTTCCTTGAATGATCAAACTAGCGCTCTAATTATTGCATCGAAATGTATGAGAAATGGGATGAAAACTTAAATTCAAAACTTAATTATAAAATAACCAAGGTATGAATAAATGAGAAGTCCTGAACCATCACTGGTCTTTGGGCTCAACGAGGCGAGAGGATAATTCCGGTATTTCATTGGGATGGGATCTCCAAGACACCTCTTGTGTCCAACCAAAAGACTTAAATTTACAATCCTAGGCTCCACGGGGTTAGAGGATCATTCCAGTGTTCTATTGGGATGATATCTCCAAGATCCCTTTGGCTTGTCCAAAATGGATATTATGCGCCGTCTTAGGCTCACCGAGGCTAGACGACTTGTCCCAATGTTCTATTGGGTGGCGTCTCCAAGAAACCTCCTTATTGCCCAAAATAGACTCACTTATCAATAACTTACAAGTTTTCATGAACCTCTCTCAAAAGCCCTAAGAGTGGGCCTTCGGGGCATCCTACGGGGTTCGGCGCGCGTCACAGGAACCTTCCTCTCCTTGAACTCCTACGGGTAGCCGAATATACACAAGAAGTTTCCATCAAAATCATGCTTCCATCTTGTAATATAATCACATAAATATGTTCTACATATTTTAAATTACCCATTTGAACCCTTGAACAAAATTAAAAACACAATTTTCGCTTACCTCAAATTTGTGCACTAACTTTGATCCTTTGACAAATCACACTTTTATCACTTAAAATGGACTCTAGAGGCTGCTAAAAGATGATAGGTGAGTTGGATTTCACTTGGGAGGCCTTGATTTTGGGAGAGATTAGAAGAAGAAAGAAGAAAAATGGAGAAGGGGAGAGGGAGAGTAGTTCAGGCTTGAAGGAAAAGGGAGGAGCTGTTGGATTTTTGATGATTTCTCCAGAAAAAATTGTAATTACAGCTATTTATATGTGGGTAAATGGGTTGGTCTTGATCCATTTAAGTTGGGCCAACCCAATCCAAGCCCAATTATGTTTTTATGCCATTTTTTCAACCCAAAAATAATTTTATCAATTCCCAATATTATTTTATTCCAAAATGAGTTCCATAATTCATAAAATATATAAATTAGCTTTCACGTAAAATTTTAGCTCAATCGGAGTTCATTTTCGGTCCGGTTCACTTAAATCGATCCCAATTAAATAATTTTCAATGTTACCGTAAAATTTATTTTTCATTGTTAAAAATTCATAAATATTATTTAGAGTCTATTTATGCCTTCAAAATAATTTTTCAAGATCATTTACTATTTTTAGGAATTTGGTCAAACTTCAGTCAACCCCGGTTTACTATTTAAGTCAAACCCAATACTTTTCCTCTGATTGACTTTTGGGGGTCTATTTGACCTTATTTTCACTCCAAATTACATCACTGTACTCTGTATCACTTATATTTTCTATGATCAAATAAAATACTTTTCAGTTCGGAGCTTCTCGGGAGGTCACCCATCAAGGGCTTTCCTAGACTACGCAAATTTAACCTTTCTTCTCCACTGTATTTTAGGGCACAATCACTATTATTTTCACTCAAAATTCACATTGTAAACTCTACACATTTCACTAAACACTATTAACCCAGTTTTCGGCCATTACATTGCAACCCATCGAATTTGCCTTTCTTGGCCTTCAAATCTGCAACATAACAGTAATTTAGATTATCATAATCTAAATTACAAACTCCAAATACAATTTCACAAAAAAAATCAAAATTTTAACAAAAAAAAAATCAAAATCAAACGGAGTCAAAGAGATGAGAGGGATTTTGATTTCTTTGATATGGGTATTAGAGAGAGAGAAAGAGCAGAGAGGCGAGGCAGGGATTGAATTTGTACCAGAAACCAAAGCTGCAGCTGAAGAACCACCAGTATCAGGCTGAAGGCAAAAAAAAAATTAAAAGTTTAATAAAAAAATTAAAAGTCAAAAGGAGGCAGAGAGCGAAAAGGGATTTTGATTTCTTTAATATGGGTATGAGAGAGAGAAAGAGTAAAGAGATGAGAGGGAGGGATTTTGATTTCTTTGATATGGGTATGAGAAAGAGAAAGAATAGAGAGAGGAGATGGTTTTGGAATAGGAAAGAAATAGAAAGGGAAAGTAAAAGAAAGAGAGAAAATAAAAAAAAAAAATCGTTAAAAAAAATTATGCGACCTAGGAATTGAACTCGGGTAAATAGGCAGTGGAGGTTAATGACTCCACCACTGGGCCAAATCTCTCCAACATAAACTAAATATGCTGCATAATATATATAGGTTTCGGTTGGGTTCGGGTTAGGCAAGGTTTTCACCCGACCTGACCAGAACTTGAATAAAGTCAAAATCCTTCACCCAACCTGACCCGAACAACCCTACCCGAATGTAGATTTCAAGTCGAATTGTTTGAATTCTTAGGGTCGGGTCGGGTTTTGCACACCCCTATTAACAAGCAATAATTCTTATTTAAATTTGCAAATTACACATATTAGGCACAAACCAAAAAATCACAAAGTGCATTTACAAAATGGATGTCACAGAGTCTTCAACCTCTTCAAGATTCTCCTACTCCTTATCCTTTTCCTTCACCTGAATCTTCTTCTCTTAATGGCACCTAAATCTTCTTCTTAGCAATTAAGAGTTATTTTCATCAATTATCAACACAAGTCATTATAAAAAATTAGTTTAAATCACGATGAGCTAGAATTGCATAAAAAGAATAGAAATCTCTTACCTTACTATAGGTTTTCTACTTATCATTGTCCTAACTCTATCTTCTTTAGACTTATTTCATGTTAAAAATGCATTATGTATCTCTGTACAATATAATATGATTAGTGGTACATTTAATTTTATTAATGGATTTTAATGCTTATTATGTTTGTAAATAATTGAAAATATTTTATGGGTGTATATATTTAAAAATTTTGCATGATATGTTTGTATGAATTTGTATCTGAATAACACTAAGCATAGAGCTTAGCGTGTTATTTCTTTTCGTACATAGGTTTTAAAGAATAGTAAAAGAAAAGCTGTGGTGGATCTACTGTAAGTTTAGAGTCATAAAAGATATTACAGAAGACTTTAAGGTGGATGCACTATAGATTTATATTTTGATTTTTATTATGGCATGCACATATATTGAGAAATGGAACTTACGGAATTATATTTTAGATTATGTATTTTTTATATGTGCTTGATTTATATTTGGGATTTTATTAAGATTAGTTAAAATGTTATAGATGATGGGAAAATTATTTTGTGTGAGGAGTTTGAAATGGAGATAGATGGTAGGGTATGATTGATATATGAGTGTTATTAAGTTTTTCTTGTAGGTGGTTATAAACAAATATAGAAGAAACTCTATCAAAATTTTTATAAAGTGAATAGTAATTGCTATAATAATTAAGAAATGAAAAGGAAATTTTGTAATTCACAATTTTAAGGACTTAAGAATTATGTGTAACATTATGAACTGGGTATAAGGCATTACAATTTTTGTCGGGCTTTCATTGTTTCTGGGAAATTCAGTGGTTTTAATGTTATTGATATTAAATATGCTCATGAGATTCTCATCATGATATGCAATTCCATTTGGTCAGACATTAAACAAATGAGCAAAAGTGTAGCTGAATTTATTTATCTTAGAGGTGAAAACATCATTAAACAAGTCAAAATATTCAAATACATCATCAATGCTTTCATCTATTAACATAACTTTTCATGCATAAACTAGTTGGTGATGTCGACAACTACAGTCAGCATGTCCACAGTCAACACTTCTTCTTGCATTCGATATCTAGTTCAATTATCGGACTGGGTATAGGGTGTTACAATCTTTCT
Organism: Excoecaria cochinchinensis; assembly: GCA_947683425.1. Classification (NCBI taxonomy): domain Eukaryota; kingdom Viridiplantae; phylum Streptophyta; class Magnoliopsida; order Malpighiales; family Euphorbiaceae; genus Excoecaria; species Excoecaria cochinchinensis. The sequence continues at coordinate 6,009,659 of CANTUQ010000038.1, forward strand.
CAGGCTTTCATCATTTATGAGGTTAAATTCAGTGGTTTAATGCTATTGATATTAAATATGCTCATAAGATTCTCATCGTGATATGCAATTTCATTTGGTAAGACATCAAACAAATAAGCAAAATTATAACTCAATTTATTAATCTTAGAGGTAAAAACATCATCGTCAAACAATTCAAAAGTTTAAAACACATAATCAATGCTTACATCTATAATATTATTTAACTTTTCATGTATAAACTGGTTGGTGATGTCGACAACTACAGTCAGCACATCCATAGTCAACACTTCTTCAATTCCCTCCAGCTTTAGATTCTCAATCTTTAGGATTTCTTCCATTCCTTCTTTCTGCTCTTTTTCTTTGATGAGATCTATAAATATCTCGAATCCAAGTTTTAGGCTCCCATTAACCACTACAAGTTTTGGTACTCCTTTATAGAGGTGGTCTTTTTTTCTTTAACAAATTGATCATTCAACTTTTTACCTTTCTTTGAAGGCTTTCCTATTTCTCCTTCAAATCCTAAACCCCTTTTGTTATTTTAGAGTTTAAAGTCCTATAGAGTCATAAATCCTTTACCTTTCTTGCCCAATCCTATTCCAAGGAAGAAGTCCATTTTCTTCATAATCGAGAAGACATAGTGGTCCATCTCATTAGCATATATTAGGGCAACGTGAAATCCCATTAGCGGAGGTTACTCCAATCCTTATAAGGCTATGGCTTCTCCTGCCGAAACAGCCATAATTTCAGTAACTTCCTTTGCCACATGAAAGTTTATCATTTTGTTGAGTGTTAAAGGTACTCCTCTTAGCTTGTTGAACCATGGACATCCAATAAGTAATGTGAAAGTGATGAGTAAGTCCAAGATAATAAAAATTACTTTACTTTCTATTGTCTCGACTTTCACATATTTGCTGATAATACCAATAACATTTGTTTTCATTTCATCATATCCTCTTATCACCAAATCATATGGTTCCAGAGCTTCTACTTTGATACCTAGGGTAGATGTCCGCTTTAAGGGAATGACATTAACGGATGAATCATTGTCCATTGTTGCACAGGTTGTTATTTTTTTTCCTTTGATTTCAGCTTGGATATAGAGGGCCTGTTGTGAACCTTACCTTCTATTGGTTGGTCTTTGTCGATAAAAGTAATAATTCCCTTATTTTGCTCGACTATAGAATTAACTGCTTCCTTTGGGGTGGACCCAGTTGAAACATAGAGATTTTTTATTGCCTTAACCATAGCTTTTTTGTAATTATTTGAGGCCATCAAAAAATCCTATACACTTGCATGGGTTTGAGTCTTTTTCAATTTCTTGAGCACAAGATCCTCGTCTTCCTTTTTAGGATTGGGATTTTCCTTAGTTTCTTTAGCAACTTTTTTTTTCCATTTCAACATAGAAGCTACCACTTCTTGTTATTCCTTTCACCTCTTGAGGATTTTCATTCTTAAAATTATTCTAATAAGATTAAATCATTCTTCTAATTTCTTTTTCAACATCATTATTATGCCTAATATCCAAAGCAATGACTTTGGGTTCTTATTTCTATTTAGATATAGAACTCCATCCATATTAGAGTTATGAGGGTATCCCTACTCTGTCATCTCCTAGTCGCACATAATGGAATAATTTTCAGTCATAATCTCAAGTTATACAATCAGATAGACCGTGTGACTAGCATACCTTGAGAGCACTAGCGCAATACACCGGTTAAGGATATATAGCATCTCAAAAAATGAGATTATCTTTTTCACGTATGCCTAACCCTAGATGGCCTTCTCACATTCACTATTTTAACTCATGATTTCATAAAATAATTTTTGTGTTCACTATTATGTCTCTACTTATAGAAGCTATAATAGGCTAGTTGGTGAACCACGAACTAATTGAATGTAAACAAAAGGCTATTTTCCTCCCTTACTATATCCCATCTATCATGATTCAACTCGCTTTTCTAGCTAAGTCTACCAGGCCCAAATTATTCCATGACCTCTTGGAGACTAACTAAGCTAGCCACACTGAACCATACTTCACGGATAAGTTAAGGGTTCTAAGACTCAAAATTAAATAGGGTATCACAATAGAAAAAGTAGAGATCAATAATATTAAATTTCTATCCCTTGATCACACAAGCACACACAGTATAAAACATGTGTCATGGTGTTCTTTCCTTCCTTTAAAGGAGTACATGTCTCATATTTTCAAAAAAAAAGTATATATATAACACCATACAGAAGCGTAAGGTTGCAATGTACCAAAGCATCCAACTTTAGACCGCTTACTTAAGGCTACTTCTAGCTTTTTAGACAAAACATGGTAGTTATGTTTAACTTGTAATACCTTAAATTGCACCCTATTAGTTTTGGATAGGTTTGGGGAATCTATACATATTTATGTTTACGGTAAATGAGCACAATTGTGATTATGAGTTAATACATAATTGGAATTAATCTAATAAAAGAGGTTAATATAGTAATCTCATAGGTGAAGATCTAATTGCATAAATATATATGGGTTTAATTATATCAATTGAGTAGTTGTATGTGTCTGTGAATAAATATATTTAATCAATAGCCAAATGCATGAAATTAAGTAAGAAGAAGGATCAATATGGTAAATAGACAAGGGGAACCAATCATTCATAGACATCTATCCATTCTAAAATTTGGAAGAGACTTCATGGCTTTATAAGCCATAAAGGTCGGCTGCCAAGAGGGAGAAGATAGCCAGCCAACCTTCCTCCACTAAAGCAACCCTTTTCCATCTTTTTGACACCTAAAATCTGATCAGAAGTGGTTTCAAGTGGAATTAAAGCTATAAATTTAGTTTAAAAGTGGT